>JAGFBZ010000963.1:0-600000 GCA_018398805.1 Hirundichthys speculiger | reverse complement strand
TTGTCCAGTTTAGTGACCTTGAAATGCTTTATGCGGCAGTTCAGGTAGCGTGGCAGCACTGAAATCACATGCTATAGTATTTGCAATATTGTGAAAATCTGAATAAAAACTCAGCTCATATATAGATCGAACCAAAGCGCTCTCCAGCTCTGCGTCTGACATAAGTATTTTTCTCCTCAGATTATGACGAGCACAGAATCTCCTAAGGCTCATTTCCAAGCATTGCCCATCCATTGCTTAATAAGTCCTTGATCAAACTACCGTATTGACCCAAATATAGGATGATATTTTAATCTAGAAGTCATATTCTCAAAAATGGCGGTCATTTTATAATAAAGGACTAGACTTTCTGTCATCGTTACACATCTGTGCCACTATATGGAGCTGCACTGAAGTAACCAGCTAGAGCAGCCATTCCCAAACTTCAGAATACCAAGGCCCAATTTGAAATGTGAAAAATCTCTGCGGCCCACCGAAACCTTTAATCACAACTGTGATCAACATACAGGACTAGAAGCTATGTTCTGACATTAATGTAAGGGGTCAACAAATAGGGTGACACTTGTCATATTAAGTTGAGATGACAGTACAATAACACTTAACTGGTTTGTTTTGTTACTTTTTAATGTTTTTAAATCATGTTGTTAATATTTTGACAGTATTTAAAAACATATTTAAAAAAGATTGAGGATTAAAAACATATTTGTTTAATTTTAAAGACCTCTCACAGCCCGCCTGCAGTACAGCGATGGCCCACCAGGGGACCGCGGCCCACACTTTGGGAATCTCTTGAGCTAGAGAATAGCAGGACAGTGGACACATGGAGCAGATCTGATGTAACATGGAAAAATAAAGCAAACGTTTTGTTGCAGTCCAGAGTTTTTTTTCAAAAAGATTTGTTAATATTCCTATCTGAGTTGCTACCCGAACTGTAAAGTACACAGATTTTTACCGCTCTCCATGTCTGTTTTATCATATTTACCTGCCAGTTCTTTTCTGGTTCCGCAGCAGCCAGTAACAGACTTTTCAAAACAAAAGCATGTGAGCAACATGCATTAACGCGCGATAAAATAAATGTCCACGTTAATAAATTAATGAGTTAACGCGATAATAACGCGTTAACTTGCCCAGTCCTAATATATATATATAGTTCCCTTTTTTTTCGCGGTTAATGGGGACCGCGCCCCCCCCGCGAAAATCAAAATCCGCCAACGGGAGCTGGAGCCCCCGGAGCTCAATAATGTGTTTAAAATATGTTTAAAAACTGCAAAAAAGTAGCGAGGCACTGCAGGGAAACAAGACAAAGGCTCAACTGTGGTCTTTCTGTTACCTTCACAGCCTCTGGTCTCTGAACCGTAGTAAAGACCCCGCTGGTATTGTGCTATTTTTGGCTTGTAAATAGCGGCTAACACGTTCTGCCGTCCCACGACACACACACTACATTACCTGTAAGGCCACCTTCTTAAAGGGGCCGGGCTGGCTCACAACATTTCTTCGCTGTGAGAAAACACGCACAACATCCTGTGATGTTTCTGCCATTTTTTTTAAATTATATTATATATTTCTGAAAAATCCGCGAATAACTAAAACCGTGGAACCTTAAGCGCAAATTGGCAAGGGATCATTGTATATATGTATACAGTAGATATATATATATATATATATATATATATATATATATATATATATATATATATATATATATATATATATATATATATATATATATATATATATATATTTTATTTTTTTTTTTTTTTTCAAATAAAATTCAAATTTAGCATCTCAGTGTATTCTCAATTCTCATTTCAATTCAATTTCAATTCAATTCAATTCAATTCAATTCAATTCTCAATTCAATTTAACATTTTCCATGGTGTTATTATTATGCATTCAATTTTGCTTTGATGGAAATATTATAAATCTTCATTAAGCCTGACCACACGTGTTGCTCCAGGTTTTCTTTATCAATATTGCCTCGCTACATTTCTCATCAAATAGCTAGGATTATAAAATGTTTGACTAGGCTTGATGCTATTCAAATAGACAAGACTGAACAAACTCAAGTAATCTTCTCAGAAAAGTCAGGAGTTGTTTCTAAGAAGAGATGAAATACTCCTATTTGAAGTAGTTTGAATTTCTATCAGCATAATCATAGAGCTGCTGCCCATATATGAATCCACCTATCAACCTGAAGTCTACCTTTCCTGATCATTTCATTCTTATTCTTTGCACTGTTTTGCTAAAATAAATCTCATTAAATTATAAGAGTGAAGCCTTTTGTAGACTGAATTACCTTGGAAATGAATCCAAGTGACATCTTGTAAAATATGAGATATAAACAATGTCCAAAGAAACTTATATTAGTTCCACTGTTTAAATGAAATCATAGATCTATACATCTGGACTGGAACAGTCCAGATGGAACATTCCAGATGTAGTGTACTTGATATACAGTTTCTGAGCTGAAGTTTTTAGGAGAAAAAAAAAGTGTGAATAAAGAGGGTTTAATAAAATATAAATCAAATTTTGTTCAATTGAAATATAATGTGTTGTACCCTTTAAGGCTTTAAAAATACAAACAAAAACAACTAACGTTGGAAGTGATTTTTTTCTGGTATTCATCCACAAACACATTATTTTAATAGTGGATAAAAGTTTAATAAATTAGTTGATGGAAGGCTGATGATTTTTGTGCACTAATCAATGCAATTGTTGCTTGAGGTCTTTTCTGACTGGATACTACATATGTACCTTTTTTTTTTATTTTATTTAGCCTTTGTTTACACAGGTAAAAACACATTGAGATGAAGATCTCATTTTCAAGTGTGACCTGTTCAATAATAAATCACAATGAAATGCATATAAAACAATCAGTATAGTTATTTGAAAAAAAAAAACCATTAAATAATAAATATGTTAACAAAAACAATGAAAAATTGGAGAGATTCAGCATGAACACACCATAGAAGCTCTCTCTAAGTCTCTTAACAGCAACTTTAAAGTTAGCAAAGGAAATCAAACTGGACAGTTTCAGGTGCTGCTGAAGCTTGTTCCAGGTTGAGGGGGCTGAGTAAGAAAAAGCCTTTTTGCCACACTCAGTATGGACTGAAGGGATGGAAAAAGTGATGAAGTCCTGGGACCGTAGACTTTAAGTGGACTGGTTCTGAGATAGATAAGATGTTAAGTAAGAGGGCAGCAGACTTAAGATGGATTTGTAAATGACTAAGTACCAGTGTATGGATCTACGCATTGACAGAGATGACCAGCTGACCAAGGCGTACGGAGTACAATGATGTGTCATGGGTTTACAACCAGTTATAAATCTCAGTGCACCATGATAAACAGCGTCGAGCAGATGGAGATTATTTGCAGATGCATTCATATACAGGACGTCACCGTAGAGCAAGAGAGGCAAAAAGGTGGCAGAAAACAGTTTTTTCCTAACTTTTAGAGAAAAACAATGTTTGTTACTGTAAAAAAAAAACCCTAGTTTTAGTTTTAATTTCTTAACCAAATTGTTAATATGGCATTTAAAAGACAGGCCATCATCTAATATAATACCTAAGTATTTGTAGGAAGATACAAGCTCGATAGGTGCACCCTGAACAGAGGTCAATACAGGGAAGAACGACTGGAACCTTGTTATTTGAGAAGAGCATTGCTTTGGTTTTGTCTGCATTTAGCACCAGTCTGAGGTGGAACAGGTGGGACTGAAACATATCAAAAGCAGACTGCAGACGTTCCAAAAGCAAGAGCAACAATGTACAATGTACCAACATTTTCCTGAAGCTGTGCTCCTTATTTCAATCATTCTGCATCTCATTGACAACTGGCATTTGTTTATAAGTTACCCTTAAACACTGGCAATTAGAAAATAGAGAAATCAATAGAGTCTAATGACACCAGTGCTTGCCAAATATAATAATTTATAGAATAGGTTGGTGCATCGTCCATGCACTTGTTGAGCTTCCACTGTGTTGCAGATTTATTAAGTTGATAATTTGAAGCAGCACAAACATTTTTTTTCATGTTTAAAAAAGGATTATTTGATTACTTTTAGGAAGTGCCATCTTGCTGTCGCAGTGGCAACAACTCTTGTCCTAGTCATCTCTTGTGACACTAGCATTATCACTTTAAGTCATTATGTCAACAATGAATGAAACTAGCTCACAGACCTTTTTTTTTTTTTTTTTCTTAAACCTTTTGGGACAGCAGCAAAGGTAGGTCACCAACCTTAATTTTATATATTTATTATTATTATTATTATTATTATTACTACTACTTTATTTTGCTTGGAGATTACCTTTGCATCCATAATGATTAGGGAATGCCAGCAAGTACAGACAGATTGGATCTGTTTCTGTTCAGTCAGAAAGATGGGGTTGCTGATCAGACACACTAAAAATCATGATAGGACAGTACATCAGGTGATGTATCACACTGTCACTGAGTCAGAAACATTTCCGTGACCCTTAAGCAGGCTGAGTTACATACTAGTGGTAGAAGGGAGCAGTTAAAATCATCACCTGTCTGCATGTTATATTTTATTTAACAAGGACTCTCACGAACCTCTCAATCAAGGTTTTTAGAGCACTGATAGTAACAAGCCTTCTGCAAAGATTTTTTTCTCTTAAGTAATGAAAAGAGAAAAATAATAATAATAATAACACTTATGCACTGCATCTATGGTTGAAAAAAAAACATGATATAGGAAAGTTTGGAGAACTCTGTTATTTATCTATGTCGTGACACATGAAATGGTGGAAAAGCTCTGAAAACACTGATTAAAACTTCTTAAAACAAAAATTGCACTAGTACATGAGGACCTGATGGAATTAAATAATTCATGCATACATCTTATAGTTGGTAAATTTTAGAAAGTAATATAACTTGATTGTGATGAAATGAGGGAAGTCTTCACGTTGATGAAGCAGACAAGATTGTTAATATGTCACATGACACCAAAGCTAAATGCCACTGAGCTTCAAATAAGAAGAAAGGTGTGTAAATCAAACAGTTTCTCATTTCAGAGTTAAAATGTCACTTTACACATCACAGACATGCTGGAAAAAAAGGAGGGAGAAGCATGACTTTATTATCTACTGATTCCAAGGAATTGTAATATTCTTTAAATCAGCCATTGAGTGCACATAAAATAAAAGTCACACTGACCTGGGATTTTGTTTTTGCTGAGGTTGGTGTAACTTGTCAGATGCTGGAGGGAAAGAAAAGTGTCACAGAAATGTATTTTTTTCATCTCCCTTTCCTTTCAAAGCAGCACAAAGGATTTCTTTTTTTTTTAATTTTCTTTTTTTTTTTTTTTTTTCTGTTGCAATTTTTAGCTTTGCCTGTCCCCTCACAGGTGTGAAGGTTTTCCACGGAGGTATCGTGTTCCATTAAGTTAAAGGTAAATTTGGTCAGCTCAGTTAATTTTATGATCATTTACAGTATTTATAATATATATGTTAGCTGTTTTAGTCTTGTTCTCTTTAACTACCTAAACCTGCTATGGCTACAATTGGCATTGCATCTCTTCCTATCAGCTAATGTTAGCTAAACATTGGCCATAGTTAAAATGGAATAGGAATTACTTTTGAAAACAACCATCTATCCAAAATCTATGCCCGCCTTAATCCTATGTGGGGTCATTTGCAACAAATTCTGCCACATTTTCCTGATGTTTCACTTAGTCAACTAGCAAGGCCTGGCTGAGCTGGTGACTTGTACAGTAGAGATGCGCGGTTGGAGCGGATAATCCGCATATCGGGCAGATGACTCGTCAAAAAATAATACTTTAATTAAATTCGGGCGGGTTGCGGTTGAAGCACTCAAATAATAATAATAAGAAAAAATATTTTACATATTATTAAAAAGGATGGCGGGTCGGTTCGGTTTTGAAAATTGGTGAAAAAACGTTCCTGCAAATGGATAGCGGGCGGATAGAGATTTTAAGAAGCGGTTGCGGGTTAAAATATACGTCATCCGCGCATCTCTATTGTACAGGCCTCAAGGCCTATTTTGAATGTTAGCTGATGTACAAAGTAATGGTTCTCAAAGAAAATTAGCTCCTGTCAATCTGTAAATAATGACTTGATTGGACAAAACATCTCATTCCCTGTTGGCATTTAAAATACACTGCCAACTGTCTACCATGACTATCTTAAAATTTAAAGATGGTTTTGTATTAATCCAGTATTGGAAGTGGATGTGCAGGCAATATATTTTTGCTTACAAATATGGGGAGTTCTATGACTGCAGATTGGTTTTGCATATTTCTAATCATTTGTCTTTTTCTCCTCATGCAGCTTGAGTGCTGAAATTTGATGAAACAGCCACAGCGGAATTCATAAGGATGCATGCTTCCGAGCTTCAGAGCATCTGAAGCATGCACTGCAAAGAAGTGGAGGTGGAGGATACACAGCAGTCACTCAGGACTGATTATCTATTGAGGAGAATCTTGTCACAGCTTTTGTACATTGTCTTCTGTTTTGTGTTCACTATAGTTGATACTGGTTGGGTTTTACCTCAAAACACAGTTTAGTACTTTAATGTATATTGTTTATATTTTTATTGTTGTGGTACAGACCCAAGCAAGGTGGGCTGTATAACTGTATTTATTTTTTGTATTTTACCACCGGTGATGATTTTATAAAGTTAACTGCTCTACTGGGTTAAGATAGGGGTAATTAATCCATCAGTCCTTTTCTATTACTGGTAGCTGTTGACTTTCACTTTCATTTAGTTTCAGCAGACCATCAAAGGGAAAGCATGCTGACTTCAACTGATGCACAACATTGAAGCAATGTCTGCATGCAAGCAATTAAATTCATGTTCCTTGTTTTTAATGGTAGTTGGCAGGAAATTCAACAGAAGGCAAAAGCTTAATAGTGACATGTTTGTGCCAGTAGTTTAACAAAATGAAAGGTGGAAAAGAATGAGTAGGGACTGAATTGTAATTTTTCTATCGACCTCTGTGTATAACCATAGTCCTGTATGTTCCCAGAAGGTGGACGACCTGCTTTTTTTAACCACTTAATTTTGCTATAGCTTAATTTGACTCAGCAATCAGATTTGAACTCGAAATGCATAACACCATTCCAGATATCAACTGCTGAGATAATCAAGCAAAGCCATAGGAAAATGAACTGAAACAGTATGCTACCTTCTGATATTGGGGGACTATGGTTATGCAGAGCCCTGAAGCAGCATTAAAACAATTGTCCCAAATGAGTTTAAATTTGATGAGGAAAAGACATTCACAACGACCATATTTGGACTGTAATTAGACCTTATACAGAGGTCCTCTAGATGTCAATACTGGACATTCAGTGCAAAATGGAAAAAAAAACGTCTGGCATCACATTCTGCACCTTCAGGGGACCAAAATTGTACTGCAAAAATGACATAGAAAAGTTGTCATTTGGACGTACCTTTGTGTAGTACGATTTATCGTAATGGATGAGACTTTCACATACACTAAATTGCCAAAAGTATTCGCTCACCTACCTTGACTCACATATGAGCTTTAGTTCATCCCATTCCTAATCAATATGACGTGGGCCCAGCCTTTGTAGCCAGAACAGCTTCAACTCTTCTGGGAAGGCTGTCCACAAGGTTTAGGAGTGTTTTTATGGGGATTTTTGACCATTCTTCCAGAAGCGCATTTGTGAGGTCTCACACTGATGTGGGCTGAGAAGGCCTGGCTCTCAGTCTCTGCTCTAATTCATCCCGAAGGTGTTCTAGGACTTTATGCAGGCCAGTCAAGTTCATTCACACCAGACTCTTCCATCCATGTCTTAATAGTTTGTGCACTGGTGCACAAATTAGCTCCAAACCAGCTCCAAACTGTTCCCAACTTATATATATATATATATATATATATATATATATATATATATATATATATATATATATATATATATATATATATATATATATATATATATATATATATATATATAATCAGTTTTCATCAGTCTAGACACACATGGATATCTTTCTATAAAAACGATAGATCGTCCCCTTTATGTCACAGTTGAATAGCAAAGAAAAGTGTCATTAGTCTGGGAGTTCCCAGACAGAAATCAATTTTAGTGGTGGGCTGTGAGAAATAAAGCAAAGCTGTTAAGTGACACAGTGACATAAGTTCTGTGAACACGTGGAGTTTGCCTTAACTTCTTAAACAAGTTTCGAAAATGAATCCACAGCACCAGTTCCCAGGAAGTCAAGTAGAAAACAATGACACAATTTGAATCCCACTTGTAGAAGAAAGTCTAAGACTAATGCATAAATGTAAGAGCTACCAGCAGGTAGCCAAGTTACCCTGAAACCCCATGTGCAGAAAATAAGGAAATATGATTTTCACTTAAAGCTGAAGCAAGCTCAGAAGTATCGCCTTGATGGCAGGGGGAAGTTTGCAGCTGATTGTTTCTCTCCTTATTGTGTGGAGCTGAGGGGTTGCTATGGATTTTCTGATGCCTTGTAAATCACAAAAGGATATTCAACTTCTTCAAAGCTCTGGCTGTAGGGGAGCATAGAGATATTTAGCTCCTGTGTTGTAAATAAAGACATCTGATGAGAGAACTCGGCAGAAACAATATTAGTGATTTGCAAGTCAAAAGATGCCATCCTTGTGGTTGCACTAAATTCTATTTTAGTTGGAGTATTAGCATGTATTGACAACTTAATACTCATTGTTAACATGACTACTATATTAACATAACCAGTGACCAGTGTTTTAAAATGGAGCTGTTTAAACGTAATCCTAACACCTAAAAAATGTTTTTAGTCAAATTTGTGTGTAATTAGTTGCCAATTCAAAAATAAAGATAGTCTGTAATTATCTGTAAAATATATAGTAGTCTGTAATTTTATATATATATATATATATATATATATATATATATATATATATATATATGAGGAAGAGAGAGAGAAAGAGGTTCCTCCTCCATGATGGGTTTCAGTAACCTGAGGCATTCACTTTGCATGTCATCAGTGAGGGCCACCCTCTTGATGTATTCCTGGAGGCCTGCTGTTTCCTCCTGGATAGTGGTTCTGATGCTTACTAGTCCTCGGCCTCCCCCCCTTCACTCAAAGTACAGCCTCAGGATGTTTGACTTAAGGTGAAACCCTCCATGCATCGTAAGGAGTTTCCTTGTCTTCACATCGGCAGTTTGCAGATATTATGCCAGCAGGGTATCCGTTTACTGGTAGGACATAGGTGTTGGTTGCCTGGATCTTGTTTTTCTCATTCTTTCTTTTTCCCACACTTCAGAACCTGCCTCACTCTTTGTAGGTATTTGGCTGTGGCTGACCTCCGAGCTTTCTCATCATGATTGCCATTTGCCTTGGGGATACCCAGGTATCTGTAGCTGTCCTGAACATCTACTATGTTGCCTTCTGGTAGTTCAACCACTTCAGTTCTGATCAAACTTCCTCTACGAGAAACCATCTGTCCACACTTATCGAGTCGGTGTGACATCCTGATGTCATTGCTGTAGATGGTGCTGAGGTAAATCAGGGAGTCAATATCAAGCTCATTCTTGGAGTACAACTTGATGTCATCAATGTAGAGGAGGTGGCTGATGGTCACCCCATATGAGTTTGTATCCATAGTCGCTCTTCTTGATGATCTGACTAAGGGGGTTCAGCCTATCCAGAACTGCAGGGGGGACAGGGCATCTCCTTGGAACATACCGCATTTTATGCTCACCTGTGCAACTGGCTTCAAGAGTTTTCTTCCACACCCTCATTATGTTCTGGATAAAGGAAGTCACTGTCCTGTTGATCTTATACAGCTTCAAGCACTCCAGTATCCATGTGTGTGGCATTGAGTCATAGGCTTTCTTGTAATCAATCCAGGCAGTGTCTAACGTAAGCGAGGGGAGGGGCTATCATGAAAGGACAAGGCCCTGTATGGCATGAACCACCGCCGAATTGAAGAGGTGGCTGACATCAGAAAAAAGGCTGGAAAAGCCTGGACTGAAGCAATGATCATGGTTACACAAGAACAGTCCCAAAAGACAAGATCAATTGAGGTAGGGATCTACCACACCACACAGGACCCCAGATCTAGGCAATGGTGCAGCACATCACAGCAGGGTCTAAGATGCTGGTAGGCAAAGCATACACCCCCCCCTCTCTGAAAGTCTGGAATGTCACACCTTTGTGTGACAATTCTGCCAGCATGGCACTCTGCTGGGTCTGAGACCTCCAAACTCAGCAGGAGGTCTCGATACTATACGGCAGTTTACGGACCTGGAAAATGATTAGTTTTCGGGTGGTTTACCTAACATAAATTCCCGTACTAGTGCCTGAAATACCCATAGTATACACAGCCGTAAACCCTGGTTTTTTTTGCTGTGCACATGGAAGCCACAACCAGGTAGCTGGTATGATACACAGAAACATCTGCTCTCAGAATGGACTGGAGTTCCCAGGGTCAAGATGGAAGACACCTCCAAAGGTGATTGAGAATGAACCTTTCAAGATCCAGTAGGACTTCCAGATCCAGATTGGGAAACTGATGATCGCTAATCAGTCTGTCAAAGTGGTGGTCACTAAATATCAGAAGATAGCATGGATGACAGACTTTGCAATCCTGAGTAAAAGCAACATCAGAAAGAAGGAATATGAGAAACCTGATAAATACCAAGGGCTTAGAGTTACAAAAAATGTGGGATGTGAAGGCAACATTTGTGCCACTAGTGATTGGGGCACCGGGGCTGGAATCTCCAAGCTAGTCGGTTCAGCAGATACCAGAAAAAATATCTGAGATCTCTGTCCAGAAGAGTGCAAGGCTGGGAATGGGTTTCAGGCCAAGTTATAGAACTGTGTAGGGATGCTAGGAAAGAAATGTTTAATATTCAGTAACTGCCAAACTATCCCTACCAATAATTTTTGTCAGGATGAAAAAAAAAGTGCTCTGTCAGATATTGTTTGTCAATGTTTAGATACACAAAGGATTAGAATCAAGGTTTCTTTACCCTGCAAAACAGATAAGACTAAGGTGATTGGCTTTGTCTTTCTATGACTATAATTGGGGCTAAAGCCCATTAATTAAATCAAATCAAATCAAATTGATTTATAAAGCCCTTTTCATACTATCTGTGGCTTTTAAGTACAAAAACAACTTAAAAGCCATCACACACCCAGGGTTACAACAGTAAAAAAAAAAAAGAAAAATCAACACCCAGTCATCCTCTCTCTCTCTCACACACACACACACTCCATCCACATTTTTTAAAATGTGGATATATTTTATGTTTCAGTGTTTTTTATTCATGTTTACTTTACATTACATGGCTTTAATATTAGATAAACTTATAAACATTGCATCCGGAAAGTAATATACAATACTAGTTTAGTAGGACAGTTATGATTAACATAAACCAGTTTAAGATGTTCTATAATGTATCAAGAAGTAAATCATACTATAAAGGCAGTTTGGGGGACTGGTTACGTGTCCTCTAGTGTCAAAGACAAATTGATGCCCTTGGTTTCAGAGTATTTTTGGGCTGTAATGTTGTGTTTACTGATGTCTTGGCAAGAAAGTCCTAGTTGGATTGTTTGGTAGGCTCCACGGTTTGAGTGGTGGGGAAGAAGACTTGCCTCTGTTATTTCTTATATAGTTAGACCGTGGCTTATGGTAATGAATCACTTGGATCATCTTTGGCTATTGGAATAATGCACAAGAACTCTGAGAGGGAAAATATATTACTTGTAAATTAAGTAAAATTGTGGAATTGGCTGTTTTGTAGGTAGAAACAGGAGTTTATCTTTTTTTTTTTTTTTTTTTTTGCAAATTGGAGTAATTTGGCAGTGCTGAGAGAAAACACAGCTTTAATACAAACTCTCTTCAAAATCCCAGAAGGAGCATGCCCTCCTCTTAGTATAAGATACTGAACCCATGTGAGTTGCTTTAATGTTTACCTGCCAATGTTAAGTTATGGCAGAATTAGTAAACTTTGTTATTTCAATATCCCACACCCCTTTTTTTCCCTTGCATATACTAGGCTTGATTCACTCCGTGTACAAATTCCACTTCTATGAGAAGCAGTCCCCATGCAGGGTTTTAATCAGGTCTAACTAACTCTGCAGATTCCAGAGTTTTGGTTTATCGGTCCAATTAAAAATAAAAAAGAGAAAAAGAATAATAAAGAAAAGCTTTTGAAACTGAGTGTGGAGTAGGTCACAAAGTTGCTCCTGCTGACGTCATCTATTGCATAAGGAGCCCTGCTGATAATGAACTGACAGCAACAGTGCACCCCTCCTCCGCCCCCTTAAAAAAAAAAAAAGCACAGCAGCCACTGCTAAAGACAATAAAGTTTGCAGCCCAGCTCTAACCCACAAACACATTTTGTTTCAAATCCACTGCAGGCATTATCAGCATTGCTTACGGCATCAACATCCCACAGATTTTTTTTTCACTTGGCCTCTATTTAATAATTTATGTCTCTTTTCTCTGTAACTCTATAAATGAAAAAAAAAATCATATAAACTGGGTATTTTACATATCTTTAAATGTCAGAGTTGCTCCACAGCTAACAAACCAAACAGCACATTACAAATTGCTCTCTAATTTAAAAAAGGAAGCAAAAACTTACTCCTGAGGCTTTGGATTCACAATTCACCAAAAAAACACAGGCACCATTCTAGAGACATTTAACAGGAGGCAGTTGTCTCCAACTGGAAATTTCAAATCAACATCAGGTAGTACAATAGTTATCAGCAATGTTGGGCAAGTTACTTAAAAAAAGTAATTAGTTATAGTTACTAGTTACTTTCCCCAAAAAGTAATTGAATTAGTAAGTAAATTACTCCTTCATAAAAGTAATTAGTTACCAGGGAAAGTAACTATTACTTTTTCTAAAAAGGTTCAAATATGTCAAAGATTTTCACAGGCCAGTTGCAGAGAGTAGAACAGCATAGACAGTACTTCATTTTAATTTTTAATATTTAGTTAAACAATAAAGTACTTTCAACTCCTTCAATATTCACTTCAATAGGTCAAACTATCACACAGCTACAGACAACTGGCACATACTATAGGCCTACTTCAAGTATTTTCCTCAAAACAAAAAGTAAACAGTTTAACAATATACAGTCATGGAAAAAAATTATTAGACCACCCTTGTTTTCTTCAATTTCTTGTTCATTTTAATGCCAGGAACAACTAAAGGTACATTTGTTTAGACAAACATAACGATAACCACAAAAATAGCTCTTAAGAGTTTTATTTAATAGCTGATATCTTACCATTTTCCATGGTTTTCTTGATTATATCCTAAATCACTTAAGTTTTTACATCAATAGCTATGGTGTTGTACTGCCAAAAACACTGCTTTTATGCATTCAGTGTTTTCTTTTCTGTCTGTTTTAGTCACATGATGACGTTTAGTGGTACCAGGTATTAAAATGAACAAGAAAGTGAAGAAAAAATGGTTGGTCTAATCATTTTTTAATGACTGTGCTTTTAAATTAGAACTGAAGAGAAAGATATGGACAAATTCAACTTTAGCTCTTAAACATTTATTCATTCATCCATATACTCTGAGCACTCTTCAACTTCTGTTGACTTCTGTTAAAACAGCAGCTTTGTGAGAAAGTGAGTGCATGTCTGTCATTCCTGACACTCATCGTAGCCATTAAACCAGTGATTGTATCTTAAAAGCAGCAGCTTTTTAAACTTCTCATCTGACAGCTTGAGGTTAAAGTAGTATTTATATTTCCATCCCGAAAACGCCAGTTTTCCCTCGACAGACGGCTCCGGACTCGCCATTCCTGCATCTCATGTGAAGCTGTTTGTGTCGCGATGTGTTACCATGAAATTGTACTCTAGCTTTAGCTAATCATCATCACTTATGTGTCTGTCAGCCCTCCCTCCCCCTCACCAAAGAACATCGATCAGAAAAAGAAAAAAAATATTTTTATTTGGAGCTCCTGTGGCTGCTGGGCTGACTGAGTCAGGTCGGATAACCGCAATTAGATATATCAGCGCATAGTAACGCGCCACATTTTACTGTCTGTAACGGTAACAGCGTTGTAACGCCTGAAATAGTAATTAGTTAGATTACCCGTTACTGGAAAAAAAAAACTGCGTTAGTAACGCCGCTATTTTTAACGCCGTTATTCCCAACACTGGTTATCAGCTGGTTAGTTGACATTAATAAACACAAACATTACACAGCAGTATTGTGAAAAAGTGTACAGTGTTTTGAAAAGTTGTACTTCATACCAAACTAAGTCGTTTCCTTATCAAAATGCTTATCAAATCATGTGTGTGGAAAGCTTCCTTGGTCAGTTTTCACTGGTGAGAACCAGTCATCAATTTAAGGGTATTTTCAGCTGGCTAGAGTTAAATGAGATGCACAAAGAGTGGAGCTCTGTAGTTAGTAACTGTGTAAACGCTTGCTTAAGACTAAACAAGAAATATGCACCTCAGTAACATGACTTATTGGTAAAAATTAGCTTAATAAATATTAATAATGTTAATAATAATTAGCTTATTTGGCTTGATTAAAGTACCTTTACACAAATAAAGAAAAATTCTCCACCTGCCTGCTCATGTGGGCGGTTATCTTCAAGCTCCTCTACCAGAGGCCTGGGAGCTTGAGCTGTTCCTAAGACTATTTTACTCTGAACAGTTGTCTTCAGAATCTTTTGGAGCCATTCTCACAGTTTAGGGGTTACAGCCCTAAGTTCTTATTTGCCACCAACAGCATTCCCTTCACTTTCCACCTTTTCCTATCACATTGTACTTCTTTTTCAATGTTGCTGTCTTTTGGGATTACTACATATGTCATCACTGCTTTCACCCTGGAGTTTGCTGACCTCTGCAATGTCTAGTTAGTTAGTCATGATCAGTTTATCAGTCGGAACTTGGAAATCCCACAGAATCTTTCCTCTTTGATCCCCTCTCTCCCCCTGAGGTATGTCCCACTTCGACTGTGGGACCTCCAGCTCATACTCATCACAGATATCCTTTAACAGTAGTCCAGCTAATTGGCTTTAAGTTACTTGTCTCCACCTTAGCGCTTGCTGTTATATGTTGGATTGTCTCTAAGGCATCATTGCACACCCTGCACCTGGATTCTTGTTTGGTATTTGGAGACCCTGGCCTCAGTTGTTCTTTTGCACAGGGCTTGCTCTTGTGCTGCTATGATTAGTCCCTTAGTGTTGTTTTTCTCACCACCGATAGGACATCTTGATATCAACTAGATCTTTAGAGTAGTACATGCTGTGAAGGTTCCTTTGCCTTCACCTCTTCCTCACTGAGTTTCTGTTGCCTAAGACATTAACTTAATCTCTCGGATTTATCTTCTGGATGTATATCTTAATATTTGTTGTTTTATTTTTGACTGTTGCTTAGTGTATACTTTCAGGTGCTAGACTTATGGTGAACCCTCCATGCATTGTGAGGAGCTTTCTTGTCTGGACATCAATGATTATTTGTCAACAGTGTACAACCTGAGACTGAAGGGACAAACATATTAAGGCTTGGCAACCTTTGCCGTTGGACCCCATCCTTGCCCTAACCACACCGTCCTCATGCCATCCTAAAAATGCAGACTTGTCAGTTGGGGGTAAAAAAAAAAAAGAGTGCTTTACTCTGTCCCTCTGGTTTGAATAACTTATCTTGAACATGTTTTTGAAACTTACTGAGCCAAGGAAATGCTCTGTTAATGCACTGACTCACCTTGAGTCACATTAGATTTAATCCAAAGCTGTCAGATGAAGTAAAGTATGCACACTGACAAGCTTTTGGGGTTTGCTTGACCCCAGTAGGGAGATAATCAGTGTTGGATGTCTAGCTTGTGAAATGAGCATGTCATCATAAACTGAAAGTACATGCTCTTTGCATCAAGAAAATTAGGTAAATACAAAATGAATATTAAAAAAAGAAGCAAGACATTGAACTGGGAAGCTAAATAGGCACAATAACAAATGCCTTTGAATGCTCAGGTTTGATTACCAAAACATGGTGACACTTAGCTGTAGAGGCATTGAAAGTATTTGTAATGTGGAGGGGTAACACTGGTGGGGGTTCTGGGAGTCCACCCCCAGAAAATATTTAACGAAGTAGATGAAATGTTTTGCATTTATGTGAATTTTAACTGGCTCTTAGACTCCTACTTTTACCTGTAAGTAAACATGTGATTCAAAGACTAGCAAGCTAACTGCCTTAATCTTTCCACAGTGAAAAAAAAGAAACTGCCCAGTTATTTTCACGTGTTGCACAGTGCACAGCAAATTACATTGTATAATTTTTCTGTCAGTTTGGCTTGTGTTATATTATAATGTTGTTTTCACTAGCTCAAACGTCGCAACGCATGTCATGTGACATTTGACATTTGACTATTTGATTTTGCCTATACAATGTGATTAATCACGATTAATTAGGGAAATCATGCGATTAATCTTGACTACAAATTTTAATTGTTGCCCAGCTCTTGGGGATAGCAGTTTGTGGGTCTTAAAGGCAATGGCTACTGACACACTGATTGGTTTAATGGGTGGAACGCCCTAATCACTCCTATGCATAATGTTGCGGGTAGCCCAGGTAAGATAGCGGGTTTAGGGAGGTGGAAGATTGCGTTCTTTGAGGTGGGAACACCTCTCCAGCAACCCGCTATCCCTAAATAGCAGTTTTAGCAGATCTGGCCTATGATTGGGCCATACAGTCATAATTAATTGGATGAATTGTGACTGAATTTTAATGAATTACATTATAAGAGCTTTGAGAGAATCCTGATGGTGTTTACATTTTGTGTTCATAAGGTTGTTTTTAGTGACCTGGTGGAGAAAGCCATTTATCCTTCATGCAGTGATAAAAATTCAATTGTAATGCAAATAAATACATACATACACATGTAAATAAAACAGAAAAATGTGGAATGCAATGCTCTAATAAGAACTCATGCTTTATTTATATCCTGAATATTCTATATCTTTCCTTTTTTATGTGATCTTCTGTGCTTCTCACTGAATTACTTCATATAAGTAATCATTCATGTTTTCCCTTCATCACTTTCTGATATTCACAAACAAGTGATCTAATGTTATCAATAAACAGTTATTCCAAGAGAGAAGAAAAACAAAAAAAACAAAAACATAGCTTGCCATACCAAAATATTAAGTCTCTATTAACTTCATCTGCTCACCTTTGTCCTCTGTAACACACAAAACATGTTGTTTCCATTTTCTGCCGACTTTAGTTTCCTGTCACTTTTTCTTCCTGGTAAGAATATCTTACCAGGAATATCTTATAATTAGCTTTGTGCCATTTAGCCAGTGAAATTACACCATGAGGACATGAAAGGAGAAACATAATGATGAGGACCTATTTTAGACCAAAAAAATCATAATCGGCAGCACTGAGATGAGTGCCTGTCAGAACTGTCTATTATAACACTCTGAGAACCTGATGAATCCTGGAGTCCTGCTGCAGGAGTCATCCTGTAAATCATTCCTCCTCTGAGTGCTCTGTAATAAGCCCTGAAAGCAAATCACTGATAACGACTTGACAGTGAACTGCAGCAGTAAAGCTTTCCCGATGACACCTTGACACAATTCACGGTGATGTGCAACATAAAAGCACATTTCAAAAAAATAACACTGGTGTAAACAAAGGATATTTGTTCTTTTAACTGTGTCAGGACATAATAAAAACTTCACATGACAAAAAAATCACAATTCTGTGAAGATGTGTATTAATTAGAATCTATATTTCTTTTCTTAAAAAAGAACACTGTGATAAGGTTTGTGTTTTTAGTGCCACCATGTGAGTCTACAGCTGTGTTGTATAATTTAGTAATGTAAACCAGGTTTTAACTGGCTCTATTATGCTCCTAATAGAGCTCTCCGCTCTCAGAGTGCAGGATTACTCGTCGTTCCTAGAATATCTAAAAGTAGATTTGGAGGACGGGCCTTCTGCTACCAGGCACCTTTTTTATGCAACCAGCTACCAGTCTGGGTTAAGGAGGCTGATACCATCTCCATTTTTAAAACTAAATTGAAAACATTTCTGTTCAGTAAAGCCTTCAATTAGTCTAAACTATAGTGTGTAGGGGCTAATAGTTATAACTATAGTTGAGTCATGAGACTTGAGTAGCTCGTCTTAATCACAGCTTCATCATAGTTATGCTGCTATAGGCCTACGCTACAGGGGGACACCAACATGATCTGCTGAGTGGTGTCTCCACTGCTCTTCTCCTTTTTCTTCCCTTTCTTCCTCCCTTCCTCCTCCTCCAGCTCATTTATAATTATTTGGGAGCACCCTGTTACTGAAACTGTGCTCCATTTTCTTTGCTTTCCTGTGTTTGTTGTGCTGGTTCTGCCCCCTTTTCTTTCTGTGTATTTGCAGGCCAGAGTTTCCTGGGTTTCATGCTGACTTGCAGTTCCATCCTCTGTCCATCCCGGGGTTCTCCTCCACTTGTGTTTGGGTACCGACTGGCGTGGTGATCGGCGACCTGGTCCTCTGGCCATCTCATCCCAGTGCTGCTGCCTCCATCTGTTTATGTTTATATATCGCATCCTCGAGGGACCTCTCCCATTCTCTTTGCTTGAAATCCTACCTTTCTCTTTTCTTAAACCCAAAACCCCCCCCCCCCACCTCTCCCTTTTCTCGCACACACCTCACCTGCAACCGCCACACGTACATAACAGGGGGACTTTGAGTCCTGTTGCATTCACCAGACTCTCATGGGCCTTCCATAGCCTGTTGCATTCACCTTACTCTCAGAGTTTGTTACACCCCACCCACACATTATTGATACTCAAGAGCCTATCATGACTCATTACGCTGACCACACGCCCAAGGGCCCTCCATAGCCCGTTTGCATTCACCCTACAACAATTCCACTACTTCTTTATTATTATTTTTTTACTTTTTCTGTGCTCTCCTCTCTCTGTCCTACATCCTCTTTCTGTCCTCCATCTTCTCTCTGTCCTGTCACCCCTCTTTTCTTTCTCTACCCGGCTGGCCTTCGGCAGGAAGGTCCCCCCATATGAGCCAGGTCCTGCTCAAGGTTTCTTCCTCTTAAAGTGGAGTTTTTCCTTGCCACTGTTTGGTATAAAGGTTTTTTTTCTCCCTACGTGGGAGTTTTTTTTTTACCTGCCATTATCATTTATCATTGATTGGATTTAATGATATAATCTTAGTTAATGATATTTGCTCGGGGGTCATGCTCTGGGTCTCTGTAAAGCGCCTAGAGACAATTGTCATTGTAACAGACGCTATATAAATAAAATAAAATTGAAATTATGCGGAAAAGTGAGGGGTTAGATGCTATGAATAATGACATGAACTGATGCCACTTTCTTTATATAGATAGATCACAAAAAATACACGGACTTGTTATATACTGTATTATTTCAATAGTGTGGCAAGAAAAAAAGTAAGGAAAGCCTCTGGCATTAACTAGTTTTCCATGTTAGTTTGCAATAAAACATGACCTGATCTTGTGGTCATAAACACAATGTGCTTGAATCAATATCAATGTATAACTGGCGACCATAAGCTCTCTATAAGAAGTTTTATGTGTATGTATCAATGTATCAATGAGAAGAAATTGTAAAAGCACTTAATCCAACCAAAATGAGTTTAAAAGGTATTATATAAGTGCAAAATCATTTACCAATACTCTTGAATGAAAAAGAGTTCATCAATCCTCACTCCTCCATCTATCAAATCCACCACACAACATAAAGATCATGGAGCTGTACCCACCCAAAATGGCTAACCCAGGCTGGACAATTCCAAAATAGGGCAACCATCAGCCACCTCCTCTACATTGATGACATCAAGTTGTATTCACCTCAGCGGGATCTACAGCAATGACATCAGGATGTCATTCGGACTCACTAATTGTGCATATCTCAGAGAGGAAGGATGATCAGAACTGAGGGGAGTTGAACGAAGGAAGGGGTTGAAGTCCCAACCACTTCATTAACCTCCGTCCTATTTCCAACTTGCCTTTTATTTCAAAAATTCTTGAAAAAAAGGATTCCTCTTAACTTCATGCCCATCTCACACTCAATAGCCTCTACAAACCCTTTCAATCTGGTTTTCGCCCCAGTCACAGCACTGAAACTGCCCTCCTCAAACTCACCAATGACCTCCTCACTGCAGCTGACTCCGGTTTACTTTCCATCCTCATCCTCCTTGATCTTGAGTGCTGCCTTTGGCACTATTTCTCACCCCATCCTCTTCCAAAGACTCTCCTCTTTAGGCATCTCCAACACCCTCCTTCACTGGTTTCAGTCATAACCTGTAAGGCCGCACTCAGACCATCCAACTCAGGACCTTCATGTCCGATCCCTCCCCAGTCACCACAGGTGTCCCACAGGGCTCTGTCCTGGGGTCCCCTCTTTATCACTTACCTCCTCCCCCTTGGTCACATCTTCTGTAAATTCAACATCTCTTTTCACTGTTTCACGGATGACACCCAGCTTTACCTTTCCAGCAAACCAAACTCCACACTCCCTCCCCCCTCCCTTACCTCCTGTCTCTGAAATAAAATCTTGTTTCACCACATACTTCCTCAAACTGATTTCTAAAAAACAGAATTCTTACTCATAGGCACCAAATCCACCCTCTCCAGAGTCAACAATTTTTCCCTCCTCATCGACAGCTCCTCTGTGTTCCCCTTCCCCTCAGGTTAAGAGTCTGGGTGTCACCCTTGACAGTTCACTATCCTTTCATTCCTACATCAATTGCATCACCCGGTTCGCTTACTTCCATTTATGTTCCATAAACCGTCTCCTGTATACATACAAATCTATCCACAACCTGGCCCCTCCATACCTCTCCGACCTCCTCCATGTAAAAATCCCTTCTCGCTCCCTCAGGTCCTCTTCCTCCCTCCACTTCACTGTTCCCTCTGCCTGTCTCAGTACCTTGGAGAGCAGGGCTTTCAACTGCTCGGCCTCCCAGATTTGGAACTCATTACCACCAGACCTTCCGAAATTCAGCCATTTTTTCATTGCCCCCCCCACCTTATTCCATGTATGTTGCTGGTTTTTTTTTTTTAATTCTATTTTGTGTTTCATTATTCTGTTTTTTAAATTCCTGTACAGTGACCTTGGGTGTCCTGAAAGGCGCTTTTAAATAAAATGTATTATTATTGTTATTTTTAACTACCGGAAGGCAACATAGATGTTTAGGACAGCTACAGATACCTAGGGATCCCACAGGGAAATGGCAATCATGAGTTGACAGCTCTGCGATCAGCCACAGCCTAATACCTACTGATGAGGCAGGTCCTGAAGAGTTAGTTGAATGAGAAAAACAAAATCCATGCAACCAACACCTATGCCCTACCAGTAAACAGATACCCCACTGGCATAAAATCCTGGCCACTGGAAGAGATGCAAGCTTCCGATGTAGAGACAAGGAAACTTCTTTCAATGGTTTTACCCTAAGTCCAGCATCCTGAGGCTGTATGCTAAGCGAAGGGGGGGGGGGGGGGGGGGGGGGGGTGCAGAGGACTAGTAAGCATCAGAACTACTATCCAGGATTAAACACCAGGCCTCCAGGAAAACATCAAGAAGATGGCCCTCACCAATGACCTGTAAAGTGAATGCCTCAGGTAACTGAAACCCAGAATGAAGGAGGAACCCAAGAGGTTATCGTGGATGGATAAGCTCCTGTATGGCGTGTACCACCGCTAAATTGTAGAGGTAGATGACATTAAAAAACATACCAATGGCTGGAAAAAGCCATTTCTTCGTACAAGAACAGCCCCTAAACACTAGATCGATAAAGGCCGGGATCTCTCACATCAGACTGGACCCCAGATGCAGGCTGTGCAAAGAAACCCCTGAAACAATGCAGCAAATCTTAGTAGGGTTGTCAGATGAGAATTTGGATATATTCTCACTGGTAAGAATTAATATTATTGCGCACTGGTGAAGCAGTCAATTCGGTTGTTAAACAAGGCACTGACAAACGAGTTGCATGCAGATTTAGAGAGGTCATTACAGAATGTGGGATCGTTCAGAATGACAAAGACAGAGAGGCGGACAGTTCATCTTAACATTGGTGGAAAACAAGAAAACCTTGAAATCTGTCTAGACGCCTACGTGTCAAAACTTAGCTACTTGATGGAGCCAGTACAATAACAACCTGTGGCCTCAAATTGACAGGAATCGGGGCCAGAAGTCATGACCTTACTCATGACACAGCAGTTTTAGCAAGTTAAGGCCTCAGAATGGATTTCTAACATCACAAGGGTGTAGGATGCTGGCAGGCAAATAATACATGAAACACCACAACAAGGTAACAGGCCTGTGGATATTCTCATTTATCCAGGTAAAGTTCCATTCTCGCAACAATTGAATCATAGGCAACTGGACTTAGATTTGTCTAGAAGACGTTTCGCCTCTTATCCAAGCGGCTTCATCAGTTCTCAACGCATCAGTCTGACCAGTCCGCACTTGTCAGACAAACAGTGGAGTATGACTCAGGTTTTTAACCTCTGTGGTTGTGTACACCCACCACTTTCCAAAGACAATACTTCGTTAGTGGAGTTTCGCTGGACCCTTTGTTTAGGTCAGGAGAGCCACACCAGAGAAAGGACAGTCGTTAGGAGTGAAGGGCCGTGTATACTCTCGCGGCAATGTGTCGCCATCAGCTTGTCGCAGAGATGCACGGCCGTCACTTTTGATTTATACTTGCGCGGTCTCCGCTATGTTATTCCACGCCACAACGCAAGAGGGACAATCACGAACTAGCTAAACTTACTAAACGTATCTCTTGCTTTTTTCCACTTCCTCACCGTCTCGGCCGTATCCAGACCCACATTCATCGCTATCGCCCTCCATGAATTACCAGAATATGTGCTGTCTTTGTAGTGTGGAGAACGAGAATCGTACAGATGTGGGTACTTCCTCATTTCTTCAATGATGCGGTCTTTTCTATGCGGATATAGAATTGACCAATCAGAGGTCTCCTTTCTCTCCTCTCTGCAACACTCTCTGCGTCGACCTACAATTTTGGGTAGGTGCACCGGAGTGTCTGCGTAGTCTCTGCGTAGGGTGGGGGGGGCATCTCTGCGTCATCTGCGTAGTTCGAGTATAAATCAGGCTTGAGTGGGGCCACTGGTGACAACAGTCGTTAGGCATGAGGTGTGGTTACCAGTGAACGACTGTCGTTATGTTTCTTTGAGCAACTTGAGTTTAGTTTAGGGCAGTCCTTGTTATTCAGTCTCTTAGGAACAGTAGCGAGGGCTGCGTTGTAAATGGGAGATAGATGGAATCTTAAGCCACCTCCCCTGTTTAGAGACGGCTTCTCTATTTTAACGTAGATGGATTCTTTTACTCCTCTCTCAAATCATCTGTCCTCTCTGTCCAAGATTTTCACGTTTTTGTCCTCAAAAGAGTGAGCCTTCTCCTTTATATGTACATAAACAGCAGAAACTGGACCTGAGGAGTTCGCCCTTCTGTGTTGAGCCATGAGCCAAGGTAACAGGCATAATACACAGAAACCTCTGTGCCAAGGATGGACTGAAAGATGGGAGGCGCCTCCAAAGGTGATTGAGAATATATATACAAATGTTAAGTACTTTTTTTATAGAATGGGAACAAGAGAATGTAATTCCACAATATCAAATCAAACTTATATCAAGAAAGAAAAAAGATGGTTAAGGTGACAGAGCTGCAAAGTTTCAGAGTATACTGTAACAGCTAAGAGAGTGAACATTTTTGACCTTTGAGTTTATCCACAATTTCTTTGGGTATTTCACAAATGTAATAGACACAAGGAAATGTTTCCCATGATTCCCTGCGTGTAGCCATGACTTAAATGTCAGTGTGGGAGAGGTATTGGTAGAAGTCACCTTACTTTAGAAACCTGCATGGCTGTTTTCCAAAATATGTAGATCTGTAACAGAGAAGGCACACTTCAAAATATCAGCTCCAGAGCACTGATGAAAGGACCAGTGGGTTTATGTGAGAATGTCATCTTCTCTGTCACAGCTTTCCGCCTCCTCGTCCTGTCTGCAGTGTGAATCTGAACAAATAACTTCCACACTGCTTCAGCTGGTGTCCAAAAGCATTCCAGTTGAAAGTTTGCCAAAAAGTGCAGCAGATTTGTCGACTCTTTTCAAGTACAGCTTTAATTTGAGTTTAACAATTGCCAGCGCTGTTTGCCAGTTCTTGTTTTGGCAACTTTCTTTTATATTGAAGACTGGCTTATGGTAATGAGTTTTAACAGGAGGAGGGGATCAAAACATGCAAAAACAGAAAATCATACACCCTGCTCTAAGTGTGACAAAGAAGCAGAAAAAGATGTAATGTCGCTCAGTGTGTCAAGATTTCCTCTACATCTAAACTAAGATGTTGATATGAAGTAAAGGAATCTTTAATTGTTCATTAGGAATTCAAATCACAGTGTTTTGACTTCATTTAGTCAGTTACACTGATGTGCTGCACAGAGCTGCAGACATATGCAAGCCCCTGCAGTGAAAATCACTTGATTGATTGATTATAGAAGTGTCTCTACATTTACTTCTGATTACTCCCTACAGAGAAGCATCCAAGTTCTAATTCAATATATCTCAGTCACAGACATTCATTTGTTTTGCTGCATCTGATTCAACAGCTTACATGCACTAATGAACAGGAATATTTTTCCTCTTGTATCATCCTTTTAAATAACCTCATTAGTGGCTTTTAGGTAGTGCTGTTGCCTACCATGTGAGAGGTCTGGGGTCTGAATCTTGGTTGTGTCAGGAAGAACATCCGATGAAAAAATCATGTGGATTACTCTGCTGTGGCAACCCTGAACAGAAAGTAGCTGAAATGTATGCCAACCTATTATCTGTTCATATATCCTTTTTTTATTTCTTTCGTGGACTTAAGTGTAATTGAGCTGTGATGTTGCTATTAGCCTGTATGACATACCAATAAACTGGGAAACAAAGGGAGAGACTGGGGAGGGAATGACACTGCATTTTTACCTTTAGATTATGCTCATGCAGTACTGCTGAAATGTATTATTCTCTGTCTCTCCATGATAATTGAATTTAGAATCAAGAATCAGAATCAGAATCAAATGTATTGTCGTCACTGAGCCAGCGTCCCAACACAATGAAATTTGTCTTCCCAGTACACCGTCCAAGAGAAACATACAGAAACAACAACATATGGACAGGAGTCAACGGTGCTTGGGTCAGCGCTATAAGAGCGCTTCTACAGTGTCAGAGAGTAGTACACTCAAGCACATGCCCAAGTACACCACCCTCCGGCCAGGGCACTTTTAGCAGAAGAAAATATGATCACATGGGGGGGGGGGATAAAAAAGAGGTGTCTCCTACCACATGTCCTTGATCAGAGGCACATGTTGTGGGATTCACAAAAAAAAAATGAATTTAGGGTTTTAAGTTAGAAAATTGAATCGATCAAACGCTCCAAGATTTTGGTGAAAATCTTGCCAAAGCTCAAAACACTCAGTTGTACAGCAGGTTCTCGAAATTAGTTAATA
Organism: Hirundichthys speculiger; assembly: GCA_018398805.1. NCBI lineage: Eukaryota > Metazoa > Chordata > Actinopteri > Beloniformes > Exocoetidae > Hirundichthys > Hirundichthys speculiger. Next base: position 574,511 of record JAGFBZ010000963.1, on the reverse strand, counting down.
AATAAAATTAAAATGTGGCTCTGAACTGAAATTGTAGGAGCAATTTGAAAAGTGTGAGAGGTGTAGAAAACTTTCATTAATAATGAAAATCTTTAATGTTTTTGTTGATGAACAACTGCATCTAGGAGGAATACTACACAATGCTGCAACATGTTTTTCCAGCTCAAACTCCATAATCAAAATAATCAATCACATAATCAAGTAGCTTACATAACCAAAACAAAAAACAAAAAAAAAAAAAAAATCAAAAAAATATAACAACCTTCATAGAAGAATAACAATGATAAATAATTTTCTTTTCAGCAGCCAGGACAAAATGAAAGGAACGAAAAATAAAATGAAACATTGATCCATTTCTAGGTCAAGCTGAACTGCACAGGATCTCACACTTTTTGAACTGTATTTATGTTTTTGTAACAACTCAAAGCAAAATATACTCTAATATATAAAATCCCTTTGTGTCATACACACTTTTGTGCTTTTCTCTACTAAACCAATGACATCATCAATACTGTGAAGCTTAGTTTATTGTTCACAGACCTGTGCGGTGAGGAAACTATGGACTGAACCACCCACTCTTTGAGGGGCAGACATCTGCGCTAGGTCCTGAACCATGGCCAGCTGAAAATGTGGCATAAACCTGTTTATGTCAACACCTTCATCGAAATGTGCTGAGGAAAGCTGGATAGCTTCATTATCCTGTGTGACAAATTTACAACGACATCGTACAGTCATAAAGAATTCACAGGGATTTGGCTGAATTCCTGAATTCCTCAATGCAACTGCAGCATTCTCGAGGGACTCTGCAAATTATTCATCTTCATGAGCTTGGCTTTTTCACTGCCAGTAAGAGCAGAGCCCAATGCATGCTCGGGTGGGAAATTACAAAGAAACGGGCAACTAATGACTTGAGACTTCTAAATGAATATGCATCTGATGCTTTTTTTTTTTTTTTTTTTGTGAAACAGCTACTGTGTAATTTATACACATTTGATAAATTCACAAAAAAAACACTGCACTGTGCTGAGCACTTTTTGACACAGCTTGGCAGCAATAAATTGATGTCATTATGTCATTGTTTAGCTCTTCATTTAATGCACTCAATCATGTTTCCAAAACAGAGTTTAATCAGATTGGTCTAAAGTTAATTTGAACATCTGGTGAAAATTATTTTCCTCAAAGGAGCGTTGAGCATCACAGCATAAATTTCAAAATCTATTCATAAACATTTGTTATTAACTTGTGATGTAACCATTATCTTGCAGCAGTCAAACATATTCTAAAGGATTGTACCCATAGTCTCACTGCAGAAAATTGTGAACCAAAACATCCATTTAAAAAACTTAAACAGAAAATATACATAGCTAGTCTGTATATTATGTACGTACAGTTGTATGTACAATGCTTTTTTTTTTTTTTTCTCTCATTCACAACATGGAAAAATCATAATTTGCTCCTGAACAGCAAGAAGGGCTTTATTAACTTTGAGACATCAGCACAAAATATCACACAAAATAAACAAACAAAAAAAAACATTGTATGTATAAGTGGAATGAGCTGAAAATGCAGGCTGAAACTAGGAGGAAAGTACCATTATCCACATAAAAAATGTAGGGGCAACACAACAAGAAGAAACTATTCCTCCAAACAGCCAGATTTACAATTTGTACTTGGAGACACTGTTTTCACACTGGGACAAAGATGCCTTGTTGGAGACATGTTCTGTGGTCTGACGAAAATAAAACTGAACTGCTAGGTCATAATGATCTTCTTTTGCCCGGAGGAAACAGATGGAAGCTTGCAGGCCTCAGAACAACATCTCAATCTTACAGTATCGGGGTGGTAGCATCATGTTGTGGGGCTGCCTTGCTGCAGAAGAGACTAGCACTCTTCATGAAATAGATGGCTGTGGATATATTGAAGGAACATCTATAAAAACCATCCAAAACAGTGAAGCGTGGGCATGGATTGGTCTTTCAAATTAACAAACCTTTTAACTTTGCAAAGTGGCTAAAGTACTACAAAGTGAAAGTATTGGAGTGGCCATTACAAAGCCATCAATTCCACAGAAAATGTGTGGGTGGCACTCGAAAGGCATTTGTGAGAATGAAGGTTCAAAAACTTGACTCAGCTCTACTAGAATGGGCCAAAATTCCAGCAAGACGCTTTTGAAGGGTAACCAAAAAAAATGTTAAAATTACATGGAATGTCAGGAACTCCAACTCCTAGTTTGTTTTTGTTCATGTCACATCACCTGTCATTTCAGATCACACCTCACTGATTTAAAGGAGCAAGCTTTTGACAAACTAAGAAAATTATTCAATGAAATGGAGTGAAATGGAGAAGGAAGTGGCAAGGTTTTTTTTTTGACTGTATGTTTTTTCTATTATTATTATTATTATTATTATTGACTTACACCAGTGGTGTGTGGGGGGCAGAATGAGAGGGTGGAAATGATCACAGCACGGACTCGCTTGTTAACAGTATGAAATACATGCAGAAGATTCCTTGTATGTCAAATGGGAATTGAACTTTAACTATAATCACAATTATTAATTAAAGGATAATAATTTTGGATCTAATACTACAACACCAACTCATCTCTTGACTTTTCTCAGCTAGTATAATCTACAAACCACCAAAAAAAACCAGTCCCACACCGAAAGTAAACCCTTGAAATAAACACACTAAAGTCAGGAAAACAGAACAAGAGCATTTTATAACAAAATGCATCTCTGCATAGTTTACCCATGATGAACTGCAGTCACACGACTAGCGACCTTTTTAATTTTATTAACTTTTTTCAAAAAAGCAACTAGCATCAAATTTCTCTCTCTCACTCTCACTCACGCACTCTCTCTCTCACTCACTCACTCACTCACTCACTCACTCACTCACTCTCACTTTTTAATTATTCGATGATGATAATATTTATTATAACAATGCATATAACACCAAATACCGCAATTGAGCCCAAATCGAGGATGATTTAAGGCTATGTTCATCAAACATTGAACCAGCTTTGTGGGGTCCTGGCTTGTAAAAGGTTGAGAACCCCTGACTTACACAATGAAAAACATTGCAAACAGTTCTCTCCTGAAAATGAGACCTTGTCTTGATGAGAGTAACTTGTATAAATAAAGAAAAATAATAAAAAATAAAATAAATAAATACATTAGATTAAAATATGCACTTATATCCAAGTGCATACTGTACCTGGATGCGTATTTGGATTCAAGCGGCCTTTTAGTCATATGACTCACCTCTTGTTGTAAATCCTTAATAATTTTGGTTTTCTTCTCCATCTCTGCTTTAAGAAATTTAATCTGAGAACAAAAGAAGCACAAAAGAGATGCAATCAAGAACTCAGCTGTGTTTGTGTGCATACCAGTCAGTGTACAAGTTTAATGGAGGTAAACAACGTTGCCCCAGCCCATTAAGAAATGCATGTTTAAGCAATTACATTGAATTTTGGCAGATCTGTATGTGTCAGTCCTAGGCCTTTGGTTCCAGTTTGAAATGGGCCACAAATAAGCAGAAAAAAGGTTAAACCTACAAAAACAGCTGTGCAGCTTTTAACAAATATTACTTTAATCTTGAGGGTGATGCAAGGGAAGTGTCCTCCACAGTTTACCACACATTTCCTTTATAATTAACTGTTGGTAGTCAACTGCTGTGCAGCCTGGTAATAACTGAGCTCTTTTGGTACCAAAGAACAAGTTAGATGCTGTATTATTCTTTTCCCTGCACAGGCAATACCTGAAACAGTAGTATTTTCTTTTCTTTTTTATTTATTTTTGCACGATATGCTGACAAGAAGACAACAAAGATTTGGGAAAACAGATTTATCGAACTTTATATATATTTAATAATAATAATAATAATATTAATAATAATAATAATAATAATAATAATAATAATAATAATAATAATAATAATAATAATAATAATACATTTTATTTAAAGGCGCCTTTCTGTCACTCAAGGTCACCATACAGAGTATTAAAACACAGTTAAAAACAAAACACAATAAATATATAAAAACACAGGCCTAGAGGAGACGGGTTAAAATTTGAAAGTGCAGTGGTTAGGACAGTGAAAAAGCCGATTTTAAACAGATGAGTTTTGAGTGAGGATTTGAACAGAGGGATTGAGTCCAAATTTCTAATTCCTGGTGGAAGTGAGTTCCAGTGCTGGAGAGCAGAACAGTTGAAGGTCCTTCTTCTCATGGTGGTGAGACGGGCAGAGGGGACAGACAGGTGGATGGAAGCAGAGGATCTGAGGGCACGGGAGGGAGTGGCAACAAAGATGAGGTCAGACAGGTATGGAGGAGCGAGGTTATGGATGGCCTTGAATGTTAAGAGGAGAATCTTGAACTGGATGCGGTGTTTAATGGGGAGCCAGTGTAGTCGTAGCAGAGTGGGCGTGATGTGGTGGATGGAGGGGGTACTGTAATAAGGGCAGCTGAGTTCTGGACCAGTTGCACCTTATGGAGGGATTTTGAGGGAGACCGTAAGGAGGGAGTTGCAATAGTCCAGGCGGGAGGTGACGAGACTGTGAACGAGGATGGCAGTGGTATGGGGAGTAAGTGAAGGGCGAAGGCGGTTAATGTTACGTAGATGAAAGTATGCAGACCAGGTGACGTTTTTGATGTGAGACTGGAAGGATAGAGTACTGTCAAGAACGACACCCAAACTCTTAACCTGAGAGGAGGGAAAGACAGAGCTGTTATTAATGGTAAGAGAAAAGCTGTCAGTTTTGGATAATGTTGATTTAGTGCCAACGAGGAGAACCTCAGTTTTATCACTGTTGAGTTTGAGGAAATTTGATGTGAACCAGGATTTGATTTCTGTGATGCAGTCAGTGAGGGAAGAGGGTGGGAGGTTGGGAGTGGGTTTACTGGAGAGGTAGAGCTGGGTGTCGTCCGCATAGCAGTGGAAATGTATGTTATATTTACAGAAAATATGGCCAAGGGGAAGAAGGTAGAAGATGAAAAGAAGGGGCCCCAGGGTGGCACCAGAGGTGACAGCAGATGGTTGTGATTTGAAAGATTTGATCTGGATAAACTGATTGCGGCCTGAGAGGTAGGATTTAGACCAGTCAAATGGGGTGTGGGTGATGCCAATGGAGGATAATCTACTGAGGAGGGTGGTATGACAGATGGTATCAAAGGCTGCACTCAGGTCAAGGAGGATGAGGATGGTGAGTAGTCCAGAGTCGGCTGCCATGAGGTCATTGGTGACTTTAATTAGGGCAGTTTCTGTGCTATGGAGGGGGCGGAAACCAGACTGAAAGTGTTCATAAAGGTTGTTTTGGGACAAATGACAGTGGAGTTGAGCAGCTACAGTTTTTTTCAAGGATTTTGGAAATGAAAGGTAGATTAAAAATAATTCGTAGGTTATGGAAGTTGGTAGGATCAGCACTGGGTTTCTTCAGTACTGGGGTTATTGCAGCAGATTTGAGTGATGCAGGGACAGATCTGGAGGAAAAAGAGGAGTGGATGACGGCAGAGATAAGGGGGAGCAGAGAAGGAAGGCGTGCTTTAACCAGAACAGTGGGGACATGTACATGGCTTGGATCTGTAGATGATATCAGAGTTTTCAGGGGTGGAGGGGAGCAGGAAGGAGGAAAAGGAATTAGTGTGTGGAGGTGATTCAGATAAAATACTGGGGGGGGTGGTTGTCAGCCTAGATGCTGGTGGATCTTCTGGATTTTTTCATTGAAAAATGACATGAGGGAGTTGCAGAAAGCAGCTGAGTGCAGGTGGGATGGTAGAGAGTCCGGTGGTTGGATGATGTTCCTGAACAGGGAGAACAGTGCCTTGGTGTTACCCTCATTGGAACGGATTATGTCAGAAAAAAATTGGATTTGGCTTGAGCAATGCAGTCCTTGTAATGTAGTATATGGTTGTTGTAAATTTGCTTGTGAACAATTAAACCAGTTTTTTTTTATGGAGCCACTCAAGTTGCCGACCTTTGGCTTTCATTAGCCGAAGCTCAGGGGTGAACCAGGGTGCAGAACAGGAGAAAGAAACAGATCTGGTTTTTAATGGAGAAAGAGAGTTAAGGATAGAATGAAGTCCAGCATTATAGTGAGATACCAGATCTTCAGGGGTGGAAAGGTTGAAAGTGACAAAGAGGGAGTCGATACTGGAGGAGAGAGAATCCAGGTAAATGTTCTTAATGTTACGGAAAGATATAAGACGGGAAGCTTTGCGATGGCGAGGGGGAGTTTGAGCAGTGAATGAGAGGAGGAAGTGATCAGATATTGGGAGTTCATCAGTTGTGATATCGAGTGGGGTGACACCTGAGCAGCAAATTAGATCCAAGATGTGGCCGTTTGAGTGAGTGGGGACACTAGCGTGTTGCTGAAGTCCAGAACCCTCAAGGCAGGATGTGAAGTCTCTGGTCAGACGATTGTTGAGATTATCCATGTGAATGTTGAAATCTCCCAACAGTTTGATGTTGGGGGAGAGAGTGGCGAGGTGTGTGAGGAAATCAGAAAACTCATTCAAAAAGTCACTGTTTGGTTTGGGGGGGGCGGTAAACGGTTGCAATAATGGTGGGAATAGGACCAGACAGTTGACAGACAATAGATTCAAAAGAGTTGAAAGCAGAAGTAGACTCCAGCGAGACTTTCCACTTCTCGCTGTGAATTACCGCGAGACCTCCTCCCCGGCCGGAGCCACGGGGTTGACAGATGTAAACAAACCCCGGAGGAGTGGATTCATTAAGTTGAGAAAAGTCACTGGGTTGTTGCCATGTCTCAGTTAAACAGAGAGTCACATTTACGGTCGATGAGGAGATCCTGGATCCTTGCTCGTGAGTGAGCGGATGTTTAGAAGACTGAAGTTGACATCTCACAGGAATGTTAGCGGACCGGGCAGGGCAGGCTAACACACTGTAGTCAACAACCCGACCAGTGCTATGTGGAAGGCGACGGGGATTGGACCAGATGGAATTTATTTTTGTTGAGCTATCCACTTGGAAACTCCGGCAGGACCCTCGATGAATATATCTCCGGTGTGGTAGGATGTCCAGGGGGAGGTGGAGTAGAGCCGGTGGAGGCGCAGACAGGAGGAGGCGCAGACGGAGAAGCTCAGCAGCTGAGTACTGGAGAAGACTCGCCATAGGTTGGCGGACAAAATACAGGAAAGACCAGATGATCACGGACCAGATATATATCCAGGCAGTCAGCATTGTAGCGGAGGACGGAGGCAACTTCGAGCAAACCAGGTGAGGCTGAGTGGTCGGGTAGACCAGTCTTAGTGCAGGTGCACACAGAATTGCTGACCGCAGACATCGATTCGGGTCAAGCAGACTGGGGATGAATTTCTCCAAGCGAAAACAATAAAAAAAATCGAATAAAAGTGAGCAGAATATCCCGTAATAAACAATCAATCAACTGGTGAGCAGCAGCAGCAAGGCGCGGCAGCAAGGCACGCCAGCGTTCACTCAACCGAAAGCGTTGGCACAATGATGAGCATTTCACAATGACAAGCATTTCTTGATGAACTGAAAGAAGTGTGAAAGCATCCCTGTTCCTCATAGGATTTATTTATTTATTTCTTTAGTTCAAAGCCACATTTTGTCCCATTTAGAATTCAAACATACATTTTTTATAAATTATAAATAATACATAAACTGACATAAAAACCTTTAAGAAATACATGTTAGAACTAGAAAAGCAACAATTATCAAAAATTTGAAAGTGATCTAGAATCCAGGATTTCTTCTGGATCAAACCCAAAATGAAATCAGTTCTTTCTTTTCACATTTCCAATACCTCCTGAAAATTTCATCAAAATCCATCCATAACTTTTTGAGTTATCTTGAACACAGACCGACAGATAAACGGTGGCAAAAACATAACCTCCTTGGCAGAGGTAAGACTTGTTCATTTACCTGGGTTGCTGGGTTACGCTTATACAGACAAGGGACCCTCCTAGCCAATGGGATGCCAGGAAGATGCTAAGCAATAGCCAATGGCAGAGCAGCTCGGACGTACCGCTTTCAAACCGCTACAGAACTGACAAGTATGTATACGTTCGGTAAACTCTGAGAGCTGCGAGTAGCAGTGCATACTGTAGTTTTGCCTTTCGTATCCTGAAATTTCTTTCGTAACAAGAGGCACTATTTTCCTGTTGAGGCGTTTCGTAACCTGAAAATTTTGTATGTAGACGTTCGTAAGTAGAGGTGTGTGTATCAGAGTACAGTTGATCCTCTCCATATGAGCGGGTTCTATTTAGAGCTGCATGCTTTTAAGAAGATATGCAATAAGTGATATCATAATTAAAAATTAAGATGATGATATAACCTGCCGTGTACAGACCAATACTTTATTTTAGCAACAAAGCAGAGACACATGCAACAATAAAGAGTAAATGCCCCAAACAGACACTAAAAAGTGTAAAGTATGTTAAATGTTAAATCTATCATTTGGCTTTTTTTTTTGTGCCATTGCATGCACTTAACTGAGAGTCATCAACCAAACTCAAGAGTTGATGGAAGTGTCACTAAACTATTGACTTTAAAATGGAAGCTGGGTTTCTCATCTCAGGGTTTATCAACTCCAAGTTAGTACTTTAACACACACATTTTGTTGAACCTCTTTTCTGAGACGTGCCCTAGCACAGGCAAGGAAAACAATGTGTCTACATTTGATTTACCATCTTTAATTTACTCAGTATCAGCAGTTTGGGTAAAATTACATCTGGGTGCTATAACTAAGGCTCCCACCATAAATGAACACAGTTACTTATCAGCTGACAGCGATACGGAGGCCCTTCGGTGCAGTGAAACTTTTAAACAGTGTGTCACCATTCAGATGGCCACCTATCAAGGCTTAAAGACTTTTTTAAGTCTGATAGAATACACTGTCAAGTAGAATGTCTCTCTCATGTCTTACAAAGTTAGTGTGGCGTAACAAGTGTCCGGTGATATTTAATCGCACATCTAACACATTGAAGCATTTATTCCTGCACAAATGCCTTATTTTCCACTTGGTGCCTGATTTAATAGCCCATATGCTTATTATGTCAGAGTGATATCTTTGTTTATGGCAATCCTTTTATAATAAGCATGTCTTATTGGCACAGGTTTGTGCCTCGTGCTTGTTGCTGCAAGATGGGGATTCAAGCACTCACTGCAGATGGCAAACTCCTGCTGTGGGCAGCCATGTAAAGAGATGACTTTCCTGTGTGTGTAAGAAAGATAGGATAAATAGAAATAGACCAAACCTCGACCTATCTGGGAAAAAAAGGATTGTTTTTTGTTTTGTTTTGTTTTGTTTTTTTTCTGGTGTGTGTGTCCTTCAGAGAGGTCATCAAGATAGTTGAGGGGACAAGAAGGAAAAGATTCATGGCACTGGTGACCTCATGCCAGGTATACACCCCAAGGAATAGTAAACTAAGTCTCGCCAGTTGACTCACATCCCCAAGCAGGGCATGATAACATCGAGGTTCATGTTTAAGCCTTTCAATCACTGCCACAGCCTGTAGGAATGTTTAAAAGCTCTCCTGGGTTTTTAGTAAAGAATGAGGAAAAGGAAAACAAAAACAAAACAAAAAAGCAAACAACTGAAATTAGGTGAGGAAATAATGCTATGCATCTTGGAATAAATGATGAATGATGCTTTGACTCAAAATACTCTTGCCAGTAAATGGTTTGATATGTTGTGGGTTTTTTTCTGTTTTATAAAATGGAAGACATTATTATTATTAATTATTTTTAATTGTATTTATATGGGGCAGCACGGTGGCTTGGTGCTTGCGTGGGTTTTCTCCGGGTACTCCGGCTTCCTCCCACAATCCAAAGACATCCATGTCAGGTTAATTGGTGGATCTAAATTGCCCGTAGGAGTGATAGTGAGTGTGCATGGTTGTTTGTCTACGTGTGGCCTTGCAATGGACTGGCGACCTGTCCAGGGTGTACCCCTGCCTTTCACCCAAAGAGAGCTGGGATAGGCTCCAGCAGATCGCCGTGACCCTGCATAGGATTAAGCGGACATAGATAATGGATGGATGTATTTATTTGTTTATATATATCTACTAATTTTTTCAATCAGCCCAGAGAAGATTTTGACAAACCATCAGGTGACTCAAAAGTGGGAAAAAGATGGGAAAGCAGTGCTTCACCAACACTGTGTACAGTGGTGGGGAGGTGTCAGCCTTAACTCGAGATGTCATCAGGAGGTAGAAAAAAAGAATACTTTGAGGATCTTCTTAACCCCACAAAAATGTCTTCCACCAAGGAATCTGTAGACTCTGAGGTGGGCTCATCCATTACAGGGGTGTTGGTTACTGAGGTCAGCAATGCTCCATGAAAAGTTCCTAAAGGCTCTGGATGCTCTTGGGTTGTCTTGGTTAACACGCCTCTGCAGCATTGCGTGGACATCAGGAGCAGTGCCTCTGCAGTGGTTGGGGTGGGTGTTCCCCTTTTTCAAAAGGGAGATGGGGATGTGTTTCTATTACAGGGGAATCACACTCTTTAACCTCTCTGGTAAGGTATTTGCAGGAGTGGTGGAGAAAAGAATCTGGTCAATAGTTGAACCTCAGATTCAGAAAGAACTATGCAGGGTCTGCTGGATGTGGTACACTTGACCAGATGGTATTGTGTTTAAGTTTTGAAGTACTGAGATTTGATCCAACGATGGAGCTAAATTAAAGTCATATAGCCAAAGTTTAGTTCATCCTAAATGGGACAATCTCTGAACATGATGTCATAACAACTGGTAAAATAGAAATCATTAATGTGGAAACAAAAGGCAGCTGGAAGCTTTTTTTAGTTCTAACAGACTGGGAGGAAGCTCGAAATAAAAGTGGTTCACCCTAAGGAAAAAAAAAAAAAACCAACAGCAAGCTTAATGGGGCCTTATATGCAGCTTAATGCAGCAAGGAGTGCACAGCCCTGTATGACTAAACAAGAGCTTTATAAGCACAGTGTAAACCACAGGAGAGCAGCCCCCCAGGTCAACACAGTCCACCTGCATCTACAGGATGAGGGATGCTACTTTGAAAACCGTTATACATCCTAGACAAAGAACACAGGTGGCTTGAGAGAGTTTTGAAGAAAGACATCAAAAAACACACAAATACCCCCCAAAAAAGAATTAGTAAGCATAGGTGGTGGCCTAAGGTAGGGATGCACAATAACTGTTTTTTAAAACCAATAACTGATAACTTTTTCATTTCATTTTATTGATTCATTCCAGAGATGTTGAAACAATCTTTTAAAGCATAACAATTTTAACACTATTTGAATCCATGTATCTGAAAATTAATAAATAAATGCATAAATCAACATACACCGACACATGTGCATAACCATAATTTTGAAACCTATAGAACCTCTTGTAAATAAATCTAAATATTAAATGGACATATTTCCCCCAAAAAAGAAGAAATAAAAAAATAAACAAAATTTTATACACACACACACCACACACACACACACACACACACACATATATATATATATATATATATATATATATATATATATATATATATATATATATATATATATAATTAGGGCTGGGCAAGTTAACGCGTTATTATCGCGTTAACGCATTAATTTATTAACGCCGACAATTATTTTATCGCGCGTTAACGCGCTCATATGCTTTTGTTTTGAAAGGTCGGTTACTGGCCGGAACGGGAAGACAATTGGCAGGTAAACATGCGAAAAAACCTAGAACAGACATGAAAAACAATAAAAATTTGTATACTTAACAGTTCGGGTACCAACTCAGGTAGCAATATTAACAATTCTGTCTGAAAAAGAAAATTCTGGACTGCAACAAAACTTTGGCGTCATTCCTCCATGTTACATCAGATCTCTTCATGTGTTCACTGTCATGCTGTTCACTCACTGGTTACTTCAGTGCAGCTCCATCTAGTGGCACAGATGTGTAATGACAACAGAAAGTCAAGTCATTGATTATAAAACAAATTCAGTCCTGTGGACCATTTTTTTCATTTCGTATTTTTGATCCAAGTCTAAAATTGAAATATTAAAAAAACCCAGGTGTTTTTTCCTTTTTTTTTTTTTATAAAATTAAAAACCGAAGAACATATTTAAATGTCACTTTTAAATTTTTAAAATTTTTGATTGACAATTGAAAATGGAAAGAATGAATGATACACGAATTGGTAAAGTTACATGATGGACATGTAACATGGACATTTTCATTTTAAAATTCTCCCAGAAGGAGGATTCGACAGAAACAAGGTTATTTGTAACAACTGCCAAGTTGAACTCCCCGTTAAAAGTTTCTGCTGTTACCTCAGAAATTACCTGTTTTAATGTTATGATTGTGCTGAGCCACAATCCTTTTTTTGGATTTTGTTTGTAGACTTTTTTTAAATTTTTTATAAAAACAGGATGACATTAATGCCCTGGCAGTGGCAATAAGCTTTATTTTATTTTACATTTTTTAAGAGATTTACACTAAATATGTGTTACTGACAAGTGCTGATGTTAAGTGTTTGAACAACAAATGTTATAGCACTTTAGTTCATATGGGAGCAGAACATTTAAATAAAAGGGGATTTTACACTACTTTTGAATTCATTATTTGATTTTGCGTATACAAGGCGATTTAATCGCGATTAATCAGGGAAATAATGCGATTAATCGCGATTAAAAATTTTAATTGTTGCCCAGCCCTAATATATATATATATATATAGTGATCCCTTGCCAATTGACGGTATAAGTTCCACGGTTTTAGTTATTCGTGGATTTTTCAGAAATATATAATATATAATATAATTTAAATAAAATTTTAAAATTGCGGAAACATCACAGAATGTTGTGCACTTTCTCTCACAGTGAAGAAATGCTGTGAGCCAGCCTGGCCCAATAGCGATGACATAGACCTGACCCGGAATAGGACAGCCCTGCCTAATCCCCCGGCAGACAGGCCTACCGAGCCCAGCACCCATCCTTACCAGGCATTCAGCTTCACCATACAACAATTTAATCCTAAGATACAAACGCATCACCAAACCCAAAAGCCCCAAGTGTGTCAAACAAATACAAGTGATCCACCCTGTCAAAGGCCTTTTCCTGGTCAAGAGACACTACACCAACATTAACATCATAAACCTCACACAATTCAACAATGTCACGTAAAATAAAAATATTGTCCATGATGATACCACTTTCCCCTGGGCAGAGCTGTGGAAGCCTCTCCAAGAGACCAGAACGGTCCACCAAGCTGCAAGGTTCTGCAGAGAAGAGGCTGGAATAGAAATCCACCGCATGCGCCCCCATCTCCCTTTGATCCGTTGTCAACCCTGCCCCCTGGCAGCTGGAGATAGGACATCTGCTTTCTCTGTGTGACCGATCGTTCCAGATTGAAGAAGGCACTCCATATCCTTGAGATGGAGGAAGCGGGACCTGACCAGGGCCCCTCTTTCACCTCCTCCCGCAGGAGCGAGCTCAGCTCCCTCTTCTTCTCCCCCAGCAGACGACCAACATCAGGATCAGGATCACTGACCAACCCACACTCCATAGCAGCAATGGAGGCCTCAAGAGCCTTCACCGCCGCCGTAAACACAGCAGTAGAGTGGGAGGTATACTGCAGGCAGAAGACCCGGATCTACACCTTGCCCACATCCCACCACGACTTCAAAGAAGAAAAGTCTGATTTTCCGTGCCCTCCAGTGTTGCCAGAAAGTCCCAAATGCCTGACAAAAGGCGGCATCCTGCAGAAGCTTATTATTAAATTTCCAATATGACTTGGGTCTGTCGCCCGACGAAACTATCAACTCAACAGCGATAAAGTGATGATCAGTAAAACCCATGGGTCTAATGTCACTGCGCAGCAGCCTGGGACTGAGGCCCTGGGAGACATAGATCCGGTCTAACCGTGCACCTCACATCCTATTATCCTGCGCCGGCACCCATGTATACTGCCTGGAGAGCGGATGTTTAACCCTCCACGCATCCAAAAGGTCCAGTCGCGCAATGGTACCACGAAGGGACTGGGCCGACCGCGGGTGTGGTTCCTCGGTCGTACGGTCAAGGGTAAAGTCTACAGTACAGTTAAAATCACCCCCACGATGGGCTGGTTGTGATGTCCAGCCACCAGCTCATCACCCAAACGAGTGAAAAGATCCACCCTCTCCACACCATCGGTCGAACCATAAACATTAACAAAACAAAAAACCGAGCCATCTATATTAGCCTTAACAATAATCAGCCTCCCCTTCACAACCTCCACGGAGGACAAAACTACAGCCCTCAAGGAGGGAGCAAAAAGAACCGCAACGCCGGCACTGACATTAGACCCATGGCTAAAAACACAGGAACCCCCCCACCACAACCTCCAGTCGACTTCATCTGAAGGTAGAGTGTGGGTCTCCTGAAGAAACAGCACATCCGCACTATTCAACGTGGCAACAACTGAGATAAGCGCCCGCTTTCACCCATCCCTCCCACCATTAATATTAAGAGAGCCAATCTTAATGCTCCTCATGAAAGGTCCAAGGAAGAGAAGAAGACAGACAGAGACCAGCAACCAGCAGTAAAAAGAAGAAAACACCAAGTGATGCATGATCATCTGGGTCTCAGTCTCTGAGCAATTTTACCCTTATTTTCCTTCCTAATCACAGTTATGTGTTTCTTCAACCTGAAACGCTTCTTCTCGTCCAGAAGATCAAAGCCAACCAGCCTCTTCAGGACATCAACAGACCTGATGAATTTATCCATGTCACTGAAATAATCACTAACAGAGACAGACTTTTTATAAGTCTCATCCAAAAAACGGTTGATGTCCTCAAGAGAGTAGAGCTCAGCATCCCTACGATGTTCAGCAAGCAACAGAAACTGCATCTGACTCAGAGTCCAATTCCATCTCGACCGTGGCCCGGCGAGCCAAACAGCCCAGGTCCACACCAGCAGCCTGAGAGCAGCCAGGGGCCCCAGCAGCCATCGAGGGTTCCCTCACCCACCGGCTGGCCGATACTTTCAATATTCGAAACCACACCCCCAACAGGCAAGCCAGAAACGGCAACCGCAGGGCCATCCTCAGCGGGACCCTCCACCGGGGCGACGGGACCAGCAGCAGAAGCATCACCCACCGCCAAGGCAGAGGGGCCAGCAGCAGCGGCGGGACCCGCCACCGAGGCAGAGGGGCCAGCAACAGGACCCACCGACGGAAGCCAGAGCACCATCCGCCGCAGCCTCCGCGGAAGCGAGCGCAACCGGGCCTAGCTCCCGCTGTCTATGCGGACAGGAGAGATGTTTATGACCGACATCACCACAATCAAAACATTTCACCTGGCCCGAGCTAGCATACACCATGTACGAGTCGTCCCCATGCTTAACACGGAAAGACACCTCCAGGGTCTGCGCAGGGGAGTCCAAAAACATGAACACCTGTCTCCGCAGCGACTGGACATGTTTAGGGTCCTTACAACCCAGACCCACGGTCCTGAATCCGCTAGCCAATTTCCCAAACTGACGGAGCTCATTCCCTAAAAGCTCATCGTAGATGAAAGGCGGAACACCAGAGACGGTGATCTGCATGGAGGGAACAGAAAGCGGTGAAACCTGCACGAGGACGCCGTCGATAAAGACGCCTCCCTCAATAAGCCGGTGAGCTAAAATTTCCTCCTGGAGAAAGACAACCACCGCCTTGTTCATACGGGACGCAAACAGCAGGTTGTCATGTCCTACCTGATCACCGACGGCCAACAAGACTACCTCCATCGGGAGCCCACCATCCGGCGGGACCACGCGCACCCCCTGTCTCGAAGTTGGAGGCGCAGTCCCGAGGGATGCCATTCCTCCTCAAACACGGGCGACGAGCCAAACCAGGGCGCACCCACGGCTCGAGCCACAACAGAAAAAAAAGGAACAAAAAACACTTACCTGATCATGCACAAAGAACACCAATAGAGAAACCAAACCCAAAGGGTGAAGTCCAGACCATCCAAACCCCCGCACCATTCACACGTCCACCACTCACACCAACCGGAAATGGAAGGAGAGGAGTGTGAGCTAATGTTTAGCACAGTTAGCACAATTTCAAAACTCCATGGAAGTGATGGTTAAGTTTCAGGTGGCTGATCAGGTTTGACGTATTAAATCTTTTGCTATTTTTCCCTCCTGGTGGAATTCACTTGGAGCATTTGTCCCAAATAACCAGCAAACTATCTTTTTCTGAAACTTTAACGAAGTTCCATACAGTCACTGCCATGTTGTTTGTTTTCATCAGCACGCTGTGCCCCATGTAGCATTTAAAGTGTAACATATATTCCCTATGTAACTATGTTCTCTTGTTAGTCGTTCTTTCGGCCTTTTCTATTTTTTTCTATTTTTTATGTGTAACATGTGGGAAAGTACCTCGAATATCAATTCAAGTCATCCATCCATTTTCTATACCCGTTTCATCCTAGAAGGGTCACGGGGATCTGCTGGAGCCTATCCCACCCGTCTACGGGCGAAAGGCAGAGGTACACCCTGGCCAGTCCATTGCAGGGCCACAAATATAGACACACAACCATTCACACTCACATGCACTCCTGCGGGCAATTTAGAATTAACCTAACCTGCTAACCTGCATGTCTTTGGACTGTGGGAGGAAGCCAGAGTACCCTGAAAAACCCACGCAAGCACGCGGAGAACATGCAAACTCCACACAGAAAGGCCCCGAGGTTCAATCCAGGACCCCCCCCCTGCCGAGGTTCGAACCAGGAACCTTCTAGCTGTGAGGCAACAGTGCTAACCACTAAGCCACCGTGCTGCCGAATTTAAGTCAATTCAAGTCAGCAACTACCAAAATTATGAGTTAACAAGTTGTTTTCTGGCATGAGGGGGTATTCTTGTTTTCCATATTGAGTTTTTTTGATTATGCCAACACACTTGAATGTAACATTCACTGCCGGTCATTCAAGGCTCAGAGGCAGAGAGGCACTGCCGTGTTGAAAAAAAAAAATGATCCGGGTTATCCATCCATCCATTATCTATACCCGTTTCATCCTTGAAGGGTCACGGGGATCTGCTGGAGCCAGCCGTCTACTGGCGAAAGGCAGGGGTACACCCTGGACAGGTCGCCAGTCTATCGGGGTTATTCATCATGATATTGGACTTAATGGAATGATGTCATCATTACCTGTTATCGGGCTGATAATTATAGTGCACCCTTAGCCTAAGCCTCCACCTATCAGTCACATTCAGCAGAGCTTTGACATCAGACTTGTGCTGTTTTGTTACCTTTTCATACATTGTCTCTATAATCACATGATGGCCAGGTGGGCAGATGACATAGTATCATGACACTAATGGCATCATAAAAGGATAGAATATTTACTTATTGAATATTGAATTTGAATTAAGGGTAGACTCTTGGATGAGGCATGGCATTTTTCCATGCATGTGAGCTTCTTCATTTACAGTGAATTGGAATACTAATATTCTACATTAACATCTGGGTTAGATAAATATGTTACTCAAAACACTAAACAGTAAATGTCACATTTAAGGAAACATAAAACGCCCTTCTTTCAAAGATTGAACTCTTTCCTGAGGTAGTTAAATACTTGACATGTTGTCGATAAAAAAAGAATACCACAGAAATACAGCAGAACAGTTCTTTTTTAAATGTGTTTTTACAGATATGTATGGAAGCTGGTTTTAGGGGGCTGGGTCAGCCTCTCAAGTTGACACTCTCTTCCTGTTATGCAGGGTGTGCATTTTTTTGGAACATCTGTTAACGCCCTTTGTCCCTGAGGAAAGGCAAGTACTGCATGATGTGAAGGTGGGTGGAGATAAAGACAGTGAGGCTGTACAATTAGAATAGAATAGAATAGAATAGAATAGACATTTATTGTCATTGCATAGTAATACAACAAAATTAAGTGCAGTTCACGTATTGGACACAAAAAAAAGTCAGCATGATAAATTGTTCAAAAAAATTGCATTCTCATTCTCATGTATTCGATACATTCACGTCGTCATACACACCATCAACTGAGTACCACTGTATGCAAAGTAGTGCAAAATAAATGAAGTACAGACCATTGCGTGAGATATCGATGTCATTGATTAATGCTGACAGATTACACCAAGTTTGTTTTCAGGTCAGAGTTAAGTATGGTGATAGCTTTGAGGTAGAAACTGTTCATGAATCTTGTGGTGCATGTTCTGATGGACCTGTAATGTTTCCCTGAGGGCAGCTGTTCAAACAGATAATTAGCAGGGTGGATTGAGTCTTTCAGAATGTTGTGTCTTCTGCAAGCATTGGGTGTTGAAGATGGCATCCATGGTCAATAGCTGTCAGTTGATGATATTTTGGGTGGTTATAATCCTCTCCAGTGACTTCCTGTCTGCAGCAGAACTGCCACCATACCATGACAGGATACCATAGGTGAGCACACTCTCAGGGGAGCAGCAATAAAAGGACCTCAGGTGCTATTGTAAAAAATTGGCTTTCCTGAGTGTGCAGAGAAAGTATAGCTGCTGCTGTGCTTTCTTTACTATTGCTGTGGTGTTTATAGTCCACGATAAGTTCTCTGAGATGTGTATGCCCAAGAATTTGAAGCTGGACACTCTCTCCATCCTCTCTCCGTTGATGTGTAGTGGTGTGTATGTGTGTCCTGTTGTTTCCTGTAATCCACTGATCAGTTCTTTTGTTTTTTGATGTTGAGGCAAAGGTTGTTCTCTGAGCACCACCCTGCCAGCCTTTGAACCTCCTCTCTGTAGCCAGTCTCATTACCATTGATGATCAGTCCCATCACAGTTGTATCATCTGCAAATTTCACTATGGTGTTGGTAGTGTGAGATGGAGTGTGGTTGTGTGGAGAGAGTAGAGAAAAGGGCTCAGCACGCCCCTGTGGGCCCCTGTGCTGTGACAGAGTGGGGGAAAGATGGAGGCCCATTCTGACTGCCTGTGGCCTGTTGGTCAAAAGAGGCTGAGGTTGAGTTGTATGCCAGGGTTGGACATCTTGGAGAACAGTCTGCTAGTAAGGATAGTATTAAAAGCAGAGCTGTACTCCACAAACAGTAGCACAAACTGTGCATAGGTCCCCCGCAGCTCCAGGTGGTGCAGAAAGGAGTGGAGGATCATGGAGATAGCATTGTTTGTTGACCTGTTGGCTTGATATGCGAATTGGTGAGGATCAAGAGTGGGTGGTAGGGCAGCTTCGATGTGTTGTAGGGCCAGTCTTTAAAAACACTTCATGATTATAGGTGTCAGTGCTACAGGCCTGTAGTCATTGAGAGATGTTATTGAAGTCTGCTTGGGATCTGGCACTATGGTGGATGTCTTCAAGCAGGTGGGGACAGTGCACTGTGATAGAGAGATTGAAAATATTTGTAAATACTTCACCTAACTCTGCAGCACAGTCGCTAAAGACCCATCCTGGGATGCCATCTCGGCCGGCTTCCTTCCATGTGTCGATCCTGCAGAGTGTGCAGATGATGCCTGCAGGCTGAAGGACAATGGTCTGGCTGCCGGCGTCTGGAGCCGGACTGGTGGTTGTCATTCCCTCCACCTCAAAGTGGGTGAAGAACTGGTTCAGCTGCTCTGCCTTCAAGGCACTTCTGCTGGTAGGAACTGGTAGGAGGAGACTGATTGGTGTTGTTTTGGGTAGTGATGCAGCGGAGCTGCTAAGGAGGTCTTCGATCTTCTGGTCTCTGTATCCTGCTTTAGCATCCTTGATTCTGCTCTTCAGGTTTGCCTTGGTCACGCTGTTGTTTGTTAATGGCAGTTAGCAAAAAGTCCAAAGCTGTTTTGGTGTTAGCATCAGGGGTTATGTAAACAGCAGTGATTATGATAACTATCAATTCGCGTGGCAGATAGAAGGGGCAATATCTTACAGATAAGTACTCCACGTCTGGCGAGCAGTAAGTGTCCATGGTCATAGCGTTTGCACACCAGTTGTTGTTTGTGTAAACACAAAGCCCCCCTCTGCTCTTACCAGAGTCTGGTGTCCTGTCAGTTTGGTGTGCTATGCGGCCCGCTAGCTTGATAGCTTCAGCCAGGATGGTCGGGGTAAGCCACATCTCTGTGATCACAATAGCACAGCAGTCCTGGATGTTTTTTTGGCATGGGTATGGTAAGTTCCAGTTTTTCAATCTTGTTGGGAAGTGATCTTGTATTTGTGATGAAGAGGCTCAGTAATCAAGGTCTGTGCAGTTGTCTTCTTATTCTAGCTCATAGTCTGGATTGGCAGCCCCTCTTCTGTTTGTGCTCCCGCCAGCGCCTCCGCCACCTTCTGGCTGGGAGAGTAATCCACCAAGACCCTGGTGGTCTAATGAGCTCTGTTGGGATGTTGTGTCCGGTGGTTGTTTGCTTCAAAAAACAACTTCTAAGTAGTTAGTTTCGTCTGTATCTCACATAAGGTTGTGTATACATGGCATTTAATAAGCAATATACTAATTGTAGACTAACTAAGAAGTACCGCCATGTGGAGTGCTGAGCCGTAGCATGCACATGCACCGCCATCTTACAAGGGATCTAATCATCCTTTAACGTATATGTTTTTATCAGGAAACAGAACAGGATCAATCCACCTCTCAAAATAATTTTAACTTTATTTACACTTTCAGCTGTAACTACTTGTCTTCACGGGATCCAGAAAATAGATTAGTCTAATTTTCAATATGAATATTTAGATAAGTGAGTTAAAAAAAAAAAAAAAAGTTGTGAGAGTTATGACAATGCATTGCATTCAGAGTTCAATAACTCATACATCTACAAAAAAATATTGAGCTCACTTTAATGTATTACTGCTTATTGTCTAAGTATTTGGTATGAAAAAAAAGTGGCAGTCAAGCAGCTCTATTTGAACTAATTAGATGCCATGAGCTCAGTAGTAGTGCTTCTACCACTTTTATCTATAATCATATCAATTTGCTTCAGCCACGATACATTAAGAAAGCAGAATTTAGGAGTATTTTATTTAGTTACAGGTCTAAACCTTGTATAAAAATAAAGAAATATAAATCAGATCTGAACTGACTTTATCATTTTTTTAAGATTTTGGTTTTGATTTCAAATGGTTATGTACAATAGTTAATTATTCCAAACATGTGCTTTAGGTCATTAACGGAGATCACTAACTCACATTTAAAATGACAGGGGCTGAAACTGTTTAACTGATCATTAGTCAGTTAATCAGTTAATCAGTCAGTCAGTTAATTATGTAAAGTTTCTACTTGGTCCTTGGATGTCAAACTCTTATGTGTTTTTTTTTTTTTAATTATTTCATAATGAATATTTTGAGTTGTATACCCATGACTGAAAAAGTAACAGTTGACACAAAGTTTTTACTTGCTATTTTAGAGAGCTTTAGTTAATGTGTTGAGAGATAGAGGTGAGAGCTAGCTGTTGTGTAATGAGCATGGATCACTCGGGCCTGTGTGGCTGGTGAAGGGAGCCGTTAGAGGAGACTGAGCGCTGATGTTGAGGTCAATTCTTTCTTACCGTGGCCTGCTGCTTCTCGGCTCTTTCATTTGCCTCATCCAGCTGCTTCTGCAGGGCTGTCTGAAGGGACTTCATCTCCTCTCTGTCAAGTGGGAGGGAAGTCAGAAACACCCTGTTAGCACATCTTCCACATGCCCTCAGAGGCCCTCTATGCTCTGCAGTAGAATAGCCTCTTAAATATACTGCTTTTGGGGGTCCAACCAGATTATGTGAAAAAGATTTTACTTTAGTTAGTAGCTTTATCTGTCTGCTGTCAAAAAAGGGACAGATCTCAGCTGTTGTAATCTTAAATGCTTTCATTCAAAATGCTGATGTAATGACAACCCCAAATCAGAAAAATGATGTGGAAATTGAAAAAAAAAAAACAAAGGGAAAAAAACATGTTACTTCAATTTAGGTATTTTTTTTTCTTTTTCAGGCCTGCAGTAGATTGTGGTAATAAGAAAAAAGGTTATCTCAAACAGTTTCTGCTAGGTCATGATTTACTACAAAAGCAAAGTCCACAAAATCATCACAAAATGATGTTAAGATATACACTTAATGGATTAGGGATCTCTCATTTGTCAACAAATGCATGAGAAAATCATTGCAAGGTATGGATCAATTTTCCTCAAAGAAACATTGGAAGGGATTTGCATATTTCTCCTTTTTGAGGGCACAATTTCAGTAGGCAATTGAAAGATTTTTCAGTGTGAAAAGGGCCAGAGTGCATGCCTAAACTTGACACTCGTGATCTGCTATGCGTCAGACAGCACTGCATCAAAAAACCATAAATAGATAAAACAAAAGATTTGTTGTGTTTACAAATGCCAATTAAAACTTTCACTGTGCACGGTGCCTGAATACTTTAAACCGTGATTACCACACACCTGAGAATAACAAATAACTGAAATGCTTCCTTGCTTTGTATCCTCAATTCCAGAATTAGTGTTGTGTGTGTGTGTTGTGAGAAGGATTGGCAACATTTCAAAGTGGTAAAAGGCTGTTCCAACTTTAATTGTGTTGCAGGCCTGAAATGCGGAAAAAAGATTTATATTGAAAAATAAATTGAAGTTGATGAAGCAAAATATGATATATCTTGGGTTTATACTGCAAAGACATAAAAGTCAAAGTGAGTGTAAATACCATATTTATTTCCTGCCTGCCCCTATTCCATATTTCCCTTACACCATGCCTTAATACGCTGCAAATTATTTGGTTCTTACCAAGAAAAAAAAACTCATATTTAGAAATGTTAGATATTTGTTCTTGTTTTAATAATTACTTTCTTATTTTAAGTCTTCAATTTATCAGTATAATCATATATCAAGTAAACCTTTTACTTCATTTGTCTCAAACAGGCAGGGAATCCTAAAATGAGACAATTAACACTTAAAATAAGATGTTCCTCCTCCTCATCTCCTCTCCTCTTAAAAATAAATCTTGTTTTAAGATTCAATAATAAACTTTACCTTTCTTTAATCTAGAAACAAGTGTTCCTACAATCTTAATTTAAATTTTACCAAGTATAATTATCTTGCTGCATGGACAGATTTTTTTTCATTTGTTTTGAGTACCTTTTTCCTTAGTTGTAGTGTTTTTATTTTGTTTGAAGACCCCCTTTTTTTTTTGCAGTGTACAAAGATTAACTTGTGAAAAATTTAAGTGTTTCTTCAACTTGAGTTATCAAACTGACAATGAAAATAAAAATAATTTTTTTACTTTTTTTTTTTAACCTTTTTTACACTTGCTTTGCATTAAAACAGGTTGGCTTGGTTCATTTTTCTTTTCTTTTTTGAAGTCAAAATATCACATTTATCAGTTTTTATGTCTTTTTTTTCATGGTTATTTTTCTCTAAGACCTGAAAAAGATTCATATACAGGAAGATGGTTTAAAACAATTGCAGTTCAGGCATACTTCTGTGAAATATGTCATGCATGCCATTTGAATTAGTTTGAATAGATGAATTTGGCATCTTTTATTAAGGACCCATATCAGGAGATTAAATGCATAAAAAAACAATATTTACCCCCGCCAAAGAGGTTATGTTTTTGCCGGTGTTTATCCGTCTGTTTGTTTGTTTGTGTTCAAGATAACTCAAAAACTTATGCATGGATTTTGAAGGAATTTTTTAGGAATTGTCGGAAATGTTTAAAGGATGAACTGATTTTCATTTTAGGTGTGATCCGGAAGAAATTCTGGATCACTTTCAAATTTTCACCAGGTGGACGCACATAATTTTCCACCAGGTGGACGCACATTTATGCCATTTGGACACGCTTTTTTTACACGCCGACATGCGGGTAGCGCTTTCCGCAAACTCGCGGGTAGCAGGTGGTCTGACTACCGCTACCCCATGATCGCAAGATACCGAGTTTGCGGAAAGCGCAAGAGACACGCCCATTGCCACACCTACAATGTGAGTAAGGGAGTCAGCATAGCAGGTAGCGGCTTTAGGGAAGTGGAAGATTGCATTAGTGGTTAGCGGAGTTCCTAAACCCGAAATTTGCTGGTAACGGGTAGCAGGAGGTATACCATCGGGTCCTAGTCCTCTGACCATCTCATCTCAGTGCTGCTACCTGCATCTGTTTATGTTAATGTAGTCATTTTATTCAGTCATTTGTTTGCTCTTCTCTCTCTGTCCTACATTCTCTCTCTGTTCTGTCTCTGCTCTCTTTTTCTTTCTCTACCCGGCTGGCCCTCGACAGGAAGGTCCCCCCATATGAGCCAGGTCCTGCCCAAGGTTTCCTCCTCTTAAAGTGGAGTTTTTTCCTTGTCACTGATTGGCTTAAAGGTTTTTTTCTCCTACTAAGGGAGTTTTTTTTACTTGCCATTATCCTTGTTTAGGATTTAATATTATAATTTTAGTTAATGATATTTGCTCGGGGGTCATGTTCTGGGTCTCTGTAAAGCGCCTAGAGACAATTGACATTGTAACAGATGCTATACAAATAAAATTGAATTAAATTGAATTGAACTGCTGTAAAGAAATGATCTCCCTGATTTAAATCAGGCTTGGGGAACAGCTCTGACTAGATAACCTGAAGGACCAGGTTGAAGACTACTTTAACAGCTTTCGCAAGTCTGGTTTGCACTGAGGAGTTTGTCCCATCAGAGTTCTACATTCACCTAGAATTCTAGGTGAATACAGACGTATAAAAATCACATGGTATGTCATTCTGCAGGCCTTATGTTGCATTAAACAGCATTTGATTTTATGTGTGTAGTATAAAGGCTGGTTCGGCATTCACTATACATTTGACATCCATCCATTCATTATCTATGCCCGTTTAATCCTCTGCAGGGTCACGGGGTTCTGCTGGAGTCTATCCCAGCTCTCTTCGGGCGAAAGGCAGGGGTCCACCCTGGACAGGTCGCCGGTCCATCGCAGTATGCGTTTGACATGGATGTCAAATATTACACATTAGAATGCTGCAGCTTTCTGTACTGTTTGATGCTACTGTGCACAAAAACCAGCAATGCACAATGAATAATAAATCCAGCAAGGCAAATGATGTGGGTCAGTGCTTTCAAAAATGCTTGTTGAAATTATATCACTTTAGGCAACCCAGCTATATTGTTTACTACTTCTAAGCATGGATGCATATTTAAATGTATAAAACATAAGTCATAATCCAGCCGGGGAGTCATGAAGTGCAAGGATCCTTCAAGAAAAGCACTCAGGGTTGGTGTGGAAGGGATCTCATAGCTCGACAGACTTGCATGTTATTTTTTAATAAGCCACTGGTCTTGTCTCTTAGTTTGAACTCAGCCTCGGAAACATACTTCTTCACAGCAATCCACTAACCCTGCTTTGACATATCATTTATATTCCCAGTTCCTGCATCCAAGGCATGGAGAACATTTCACCCCTCAAACAAGACCAACGCTTTCCAAACAGAGCCATCAGGGTACGTCTCTAACTTTGTGCCTTTTCTGTCAGAGGGAAAGGCACAAGAGTTAATTGGTACTTTGGAACCTGAAAACAAAACTTTTTACCTGTCAGTCTTTTCTATTGGTCAACAATTCTGTTGTATTGCAGTTTGTTGCAAAATTCATTTCAGAAAGAAATCAAATCTCTGTTAGAAGTTGTCAAAAATAAATGACTGGCAATGAATCACCTGTCTGTATCCACCATGATGGAGTCAGCCAGTAATCACACTTGGCAGCCATGGAACTCCGAAAGTGAATTAATAACATTCTGAAAAAATGTGGTTCACAAAATGCTAGGTAGGCAACACTGAGCCAAGTTGCTGCTTTATGGTTTTTAGCTTGATGACATGTGAGACCTGCTGTGAACTTGTGATAGGCTATTGATTGGCTATCAAGATAGTGCAACTGAAGGCTGGGCTTCAATCAGGGTGACATTTCAGAGAGCATGTGAGGCCACCAACAACTCGTAATCAGGAACAGACTCATTACACACAACATTAATCGGGCAATCTGAAGTGGTGAAGTATTCAGACAAACCCTTTTTTCAACTCCTTCAGAAAACAAAAAAAAGCTCTAAATCACAGATGGTTTTGTATGGTTTTTTTTTAAACTAAATTAAAACAGCTCCATTATATTTCCGATATATGGGGGAGGATTAATGATTAAGTTTTACATTATACACTTGCATCTGTCTACTGTCATAAATGTACCAGACAACAGCGAAATGTTTACTAATCTTGATGCTGGTTGTTTTAAGGCCCAGAAAGCTTATTTTCTGAGCCAGGTCCCAGCTATAGTTTCTTAGAAACACTACTGAGATACTATTTTTTTCAGATTTCTGTTTTTTCATTTAACGTGAATCATTTAAATGTGATAGCGGGGCCTGTAATCAGTTCTCACCCACAAAGTTCTGAGTTAAGGTTCTACATATGACTAAAACTGACAATATTTTCACTGTTAATTAACAGAACACATAAGATATGTTCAAGCACTTTCATTAGTGGTCTTTTCCCCCCTTTCATGGAGTGGAGCATTTATCCCACTGATCTGGAAATACGCTGGCTCACCTGCTGAATCCAGAGAGTTGAATTTGCTTGAATCCACTGATTCACCTGGCTCCACTGAAACAATACTCAGTCATACGCTGATTGAAAAAAATACAAATTCAGAATCTCTGTTCTACAGGCTTCCTCTCCTTTCTTGTAACTGCACTTTCACAAGCTCCATCTAATCTGTCAAACACTTAACGGACTGCCAGCTTTCAGCTTTCTGCTCAAGCTGTTGGCATGTCAGCTGTACTGTTGCAGTTGGAGCATTTAACAACTCAGTGACATGTTGAATGAAACACTGCAGAGTGAGAATCATTAGTCTGCAGGATTCCCTTCATTTCTTGTAAGTCCGTGTCTGTGCGCTCCTTCTGTGCTGTCCAAGCACCAACTTTCCACACTTTCAGATATAGCCTTACAAGGAAGTAGGATTTGTTGCAGTTCAACGACTGATTATCAGGAGCTGGCTTCGAAACAAACAATTATATAAAGCAACAAAACAGAACACAGTGTATAATTAACACAGCGAGGTATATTGTCTTTCAGATATGACTGTGTTACAGGCTCTGGGTCTGAGGGTGAAGTTTAGCTAAGCAGCCATACTCACTGAGTGTCAGCTACACACAGCAGTCATATTTGATGTTTCTACCAGCTTAACATTTGAAACAGGAGGTCTGTGGATGTCAGTCAGCAATTCCGGAGTTCCTCCAGCATGGCTTGGCTGAGGCAGCCGGGGGCCACACTAGATCATTTTTAGCACCCTTCCAAGTGGTAGAATGCTGGGACCTGCAAACAATCACCATGCGACTCGCAGGCTGATGGTGGTGGGCTTGCTTGACTGCAACACGTGTATGCAGGGTATAGACACCTTTCAACCAGTGAGTCTTAGTAGGGCTCTGCTAGGCCTTGCTTCACCTCTGGCAGCACTCATTTGTTATGTTCAATAATTGTCTGACGACTGTGCTCACTGTGTTCTTTTTATTCTGAACCCGCCGTTCCGTTACACACATATATATCAGATGCTTTACAGTAACAACGTCACACTGCCGTGACTCCACAGTGCAGAGGCTTAAAAGCCCTATGCTACATCATTTTGGATGTAATTTTGGTAGCAAGACTTGAAATGAGGATGTTTGGACAGATTTGATCAAAAGGATTATAAAGTGATATTAACTATCATCATATTTTAACACAACCTTGAGCAGCCAAGCTAATTCAATTCAGTTAAATTCAATTTAATTTTATTTGTATAGGGTCTGTTACAATGCCAATTGTCTCTAGGGGCTTTACAGAGACCCAGATCATGACCCTAGAGCAAATATCATTAACTAAAATTATAATATTAAATACAAATCAAGGATAATGACAAGTGAAAGAACTCCCACAGCGGGAGAAAAAATAACTAAAATAGCTGTAACTGAACTAAAGCGGCTGTGTCCCAGCTGGCTTCACAGCGCTGCTCGTTCTGCCCTTTTTCTATGGCGTTATTTTTGTGCCATAATCCTGAGCAAACTGTGGCAGATTTTAGGGAAAGAGAATTATATTTTGCGAGCGCGTCACGATGTATGTTGAAACTAAAATCATATTCAAGCATGAAATAATTATTTCTGAGCGAGCAAGAATGTGTTCTGTGGTCAATAAATATCTCCCAAACTGTTGATCTGTGCGCGAGCAGATGACTGCGCCCTCGCCCCCTCCCTCTCCCCCCTCTCAAACTCATCGCTCTGCGCTCGCTCAAGTTCTTTCTCTGCGCTCAACACAGCACGCACACAACAAAAAAAAAACAACCAGTCAGAGAAGTGGACGATGTGCATTTTTGATTGGCTCCTGAGCCTACATCTACGGTGCCCTAGAAGCAGTATGATAAAGTGATTTTCGCAACAGACAGACTGGTTAAACACAGATTTCAGTCAGTATTTTTTTTTTTAAATTATTGACATTATACACTGATACAGAAAAGCCTAGTTGATTTTTTTTTTCCATTTGAGAAAATGACTGTAGCTGACTTCAAACATTTGGAAATTTTTTTCCCCAACAATCCAAGTTACTGACATGTCAAATGAACAACAAATTGAAGAAACTATCACGACATGTAAGTAGTTTGCTGTTTTTTTTTAATATTTATTTTATAAGTCTCTATCACGTCCTGGTTATTTTTGTTTTTTGTAAGGCTACATTATTACTTACAAACTAGCAGTTGGCTAGCTTGGTAGGTTTCCAACTGTGGTGTTCCCTCTGAAAACTAATCCGGTGATTCCACTGTACATGTTTTATTGATACTCACTCACTGCCATTTCAAAGGAAATGCTCTGCCTCCTGAGTCAGGAGGTAGAGGAGAGGTGTCCAACTCCTGAAGTGGTACTATATAGACAGTCGATTTGCCACCTCCTGACAAAGCTTTCTCAGTATATCCCTCAGCTTCTGGGGAAATAACAGTGAGCTTTTGCTGACCATAACTTTGGCTCAAATTAGCATTTGCAAGCTAGAACTATTAACTGATTTTATCTGACACCGTCTACACTGCAAATTATTTGGTTCTTACCAAGAAAAATAAAAATTACATTTAGAAGCGTTAGATATTTTTTCTTGTTTTAATAATTACTTTCTTATTTTAAGTCTCAGTTTAATCTTATATCAAGTAAAACTTTACTTTTTGTCTCAAACAGGCAGGGAATCCTAAAATGAGACAATTAACCCTTTAAAAAAGATGTATTATGTTTTTCCTCCTCCTCATCTCCTCTCCTCATCAAAATAAATCTTGTTTTAAGATTCAATAACAAATTATACCTTTCTTAAATCTAGAAACAAGTGTTCCTACAATCTTAATTTAAGAAATCTTATCAAGTGAAATTATCTTGCTGCATGGACAGATTTTTTTTCACTTGTTTTGAGTACCTTTTTCCTTAGTTGTAGTGTTTTTATCTTGTTTGAAGACCCCTTTTTTTGCAGTGTATTATTTGGATTTTGTCAATGCCATTGAGTCATCTGCTCGTGCACAGATCAACAGTCTGTGAGATATTTATTGATATTTATTCTAGTTCCTTTTCTTCCTTCAGCTCAATCCATAGTTAGTAATAAGGAGCACCTCATAAATGCAACTGTGCTTCATCGATCCTGTAGTTTTTTTGTGCTGTCCTGCACCCCCTTTTTTCTTTTTTTCTGTATATGTTTGCAGGCCAGAGTTTCCAGATCTATATGTTGACCTGCTGTTCCACCCTGACTATCCCAGTGATTACCTCCACCTGTCTATATAGATGTCTCTGGGATGTCTTTTTTACATGCTGACCTGCAGTCTGATCCTCTCACCACCTCAGTGTTGCTGCCTACATTTGTTTATATAGTCATCTTTGTAGTGCATGTACTAACAATTTACCAGTCATAATATAAGTACGTAGAATTCTTAGCTCTCCAGTTAACAGATAATTACAATTGATATAGTTAGTCCTATTTAATATTCCCAATATATTTGTGCTTCTCCTCTTTTTGCCCTCCATCCTCTCTGTCCTATTACTCTCTCTTTTTTTTCTTTTACCAGGCTGACCTTTGGCAGGAAGGTCTCCCCTAATGAGATAGGTCCTAATCAAGGTCTTTAAAGGGGAGTTTTGTTTGCCACTGTTTGGATTAAAAATTTTTTGTTCACCAGGGGAGTTTATCTTAATTTTTTTACTTGCCATTGTTTCTATACTTAAGATTTACTTAAGACAGTGTTACTTATACTAATAATATTTGCTTGGGAGTCATGCTCTGGGTCTCGGTAAACGTGCCTAGAGACAATTTATATTATAATCAATGCCACACAAATAAAGTTGAATCTATATTCATATATTATAATTTAATATTCACATGCGGAAATTTGATTAACAATCATCTTTAGTACAGATAGTTATCAATGAGAACTGTTGCACTGTTGGTAACCCAAGTCTATGTCATACCTCTGTTTATGGCTGAGCTCCAGAATCCTCTGCACATCCTTCTTGGCCACAGAGCCATCATTTTTCATTGACTAAAAAAAGAAAAGAAATCTTTCAGCAAGTTTTGCATTGTACATTACAAAATCCAAAATGAATAATACCTTAAAATACCACAGACAAAGCAGACACTTCTTGCACAGTTGCTGAACTACACAATAAATGTTTCATAATGTACCTGGGATTTCAAGTTCCTTCAAGCAAAAGCTTCAGAGTAAACTATATGAGTCATGATGGATCCCAGGGAAGAATGTTGCACCACAGTGTAAAAAGCATCTAAATGATACAATAATTAGGAAGAGTATGAAAAAAAACAAAAAACAAAATGAGCAACAGATGAGATGTGTTGTTGATGCCCCCCTTCCAAATTATATTGCTTTTAACAATGCACTGATGACTGTCCTAATTAGGGTACATGCAGACACACAGATTGGGTTGTGCTGGCACCTAAACAGATGCCTGATGGGTAATTATGAATTAGTAAGTGCTCTGATTGTTCCATGAGCCCTCTAACAGCCCTGTCTGAGTTTCATTTGTGATGATGAAAACAGAAAAGGTCCATACTTCTTGATTTGTTCTCATTCCATCTACAGATAAGGCAAACTTAGATTTTGTTACCTAAGAATTTGGGAATCTTCTTGGTCGTAAGAATTATTAATTACTGTGCGCTGGTGATGCAATCTATTCAGCTGTTAAGCAAGGCACTGACAATGACGGAGGTGCAAACGGAGGTTTATTTCTCCCAGGCTGCAGTCAAAATCACAGAGCTCATCACAGCATCAGGATTCTTTAGAAGAATGCCCCCGACCAAAGGCGGGCAGTTCATCTAATACAATTCTATATCGAAATGGAAAATTACAGCAACCCGTAACCTTGTAAAACCTTGTGATCTGTCTAGACACAAACTCAGCGACTTGATACAGACAACAATAAAATGAAGCAGGTTTAGAGGCAAAAAGTCATGGCCTCAGAGCCGTTAGGCCTAAGGATGCTTTTTTTAACTTTACAGATTTGAATAAGCTCATTGATTGAACAGTAACTTTGACTTGCATTGTCTTTGTAAACTTTGTCATGGACCACATTTTCTCTCCACGATACCTGATGGCATCGATGTCTTTCTGCACAATAATGTATGCCACTACATACTGTAAAAAATATTCAAGACTAGTTGAAGAATGGGTTGTCAACTTCACTTTATTTCAGTAGACTGGCCTAGGCTGGCTGGGCTGACCCTTTACCTCTGGGTCCCACTGGGAAAGGAAGCACCATTGTCTGAATTTTTAGCAGTTTTCCTTCATCCTCAGTGTGACTTCAGGTCCCACTTGTGGATCACTTTCGAGAGTTTAGTATTTGATCTGTTTATCTGAAGGTACAAGGTCAGGTAAGAATCATGTGGTAATCTACACATTCAATAGTCTGTACTAGGGGTGCACGTTAATTATCGGGCCAAAGGTTATTGGGCTGATAACAGGAAATTATGACATCATTCCGATAAGTCCGATATCATGGCGAATAGCCCCAATAACATACATGTCAACACCGCAGTGCCTCGCTCCCACTGAGACCCGAATAACCGGTAGTGAATGTTACGTTTAAGTGACAGATTTCTCACTAAGCAAAATCAAGAATACCCTCTCATGCCAGAAAACAACTTCACTCATTCCCACATATTCCACATAAAAAATAGAAAAAATAGAAAAGTCAGAAAGAATGACTAGCAGACAAGGGAACGGGGGAATTTACGTTACGCATTGAATGCAACATGTGGCACAGCATGTGATAAAAACAAACAACTTGGCGGTGATTGTATGGAACTTTGTTAAAGTTTCCAAAGAAGATAGTTTGCTGGTTATTTGTGACAAATGCTCCAAGCAAATTCCACAAGGAGGGAAAAATAGCACAAGCTTTAATACATCAAACCGATCAGCCCATCTGAATTATAACCATCGCTTTTTAAAGTTTTGAAATCGCGCTAATGAGAACTAACGTGAGCTAACTTGAGCTAACGGTAACGTGACCTAATGTGTGCTACTGCTAATGTGAGCAAGCCAGCAGCAAAGAATTCACCAAGAGTAACACACATCGGCAAGGCTTTTGAAAAATCCAAGAAATTTGCCAAGGATGACCCACGGGGAAAGGTAAAATGGGTAGAAGGTAGAAATGTTTGAATCTAACTTCTGTCAGTGTATTAATTTTCTATGTATATTTATTTTTTTGTAAACTTCTGGAATGCACTTTTTCAGTTTGTTATTCTGATGCATGTATTTCCATCAGTTTAAGGAGCCTTTATTTTTTATATCAGTAAGTAATGCACCTTTGATATGAGATATTAAATAGGTTTGTTTGATAGCTTTACAAAAATGTTTGAGAGGCCTACCAGTATTTTTTTCTTGGAAAAAATAAACATGTTCATTTAAAGAGTCAAAACTGTTTTTGGTTTTGTTCATAGTATTGATATAATGGTCTTAGGTATAAGTGTGTTATCATTATCAGTTTTTGGTGTCGGCCTTGAGGAGCTGGTTAAAATATCTCAAAATCCACTGAATTCTCTGCAAATTGCCTCCACGAGTTAACATCATTTTGATGAACAAGCCGGAGCCCGCTCATTGTGTTTCAGTTAGAAAACCAACCATATTCCCGATGTAATTTTTGTGTCTGACATCCTACCAGCTTGATCTGCTGTGTGTAAATGGACTTGGATTTGCCACAGTGAGTGCCAACATTGACTCAACAAAGCGCATCTTATGCAGTGCAGAGCAGACAGAAGCTTCTGCGACCACCACAGTACTTCTGCTGGGACCACCCTCAATGGCTACAATGACTGTGAACCACAATGGGCAGTGTGGCACAACCTTCTTTTAGATCTTCCACACCCACCGGGACCCAGGGGTTAGATATGCTGCTAAAACCCTTTGCTGTTGGGGGACCTCCCGTGATGCACTGGCCCTTCCCTCAGTCTTCTTTCTTTACTCTTCATGCATGTATATGCCACTGAAACTGTCATTAACTCTGTTTCTCTGAAGCAACTGTCCCTGCACTACTCTATTGATGTTCATTGGCATTTCTTTACTGTCATTTTACTCCCTTTAACTGCTCTAGACAGACAGCTGCCCTCCATGAGCCCAGTTCTACAGGAGATTACTTCCTGTAAATATGCTGTTGTTCCTTTCCACTGTTATTCTGTGAATTGACAGGACAATTCACAATTGGATCAACAACTGCATCAAATCTGAACTGAAGTAAAGATTTGATGCAGTCTTTTGGACATAATATGAATATATCTTGGGTTGAATGTGAATGAAATGGTTGGCAAACAAATTATTACAAATGGAATTTGATTGGCAGCGCGGGCGTTTAGTGGTTAGCAACTGTTGCCTCACAGCCAGAAGGTTCCTCGGCAGGGGCCTTTTTGTGTGGAGTTTGCATGTTCTCCCCGTGCTTGCGTGGGTTTTCTCCGGGTACTCCGGCTTCCTCCCACAGTCCAAATATGTGCATGGCAGGTTAATTGGTGGTTCTAAATTGTGAGTATGTGTGGTTGTTTCCGTCTATATGTGGCCCTGCAATGGACTGGCGACCTGTCTAGGGTGTACCCCTGCCTTTCACCTGAAGAGGGCTGGGATAGGCCCCAGCAGATCCCCGTGACCCTGCAGAAAATTAAGCGGGCATAGATAATGGATGGATGGATGGATGGGAATTGATTGGAAAACAATTGGATTATAATTTGAATAAATTGCCAAACATAGAGGCCTGACTCAAATAGATATGTTTTGTATTTCCACCTGCATTGTTGCACGTAGAATGAATGGTTAATACACAAACTGGAGTTTGGAGGGTTTTTTTTTATTGTTTGTTTCATCTAAAAGTAAGTTTTGATAATGTTTGCTGTGTTGACACAATTCCAAATAAACATTTAAATGTTAGAAGTCCTTATACGGATCCCGAAAATTCCCAAATCAAACCTCATACCAGAAGACAGATTCATACATTTCAACAGTCTGACAGATTTCAACTTAGATTTCATGAAACAGATACTGACATTGTGTAAAAAATTAATGTGTTACTGTTTTTAAGGTTTTATTTAGTGTTGAAATCTCACTTTTATTTTGTTCTGATATGTATACTTTTTCATAAGAAACGGTGTGTACTTTCTCTGTTAGAATGCTACCTTATTATTAAAAGAAAATAAATAAGAACGTAAACTACTTATTGAAATTTTCGGCAGGCTTGTCTTACTGACATAATGGGCAAGTAATCCATTATATGTGCAAATCCCTTCAAGTCATATCATCATGACATTGAATTTAAACAACAAAACAGCTATTTTAATATCCAGAGTTAACTACTTCACAACAACCCTGGAGCTGTTGTCAAAAGTAGATTCCTCATCACAGAAAATTTCATGATTGGGGTTGCTGACCTGCACCTAGAGGGAAAGTTGTTAAAAGCTGTAAGTTCTTGTTCCATCAGCTTCTCCTAAATCTTGTTATGGTTTTCCCTGTTGATTTGATTCTGCTTTAAAAGTTAATGTTTACGGAGGTGGTGTTTTCCCCCTGAAGAATAGATTTGTTCAGCAGCACACTATTTTAAATCTAACCCTACCTCAGCCCTGCCCAGCATGCTGGAACAGGGCCCAGGGCAAACATAAATGCCAACCTGGATGGCCTGGAGTGAATAGACATCAAAGCCCGGCCCAAGGATGACAGTGGCCAGACTACATGAGCTTTTTACAAATGCGGGGGACATCTCTGGTGAAAATACTAGTCCAGAGGTGAGAATATCATTTGTTTGATTATTGATTTTCCGACAATTCTAGTGGAGCACAAATTTAGCCTGAGGCCAAGAGACATCAACAAGCCGCAGAGAAAACTGTCAGTGAGACTGCAACAATGCAAGTGCTGCACAGAAACATAGGAGCATCTGGCACACAAGAGTTAAATCTCCATGTGGGAGGCATGTTCTTTTACGACTATTGCTGCATCAAGAAATACTATATTATTTAACTTTCTGAATCTATAATGGAGTCTCTGTTCATTTTGTGTCATTGACTAAATGAAAATGTTGGTAAGTGATAAGTGATGTACAGTATGTAGTACAGAGATAACTGTGACATTCTCACAGGATTATTATAGGAACTAAATAATGAAGAATATCCCTTGATTAACTTTTGATGGTCTTTGTTGATAGTAGGGCCAAAGAGCTAACTTCGCTGTACTTTCACATAATACTACCTAAACTGGAAGGTTCCAGTTTACTGCTGTACTGAAACCTGCAAGACATTGCAATATCACAATAAGCACAGACTTAGCTGAGTTAAATGGCCATTCCAGAGTGAAAACAACTCTAGGTCTTTTATCAGATGGTAATAGGTGTAAACCTTTTCTCAGGCTCACGTTGATTGTGCATTATAAAAATTAGTGCCATTAAAATCATTTTGTTAACGCATCAACAGTCAACTTCAACAGCCATTATATGTATATATACATATATATATATTTTTTTATATGTATATATACATATATATATATATATATATATACACACACACACACACATATATATATATATATGACACACATATATATATATATACATATATATATATATATATATATATATATACATATATAAGGCCTGGGCAATGTTTTTTATAAACAAAAAATAAAAGTCTACAAACAAAATCCATCAAATTGATTGTGGCTCAGCACAATCAGAACATTAAAACAGGCAATTTCTAAGGTAACAGCAAAAACTTTTAACGGGGAGTTCAACTTGTCAGTGGTTACCAATAACCTTGTTTCTGTCAAATCCTCCGCCGTCTGGGAGAACTTTAAAATGAAAATGTCCATGTTAAAGTTCAGTAACTTTACCAATCCGTGTATCATTCATTCTTTCCATTTTCAATTGTCAATCAAAAAAATAAATAAATAAATAAAAAGTGACATTTTATTATATTTTTCATTTTTAAATCTAACACAAAAAAATAAAAAAAAAAAGCCTGTTTTTTTATATTTCAATTTTAGACTTGGATCAAAAATCCAAAGTAAAAAAATGGGCCACAGAACTGAATTTGTTTTATAATCGAGGACTGGACTTTCTGTTGTCATTACACATCTGTGCCACTAGATGGAGCTGCAATGAAGTAACCAGCTAGAGAATACCACAACAGCAAACACATGGAGCAGATCTGATGATAAATGGAGGAATGACGCGCAAGTTTTTTTGCAGTCCAGAATTGTTAATATTGCTACCTGAGTTGCTACCCTAACTGTAAAGTACACAGATTTTTACTGCTCTCCATGCCTGTTTTAGCTTTTCCATGTTAACCTGCCAATTGTCTTCCGGTTCCACAGCAGCCAGTAACAGGCTTTTCAAAACAAAAGGAAGTGAGCAACATACATTAATGCGCGATAAAATAAATGTCGGAGTTAATAAATTAATGCGTTAACGCGATAATAACGCGTTAATTGCCCAGCCCTAATATATATATATATATATATATATATATATATATATATATATATATATATATATATATATATAAATAATTTTTTTTCTGAGCTCATGATAACAGTGTCTTCCTTGGGGTGACTTGAACAGCTAATAGTAGCCAATAGGAGACAGCTTGTTTATTGGTTGTGAGAAAGCTGGACGTTTTGCCAGAGTATAGGATTTGTTTCACAGTCCTAAAACTCAAAATGGCATTAATTACCTTTCTGAGATGAATCTGAAACTCACAAAACTATAAATCACATTTACAAAAGATATCCTGTATTACACGCTAATAATTTGGCCGCTTTTTTTCCTCCAAAATAATTCCAACTTTCCCATTACTGGTTGAATACATGATTGGCTTAGCAGGTTTGCCTTTTGCATTTGTCTCCAATATTTTCATTGCTTCCATACAGAACATTGAACCATTGCTGGTAGCTGATAGAAACACTGACAGCAGATTATGAATGTACTTTAGACAGCATGTTCATAAACAAAGCTTTGAGATGGGGAGAACTACATCTATCTTTTCTCCTTCTGAAAATGTTTTTGTTCCTGTTAGAATTTGTTTTCTTACATATTGCCACCATTAGGCAACATAATTTCGAGAGTAACATTTCAAGTAACAATAGGTGGGCTTACTGAATTGAAAGAACATTTCCACATCAATATTTAATAATAGCCAGTTGGTTTACAGCAGGCTGATTAAAGAAGAACAAGTGAGATGCCCTCAGAAGGCTGTAAGCACAGCCTAAATTATTACTTGCAGCTCACAACACAGAAAAAGACTCCTAATGTTCCTGTAATGTAAAGAAAGCAGCAAGATTCAAACCTGGAGATTGCCTTTTATGCTGTCCAGTTCCTTTGATGTCCTAGAGAGCTGATGCAGGATGCTGCTTCGTTCACTGAAAACCTCCTTTAGTTTCTTTTCCAGCCCATCATGACTCTGTCTGCTGAGAGAAAGAAAAAGTGAGATTTGACTATTAAATGTCTGCCACTAGTTGAGAAAATTAATTCTTTACTGGCAACCCCAAGGACAAGAAGAGTTTTAAACTGGATTAGAAGAACCATTGTTAAAGCTGAAAGGAAGAAATGTGATAGAGAAAACTGATATCTTCTCAGCTCTAAACCTGCATGAGTAAGAGAAAAAAAAATCTATCCTCTTTCAATCAACCAATTTATCAAAAGCTTGTTTTACTTTTGACCTGAGGTATCAGGTCTATCTATCTATTGAACTTGGAGCAGAAAATTTGACTAGATCAAGAGCCTTTAAGGGACCTGATGGTTAAACACAGGGGTGATTAAAGCTCAGGGCTCATGTTCCATTTCATACACATCAGTAACTTATCTGTGAGGTGTTTATAATCGTAACTATTTGAGAGCTGAAGTGGACAAATGCTTTGTTGAAAATAGTCTACATTGGAGAAAAGTTCATATTACAACAAAATTATAGTGCGAGCTTTACAAAACAGTCAGACCACATAGCAGCACAGAGCATGATCAGTTTCATTCAACTCCAACACTTTTCACATTTAGAATCTGGCAAGAAAGGGGAAAAAAAATTTTTTTTTTTTTGGCTTGTTTCAGATTGTATTTGCTGTCGTGTGCAAATTTAGAAGATGGGACTGATTTCAGTGTAATTTCTGATCAAATACATGGAGGGTACAGAAACTGTCACAATCAAAACTATGCAAACAAAAAGTTTACTTTCTCTAATCAATAAAATTTCCTCAGCAAAATTCCTAACACAATCATACCTGTATGCTTACTTAATATATGTCTTTGCTAATACTTGCAGGTAGACAGAAATCTCTACCTAATCCCCCCCACCTTTTTTTTTTTTTTTACATAAAATAATATAATTGAATCTGGTTGATTGTTCTATTCCATCACTCTGAAATGGTCTGGGATAGACCCTACAGTGCTCCCTTATTATTCTGGATCTATGGCTTTGTTTCTGCCTGGGCTGTCTTCCAAAAGCCCTGCACACCCCATGTTATAGATCCCAGCAGCAGATCATGCACCATAACACATAAATCACTAACAGAAAAGCAACACCTGGGAAATAAATAAATAACACAACATACTGAATCCCACACTTGACTTGCTTCCATATGGCATTGGCGAGAAATTTATTAGAGGTTCAACCAACGGAGGAAAATAGGGTGAGTGAATCCTCCCTGTGTACTGTATTTTTCATTACCCAACAGAGGATTGCTATCTGTGAGATAAAAAGCACCCATTATTTGACGCAGAAATATGTATATCACTAGGTTCTTAGATAAATCTGTCTCTCCTCTACCTAAATCATCCACTACAAGGTAAGTTGCTCATTAAGGGAAAACAAATGGTAACAGCTTCATGATGGTACCATGACCTCCAAAGAGTTCAGTATTCTAGCAGGCCTCCTTCCAAACAAAGATGCCCTTTTCTTCAAGCTAGTGATGTTAATAATGATGGCTATAATGCCTGGACAAAAAAAAAGAAAAAAAAAAAGAAAAAGAAATAAAAGAAAAAAGGCTATTTATCAGAAAATGGCTCCAACAGGCACAGGGCAATAAAGCAGTGGTGATGAGATAGTGAAATCTTTGTTTTTGGACATCTGCAGATTGAAACGAATCCTCTAGCTGTTCTTGGTTAAACTCTTCAAACTTCTGAGACTGAGATTGAGGCGTCATTTAAAGGATAAAATTCTTATTTTTAATTTTTTTTCCGTTGGAGTGACAGTAGGTTTCTGGGTTATATAAGGCTGACCTTGCAATACAAAATAGAACTGCTAAGAGTAAAGAAAGCACAGCTGAATGCAACACCCAATGTTGTTGGGTTTGTGTGTGCAAAAGGCACGATAAAGGAATTCAAGTCTGATATTCAGTTTCATAAAAAAGCTGGAGGACTTCATCTGTAATCAAGAATTGGTCTGTAAATTCATTTAGATGGTGAATACTTTTAAATACTTCAGCATAATTGGAATTTCCTGCCAAACACAAAGACCATCATATCACTAGTATTTGCATTATCAAGTGAACTACAGTGATCCCCCACACTTCACGGTCTCAGTACATCAGGTTTCAAAAACATTCATGGAAAAAAAAATATTTCAAAAAAAAATTGAAAAAATTTCAAACGTAGTGCGCGAGGCTGAAGCGAAACACATCACATCAAGAATGATTCTCGGGAAGCAACAAGAGCTGACAGGGGAGGCCCCATGAACGAATATCGAGGCCTGTGATTGGCTGCTACGATGGGCATTACTGTGCCGTCGGTTGTCTGTACGCTGATTGGCTGACATGCATCCCCGCATCTCCCATCTCTTGCTCTCGTCAGCTACGCACAGAGGAGAGATCGTCAAAGTGAGTGTACGTTCCGTAGATTTTGTGTTCTCGCGTACATGTATACTGTATGTACATGTATACTGTATGTACATGTACATGTACATCCACATCGTGGTTTTCACCAATTCGCTGCGGGGTCACAGCCCCCATTAACCGTGAATTGTGGGGGATTACTGTGTATGGTTTACTTTTAAAACATGCTTTTAGAATGTAAATCCCATTCTTCTACAGTGTGTTTCATTTTGCTACTAAATGATTATGCCATAGTTGGACGCCAATGAAGGGCATTGGTATACTCCATTAGGAGTACACTAGAGAGCTGGTAATACGTATTACCAAATGTTGTTGTTTATCCCTTAATGAAGCTGTGACATTTGTCATAGATCAAGGGATGTTTATTCTGCATGTGGGAATAATGTGTATATGCAAAGATAATTGCAAATTTTATAAGGCCCAAGTTTTTCTAGTTTGAACATCTCATCAACAGCTAGACCTTTGGGTTGATCCATCAGCAATGATTCCCCAAACTATCAGAAAGTATCAACAAAAATAAGTGGTACAGTTTAGGATAATGTGCTGGAATGAGTGCTCTAGTCCTAGTGGCTCCAAATGGCATCTTACACCTTTTAAAAGGATATTTTAGGTTTTTGAAGTGAGGTTGTGTGAAGTACTTATGAATAATTAGTGTCTTACCAGCAGTATATAACAGTCAGAGTGACCTGCGTTTGGAAAATCAGATGGGAACTCTGACAGGGAGCAAGCCTCGCTAGAGCTCAGCATATGTTTCAGGAGCTTGACTAACCCAATGTCTGGCCCAACATAAGTACCACTATTTTTGGGAATTTTTCAAGAGACAGTCTTTTTCGTTCTGAAAAAGGCATATTACAAGATTCCCTAAACCTTAATGCCATTGGAGTTCTCTACAGAACTACAGAACTATGTTTATACCAGCCAACAGCCACATCTGAGCTCCATCAATCACCCATTAAATAAATGTGAATGATATATATTGAAGAGATTTATTTATGTTAAACACTCATATTAAACTGTGCATGGAATTTCTTGATCAAATACATATAGCCAGCATTTTATCATCAATTGTGGAATGTTTGCCAAAGGGGAAAAAAAAAGCCCAAAAAACATACTGTTCTCTTGAATTTTGATTTAAGAATAATGACAATTAGTTACTTCAAACATGCACACATACCATGCTTCATAACTTATTTTCTCCAAATAACTGCCAAGTTGGACAAAGAAATTATTTTAAAATGCTTTTTCCAATTAAACATTACTTGTAATTGAATAATACGAATATAAAAGCTGCTTTAAGAGCTGTCTTGTAATAGGCTAGCATTTTTCTAAATGGTTTTTTTCTTTAAGAGCTTTATTGTTCAATATTTGCTGTAGTATGTATTTTAATGAGTTTAGCTGGATGTAAAAAAGCCAGGCTAAACATAACAGAAGACCTTTGTTGCAGCAGCTTGTATTCCAATTT
Organism: Hirundichthys speculiger; assembly: GCA_018398805.1. Lineage (NCBI taxonomy): Eukaryota > Metazoa > Chordata > Actinopteri > Beloniformes > Exocoetidae > Hirundichthys > Hirundichthys speculiger. The sequence goes on along the minus strand of JAGFBZ010000963.1, from coordinate 532,831 downwards.
TCCTGGTTGTCAAGCTTTGCATGAAAATTGAAAAGCACAATGCCATGGATTATTTATTTATCATATATTTTCTATATACATGTTTATGAAAGATTGTGTCAGTATTCATTGGTTTAAGGCTTGTGGGTACATGTGTATTGGATCTATATATCTATACGAGTATAGTGCATAGGATCAATGTGAAATATGAAACATTTTACAAACAGTTACAGGGTATAAAAGAACTTTATGTAACCATCATGAAGCTCATGGGCAGACAGGGATTTATGTTATACTTCAAAATGTAGGTGGGGTTAATTAAGCTATTAGAGGGGGCAAATAAATTATTTTCATAAGGAGGATTGCCAGAGGTCTGTCAGTGAATAAAAATATTCCTCCAGTAGAGCATGACTGACATTTAGCATCTGCAACAAAAGTCATCCATGTTTACCAACTGTTGTATAAACAAGGCAGACAGCAGGGACTATTAATTGCATTCATCCGAGGGGATGTTTGATATTAAATCCTTAATTATTTAGTTACTAGATATAATGAAACATTTGGTGATGAGGAAGGCAGCTTTATTTGGTCGGAAAAGGTCATTGCAATCCCTGAATGTCTGTTGGATGACATCAGATCATAAACTGTATATATTGCACATGAAACTTTGTTAAACCTCGGTTACCTCAGTAAGACTCAGTGAGACACCGTGATGCAAAAATTGTATATTTGCAATTTTACGGTATAAAATGAATGAACCTTTTCTATTGTGTTTAAGTCTTTAGAGTATACCTAACATCAGCTTTTACAGTGTCTTGCACGTCTGCTGATCAACAGTTTATCAGAACTGATGACAAGCAGCATCTGGTTCCAGCTTACATAAAAACACCTGCTTCCTTTCTCAAGGGAATAAAAATAATATACAGTATATTGGGTGACATCATGGATGAGCTCAACATTACGTTGCCTTGACCATATATAGTTGAAACCAGAAGTTTACATACACTGCATAAATAGACGGGGTTTTTTTTCTCATTGTCTCGGAAGCTTCTGAAAGGTTAATTGACAACATTTGTGGATGTATTTTAAGGCACACCTCAAACACACTGCTTTCTAATATGACATAGTAGGAAAAGGCAAAAGAAATCAGCCATGATATCAAGGAGAGAATTGTGGACCTCCACAAGTCTGGTTTATCATTGGGTACAATTTCCAGATGTCTGAAGGTGCCACATGTGCATATCAAGCTCAGAACAAAAGTAAAACATCTTGTGAAGATTCTGGCTGAAGCTTGTAAGAGAGGATCATTATCCACAGTCAAACGAGTCCTCTACCAACATGGGCAGAAAGCCCACTCAGCAGGGAAGAAGCCATTGCTCCAAAAGCAATACAAAAAATGCGAGTTGCGCTTTCTGCAAACTCTGTATCTTATGATTGCGGGTAGCAGGTTTAGGGTAGCGGGTGGTCTGAAACTGTACCGAATCCGTGCCGAAACCGTGACACAAAAACCGTAGTACGGACCGTAGCCACCTGTACCGTTGCACCCCTAACTGTGAAGTACGGGAGTAGCACCATTATGTTGTGGGAGTGTTTGCTGCCAGAGGGACTGGTGTACTTAACAAAATGGCATCATGACGTAAGAATATTATATAGCAGAGCCTATATAGGAATTTTTTGGAGTGACTATCACAAAACCCTGATCCCAATAATATAGAAGATTTATGAGTAGAGCTGAAAAGTCATGTGTGAGCAAGGCAGCCTGCAAACCTGACTCCATTTCACCATTTCTGGCAAACCACTGTGAGAAGCTTTTGGAAGGAAACTCAAAATATTTGACCCAAGTCAAACAGGCAATGCTAGAGATAAATTTGGTAATCCTATCTGACCAAAAAAAAGGGAAAAGATTAGTGTGATTTGATATCAGACAGTGAGGACCAAGAAAAAAGGCTATGCGTCTTTTAAACAATGTGTGTAAACATCTGGTTTCACCTGTACTTAATAGGATTGCAAGGATTAGTCACCATGATTTATGCAATCAATTAATAATCATTGACGTGGAGTCTTCAGCTTTGATGTGTCATATAAAACCACATTAATGCCATGGGCAAATGGGTATTTCTTTACCAAGGAGAGAGGGACGTTTTTTTGTTCATGCAATGTACAAAAAGCAAGTGTAAATGGCAGTATAGCTTGCATTTAGCTTGCTAAAGAAGAAGAACAACTCAAGAAGGAGATCACACACAAGCAGTGTCACCAGACAGCAGATGTCTTCAATGCTTTGCAACATCCCATGTAACACTGGTGATTCCCCCAAGTGCTTGGGTTGCCCAGCTACATCAGTCATCTTCTGCCCCTATCCTCCATGGTCTGTGCACTTGTGGTGAACTGTATGTGTGAGCTGTAATAAACAGCTGTCATTTCTCAACAGTATTATGGTGAAGGCACATGGAGGTCATGACAGAAATAATCACTGACGAGTGAACAAGTCGTGAAATCACGACTTCAGCAGATTAGTCGACTACGAAAGTAGTCGTTAATTGCAACCCTAATAATAAGTTCATATGGTTATGTAATAATGATTGGGCTCTATGGGAGCTATTGAACATTTAATTGTGATGAGACGCATTATTAGCTTCTCATTCACTGAAGTTTTATTGCACTTACAGTAATGATAGAGTCACTTTACTGTACACCCAAGTACAGGAATTCTCCTGTCATTCATTTAAACTTTATCTTATTTTCCTTTTCTATCTCATTAATCATGAAAAGTACTTGGATAAAGGAAAGAGTGACACCAAACCTTTCTTTCCTACATTTTCCACAGTGTTATGATCATGTATCCGTAAGTGTTACATCACCAGCTTCAGAAGAACCCCTAATCCAAAATGTATGAATTCCTGCCAAAAAGATCTACTCAGTACCACACAATAACAAAGGCCAGATGGATTTGTGCCAAAACTACCAAGTGCAGAGGAATTCATTTAAGCATTACATCATTTAGTCAGATTAATCTATAACATTGCAAACCAGCTATATGCATGGGTAATAAATGTAATTGAAACCTCAGCATATTTTAACACATAAACTCTCCACCAAATATAAACTTTGGGAAACTGAGGGTATAAAAAAATGGTGTAAAAGTGTGATATTGAAAATAAAACAAGATCCCTTAATTTTTTCATCCTCAAAAATTTGTCCTTATAGTTTACCCATTTTTAAATCATGTAAGTCTCCACCAAGAAGGTTTTAAGGCATTGAAGAAGAAATACTGAATAAAATAATTCAATAATTTCTCAACAGGCTTTTTCATGCAAAAAAATGATGTTACTCTTTTTCTTTCTCTCGACATTTAACACACTCTAAGTTTCTACTTTCACAAATAAATAACACTGGTTTTACACCACCTCTACAGAAAAAGGTAGGGAACAAATGTACAGCTGTTGGCCCCAAACATACAGAACACAAATTTGCAACACCTGATCTGAACAACTGATCATAAAATAATGGAGACATTACGTAGTCTGATTTTTTTTTTTGTTATATTTCTCTTTTGCTCAAATTTACCTTCAGCTTGTAAATAAAAATCAAAATTATACATTTTGTCTGTTTGTTTGTTTTCTGTTTAAATCACTGTCATCAACAATCTTAACTATTTTGACAGGGACATGACATCCTCTCAGTCTATCTAGGTACATACCTGGTAACCAGAATTTTAGTTCCAATGCTGTGGTTTTTTTGTGGCTAATGAGATTTTCATGCAATGTTTCTGTTCCATCTGTATGTTACATCAAACTTGCTTTTTGAATCCTTTTTTAGCTTCAGGTGCCTTACGTTTTACTTTCCATGGAAGAATTTTCCATTCATGGTCAAAAACACACAAGAAACAACTTCAGAAGCATTCCAGGAACCTCTTTAGGCTGCCAGCATCAATTAGATCTGAGATTTTAGTGCATATAATGAAACTCCTCCCATCCATGTTTTTTAAAGGCCGTATAACATCGAGGTCCAACTTTTGTAATTATTCAGTAATTCTTCTTTTTACTACAATAAAAACTGGATCAGGTTTGCATTTTTCTTCCCTCTCTTGGATAGAGTAACCTTCCAAATATGAAGGCTTACAAAATACACACATGCACACACACACAAACACACTTTTTTTTCTTTTTATCACACTTATTCACAGAAATCCAGCCTATCAATATTAGTTTTAACATGGATCATATTTTGGGTACTATATATCAAGACTTATCAAACCAATACTGACCCTCTTAACCCTTCAGCTTTAGTGTAATCACTATGCCTCTGAGTACAACAGCCAATATTTATGAGCTTCTGGTGTAGCTAGAGGATATTAGCAGTCAGGACTTAATGCTTTGGCCTGGGTTTCTTAGCTTAAATTTTGTTCCACACATATAAGTCGCTTTGGATAAAAGTGACTGCTATTGGAAGGATATCTGAGCTGAGGTTTCCTGTTCTGAGCGCTGGCTGCTGTTTAAATTCATTATATCTTCATACAAATTAACTCTGCGCTTGTTAACCTCAAACATCCTACCAAGTTGCAACTGAGGAAAATGTTTTTTTTCTACTTTTTCATTCAGCAATTGCAGTTATTGAAAGACAAAATATGTGAACCCCTTGAAATTAATAACTTTTCACCATTAATTTTCGACAAACTGTGATCTCATCTTAATCCAAGCCACAGGAATTACTCAACTTCTAGCAAGCTCAAGCTGTTGGACACTCTTGTATTATCCTGTAGGTTATTTGAGAAAGCTTGGGAACTAAATTTCCCTTCGATCACGTCCTGTAGTATTTCTCCTTAGCAATTCAACTTTTGAGTCCAAAAACATTTCCTCAGTGGTCAATGTGCCTTATTTCTTTCTTTCTTTCTTTTTGTTTTTTTTTTTAAGCAAACTTCAAGCACCCAGCTCTATCTCTATCTATAGTCTTTGGAGTCATCTTTGAGTCAGAGCAGTCACAGTACTAAATTGTGTCTTCATCTAGAGATAAGTAACTGTAATGGATGCCTATACACTGAGATTTCTTTGTATCCCTTTCCACCCCTATGCATATCAATCACACTTAATTGTACACTTCAGAGATTTCATTTTGAGAAGATCTCATTTTGTGAGGTATGGCTCACATCAGCAGATGCTTCTCATAAACAACAAACTTAAAAACCCTCATCTGAACTATAAAATTTTAAACCAAATGTAATAGTTATGAGAAATTGAATTCACAAACTTCAACCCCAAATGTAAAACTATGAAACTGAATTCAGGGTGCACCTAAAATGCATTAGCTCCTCAGTAGAAATTCTGCTTTCTATGCTTTTAAATTCAGTTCTCATGATTAGCAAAAATTGAATGCCCCTTCTCTGAGACAGACATGCAGGCCGTAAGGCAGAACTGGGAGTAGTTTATCAAAATTCCTTTTGCACCTTCAAGGACAAGCAGCTAATGAACACAACGTGGAATAAGAGTAAACTCCAGAGCTGCTAATCCAACAGGGATGAGTATCGCAATTAGAGTTCAGTCGCCTCTCTTACTAATTATATCTGGTATCTGTTGCATGAATTAGCACTTCTGCAGGCAATGTTAATTATTAACTTGTTATTAATTTTTTGTTTGCCATAAATCTTAACACATAGCTAATTAAGGAATGAATTCATGAAGGTTGACTAGAACTGAAAATGTTGTGAAACACAGCTCCTATCTATAAAATGACCTTATCTCTGTTGGTGTTGCTCTCTGTCTTGCCTCCTCTCATCTGACCGATGGCCAAGAAGGTGGGAACTGGCAACAAGCAGGCAGATGCATCTGATTCACATCAAGAGCTATAAGTGAAGCCTCATCCCGACTTCCAAGTGTCACTCAGGGAAAACACAAAAGGACGAGTTAAGCCATGAAGAGGAGGGTATGGGAGATGGTGGGGAGTGGGAGCATGAGGTGGAGAATTTGGAATTGGATGATGAATGTGATTTGATTACTGGCTAACTACCCTGCTGATGCGTGCCTCCAGTCTGGAGGGGAATCCGCTGGTGGCTGAATTATCAATTTGAAGAAGGCAAGACTATTTGAATCTATTGTTTCACTCCAGACTGACAGTATCAGGGTCTCTGTCTTCTCTGCTCTTGAAGATCACTCTCTGGATCCTACTTGTCACAGTGATTTCCCAGCACACCAACTAATGAAATAAAATTTCCTATCAAGCTTTTTATCAAATTTTGCAGTGTTCTGTTAGTGTATTAAAGTGTATTTGCAACTACTATAATGCTCCAAGTCACAAAAAAAAAAAAAAAAAACCTGCTGGCAGAGAGAAGTCTGTTTATTTTTAATCAACCTCACAACTAAAAGGCATAACTGACAAGAACATACATTCCTTGAAGATCACAAATTAATAATGCTAATTAATATAGTGATATTTTTAGTGCTGGGCAATTTAACTATGGAGGTTCTTTGGGGAACATGTGGTCAGTCATGTCATCAAAAAGTATAGTGGACAATGAAAAAAGTTACAAATGGTGATAAACTCAGGGTGCTAATACAGCAAGATCAGATCTTCATCAGTCAGGATTTGGCCCAGTGAACTGTAGGAAAAGAATCAACACTGTAAATATGAGCTCTTTCAAAAAATCTGTAAGACTGTGTCACTGAGATAAGAATGTATATCCATCTTAATTTACATATTTACTATTACACAACTGGAAAATTACAGAAATACCTGTTTCCCCATTTTTACCATGCATGTATATTCTTAATAGAATAGGCTCTGGTCCAAAATACCCACATGTATACCGCTACATTGGATGATAAACATATGGTATACAGAATGATTTCAAAAAGGAGAAGGAAAAAATGTTTGAAGATAATTTCACTCTCTATTCTCTTTCCCATAAGCCTAGGAAAAAGGAAATTACAGCTAATTATGTCCATTTTTAATTCCTCCTTTTCTGTAAAGCATATTAAATGCACAATTTAAAAGCTCAGAAAGGCATTGCAGTCTCTGGGCTCTGGTGGATATTTGCTTAAGTACCAGCAGCAACATCAGAGACTGTTGTCTCTGATGTTGCTGCTGGTTTTCCTCAAATCATCCTCAGGCTAAGAACCAACCTACACAAAAGTTGCAGGACTGTTATTCACCACGCATTTACAAGCTGCAACCAGCTTTTCCATTGCCTCAGTAAAACATTCCTTCTGAGGCTGCTTATAAATGTTTTAGATATTTATCAACTTCTTGCAAACCAATCCTTTGGAATACTTGTAATTCGATGTGTTTTTGCACACAAGTGTATATTCTCAGATTAGGTAAAATTGTTCACTGTAACACGAGACTTGAACGTTCACTATTGTGAACAGCAGTCTGGCACAGTTGACCAGGAAGTGTATAAAATAGTCTTAAAATACTGTACTATTGAGTCTTCATCACTAAATTCAGTGGTGAATGGTTTAGACAAGGAACTACAGAAACAGCAAGTGTAAAAAGCTGACAGCAGCAGCGGCTGGACTGCAATTGTGAGTTTATAAAATGGTAGTAATTATGCTCTCTATGCTCCTAATTTACAGTTTGAAATGTCAACATCATAGGCTGAAATGCAGCCATCACTCAAAAAAGCTCACTGTCCCAAAGTATGCATAAATGTATACATAATTTTTTTATATATAATTTTACCTGATTAGCACAAAAATTGACACTTCCTCATACATAGATGTCATAGATGTGATCTCTTTCTCCAGAAACTGTTTTTTCTACCAGGCTGCAAGTATGTTTTTGTTGTTGTTGTTGTTTAACTTTTATTTAAACTTATAAAAGAAAAACAATCATATAGGTTAATTTTGCATGCTTTCCAAGTTACACAAAAAACTGTGCCCATTGATCAGAGAATCACAAATATGATTGAGAAATCTTTATATAAAAGAAGTCTTTGCTCTCAGCAAACTCAAGTTTGCTTAGTGGTTATCACTGTTGCCTCACAGCAAGAAGGTTCCTGGTTCAAACCTCAGCAGGGGCCTTTCTGTGTGGAGTTTGCATGTTCTCCCTGCGCTTGCATAGGTTTCCTCCGGGTACTCCAGCTTCTTCCCACAGTCCAAAGACATGCATGTTATTGTTAATTAGTGGTTCTTAATTAATTAGCAGTCTGATTTAAATGCAAACCAAGGAAGGCATTTAAATCACATCAACAGATCACCTCCAGCTTCCAAAATAAGTTCCCACTAACCAGAGGCAAAGATTTTCAAATTATTTAGTATTGGGCATATTCAGCCTATTTCCATCAAATGTTATAAACTACAAATCCAAGATATGCATTTCTTTTTAGATTACATTAAAGAGGCAAAGATTTTTTTCCTACTCTAATCCATGTGGATTTTTAACAAAAATTGATGTGACACATATTAACATATTAAGTTCAAATTCGGCAGCCCATTTACATTGCTTCCTGTGAACTATGCCACATAGAATTGTATTGGAAGGGCATTTATCTCTCATGCTTACAAATACATTCAATCTGAAGAAGCGCTGAGATGAGCCAAGGTTAATAGAGGTCTTCACGTTTTAGTTGATAAGAATAAATGGGAACAGCTGTGGCCGTGCACAAGTCTGATGCAAAGACCACTGTGTCTGGAATAAAACAACCAACTTTTCAATTAGATAATTTTCCTGTTACGATGCAGTTTTTAAAGTGTTATTCCATAAGACAATGCCTTCATTGTCTTGTCTAATGTCTGCATGCACTGGGAGCAGGGTGTTAACAGCTGCATAATGGAAGAGGGCTATTAACAGTAACAAGAGCATTGAAGAAAATTAGGCTTTTCTAAATGGATTATTTTATGTGCAAGAAGTACAGGAATAAGAATCTACCACCACATGGTTCATTGTCCGCTAACAGACTGCTTTAAACACAATCACTAAAGACATACCACTACAAAGAACATTATGCATAAAGATACTTAATATTGCTTTTATATGGCATTCATAAAAATAAAATATTGAGAAGTAAATGGGCCTTAGATGATACCAAACAACACTGGTTCATATAAAACTAATTTAGGGTAAATAAAAACATAGCATATTGGTTTTTGCTTATGTAAATCCCACTCACATCCCTCTCAGTCAGTGAAAAAGTCGCAAGTGTGCTGCTTTGCCACTTTCATGGCCTCTTATATATTACCATCTGTTAATGTGCTTAAAATGTTACTGGTTTCTCTCTCAAAAGTCTCTGTCTCAAAAGTACACTGTCTGCACTTCCTTTAACTCTAATATAATGTTCTCAGAAAATTTGCCTTACAAATAAACTACTAACTGACTTTGTTACATTGACTGGGGGAGCCACTCCAACTTTGAGATATTCTTAAATTTGCTGATCCACAGCATTCAAGATGGATGCCGCCGCCTCCCCTTTCGACGGAGGCGTGGAGGTGACCAACGGACATATTGCAAGCCTCAAGGAAGAAACCTGCAAACTCTTAGACGAGCTTGGTTCAAAAAGCAAGATGCTGGACTCTTTAGTGGACATAGCCCATGAACAATGCACATCGCATCGCTGAAAGCGTCTCTACAAGATACCGTATCCTGGGATCCTGACACTTCTTCCCAGCTCTCCTCCAGTTCCACGCCAAAACATCCGACGCCATGGACTGAGGTTGTTTGCTGTTAAAAGAAGGCATCAGGTGGTGCTGGTGTAGCACTGTCCAACTGCTTCCAGATTCTGTCGGCATCTGCGTCTGACGATGTCGCGGCTTGCTCCACCATCCCATTCAGGCGTTCTTCAGACTCCAGCCAGAACTTGCTGTGGTCCTGACCAGGAGGGTTGCTCTGCCGGGGCCTCCAGGCCTCGCCCTGCGGCCGCCGCTTCTCCAGGAGCTTCTCCTTCTCCTCTGATGCCGCCTCCGAGGATTCCTGCTCCACCTCTGTTGCCTCTTTTGCGGGGACCTCCATGTCGCACCCCATTGCTGCTGGCCTCTTGAGTGGGGGGCCATTGATGGCTGAGACTCATCCTCGCCCTTCCAGACAGGACACACTCATCGTGGGAGACTCCATGGCTCGGCTTGTCTGGATAAACAGGTGCCGCACTTCGTCACATCCAGGTTTTTGTGTCAGTGACATCACAGATTATGTCCTTAAACTGTCACAACATCACCCTTCGGTCTCCACCATCGTCGTCCATGCAGGCACCAATGATCTAAAGCTTTCAGCAGTCAGAAACACTCAAGAAGGACTTCATTCATCTCATTCACAGCATCAAACAGTTAAACAAACAATGCATCATCTCTGGACCACTGCCTTCCCTTTGCAATGGAGACATCAAATTCAGCCGCCTCCGACAACTCCAGATCCACCTAAAAGGTTACTGTAATTCTATCCACATCCCATACGTTGACAGTTTCACCGCTTTTTACAACAGACCACATCTTTTCAATCAAATGGCCTCCACTTCTGTCAATGAACATTAATCACAGACTTCATTCCAGTAAATCATTTTTCAGCTGATGGTCCAGCCATAACACACCACTTCCCATAACACCCTCACCTTCCTCACAACATATAACTTTGTGACCACTTCAGAAATAAAACTGATACCATTAGATCCAGCTTTTTATCTCAGTGAAGTGCTGATTTTACCACATGTGAACCGTTGCTTTTACCTGAGGAAACACTGAAGAGTTTTGTCCTGGTTGATGCAAAGATGCTTGGTCGAGTTTTCTCCCAACTAAACCCAACACTCTGCCTTTTAGACCCAATTCCCACATCACTTTTAAAAACATGTTATGGCTTCTTTGAGTATAAGCTTTTAAATTTGTGTGAATTCCTCTCTTCTTACCTTTTCTGAAGAAGAGTTATTTAGATCCTGCTGTTTTAACAATTGCCGACCTGCATTTAACTCACCATTTTTAAGTAAAATAATAGGGAAAAGGTTGTTTTTATTCAGATAAATGATTTTGTGAATGAAAACAATTATTTTTGAGAAGTTTCAGTCTGGTTTTAGGACAAACCAACAGCACAGGGACGGCCCTATTAAAGATTGTTAATGACCGTAAGATGTAACGCACAGAAACTTTCAGTCCTGGTTCTACTGGATCTAAGCGCTGCCTTTGATACAGTAGATCACAACATTTTATTAAACAGGCTTAAAAGTCTGGTGGGCCTCTCCGGTACTGTTTTAAAATGGTTTCACTCCTATCTCACAGATCGACAGTTTTATGTAAGTATGGATACATGCTCCTCAAGAACCCATAAGATCAAGTGTGAGGTTCCCCAAGGTTCCAAGGTCCAACACTTTTTAATCTGCACATGCTGCCACTTGGGGATGTCATCTGGAGGCACTGTTGGTTTTCACAGCTATGCTGATGACACACAACTCTACATCGATGTGTCTCCTGATGATCAGTTAACATTCTTTTAAACTGCATTTCAGATATTAAGTCATGGATGGCAGAGAACTTCTTCCACCTTAACTGGGACAAAACTGAATTTTTAATCATTGGTTCTGAAAACGAGAGAGATAATTTTACCAAAATTACAAATTTTAAACCTTCTCAAGTGTATGAGAAACCTGGGTGTTCTTTACGACTCTGAGCTGGATTTTATTCCACATATTAGAAATGTAACAAAAACAGGTTTTTATTCACCTAAAAAACATTGCCAGAGTCTGTCCAGTTATCTCTCTTGCCAGCACGGAGGTGTTGATGCATGCTTTTATCTGCCAGGTAGAATAGACTAGTGTAATGGCCTTGCTCTCTGGTCTTCCCAGAAAGAGTATCTCTAACCTACAATTACTCCAGAATTCTCCTGCACGTGTGCTGACGAGGACCAGAGGGTGGGAACATATTACACCAGTTTTAAAATCTCTGCATTGGCTCCCTGCGTGTTTCAGGATTGATTTTAAGGTTCTTTTAATTAGTTTATAAATGTCTTAATGGTCTTGAGCCTTCTTATTTATCTGACCTCCTTTTAAGGTAAGATCTCTCACGGACCTTGAGGTTCTCAGGTACCTTTTAGTTGTTCCTAGAGTCACAACTAAAACCTATGGTGAGGCCTTGTTTTATCATTATGGCCCCGGACTCTGGAACAGCCTACCTGAGGACCTCAGGGCTGCAGAGACTGTTGATGCTTTTAAAGGGAAGCTCAAGACCTACCTTTTTTACTTGGCTTATAGTTAAATTTTATTTATTCCTTTATTTTTAATTTATTTAACTCTACTCTAATTTTACTGGCATTTATTTATTGCTTATTGACTTATTTATTTCTTTTAAGTTATTAATTTCATTGTATAGTCATTCTTTTATGTATTTCTTAGCTGCTGGTTCTCAGTCTGTTTGAAATTTTAGTTTGTTTTAACTCCAGTGTTCTCCTCATGGGGGTCCTCCATGTTGGGAGCTACACCTGCTTGGTTTCTGGGGTCGCTGCCATGCGGATTGTCTGTGTTCTGGGTGGACGGGGCCCCAGACTGTGGCTGATGTCTGCAGTGTGGGTCCTGGTTGGCCTGGGTCTGTGTGGTTCTTGTGGCGGCGACCTCTGTGATTCGTGGGTGGAGGTGTTCTCGACGTTGACTGATCCTCAAGATATAGTTTTCCTCACCTGGTTCATTGGTGTTAAGGTGGATGTTGAGAGTCTATTTAAAATGGGGCCAAAGGGGGTTTGGGGCTATGAGTACTGAGTGTGTGTGTAATAGAGAGAGAGAGAGAGAGAGAGAGAGAGAGAGAGGATGACTGGGTCTTGATTCTTTGCTTTTTTTTTTCAGTGCTGTAACCCTGGGTGTGTGATGGCTTTTAAGTTGTCTTTGTTTCTTTGTTGTTGTTGTTTTAATGATTGTTTTTATGATGTAAAGCACTTTGTGTTACCTCTGTATGAAAAGGGCTTTATAAATGAATTTGATTTGATTTGAAATTAGTTCATCATATTTTTTCTCAAAGGTTCTTTGAAATAGGCATCCTTAACTACCAATATTTAAAAGCCTAAAAAAATAGAAATACATATCTTTCAGCTGATGAAAATACACTTTGTGTCAATTTGCATAACAGTGAGGTAAGATAGGGGGATCATTTACAGTCTTTAATTGGGTGTGAAACAGGATTATAAAGATTTATTTTTAAATGGAAAGATTAACATAAATCTAATCCTGCAAATTAGTGTTAACAGTATAAACCCACACACTGCTGATTTAAGATGATCAAATGTTGGTTTGAAGATCTAAAACTAACCTCTGCTTGTCTTAGTAATTACAGCTGAATGTGTGTAAAATACCAGCTGGAGTGACTATTAAAATGTAAGGAAACCTTTTTTTTTCTTTTTTTTTTTAAAAAACTGTGTTTGTACCAATAAGTCAATCAGCAGCCAGTATATTAGTTTCATATCAAAAGGTGAAATGTTATTAAATGCCTATGCTTCTTTGTGAACGTTTGTGAGATGATACTTGTTAGTCTGTTAGTTCAGAAAAGTTTTACAATTTGAAAAAGTTTATATCAGAAGACAAACCAAGACAAAGGTGCTTTGATGCCAAAAGTGAAATAAACACCAAGAATAACTACAATGTTCAATAATAAAAAGATGCATATTGCTCCAATTCAAGTGGATGGAATGAGTCCATACTGCAACTATAAAGACTATGATTGGGGGGAAACAATATCACTGGGATGACTTGCATAGCAAAAGTATTGTTGAATGATAAAAACACTGGTAGCCAGTCAACATGCAGGTCAGAAACAAGGACAAGTCCACAGCTATATTTCACCTTTATTCTTATTTTAATTCATACTTTTTTATAGTTAGGCTATATAAAGGTAAATTACATACTTCTCCAATTTCATGTTTTCCATATGTGACTGCCACTTTTTAGTGAGTTTAGTGTAGGTAGGAAACATTTAACCTGAAAATGCCGTATTGTATTTAATCTTATTTAATAACACACACATTTTGTTTAAAGACATAAAGGTTTGAAGGTTACGTTGCATTTACTATAGTGTCCAAGATTTACTCTTGATTGTCCATTAGGCAGAACGAAACAACTGTGATTGGTCTTCTTAATAGTATTATATTTTCTACACATTTTCAGCCAGTAATTCCTTCATCACCCTTTTCAAACCACATAGAAAGTGTGGTGTTATTTCAATAAAATTTTAACATTTATTAGCTCCAACTCACACAAGATCTGCTGTTTCAGCTGTCTGAGGTACATAAAGGAAGTAAATTGGAGGAAGTCAGCACCAATGTCACTTACCAAACATCACTTGTTAGAATTACGGAGGGAAACAGACACTACAAGACACATAAATGCCAACTATGATATAGCTGGCCTTGATACCTACTCTGTAGTACTCTCTTTCCAGAGAGTTGGTAACTCAAACCTAAGTCAAGCTTAAGTCATCATGGTTCAGAAACTGAAAGGCTAGTCACTGGTAAGAGCTAGTCAAGCTGAAAATTCCAGTGACTGGTATATCACTCGGTGAATCCTTACTAAAAACCGTCCTTGAGTAAATCCACTTAAAAAAACAGGTTAATGTTTTGACTGTTATGACAGGAGTTAAAGTTGTTTCCATGTAAGATTTCTAAAACTGACTTTTGGTCATAGTTGATCCCAGACAGACAATTTTTTAAAGGGATAGAAATTAAAATGATCACCGGCTTGATAAATAATGGATGTAAATATTCGTGTAAATATGATTTGGCAGAGTTGTGAACAAGCTCTGAAAGGCCCATGTGTAAATTTGGTTTAAGAGAGTCACTGCAGTATTTTTGCAGATCACTTGCCCAAAGTGCAGTAATAACATCTTTCATTTAAATTCTCTCTGGGACCTTTGCTGCTTGTCAAACTGTCTTCCATCTCTTTTTTGTTTAATAAAGCAAAAATGCCATTAAAATTGTCTTTAAAGGTCCACTTATACAGAAATGTCAGTGGGGTGTGGGGCCATGGAACTGGCCCTGAGAGAATTATTATTTCTTTTAAATCGACTTTTCTGGAGAGTTTTAAGAAGCAGCATGCAGATATGCTTTAAAATGAGAAGTTTAAACTGTCAGCCTTCACATATTTAATAAAGTGAACATTAAACATCATAACAAACGTTGTAGAACTGCAGTGTCTTGTCTGTCCCTTTTGTCCCAATCCATCAAGCAGAAATCACACTGATGAATAGTAGGATTCATCACATCTAATAGTCATTTCAGTACATAGTGGGCAAATAAGGGATGGAAGTATCTTTTCTGATTAATTGATCAAAATTTCCTTTGTCCTTCAAATGCTTATCAGTTTCTACTGAGAGCTTGCAAAGTGCACGCAAGATGAACAGGTTGTTTGCTTTTAGTTGTGTTTCTTTGTTTTCAAGATACTTTTGGCCTATTCAACATAAATTTCTTCAGAGTTACAGCATCAGAATGCTTCACAAGTTGCTTTTGTTTTATGCTTTTTCATGTAGGTAATTTCAGGCTGAGGTTTTCGCTTGCTGATTTTGCCCTAGAAAAATTATTAATTAATAATAATAATTATTGATTGATAAGAGCAAAATAAAAATCATGTTATATAGCCAAATAATTTATTTTTAGGTTAATGAACAGCACAAGGGTTGTAATGATTAATAAGGCGAGAGAGACCTTGAGTCATGACAGGAATACTGATCTACTGTTTTAACACCAAAAATGTTGTTTGGGAATGTTCCCAAAAAAGTACGCTGTTTAAGCTGTACCTTATATCATATATTGCATATTGGTGTAGTACAAGCACAATAACATGAAGTTTTATACATTTTTGTCTTTCCTTTTGAGAGAAGAATTGTATGTCCAAGATTCTGATAGAAGACAACAAATAACAAAACAAACAAACAAACAAAAAAAAACACACACTGTAATTCATAGTTCAAAGATGTATATATGTATTTTACTCATTCTCTTTTCTATTCTCACATAATCCTGAACTGGAGCCCACCCCAGCTGTCTTTTAGGGGTACAGACGGTTTCTAGTACCATCCATCTGGAACAATATAAATAGAATAATCTTTTTTCAAATAAGTTATGTATTAAGAAATCACATTGTCAACACATAGTTCATATATACATACATACACACACACACACACACACACACACACACACACACACACACACATATATATATATATATACACACATATATCATGCGTTATATATGTGAAATCCTTTCATACATACAACTGGAAATTTCACATGTATGTATGAGAGGATTTTAAGTTGTATGTATGAGAGATTTCACATGTGTGTATAAGCTTTCACCTGTATGTGTGTAAGGTTTTCACTATAGTATGTAAGAGAGTTTGGTGTCATGTGTGTGTGAATGCTAATTCAGAATAATGTCCCTCATGGCACCTCATAGCTATGCTACCTAAATTGCTGTGCACAAAGCCATTTCAGGGTCACTAAACTGGACAATTAAATATTAAAAACAAATTCAGTCCCGTGGCTTGTTTGCTAAATTTGAAATATAAAAAAGACAGGCATTTTTTTTTTTATTTTGTGTTAGATTAAAAAACAAAAAACAAAATAAAAAGTCACTTTTTAAGTTTTTGAATTTTTGAAAATTGAAAAAATTGAAAATGAAAATAACAAAACAAATGATACACAGATAATTACAGATTGATAAAGTTACTGAACTTTTACATGGACATTTTAATTTTTAAGTTCTCCCAGATCGTGGATTCGACAGAAACAAGGTTATTTGTAACCACTGACAAGTTGAACTTCTCGATAAAGTTTCTGCTGTTACCTCAGAAATTACCTGTTTAAATGTTATGATTGCGGCCTCTAGATTGTTAGGATTTTGTTGGTAGACTTTTTTTTTTTTCATTAAAAATCAGGATGACATTAATGCCCTGGCAGTGGCAATAAGCTTTATTTTATTTGAAACTTTTTAAGGTGAGAGTTACACTAAATATGTGTTACTGACAAGTGCTGATGTTAAAAGTGTTTGACCAACAAATGTTATGGCACTTTAGTTCATATGGCAGCAGAACATTTTAATAAAAGTGACCTTTACACTACTTTTGAATTATTATTATTTGATTTTCCATATACTATGCGATTAATCACGCTTAAAATTTTTAATCATTGCCCAGCACTAATATATATATATATATATAAAATGTGTGGGGGTGTGTGTGTGTGTGTGGGTGTGTGTGTGCGTGTGTAAAAACTGCACAAACAGTGGCTGAGATACAGAAAGAAAGCATATCAGGAGCAATGACTTCTATCACTATAAATTAAACTTCCATTTTATGACGGGGACCATTCAATGTGCTTCTGTACTGAACAGTAATAAATTTGACGTATAGTTGATGGGCTCCATTTGTCTTCTTGAATTGAACAAATGCAGAAAGAATTGCATAGTGCCACAAGAGATGATATCCTCACAGATAAGTCTTTAATGATGGCTCATCTGCATTTTTCAATTTGAACTGGGCCAAAAATAGATCACTGGCCAGGCTTTGTTGAACTGAGTCTTGTTCAATGGAGACCAATAAGGCAAAATCAGATACGTCAGGTTTGGGTGTTTATTTTACTGATATTTAAGTTCTATGTTTTTTTTTCTTTTTTTACCCAAAGTTATGACTAAATAAATGATAATTATGATGACTGATAATGACTTTTTTCAACTGCTCTTCTGATAAGACAATAAATTAATAGAAAATCAGTCACAGTTTGCATATATACTGTAGTTCTTGAAGGTGGGGCAATCTATTTCTAGATTATGCCAAATCTGTTATTTGAAAGACAACATCAACAAAACAAGAGCAAACTTTCTCCTCCCCCTTCCCTTCAGTGTTTCTTGAGAAAAGATGCCCCATCACAAACTCTCCAAAGCTTCCTGGCATGAGATGGGCATCTAATGGATGGTGGGAAATATTCACTGACTATGACAAAATTGCTTTAATTAATGCAATTCAATGCATTCAAGTTAATTAGCTAGTCTATATTAATGATAATTATTTTGTCATATTTTGTAATATTAGTTCTCAGTTTCTGTACCTTACAGTTCTTTTGATTACAACAGCACTAAGGAGGCACTAAGGCCTCTGTCAAAGACTGCAAGGGAAAATTAAACACTAAATTTTCTGAAAATGCTATTGTTAAAATAATTTGATGATTTCATCATCTGAAGAAACATGTTTTTAAGTCTGATGTGAAAACCATCTTAACATCTCTGATATAAGTAACTCAGTGTTACTGTTTGTGCAGCTATGTCGGTCTGAAAATATGTAATTCCATGAGATGTTATGAATAACAGGGTTCTGTGAAATCACAGAACCCAATCATTCTCCAACCTCTCCATTTTTACTTTCACCTAATTTCACATTATGCTGGATTTTGCTGAAGCTCAGAAGTGTGTGGCACAAAGTTGTGACATCAACCTGAAAAGAGAGTGGAGCAAAGTTGTGCAAGAAGTGAAGCAAACAAGAGTCCACCCCAAATAACTGGCAGTTATGAATAGAAGTGAAGACATGCTTGCAAAGGGAGCTGTTGTAACTTATCTCTGTATTTTCTTTTAACATGTCATAGAGATGTAATTATGCCTCAGGAAATTATATTAAAAAAAAGAAACCTCATTTTATCTTCTTTCTGATGTGTTCGCAGCAAGGATGGGACAAAATAATAGCGGAAACCTTGCTTTGTATCCTCATTCTGAGAACAGCTGGTAAACACGGTGAGAAGGAATGACCCCAGTAGCAAATGGTCAGAGCTGCAACGTGTTCCAGGTCAAACTGTAAAAATGACACTTCACCAACTAAATGATGCTGACCTGAAAAAACATGAAATATCTTTGAAAAAAAAAAAATTAAAATCAAAGTAAATGTAAGATCTTGTTTAACATTTTATATAACATCCAAGCATTTTTTGGTTTGGGTTTTTATTTGCATTTACATATTGTCGAATCTTCTTGTACAAAGAGGTGTCATTATTAATTGTGAATCTGATTAAAAAAAACTAGACAAACAAATCAATTTGATATCACTGACTGGAACAAAATCTTTTAACTAAAATGTCAAAGGCTTTGTCCGTTGATGGTAGTTCATCTCCTCTAATTTATTATAATACAATCATGTTATTTAAAATATGTCGCAAGCACTTTCATTCACTATATTTGCAGATTAAGTTACTCTCCCTAAGGAGTTATGTGCCCTACTAAAAGCTTGGGCAGAGGCTTGGCCTTCAACTTCTAACACTGGCTTAGTCTTTTTTCGGTGCAGCTCCCAGCCAAGACCATTAAATAGTTGTATAAATTTTGCTGAACTGCACAGGATCATAAACTGATGCCTAAGATGAAGACAGACAGATAATGGCTCAAGCTCACAGCGTGTTAGGGGTCAGAATGCCTCGTTTGTCACAATAGATTTTAGCATTTTTGTCCACACAAAGCTGATGCCATAAGCTTTTCACACTGAGCACTCTTCCTCATAAAAGCAGGGCACGAAGAGCAGGCGGAGGCTCAAATCTTCCAGCCTCCCACGCCCTTGCTCTTATGTCTCTTTTTGTGAGCGTCAAAGTCAGATGACTCTGTTAGTCTTGTTGCTTTGTGTCCTCACTTAATTTGTGACCTTTAAGATTAAAGATAAGCCACAAAGTGTTACTTTCGTCTCAGTAGTCGTTTTCTTCTCATATTCTCTGTTTTTTTTTTTTGACAAAATATTTAGAGTAGGATTTTACAGAACAAGGTGGACTGCACTTTAGTACAAGCTTTTACACATGCCGAAAATGTTTTTAACAAGAAAAAGCGAGAGATGAATGTCCCTGGTCATCTTTAGGGAGAAGAGGCAGTTAAGACATCATTCCATGTTGCATTTTCATTGACTAGTCAGTAGACAAAGTTGTAGAATATCTGTGCCACCGCCAAAAACAAGATCACAGTTAAACTTTTGTCCTAAGACCTTTGCCGTCATCAAACCACTCTGTGTGGTGGTAATCGACAATGTGGAGTTGCAGCAAGAGATTTAATCACAAATCCTTAATGGCTGTTATCTTTCATCTGTGACATCCAAAATCATGCAGTGTATGGCAGGCATTAGACAGAAGACTTGTTTGGTCTTCTTGTAATTGTGCTGACATGAACATTTAACAGGTTCATTATGGTCTGTAGGGTCTGAGATGCAGCTCTTGATTTTAAACTTGTGGCAGGTGAGACATGAGACAAAAGCTTAAGTCCTCAAACCTAGTGGTTCAACTCTCTGGAGATTTCCAGGAGTTTTGACGGAGTAGGCCAATGACTCAGTGGATAAACAGTCCTTTTTTTTGTTTTTTTTCAGTTACATTCTCATGCACATCATCCACTCAGTCTCATGAGAGTGGCCACTTTTTAAAATGTCTTTGTTATAAGTAGCCTTTTTTGGCTTGTGCTTGCCATGTGTTACATTATGTAACTACAGTATTTTGTTGTTGCTCAGCAGCTGTTTGCAGACTCTGCAAGCTTTATCACTAGCATCTTAAATATGCTGGTGTGGACTCTTAGTCATCTAAGTCATGGTAACTCTCAAAGGTTTAATCAACATAACTGGGCTTCTTTTTCTTTGTTCTTGAAGATGTTTCCTCTTCCATCCAGAAGGCTTTGTCAATCCAGTGCTCCTAAAATCTGGAACAGTCTTCCAGAAGATGTGAGACAGGCTTCAACTCTGAAAATGTTCAAATCCAGGCTGAAAACCGTTCTGTATAGACGTGCATATGACAACTGAAAGGAGTTTATCTGCGTGTTTCTTTTTTTTTTTTTTTTAATTAAATTTAAGTTATTTTTAATTCATTTTTCTTTTTAAATTAATTTTTATATTTAATTTATTAATGACTATTTTTATGCCCGTATGATTTATGGAATTACTCTATTTGCCTTCTTGTAATTTTATGCATCTGTAAAGTACTTTGAATTGCCTTGTGTATGAATTGTGCTCTACAAATAAACTTGCCTTGCCTTGCCAAACTTACTGGTGGGGAGTTTCAAACTTATAAGCTGTGAAACACCACCCTCTGGAATACAAACTGTCCATCATCAGAACTTTACACCATTGGGCTGAGAGCCTTTATGTCAGAGAAACTATGCAACTACACAAATTCATTGTACGACACAGAAAAGCCAGCTCACCAGGTCAAGATTCAGCAGTCCATTTGTATTTTAAGTATAAGGGACACACTTTTGTAGGACAGTGGTGTACACAGTCTGTACAGACATGACAGATGGTTTGAAAGAGGAGTAAAAAAAAGCCATCTATGTCAAACATGAAAAGCCAACATTAAATCAAAGAAAGGGACTCAGAGTTCACCTACAATGCAGCTTTGAATAAACCACACAGACTCTTTCAGAACAACACACACCTTGATTCAATTCAATACAGTTCAGTTCATATAGCTCCTTTCCAAAGACAAGTGCAATGCAAAGTGTTTTACAAAATAAAACAAAACATAAAACAGCAATTGGTGACAAATAAAAGCCAACACAAGCCAAAAATGATGAGAAAATACATTCAAGATTAAAAGTATAGTATAAACAAGCAGGTGCCGTAAAACTAGTATGAACAAGTGTAGTAATAACAAAAGCATAAAATCAGTGAATCACTCACTAGGAACTTAGATCTTAAGTTTAGATGTAAAAGTCATGACAAAGTCAGAGTTTTGTATCCCGACCGGTAGCTGGTTCCACGGGGGAGGTGCTTGAAAACTAAAAGCTCTGCCTCCCATTGTGGACTTGGAAAACTGAGTGAACCAACGTACTGTAACTGAAGTGCTCTGGTAGGTTGATATGGAAAAACGAGGTGTTTAGGATAAGATGGGGCCTGGCTGTTTCGGGCATTATATGTCATAGAAAAATTTTGAATTTAATTCTAAACTGAATAGGTAAACAATGTAGAGAGGCTAAAACAGGGGTTGCGTGATCTCTCTCAGCACTACCAGTCAAAACTCTGGCACAGCTTTTTGGTTCAACTGAAGCAAATAGAGTTATTGGATATCCAGCTAAAATGGTACTCGCAGCAGTCCGGTTTTGATGTCACAAATGCAAGTATTAGTTTTTCTTCCATCAGAATTGGAAATTAATGTTCCTGATTTTTGAAATATTACGCAGATGGAAGAAAACCACAAAGACCTGTTTGACATATGGTTTAAATGACAAATGTTCGTCAAAGATGACTCCAAGGTTTTTTACAGTGGTGCTGGAAATAAAACTGATGCCTGTCAAAAGAGATTAAATCATTTGAATTTCTGAGATGCTCAGGGCCAAAAATTATGATTTCAGTTTTACTTGAATTTAGGAAGCAGAAAAATTACAGGTCACCCACACTTTTATATATCTCTTAAGCCAGGCCTGTAGCTTCAGAAATGTATTAATGTGATGGGACTTCATAGAGCTGGGTGTCGTCAGCATAACAGTGAAAGTTAATGTCATGATTTCTTATGATGTTACCTAAAGGAAGCATGTAAAGGGTAAAAAAAATTGGTCCAAGTCCAGAACCCTGTGGAACACCATAGCTAACTCTGTAAATTATAGAGGACATGCTATTTACATGGACAAACTGAACTCTGTCTGATAAATATGACCTAAACCAGCCCAAAGCAGAGGCCTTTATTCCAATAAAGTGCTCACGTCAATGTAATAAAAATATTGTGCTCAATGGTTTATAAAGTTGTACCTGAGGTCAAACAGAACCAAAAACAGAAGAGAAGATCACCGCCAGAGGCAATGTGGAGGTCATATGTAACTTTAACTAAAGCAAATTAGGTTTTTATGATTATCCTAAATCCAGACAGAAACTAGTCATGCAAACTGTTATTTTGAAATATGATCAACTAGTTGTTTCAGGACAGTTTTTTCAAGTATTTTGAGCTTAAAAGGAAGGTTAGAAATGGGTCTGTAATTGGCTAAATTATCAGGATGAAGGCTGGACTTTTTGAGGAATGGTTTCACCACAGCTAACTTAAATGATTGTGGTACATAACCAGCTGACAATGAAATATTTATCTGGTCAATCAGAGAGGGGTTAATGAGGGGTAGAATATCTTTAAACTGTTTTGCTGGGATAGGATCTAACATACAGGTTGACTTTCTTGAAGACTTAATTATTGACATTATTGACATCTCAGATCAATAGTAGTAAAAGAATATAAATATGAATTTAAAAACAGGTCATCATCTTTGTGTAAAGACCATCTGTAAGAGAGGACAAATTAATCTTTGTTCTAATTGACACATTTTTGTTAGTAAAAAAGTTAATAAGATCATTGCTGCTGAGAGAAGAGCGAATACATTGTTTTTAGCAGAACTATGATTCTTTGTCAGCCTGGTTATAGTGCTGAAAAGGAACCTGGGGTTGTTCTCATGCTCCTTCATGAGTTATAAGTATTGTGCACTTCTTGTGCCGCATAAGAATTTCTTTTAAAACAATTGACACTGTACTTTCAGGCTGAATAACATTCCTCAGATTTGAATGAACACTACTTCCTTTCCATTTTTCATCTTGTATCTGTATCTTGTATGAGTTATAACCTTCTTCTCATATGGAGCACCATTATCAACAGCAGTGCTGTTAACAAAGCAGTCCAGTTGTGAGCAGGCTGAACAATACTACTACATGGAGATGTGGGAAATGATGAAGACAGCAGTTCCTTAAATCTGTTTACAGAATTTACTGATACAGTCCTGTGGTAATGGGTTTTTGCAGAAGATTCTATATGGCTGTTGACTTTGATAACAAATGTTATTAAAAACTGATCAGACAACAAAGGGTTATGAGGGAATACTATAAGTTGTTTTCTTTCAAAGTCATATGTTAATGATTATACTGAGTGCATGGTTTTTCACCATTTAACAAAACCCAGCTGAATCCAATAACTAAAAGCAAAGTTGGGACTGTCAGTTTCAATGTCAACATGAATATTAAAGTCCCTCACGATGATAACCTTGTCAGACTTCAGAACCAATTCACATAAAAATTCAGAAAATCAGCCAGAGGCTCAGTCTTGGGGCCGGTAGGGCAATACAAAATGATGAAAAAAAGAGTGCCTTTTGAGCTTATATGAGATGATCAGAGAGGTAGAGTGTCTTTTAAAATAACTGCAGCTGGTAGGCACTTCTGTAACTGAACACACTTGAAATCAGTGAAAGACTTGACTTAGCTCTGGCGGCCACTTCTCCTCTAACAGTGTTACAAGCTTTATGAAAATTATTATGACCTGGTGGTTTGGATTCATTCAAAATGATACAATCATCTTGGTTATAAAGTTTCTGTAAAAAAAAAAAAAAAAACAAAAAAACTAAAAAAAAAAAAAAGAATGATGAGATCATTCAGAAGTAGTGATTTGGATGACATAGATCGAATATTTATAAGTTCATATTTGATTATTGTAGTCCCGAGTCTGCAGGGCATGTCAGTCCAGACCCTGCACCCCTTTCACAAATACATTGGTGAATTATTTGTATCATTAAATACAGTGTCATTGGATGTTATTCATAGCAATCTGAGACGACTCCTCTTATATTGGTCAACTTTTGCTGTCTTTGCCCTGCTGTGTTTCTACCCTGCTGTTAATAACTGTTTAACTGACAGCTGTCAGTCAAACACAGGGAGGAGGGTGGAGCAGAATGCTCATATAAAAGACAGGAACAAGTAGCCTATCTGAACACAGCGGTTCGTGACTTAGAGCCAATCAGAAGCAAAATAGGACAGGTCTTTGAAAAAATAAGCCTTATGACTAAGCCTTCTTCCTCATTTGTCATTCTGAATTTTCTACAGTAAATTTAATTTAAGATAATTTTTTTTTGTTATTGTCATTATGATTGTCATATGATGTTTTTACACAATGTAGTTCACAGTGAAATAAATGGTAAATGGACTGCACCTCAAGGCAGTTTACATTGGCCTCTCATTCACCCATTCATACACCAGTGGACGGCTGCTACCATGCAAGGTGGTGCCAGACCCACTGGGGGGGAAGTTAGGATTCAGTGTCTCACTCAAGGACACTGTCGAGGAAAATTTGAACACAAGATGCTTCAGATGTGGTGTTAGGTACAACAAAGAAACTCAGAGATAAAAGGGGTCAACAGAATCTATCATGCACTGTGAGAAATTTTCCCAGAGAGGAGGGCAGTCACACACTGTCTTTATGAGATTTCTTTTCGCACCTACCAAAACGCATATCAAATGAATTCCTGTCCCTTGTTTTAGCAGACTTCCACCACCTACTGAAATGTGTATTGGATCAGGTCCTGCCTTTTGCTTTGTCAGACTTGCTGATTCACATACCACAATGTGTAATAAAAAATCATTGTTTCGTCTTACTCTTTCATCCGGCAGACTTCCTAAAAGTCACCTATAAAACAGATTTGTTACGACGATACAGTTGTTACGACGGACACAATCATCTAGTCTGAAGGCTGCATGACTGTGTCCGCTGTTGCGCTCAGCTTAAATAAACTTGGTTAAATTTTGAGCTCTCTGCTGTTGCATTTTGTTAAGGATCTATAATTTAGTTTGTGCGATTTATGAAAATTGCCACAACAGACACTTTGACATGTGGCCAGCTCTACCAACTAAGCTACAGCCACCCCCAACAATAAATACATATACAATACATACATAACAATAAATTGTTGTTGAAAACTTTTCCAGACCTCTGGCCTTCAATGAAGAGTAGATATGGATCTTTGAAAAATTAGTTTGAGAACCCCTGTTGTAGGAGTTTGTGGTCAGTGTTGCTGAATACTGACCAGATTGTAAGAGCAGAATCCAAATTATTTACTATGACATTTTCTGATTTTTCTATCAGAAATAATGACAGGGATGTAGAACTTTTCTGGAGTGAGATGGTATGAAGACTGATAGGGTTGTCAGTTATCTGTTTAGTGCTTAGTGGCTGGGTCACGGAGGAGGAGGAGGAGGAGGAGGGTGGGTCTGAGCAGCAGGCATTTGAGGGAAACACTCAGTGCATGCTGTCTCTCTTAAAGTACCATTGATTCCAGAACAGATTATAATTGCCTGTGAAACCCACATTGTGGTTTCCACAAGAAGGTCTGCAGCCATGTATGAAGACTGAGAAATCTGCTAAAATAGCAAGAGCCATTGTAGAAAGGGAACTGGAGTTGAAAACTTTCTACAATATTTCCTGAAGTTTATGAGCTGCACAAAATCCAGTTTAGTCATCTCTGATTGTTTTAGAGTTATATCATTTGCTTTTACATGTACAATGACTTTAACAACAATCGTAGGAAGATAAGACAACATATCAATGAGTTTTTGCAGGATGATGGACATGTAGCACCTGGGAAGCTGTGTGTTATTTTATTAAAGTAGGGGATGTTTCTAATTATGGAGTCACTGATATTCAATGTTAAAGGGGGAAACAACAGCCTCGGATTAGAAGACTGCACTCTGTTAGAATAGTTCAAAGGATCCACGACCTGCTCTTTACCAACACACTGAGGATGTGGCGCTCTCCCTGACAGCTGTAATGAAGGAGAGGTGTCTCCCATCACAGATATGCTACCTGTGGATTCAGGAGTGAAGGTCCTAGAGCAACTCCAGAGTACAGCCTCTTTTAGCAGTTTGCAGCAACGGAAGGAGGAAGAGGACTGCTGAAGGAGTTGGTTTGGTACCATTTCAGCTGTCCAAGTATGGTTGTGGACTTTCATCAGATTCAAATTCAAATATACTTTATTAATCCCCCAAGGGGGAAATTCAGGTTTCAGTACACCAGTCTGGTGTACTAGAGGAGCTGCCGGCGTCCAGCGCTCCTTTTCATGCCCGGTCCCGTGGTCCGAGTGCTAACTCCAGTTAACAGCCGTTAAAACAGTTAACAGCCGTTAGAACCAGTATATCTCCATAATGATGACAAGTGAGATATCTCCAGGTCAGAGGAGGAAACACCAATGAACCAAACCGTCTCCACTGGGAAGACTGAACTCCTTCAGTTCGGTGAGCGACGAAGCCGACCATCCCAGAACCCGTTCATCATGCGGACCGGACCAGGCCGTTGTCATCTCCCCTGGCGGTGCTGGGCCCCACCAGGTCACCAGACGGCCCCTGCCAGGTCAGCTGACCCATTCAGCGTGCAGACTGTTGGACAGAGGCAGCAGCTGTTTACCGGTCACGGCCATGCCGCCGCTGCCACGTCGGGGACGGGGACTCCCGTCCCGGCTCCGTGATGCTGCAGCCCGGATGTCAATGGCTAGCAAAATCATTGGCAAGCCCCAAAAGGCTTTGTGCATATTGTTCAAGGAGAGGGTAAGGAGGAAAGCCCTGAGCATTGCAGCTGATGGCTCCCATCCTCTCTCCAGAGAGTTTGTGCTTTTGAACTCTGGTAGGCGCTACAGAGTTCCTCTGGCAAGCAAAAATATTTATAAGAAGTCTTTTGTCC
This sequence comes from Hirundichthys speculiger, assembly GCA_018398805.1. Lineage (NCBI taxonomy): Eukaryota > Metazoa > Chordata > Actinopteri > Beloniformes > Exocoetidae > Hirundichthys > Hirundichthys speculiger. The sequence continues at coordinate 505,507 of JAGFBZ010000963.1, read as the reverse complement.
CCAGAGCAGTCAACATTCTTAATTTGACAGAATAACCAACTGCAATGACAGTGATGGTAGTGATGATGATGATGATGGCGATTATGAAACAGGTTTTTTTATTATTTATTTATTTATTTTTAAATGTTGGTATATATCATTTAGTGCAGTTTTATATTTTATCATTTTTACGATGTGATCTTCACTGCTGTATTGTACTCCACAATGTCTTGTCTGTAAGTACCTGGTGAGCCAAAGACAAATTTCCACCCCGGTGGACAAAAAAGATTTATTATTATTATTATTATTATTATTATTATTATTATTATTATTATTCAGTGGCGGTGGTTGCGCGGGTAGCAGTTCAGGACTACTTAGCTTTCCCGAACCCGCCTCCAGCGACACCGTCCATGTCTGCAGTGTCTCTGATCCACCCCCTGCAGACAGTATGTCGACATCCGACCGCAAATCACCACAAACTGGGCACAAACTGGAGCGTCCAGCGTCCAGTGTCCAGCGTCGCGGGGGATAAGTCCCCCGGAGCAGCAGCAAGTAGCCTCCATGCCAGGCGTCGTCCGGGCTATTGGTGCTATTGGTAAAGGTGCTATTGCTGCTTGAGTCGATGTTTGTGGGATTTCTCCTGTCTCAGACTGGAGATCATGAGCTTCATTTCGAAGAGGTTCAAAGAGACTTCAGAGTTCTAAGGAGGGCTGCACGGCCAGCACAATTTTGCGGACTACCTAAGCCCAGAATGTTTTCTGATGATGGGTGGCTCAATTTGATGTGGAGGTGTTTCTAAAGTGACCCCATCATCAAATGTGGTTCAAATCTCTTCTAAGATCCTCTGAATTTTTTACACACAGCTCCCACAGTTTAATCTAATGTCGATTTACGAGTCGGAGCCTGCTGGGATCGTTTTATTTTGAAATTTCACCAGATTGTGGCAAAAAAACAAACAAACACAAGCAAAAAAAGGAAATGAAGAAAGAAAAGAGAGTAATAATTCTGATTCATTCAAAGTCTGTTTTGCTCTTTCGCAGACAGCCAATCACCCACATTAAAATCCCCATATTCTCTCAAGTTTCACTCAGTTTTTTTAAATACCAAGACAGAATAAAGTTTCCTTTTGTCCATACAAGGTCATGCAAAGTCACAGAGACAGTGTATGAAAACAGCATGTATTCTCACTGCTTCCATAGGGATCAAGAAGGTGTATAGTGATAATCTTAGAGAAGCAGTTGTTGCTGTCAATCAACTTGGGAAGTTTATAAGGTTGTTCTTAAAGAATTTTGAGTCCATGGTTTTACATTGAAAATGATTTATCACATGTGGAAAATGTACAACACAGCTGACAATCTTCCTGGGAGTGGATCTCCCTGCATGTTCATCCTAAGGGCAACCTAAGTGTAAAATGCTCAGAGTAAAAAATACAAATCTAGAGCTGGATTTTAAGACGTCTTTGGCAGTGGTCAGCATGATAAGTCGTTAAATTCAAGCCAGTAACATTTGAAAATCATTGAACAAGTATGGGCTGTTTGCAGGTAGAAAACATCTTCTCTAAAAATAACTTAACAGCACTGCTTAGGTTTGCAAGGTTATTTCTAAACATAAAATATATGTGGAGCAATGTCTTTTGGACAGACAAGGACAAAGCACGATTGTGGTTAGGCAATAATAAAGAGTGTCATATTTGGTGGGAGAAAAACAAGATGCAGCATATCGGCACAATTTACACCAACTGTGAAGGTGGAGGAAGGATGATTTGGGTTTGTTTTCCAATCTAATCTCAACCCATCTTCTGTAGTAAACCTTAAAAGGGAGCAGAAATGGCACAGTGATTCCTTTTAATTCTTGATTATCTATAAGGGCATCATTATTCTCTTTCTATCGCTATTACAGGTATGTTGTTTAATTTTGACACGTTTTGAAGTATGCAATGGCAGCATTTGGGTCTAGACAAGATGCAGCATGTCTTATAAGCATAGAGCTTATTTCCTGGGTAGAAAACCCAAAACCATAAGGGTCTGGGCTCAGCCCCCAAAGTTATAAGTCCCAAGAAATGCCCCTGCAACAGCTCAGTTATTCAATAATTTTGCCAAAGACAAAAGAAAGTACATTCCACACATTCACCATATCAAATGTGAAGCGTTTGTAATTTACAGCATATTTAACAGAATAAAGTTATTCAACTTCCAAAAAAAAAAAAATTATTATTATTATTATTATTATTATTATTAATGATAATAATTAATAATAATCATAATAATCATAATTAAAATATAGTTACACACATGGTAATGATGGTGGAAAATAAAAAGCCTGAGGACAAATTGTATTAGTAATGACAGTAAGTTTCAAACTGATATTTCAAAAACAAATTCCTTTTTTGCGTTCCTCCTGCCACTCATTGTCTCTTCAAAGACCGAGTGGAACATTGCCACCTCACTAGCACTGTAATTTGTAAAGAAGCCTCCGTGGAGAGTGACAAAAAAAGACAGAACAGAATAACATACATAATTCATCCTTATTTAAAGATACATTGCTGAGTCATTGGTAGTGTTTAGCAGAATAATTGGGACAACACTAAGCAACACAGAAAACAGAAGGTAAAGTGGTTAGTGTCGCGCTTCCTTTTAAGCCTTTTATGAGCTGCATTGTGATAATCCAGCCTTACATCCAGTAAGTACGGCTGAGTGTGTGCTCTTAAGCACTGTACATTTATCCTTGCTCATAACGGGGGGATTTGTGACACGACGAAGGCTTATTGGAAGGATGCGAAGCTAAGGGTCTGATGACATGATTCTGCAGAGTCCAAAATGCAGCAGAATTTATTTTGCAGAAAATACACCATTATCTTTCTTCATGCATCAATTCACACCCCAGCCTGCAGCAGTGATGTAGTGCTGCAGCACTGTAACAAGATACACTTCAGCTTGGTAAACTAACGATAATAGAAGAATCTTATTAGAGTGCATGCTCGGTTTGATAGACAGTTGTCAGTCAAATATAATCATGTCACTTCCTGAAACACAGCCACCCCATTTTGTACTGATGATATGAAATTTACCAGAACAATGTTATCTCCAAAGTCAGAACACAGCTGCACACTGAGTTGAACAGAATCTTGCCACTGGGAGCAACAGCCAGCTTTCCTGCTCCTGTCCTGTCTTTACCTAATTTACATGAACACGCATTCTGTCCTGCACGTGAACTTGTCAAACAAGTGACCAGACAAACCTTCAGCAGCAGCAGGTGTACCTCTAACACCTGTTTGCAGCCTGTATCGCTAATTAACTGTTCAGCTGCATCACATTTAACAGCACGCAGCCATGCTTGGAAATGCCACTTCAGTTCTTCAAGTCTTGTGTGTTATTCATCCTTGAATTTCACTGCAAAGAAATAATAATCATGCTGTTTCCCCATCTGTTTGCCCATGGCTATAACAACTAGTTCTGGTTTCTTTACTTTGTCTGTCCTTCCCTACATGTTGCACTGGCTGCTGCTCGTGAATCACGCACAGGGAGTGAGATGAAGACAAGAAAATAATTAGATAACACGCATTGACTGATCAGGCGTGATGCATATTATTGTGGAATGTTCAGATGCATGCCATGTTGATGATGACGTGTAAATGTTACTAGGCCTCAGGGGCTGAACTACAAAGAGAGATAAGTGGGTTAACAAGGTTCTTTGAGGCTGTCATTTAAACTGGTTAGATCACCATTATGATTTTTTCCAACCTGACCTTGTCTACACACGAAACAAGACCAGAAAGTTGTGCACATCACTTTCCACGAAAATATCGGGATCTATTTAAAAAAAAAAAAAAAAAAATCAAATGAAGAATGTAGAGAGAAAGTAAAAAAAAAAAAGAGGGGCCAGGAACAACCTGCTCAAGTCATCTTGACTATTATTGTGGACTGGATTTCATCCAAAGTGGAGCTCTTTTGTGCTTTGGTCTTGTTCAAGCCCTTTACAGAGAATAAACACTCTGGATTGACATTTGAGCTCCAGCATCTGAATATCCATGAGTTGATAATCTATGAACCTCTCCTCTCAGTTTATCATGATCTGTTTTTTTTTCTGGAAATCTATAAATAATACATCATATATTAGTGAAAAAAAACAACAAAGAAACAAAAAACTTGTTAAACTTGTTTTGGTTTATCTTATTAGAGAATTTAACTAACTAAAAGACATATATTACCTTCACATATCCTATAATCCAGTTGGCTTGTACTCATAAAAGCAGAACAGGATGTGATGACTCAAAGCTAGAGAAAGCAAACGGCACTCAAGTGATGGACATTTTGTGATTTATACATGGTTAACCTAGCAACTATGCAAGAATGCCCGCTACACAAGAGTGCAAACAAATTTCAAATTCATGTGCACTGAACAGGTTACTAGATTTTTATATAAAAGGCATTTCAATGTTGATGGGATTCTTAGTGTGAGATTCTAGAGGTGTGATGTAAGAGAGTGTGTGGACAGGCTGAATTGTGACAGCAAGTATGTGATTGAAAACTGGTTCGTCGGCCTGATGAACATCCAGGTAGGCTATTGGTGTTTCCAGATATCTGAATAGATGCTGACACCCTAGTCCTGGATGCAATAGATCTTGATGTCAAACAAGTAGCAGAAAATGTTGGCATGTAATGACTATAACTCATAGGTTTCATGGGAAAACCTGAATTTGAACCTGAACTTTGATTACAAGTCTACGAAATTGCAGTTATTGTAGCATTATCCTTCTTGTAGTTAGATCAACTTTTAAGGTCTCTGGGCTAACACAAGCATTGAATGTCATGACAGGTTCACCACTGCACACAGCCTGACTCTGCAGGGGCCCATGACACTGATATTTTGACTTACAAAGAGAGGGCTTACATTTCAACAGGGTTTCATTCATGAAACCTTTGTAAATGCTTGAGTAGATTTGCACATACATCATCTCCTTACTAAACATCTGCTACAGATTCATGAACACTGTGTAAAACTTTTTTAATTTTTTTGCTTAAAGGTGCAGACTACCAGGTGATTCACGTGATCCCAAAACCTTCTTCTAATCTAAAAGAAATTCAGCCAAGGAGGCTGTGCTGGTAAGCACTAAACTTTGAAAATGCTCCCAGTGATACCGGAGGTCAGAGGGGAGAAAAAAATCAAACAAAAACCAGACCACATCTCTTCCGTTCCCAGTGCGACCAGGACTTGGGAAGTAGAGTAAAGGGTTAACTCTGCTCCAGACAACTGCAACGTTTCTTTTATTTGAGAAACCTCTATCAGGAATCTATTTCCTCATTTAGGAAATAGTTCATATTTGCTCTTACATGTTACATCATACTCTCTCACAAACACTACTGTAGTCAAAATTAACTGAAACAGGAAGTTAGTTTGTTGAAACAGGAAATAGTATAAAGCCTCATTCCTTGACTGGTGCACAGCTCTGGGAGCTCACTGCTAGCTAAATAGAAGCTTGTGAGAGAACTGAAATCAAGAAGGCAACTTTCTAAGTACAACTTTATAATTTTGGAAGTAGCTGCAGTTGCAAACATGATGTTTCCACTAATTTACCTTCTTTTTCAAAGCAACATTTTGTTAGAAGTAAATGGTAATGAGGAGAATATTAGGATTGTTTTCACTAATGCAATGAGGTGCCGTCAGCACATTGCACAGGAAACTGACAGAGGTGGAAATGACAGCATGATTTTGGTTCGTTATTCTTTGAGCTCAATGGCTATGGACGGACAGTTTTGTTCTTTAGCCAGCGGTTTGAGGGAGGTGTCGATCAAGAGAGCTTTGTAACACTGGAGGCCCTAAATTTAAGTTTTTCTTCCATCATAAGTTCATTTCAAAACTCAAGATCTCTGCAAATGAGCCAAAGGGAAATGTTGACTTCAAGGGGGCCCACCAATAATAATAACTGGCCATCCTGCTCGCCCACAATACAATATTCTACCTGAACAAATGACCTACTGTTTATCCCTGGGAATCAGCTGGCAAAGGTTAGCTTTATGCTTTGGTATCAGTAGGACATTGTACAGCCACAGACAAAATCTTCAAATTGGCCTACACAACAATGTCGGCTGATGTCTTGATTGATATAATCCGTGACGTTCTTCAAACAAGCCCAAATGCTGGAGAAAGATTCATACATGGACGCCTCAAATCACGAAACATCCAGCAGAATACAGCAGTGGTGTCTAAGACATTGCCTGCAAGAACTTGATCCTATAGGACGGTCCCTTCATTGTCGCCCTGCAATTCGGCTTGGTTGTTCCTCAAAAATGTTTTTTATTACTCAGTACTTGTTATTAATTTCTAACTAAGCAATATTAGCCAGTTTACTCATGAGAGAAGTAATTTGTAACTCAGCTTATAATATTTGTTTCCCATTACTCCTTAAACTCTTGTAAATACCCATTCCTTACTGTTTGTTCAGGAAATGAACCATTAGAGGATATTAATAAACTTTCTCATATTTGAAAAGTGTGTCATTGCTTACAGCAGGTCAACATGCAGTAGCCTAAAGTAGGTGGGCCTAATTGCAGTGTTCACTTAACAATCAGCCAGTAAAAATAGGCTAACAAGATGTTTTATGGAAAAGTTACTGTAAGTATTTAGTTGTACTATGGAGAGAGAGTAATATTATTACAGTATTAGTAGCAGTAGTGGTACTAAAAGTTAGGGCTACTGATGCTATTTTAGTCTTAAAAAAATGTGTTGAACAAAGGCATATGGTAGGTGGAAATAGTCAATGTACCTCATAATTCCCAGGTTTTTCATGATGTAATGTGTACTTATTACATCCTTATGTTGCTGAGGTGTTTTTTTTGTGTGTGTTTTCACAATGCAGTCCCCACAGGAGCATAGTGTAGGAGTTGCTTTTTCTCCTCCCTCTCCTCATGTTACTCTGTATTTTTCTTCTCTAATTTCTCAGCTTGGGATCAATACAGTATATTAATCTATATATCTATATTTGAAATGTAGTTCATTACATCCTACCAGCTTTACACATTTAATTTAATCTTTGTTACTTAACCTACATAGCGTTGGCTTGGTTAATTTAAGTGGCTTATTATAAATGACAGTCTCAATCTCAGGGCAACACTTAAGTTATTATTTAATATTTTTCTCGCAACAGGCACATAGATGGAAACCATAAACTGGTAAGGTGCTGGATGGTCTTCCATGGATGTCTGGATGGCTTTAGTCAAACTATCATATACTTACAGTACCTCAACAACAACAGGGCCTCAAGTGTCCCGTGACTGTTCTGTACTGGAGTACAGACCTGTGGTCTCCCTTTAAGGATACGCTCTGACCGCGGCATGGAGAACACAGGGGTTGCCAGATATATAATGGAGAGACGAGGGCTGAACAGAGGCAATATCATTACTGGTCGCAGTGTCTATAATCAGACAATAGAACGTTTATGGGCTGAGCTTAACAGAGTTGTATCATTCCACTTCAGCAACCTCATCACTTTCATGGAAAATGAAAGCATATTGGATTTAACAGATGAACAATATCTGTTTTGTCTCCATTACATCTACTTGCCAAGAGTTCAAAGGGCAGCTGCAGAGTTTTGAAATCAGTGGAACAACCATGGATTGTCTACAGAGGGAGGACAGACTCCCCTACAACTGTGGCTCAGAGGTGTTCTCCAGTCTGCGGGAGCTGGTGCTACTCAGGACATTTTTGATAGACATGATGCCTTTGGAATAAATGAAGACAACCCTCCTGAGTTAGAGACTGAGAACAAAGTTGTTATCCAGAAAATTACTTCACTGTGAATGCACCAGTTATGGACAAAATTCAACATACAATAGATCCGTTGAGTGACGATGGTAATCATGGTATCAGTTTATTTTTAGGCCTTCTACATTTTCTTCATCAACATTAACAAGGCAACACAACACTTGCTTAAGCTATGGTGTAACTGTCAAGTAACAAGTTATAACAGTAAGCAGTACATAACTGTAATAAAATAAAAAAAATGTTACTTTTCTATCGTTACAATTTGGTGCCACATGCCATCAACAGTTCAACAACTGGAAAAATAATAAAAGTAAAATAAAGAAAAATAGAAAGAAGGAATCAATTTCAAGGCCAGTTTCAATCCATGACGTATCAAAAACATTCAAGTTATATAATACCTGACATCCTCTGGAATTTTGTTTTGGAATGCCTCTCAAATTTCTGCAATAACTATTAATTATTTCCTGAACGGTCTCTCATAGAATCCACCATGACTTTGTGACACTGGTTGGTGTCTCTGTAATAGCCAGAGTCACTGCCTGGGTGTCATCACATCAAATCCATTTAATCAACTCACTGACTCCTCAAGAAACACAATCTGGAGCTTAAATATACAAAACGTTCATCGCTTGAGACACACATCATGTTTAGATGCATAAACAATGTGGTTTAAATAAGTTTTGTGAGAATAACAGTCCATATGAGGCATTCATGTTGCAATGTGTGATAATGACAGCACTATTTATATGCACTTCTCATTTAGGCTACATGAGTGCTACACATTATAGAGCCAGGAGTGGATTTTGTGCAGAACTACTAATATTTTTATAAATGTCAAAACATTTATGAAAATGAAAAGAAACTTTGCACTGCTTGCAGTTTACACATAAAGAATATTTTCTGCTCACATTTCATGAATGACTCCCTGAGTCTTTGAATGCTGTTCTTGAATGCATATCCATTTCAAAAAGAGGATATGCATTTTCTCTGTGTTATTTATTAAAAAAAAAAATAAATCAATAAATAGAAAAAGGCTGCGGGGAGGGCAGCTTTTTCAATACATGTGTGACAAAGACAATATCTTGTTGAGACAGTTCTGTGCTTAAGTGTCTAATTCAGATTGTTGTCTAACACGACACATACTTTGTAACTCTTAGTTCTTGGTGATTTTAAAGAGACATAATGTAATAGTGAACCGTTGGACATATCCACTATTTAAATTAAATACCAGACAATTTAATAATGTAGCTGTCTGCTCGAATAAAAAAAAAAAAAAAAAAGCAAATATTTAATCTCTGTTACTGCCTCTGAGCAGAACATCTTTTACTAGCTTTCAGGAAAGAACTCTTACAACATTAACTGTTGAATGCATGTCAGCTGGAGCCAGTTGATTCATTATTTTCATACCCAAGTTTGTGTGCAACCTCTCTTTCCGTCCAGAGCAAACATGGCCTGGGACCATCTCATTCATTCAGTCTCCACCTTTCAAAGAAATTTGGGTTGTTGAGTGATCAGTTTCATCTGTAAGGAGATGGATGTCATGGCTATTTCCAGTGACACCCTAAACTGTTCAGGACCTTTTGTCTTGCCTGACAGAAAGATAAAAAAGCTATTCTCTTTAAAGATCAGACTGTTCTAAAATGAAAAAATAATTGAGGAAATTATCTAAGGGGGGCTGAATTCTGTAAAGGTTTGCTCAGCTGGATAAAAGTCTCTTGTTCTCACTGGAATGTGTGATGATAAACTGCATGCATGGAGCTATCTTCATTTTTTTATTTTAATAGACTACAACCATGCAGTCATGTACATTACCGTCTCAGGAGAAATGACAAAAGGGTATGTATATTTATCCAAGGTAGGCTATTTGTGTATTGGCTTCAACAGTTGCAAACGTTCCTTTTTAACACTAAAAATAAATCTCTGAATTATAAATATTATATATTGCTGAATTATAAAATGCAGTCCTGTGAGCCAGCTGCACAAAAAAATAAAAATAAAAAACTGGAGAAAAAAATGCTTTTCCACACAGTAGTATCACACTTGCTGCTCAGCAGCTGCAAACTCAGTCATTATTGACATTTTTGGATGTTGTGAGCATAGTTCAAAAAAAAAAAAAAAAAAAAAGCCGGTGTTTCATTAATCAAGCAGATACCCCTGCCATGTTGCTGTCGACCAGCCTCAATTCAGGGAGTCCCATCTTTACACACGGGGATCATTTCTCATTAGTTAAAGAGAGGTGAGAACTGAATAAACGTCCAAACTGCAGTGAAAAGCTTTAAATGTCTCACGCTGCTTTTGCAATTGCCATTTACAACATGTTCCTGGGATCAAAGAAGTCAGAATTTTTTCTCGTAACTACTGGTTCAGGATTCTAATTAATTTATTAGCTTTCCTCTACCCTCCTCCCCAGCACTATACATCTCACTATTTAAGTAGATGTGTCTGTCATTTTCCATCTGTAGTTATTAACTGAATTGCTTGGTTGCACATACAAACAGAAAGATATTAGAACTTTGTATTTTTAGTGACTCATTTTGTAAAAGACAAATGATTCAGAGCGTGATGAAACAGCCAGTATCAAAGGTATGAGTTAAATGTTAAAATTATATCTTTGATGTTTATGTACAATTTTATACTTATTTATTCATTAATTTATTTTATTCAATATTCCAGTGGGTTTAACAAAGCCATTAAAAACATTATTTGACAAAGAAACAAGGGATTTTTTTTTTAAGTCCAGTTTTTTGGTTGGTTCTCTAAGAGAGGCTTGAGTTGTCAAAACATGAGTGAAGTAACTGGATGACATCACCATGACAGCTGTGCACATTCCACTCGCTGACTTGAATTGCAAAGCAACCATAAAAAAAAGAAAAACTTTCTTTTTCCTTTCTGCTTTTCCTAAGCTTAAGTTTTGAAGGATTTACCTAAACATTTTACTTCTTCAAGAGGTAAGAAATATGTCAGAGCTAACTATGCTTTTTGTTAGCATTGTTTAAAGTTGGTTGACAACTGTTTTGTTGTTGTGTTAATGGCCAATGTTAGGTCCTGCCTGGCGGTCCCTCTTGTCCCCTGGTGTGTGTGTGTGTGTGTGTGTGTCTTTGACTCTGTTTAATTGGAGACTGGTTTTACCTGTCCTCGGGGCAGCTCTGTCTTTCATCACTTCTTCAAACTCTGCAGTATTTGAACAGTGGCCCTTCCATCACCCCTTTCCAAATCACTGTCTCTGACTAGATGGTTGTCTGTTCTCCTCAAACTCTGAGCTTCTGTCTTGTCTAATATTCAATTTCCATGGGATTAGTATTCTGGGGACCTGTAGCAATTTAGAAACTCTGCCCCAATGTTTTTTGTGCTGCATTTGCATGGTTTAAAGAGTTTGTTTTACTAGAATTTGACATTACTCCCCTGATACATTGTCAGATTGAACAGAGAGCATCTGATCAAATACTTGAGAGGTAATATACAATGCTAGTGACAAAGGGTCATATTTTGACATGTAAAAACCTGGACATATTAAAATGATCACTTGAAGTGACATATGACCTCAAGTTGCCATGTTAACAGTAAACAGAACAGTAAATGTAGCTCAGGGTTTTATTATAGTTAAAGCTTTGAGCTGTCGAACAAAGGTTGGCGTTACTCCTGGTGAATGATTTTATCCCAGAATACCATCATTTCTTATATTAAGTGGAACCCGCATAATTATTACCTGAAAAGAAGCAGAAAGGAAGTAATTGAACTACTGAGATGTGCAATGGATTGAGTTAAAAAAAAAAGAAAAAATCTGTTTGCTGAAATAGAGCAGGTGATTTAAAGTTAATATGACATGGAATCATGTCATGACAGGACATGACATGATTCCTTGTCTCTTAATTTATCCAAAGTGTTACTTGGATATCCTCATAAGATCATAAAAGAGATGTTCAAGGTATTTTATTCCTATGCAGAATAAACGCAGTATACCCAAGCCTCAATAACAGTATGGTGAAAAACTTTATCTCGCGACTTCAACTAACTACATCAGATGGTGAGAAAAACAAGTTAGGGTTAGAGTTAGGGTCACCAGCCCATTCGAGGAGGAAACTGCAATATAACTGTTTTAAAGATTTAATATGGACACCATGTTAATTTTTTTTAAAAGCAAACAATTTTGAAAGTGCATGAAGAAAGGAGTGACCGGTTTCTGCTTCAGGAAAGCTATTTTGTGTTGTTTCATCAATGTCTTGGAAGGAGTGTTTATTCGGTGTTTCGCATCTTTAGCTGGATTCATGGATGGCCCACAGATGTCTGTCTAAAGTCTTGCAGTTTCACTGGTTGACAAATTTCATACTTAGGAATTACAAGGACTATGAAAAGCCTTCATCAGTAGTGCTCCAATAAATGAATATGAAAATCTAAACATGAAGGCTATGCCAAGTAATTGGAAGAGATCCTCTTTCTCTTCTTCTTCTTTGAATTTGAGCTTTTATTACAGTCACATGACTTTCTGCAGAAGAGTTAAATGGCAGAGGAAGTGAAGGGTGATATTTGATGAGATCATGTATATAAGTTATATTACTCTGAAATGAACATGAGACTGTGCAGTGCTCTACACCAGTGGTCCTCAACCTTTTTGTAACTGCGGACTGGTCAACGCTTAACCGCGGGCCGGGGGGTGGCGATCTTCCTCGTTACTCATTATATTACGGCAATAACATAACATAAGTATAACATCAAAGTCTTTGATCCCTGTGAACAGAGGTAACATCCTCTGTACCCATTAAATAAATAACACGCACACCAACAGACCAATTGATCCACGATTGATCCACGACCCGGTACTGGTCCGCGGCCCATGGGGTTGGGGACCACTGCTCTACACACATTTCATGGTTGGTGTATGCATTTTTTTTTTTTTTTTTTTTTTTTTTTTTTTTTTTGGGGGAAGGGGGGGTTGTCCAACAGGGACACTTGGAGGTGAACTTCCAAACATTAGGAATCATTTCCTCAAGAACTTGTGTCCCTCTACACATGAAAGCCTGGTATCAGTTCAGCACCATGATTATTGCGAATCAAAATCTAAAATCTGTTAACCAAAGCCCTGAATTGGAGAAGGAAAACTCAGAATCTGGAACCAAGAAATCAAATTCTGTAAATGAGAGCGTGATCATCACTGACACTATTCTCAGAATTGAAAGTGAGGACAGAAAAAGCGCAACTGAAACACAGTTGGAAAACTGAGATGGTTTTACAACTGATAGCTAGAAAATCACAGTGTTACAGAGAAAGAGGACTGCTCTCGCTTACAGGATTTGATTGAGTTTTTCTTCTCTGATTTGGGCATTTGGTTCTCAGATTTTGGATTGTGATTATATGTATACATGATGCTGAACTGACGCCATATAAAAGATATTGCTAATTTTCCAGTCATAATAATAATTTATTTAATGTAGACACATGAGCCTGATGGTAACAATTTTTCAATAAACCAATTATTCAGTTCATATAAAATCATGCGCAAAATGATGCAACCCAGAGCCTTAGACAATGGCAGCTTTGGCAGAATGTAAAGGGATTTTTAGAGACCACAATGATTTCTTTAGCCCATGATGATGACAGCTGTCAGTAATTGTAGATTGAGATCCAAGGGCTTTCCTCTTGGAGTTTCTCTTGGAACTCTGTGTTAAGTTGGGTCAGATGTTGGAGAGAGAGACGAGGAGAAGCTGAACATGGCCCGTTCCTTTACAAGTTTGCTGACAACACTTTTGTTTCCTGAGTGATCAACTCCACACACAATGATATAAAGGTTCCATTTGAAGACAAATTTGAGTATGTTAAGAGCAAGAATTTCTACTTGATAAGATGTGCAAATAATGTGACGCACAAATGCGCCTGAGTAATGTTGTGGCAAGGTGGCCTGGATGGCGTGAGGGGCTGAAGCTCCAAGCTGGTTGGGTGCAGGATGGGTTGATTCTGGTAAATGATGTGTTGAAAGTTGAAATTATTGTAAAATCAACCTTTGAAAGTTCCTTTGATGTGTAACTATTCAGGTGACAGTGGATATCCACTGTAGACGTGACTGTTAACTCTTTCACCACCCAACGACTGCCTGACAGCGCAGATACAGTGATAGCCATCATCATAGTCGGGCAGTTGTAAAGAGATCAGGCATTGAAAAAGTGGTGCCGCCTTGACAGGACTGGGGGATGGATTGTGCCAACACAATGTGGCGCAAATAGTGTGAAATCATCAATCCCAGATCCACCGCCTGTTTTGGTGGAGTGAGATCCACACAGGTTCTTGTGTCTGCCAATGCCACCACTGCCAAAGAAACATACGGAACCCACCAGAGAAGTCCAGCCTGGATCATAGTGCAGCCACAGTTCTGTTCCTCGCCTCTCTCGTTCTTGGACAAACTTAGGGTTTCGTGATTCGCATCAAGAACCTCAATCCCTTGTTCAATACTGCTATTGTAAATAAGCCACTTACCTTTACCTGCTCACCTCAGCTCATTTCTGGGTCTGGCCTGAGTTAAACCCAGATCCTAACATCTTCACTTTCATTGTAAGACAATAAAAAGAAAAATATTGCTTGTCACAAGCCACTAAAAGAATACATTGCTCTAGTTTTACAACCTTAGTATGGTGTGTTAATAATTCCCAGAGTGTCAGCAGGGGTAAAAAAGAAAGATGGGCACAGGTAAAAAGTGGCCAGCAGAAGTGTGCTTTCATCCATCTGGATAAAGACAACCAGTGGTAACAGGAAAACCGTCAGAAAAGCTTGTAAATCTGAGAACACTGGAGGAAGTGAAATCCCAGGTCCAATGTTAATCTGATCTGCCTCAGATGAGCAACATCACTTTACGCTGGATATAACGGTGAAGAAACTACATTCCTGAATGAGATGAGAAGACTTGCTTGAATGGATCAGTTAGTCATGTCTGTTAAATGTAAAACAAGAACAAAAAAAAAAATCACTGAATCACACATTCAGTTGGAAATATCAAAATGTTTCTTTTGTTTCAGTCAAAATCATAATTCATTTTGATATCACAAGAGACTATAAAACTAGTTTTCACATCAATTAAATCAATGTTTCTGTTGGTCATTAAATGCATTTGTGAATCAAATACTGTTTTAGGTTTTAAAAAAAAAAAAAGGAATGCCATTTTCAGTTGCACAAAAACTAGATTTTCCCCTTTTTGGTTGCACAAGAACAGGATTGAATAAATTACCATGAAGATTGAGCCAGCAGGATGTCTTATTATTTCTGCTCTGATGTCTTCAGTCAGCTGTTTTCTGATTGGAAATAGATTGAATTGACATTTATTTATGATATTATTTGAGTATGTTACCTTTTTTTCTTTAGAATGTATTGACATATTACAGAAAAAATGTAATTTGGCATTTCAGTCATTATATAGTTCTATTCAGGCTTTAATAATAAAGGAGACAGACTTTAGGAAAGGTGATATTTTATTTATCTCAGAAATTTTGTAAAATTTATTTTACCAGTTAAAATGGTTAGAAATAGCTTAGCTTACAGGAGTGTTTCAGGACAGGTTGGACCTCCTGGTCTTGGTCCTTTCTTAGCTTGATGGTATTACCTGAGCAGACAAGGCCTACTTCATTTAAATTTAAATCTTATTCATGATGAACGTTTACAAGATTAACAAAAATTCACTAACAGTTGTAGTGCCTCCTAGTTACTACTTTTCAGTAGTTAAGACTGCAGCTAATTTCAGTGTCTCCTTATAAGAGAAAAGGTTGTTCTAACTTGCACATGCATTATCCAATCTGCCCCAGAATTCATAAATTTGATGAGGCTTCTAGTCTCAACAAGTGTATATGAAAATGTTGAATGAAATCCATAGTTCTTGAAATTATTTGCATTATTCAATGTGAAACAGAAGGTGAGTGGTTCTGCCACACAAAAATGTAAAATATTAATTAAAAATCATGCATTAGTCCCTGAGAGGACATGATAATTCAAAGTCTGTTCTGTGGGTAACTGATAGTCAGTGTAAGGACCTCAGAACAGCAGGAATGTCCTCAGTATTCCTGGTTCTTCTTAGAACTCTGGCAGCAGCATTCAGAATGAGCTGAAAGTTGTTTGATCACACAGGAGAGTGTTACAGTAATCTACTGGAGATAAAGTCAGAATGACCTTCTGCAAATCTGGTTTTGACATCAGATCTCTGACTGTTTTAATATTTGTTTGAGGGTTGGTGTGGTGCTTGATGTGGCAACTTAAAAGTCAGCTCTGTGTAGATCCCCAACTTTTTTCTTTTGTCTTCATACCTCTGGATTCAAGCTGTGCAGCAAACTTTGATCCTTTCCATTTCCAGCTGCCTGTGACAGAGGTGTTGGAGGCTATTCTGTGTTCCCAAAATAATAAATGACCCTGCAAAAATATTCCCTGCCACCATTATCTCAGATGATTACTAGGTTCCTTTCCAACACAACCATGCTGTGCTTAATATCTTGTTTTCATTATGCATAAAATTGACAAATTAAAAAATAAATCTTTCATTGCCCAGTAGGCAGGAAGCATGATCTGTGTTCCTGTGTTCATATCTGCAGAGTGTGGTTGAATATCAGGGCTCATTTTCTTCCTCGTAGAAGGAGCCATCTTCCATCAGGCATTGCCATATAGTTTGAAAAACAACCTCAAAGACTTGAAAGTTACCCACTGAAAGTTACTGCAGTGAACATAATGTCCCAATTTCTTGTATTTTTCATTGTTTTCCTTGTCTGACCCATACTCTGCTAATATCTTACATGGCAGTTGAGAAGTTATAGTTCAGTTTCAAGTTTATTGCCTACATCTATCTCAAATAAATACAATGCTACTGCAATGAATCTTCCAGTCTAGAAGGTTTAGAAGGTTTTCTATAAACGTTTTTAGCAAGGGTTCCAACTGATTTTTTAAAAATTTTTTTTTTTTTTTACATTAGTCTCCTCATTGATGAAAGAAAAGGTTCTAAATTGACCATAATAAAGTTAATTAAAACCAACATTTCCATCATGACTTGTGAAACTTTACAGCAAAACTTTATCTGCTGAGAGAATGTGTAATAGGATTAAAAGCTATGGAATGGCTAGTAATGGACCTTGTGATGACTGGCTTTGCCAAGCAACTTAAAGAGGTGAATTTTGGAGGCACCAGACAGATCACATATTTTTATGCTACTGCCAAAGTACATTTAGAAATAAAGGAGAAATACAATTTTATGGGTTTGTAAAGAGTGTGAAAATAAAATGCATAAACAAGCAGTGTTTTGGGACTGTGCTGCACAACTATACAGCTATGATTTGACCTCACTGCTATTCTTTTTTTAAATTTTTTGCATAAACGGATAATACATAATTGGTTGGGTTTTCACCTACTGATGTAAAACATTTATTATAATTCCTCCAAAGGGAGCTGTGAGCATCTTTACCAAATGCTGCAAAAATCCTCACTGTTGTTTCCAGGACCATTTCCACCTTTTTGATTGCCTTATGCAAGATTCTGTTTGGGGCTTCCTATTGTGTCAAATGGGGAATTCCAAACCCTTTAAGATGATCCGTGGTACATCATTAATTGGTTACAATTTAAGAAAATAGGACAAAATTTAGCTTACTTACATGCAACATATCAAATGGATGTGGGAGCTTAGATGGCTGCAAATGCAGTTCTTCCCAAACACTTTACAGTGACAATGACCGTGCTTCTTTGGGACCCTTTACTGGTTGCATGGACCCTAAATGACTCAATTTGCCAAACGTATTAGTGAAAGCTTCAAATATGCAGCTTGTAATTGTGCCATTTGAAAAGTTAGGAAATGTATACATTTTCCATATATTTATACAGAGATAAGTGCAAATTTCTCTTAAAGATGTTTTACAGAATAAGTAAAATATTTACTTATTACTTATTTACCTGTTAGGTCTTTACATGACTAGGTAGGAATTATTTGGGATATTTTTTCTGGGGCTTATGATTATGAATATTGTTGAATATGATTGTGAAAATGGTAATGTTATGTGGTCATTATTTCTGGCTAGACCAAAACGTTGAAACTGATACGCTCATATCTCAAAACACAACCAAAGGAAAAACTGGAGATGACCTGAAATACATGTGAGCAATCCATACACTTGGAAAGTAGCAGGTTTTTCATGAACGTATCGCTTGCGCTGATGTGATAAGAGATTCCATGGCATTTCTAGCATGTGGCATATATTGATTTTCCACTTCTGTGGCAGTGTGTATGCACTGTCGATGGTCTTGTTCCCCGTTTGAGGCACTGGCCTCAGGTAGTCTCTGACTGTCCAGTATCATCAGAGAACAGATGTCTGCAGGAGCAGAGACATGGTGCACACTTGTTCACACAGCCAAATGAAAAGTGAGGCTCTCACTGAATTCTGCATTCCTTTAGTTCCCTCAAAAAGGGAGTCGTAGCAGACGCAAACACAACACACTCAAACTAAGCAACTCTTCCTTGAGATGATAATTCGGAAAAATAAATCTCTTCCCATCCCAGCAAGAAGAATTTATTTTTTTCTGCTTTTCAATTTTTATTTCTTTGTCTTTTATATTACCTTTAAAAAAAAGGAAGAAAAAAAAAACAATTTAGAGTAACAACCATGAAGCAAATACTGAACAGTTACGTATTTCACCACTGCTTTAGTACAGATGAAGTCAGAACTGTTGACTTTTGTTACAATTTATTTAGCAAAAATAATTTATATTCTTGGGATATTTATCTATAGAAAAATCTGAAAAATATTGCATCTGTCAAAATTTTTTGCAAATATCTAACACAAAATAAGAGTGATGCACATAAAGAGATACTATAACTTCCACAAAACAAATAAAAGCAATGAACATTTTGTGAGACTATCATGTGACAAAGTATCAGTTTAGTTTTTATTCTTTAGTTTATTTCAGTAACAGTGCAATGCAATAGCTCAAATATTCCAACAACACTCCAAACTAATAAGATATTTAATAAAAAGTAAAAATTCAGAAGTTGAAGTCCCCATTAAACTGGTTAAGTTGTCTATTTCCACTCAAACCGGCAAAAGTCAGAAAAGATCTGAAAGGGTTTGTGGTGTGCAACTTTAAGCCTAGCCTCAGATGATTTGTGAAATGAGCATGATTTCTTAACAAATTGGGCACATTTACTGTACATTGTGATGTAAAAGTGGCCTGTTCTGATGAACAGTGGACAAGTAAACAGAAAAAAATAAATAAATAAATAAATTCATGGATTTGAACAATTTCAGACTGGTTTCAGGCCTCATTCATAATTGGAAATTTATGAACCTGATATGCGCATTTGCACCATCCATCTAAAAGGACAGATCATATTTTCACCGTTAATATGACTCAGACGTACTTGACAATGCGATGACATTGAGTGATGTAAACACAGGTGACAGGCTGTCCAATTTCTTCTCTGCTTTTAGAATATGTCCCAGTCTTTTGCTGAACACAAAAAATAATCTTTAAAAAAATGGCTTAGATGTGTTTTGTGTTTTTCACAACTTCAAGTATAACAAGAACAGCACAGTGATATAAATGTAGACCATTGAGGAGGCAAGTCAGTGTGATATAGAAATAGGTCCTTATGCTACTCTATTTCACTATATATATATATATGTCTCTGGAGAATAAAAACAGTGTGTCTTAAATCACAATCTTACATTTGTTCCACAATGCAACTATCACCTCCTTCCCACAAACATGGATTATTATTATCATGATATCATGATTTTTGGTTCTTCATACTTCTTAAGCTGAGCCACAGGGATCTAATGTATGGATGTCATGACTAATCTGCTTTTTGTTAACGTTGTTTCTATGGTACCAGCACATCATGCATATACATCCAGAGAAGTTACGCTCATGCTGCTCAGGTCTGTCTTCGTTCAACTTGGTGTGTGCGTCTATGTATGTATGTAGTGTGTGTGTGCGTGTGTGTGTGTGTGTGTGTCTAAGTGAAACACAATACCGATGCAGAGGTCAACTAAATTGAGGGTGTACATTCTGTAAGGGGAAAAAAAGGTGTAGTACATTCATAAAATGTTTTAAACATAATGAGGGAGCACAGCTGTTTTCAATTTTATTATTCATTCCTTAGCTTTTTTATAATCTATTTATTCCAGTGCTTTTTTAATTAATTTATTTCATTTTTTGCAGCTCAGGCAGATCTCAATAATAACACACTTAATATACTACAGTTCGGTTGAGGCCTTAATGTGATATGTTTTTCACTGTTGTATGGCTTGACAGGGATGCTGACAATATTACCATGGAAAGTCAAATTAAACTGTGAAATTGAGTGAAATAAGTAAAATTCAGCTGAAATGAAAATATTAATTGAAATTATTGATGCATTAAAATGGCAGGTTGGGGTTAAATATTTACAGCTTACCTCCAACGGCCCAACCCTAGACATGCTTCTCTCGACTATATTGCAAACTGGGCTTGTTACTGTGTACAGATTGTTATTTTTAGTTAGGTGAATGTACAGTATGTGTGTCTACTAGACACACTGAAACACAATCTCTTTAGTATAACTCAGGAGAAGCCATCCTGTTGTATTTACTCATAGGGCAACTAAATAAATATCCAATTTGTTAATTTGTTAATTCCACCCTGGTCTTGAAATGAATAATTTGAAATGTGATGCCAACAACACACTCAAAAAATGGACAGAAGAAGACACAATCAATGGGTTAATTAGTGAAGGTCTCCTGATTAGGTATAAAAGGAGCATCTTGCAAGTCTGGCTCACCACTTAATCATAAACCACTCAAATTGTTTTTTCTTTTTTTGTTTGTTTTTTTTTGTTTTGTTTTGTGTTGTTTTTTAATGAAAGATTGCAAAGTACTTAAGTCTTAGAATATCTACAGAGTACAAATACAGTCATGGAAAAAATTATTAGACCGCCCTCAGTAGCGGAACATGTCACTGCCGGGCCGGGGGCGGGGCACATGACCGGGCCCTTTAAACCCAATAAAGCTTGTGATTACATCGTTTACCACATACGTATGCCTGCAACAGGGGGGCTTACAAGCATTACTGCGATTTTGACACATAGCTTAAAGCATTTGAGGAAGAGATCAACACCACGAAGAGCGACCATGTCATTTGGAAATTAAATAAACCGTCATGAAGTCTAACAAACCAAGAGAACAACAAAAACATTAGGCTACCTGGCCCCTAATAATATAACAACACAGTCAAAGCAGTTCAGCACCACAGGTAGCTACATCATCATTCTGACACCCACTTTAATGAGCAACTTCAACTAATAAGAGCACAGTTACTGTATCAATAGTGGGAACATTTTGTAATATTGGCACAGCGGCCCACACGTTCACATACAAACATAGATTCAATATAAAATAGCAGAAGTACTCATCACTATTGAAAGGGTACATGACAAGCTCATCATCTTTTGCTTGCTGACGTAACCTGACAAAACCCGACATGAAGTCTAACAAACCATGAGAACAAAAACAATAGGCTACCTGGCCCCTAATAATAACGTTAGGCAGCCGAGCTACTCCAATAACAACCACATTAGCAGTTAACAACTAACTCATGTATTGTTTTCAGTTTCAGTGATTGTGAGAAATGTACTGTAAATCTGGCTCCCTGACCGCGCTGAACAACGATGTTAGGTTCATCTCCAGGATTGGGACGAAAAAAATACGTGTCCAGCTTTTTAAGTTTCATTTTCTCCTGCGCTCTTTTTTCCTTTTCTTTGCGTTTTGTCGCTCCACTTTTATGTTTATATGAACTGCCACTCATAATTACATTAGTCTTTGATCCACCAGCCTCCACCGCGCTGACTCTGTTGACTAGTGATTGATGATGACGGTGATGGACGGCTGTTGATGACGATTTTACCCAAAATACATTTGGAGATCTTGTAACTTTGCACATTGTAAAGTTAACTGTGAGAGTGAACATGAAGCCAGCCATGCAGCACAACATTTAATTCACTGTGTTGAATAAAACTACATGACCAAAGTCAGTCTTAAATTTTTTGACCAACCATGATTCATTCTGGCTGGAGCAACCTATATATTACCTCAGACGAAGCGTCACACATTTCGCGCAGAAATTGTTGAATTCACGGATGTCAAAGTGTAACCGACATTTAGGGAAAGGCCTGTTTCTTCGTCTTTCACCGGGCCCCCCAGGGCCTGGGCCGGGGGAGTACCGCCCCCCCAGTCCCCCCTGACGCTCCGCCGCTGACCGCCCTTGTTTTCTTCAGTTTCTTGTTCATTTTAATGCCTGGTACAACTAAAGGTACATTTGTTTGGACAAACAACGATAACCACAAAGATTGCTCATAAGAGTTTTATTTAAGAGCTGATATCTCACCATATTCCATGGTTTTCTTGATTATAAACTAAATCACTTAAGTTTTTACATCAATAGCTATGGCGTTGTACTGCCAAAAAACTGCTTTTATGCATTCAGTGTTTTCTTTTCTGTCTGTTTTAGTCACATGATGACGTTTAGTGGTACCAGGTATTGAAATGAACAAGAAAGTGAAGAAAAAATGGTGGTCTAATAATTTTTTCCATGACTGTATATAGACAGATTCAATAACCCCAAAGAGATCTGTGCGTAAAGACCAAGGCAGGGAACAACTGTTGGAGCCACTTGACCCTTGATGCTTTAGGAAGCATTGAGTCATTTTACGGAGTCTGGAGTGTCTAGGAAAACAATTGTCAGTAATCTGCTGAATTGTAACCTGAAACTGTGCTCCACAAGGAGGAAACCATTTACCAGCTCTCAACAGAAATACAGCAAAGTTAATCTCAGATGGCCTGAAAGGGAGTGAAAACATTTTCTTTGGTCAGATGACAACTGTATGTTGCCATCTTTTTTCTATAATGTAAAATACCATCAAAGCAGTTAACAGATAAATGTCTCAAAAAGCTAGTTTCTGTTAAGATAAGCTAAAATTGGAAGAACCTTTTTTCATCCCACAATGGGGAAATTGTATTACATTGCGACAGAAAAGTACAGATGAGAAATTAAACAGCAGTGCAGTAAGAATGCCAAAAATGAGTAAAAATAATATCTACGATAAATAAGAAATTGGAATTGAAAATACAAAGAGTAAACATGTTTATCCAAACCTACAAAAATATATAAAATGTACTTCAATAAGACCAAGTAAAATAAAATAAAACATACTATGGGTATGTACAATATATGGACGTCAATAAATATCAGGTAAAGTGACTGCAGTATATTGCACTCGTGATGATTCACATTATAATACAGCATTGCAGCAGATAGATGATGGAAGTGTGGACAGTTCTACCAATGTTCACTGTAGAGACTGACAGCAGCAGAAACGAAGGACCTGCAGAATCTCTCCTTCACACAGCCAGGATGGATCAGTCTGTCACTGAAGCTGCTCTCCAGACCCAGATTGTACACTTTCCCTTACCCATTACCACTACCCGCTACCCTCAAATTGCGGATATAGGAACCTCCGCTAACCGCTAATGCAATCTTCCACCCACTATAGCCGCTACACATTACCTGCTCTTAAAGGCAATGGCTGCTGATGCACTGATTGGTTTAAGAAGTGAAACGCTAACCACTACTATGCGTAATGCAGTGGAACGCCTCTCCCGCTGCACACGGCTTGTAGCAGATCTGGCCGAAGATCGGGCCCAGTGTGTCCTGCAGGGGGCGTGACTCATGGTCCAGCATAGATGTCAGTTTAGCCAGAACCCTTCTGTCATCCACCACCTGTACTGAATCCAGAGGACAGCTCAGGACAGAGCTGGACTTCATTGAGCTGGACAAGGTCTGTCCAGCTTCTTCCTATGATATGAAGAACTCATCCAAGGCCTGGGTGACTTGCTCATGTATGAAGGTTCAGAGGCATATATTTTACTTTGAAGAGACATGTTTTTATAAGCCCATGGTCTTTTCTCTGGATGTCCACAGTTATGTCAGCAGGACAACCCACAACAGTGTGGCTTACAGCCTGTCTGCCTGCTGTCCAGATCTTTCTTCCACTGAAAATGTACAGAACATTTCAAAGAAGAGAACAAGATAACAAACGCTGTCGTGTTCAGCCAGAATGGACATATTCTTGGGCAAAACTGCAACAGTTATTGCTGTGGAACTTGTATAAACTTTTATTTAAAGGAAAGGTGTTTAAATAACATTAACTGCTTTGCTGCCATCAAATTCAAGCATTTATTTCCCTAAATATGATTAAAGTTGATCTGTGAAGTCATGTATAAATTCATATCTGTCTAACAAACTAATGAAAAAAAAAACAACAACAAATAACAGATTGAAAAGTTAGGACATCACGTCTGGTAATAGTTGAACAAAACGTAAAGAAGCTAGTTCACCACATCATCTCTCTTGTGCCTCCAAAGCTTCCAGTTTATAGAGCTAGGACTGTGCATGAAGACTGAGTTTACAGTGTACTCACAAGATGGGCAGCTAGTGAATGATGATGATGATAATGATGATGAGGATGATGATGATGATGATAAAGTATTCACTGAATGTGACAAAAATTGAAATCGCAGAGAACTGCTTATCTTAATTTAAAGTTTATGTTGAACTTACCTCCCTTTGACCTCCTTCTTTGTTTTGTCCCTTACTTGAATGTTATTTATTGGCTACCTGCTTGTAAACTCGCAGTAACCTCATTTATGTCAAGTTGCATTTGTGCACATGGAGCTGATTCCTCCTGCTCATTACATTGAATACTATGCATTCACTCTCTGACAGCCTGACCTGACAGCTGCCATAAGGTCATGTGAGAGGAAATGAAGAAGCAACATTTTTACATAAAAATAAGATCTATGAATGTTCCCCTCTTAGTACAAGAAAGATTCAGTGGATGAACCTGCCAATGGTCTACATTGCTTCAATAGCCTATGTTTGAACACATTTCCATTATTGTAACACAACAAAATGCACACTTTTGGTTTGACCTACTGATATTCATTAGCTTAAAAAAATTGTGAGTGCAAAGAGAAAATTATGCATATGTGCTACTTACAGGCTGAAGGCTTCCCTGCACTGTCGCTATATTAAATCTTGGGGCAATTTATGCAGAAAAGGTCATGGATTTAACATAGTAAGACCTACAATTTGAGCCATGGGTAGTACACCTTACACCCTGAAACCTGCAAGCTTTTTAAAAATATCTTAGAATTAATAAAAATAAATAAATATTATTACCATTATTTTTGCAACATGTTGTGGCATTGTAAAAATTTAAACCCAAAGACAGCATTAAAATGCTAATTGGCTTTGTACAGATGACAGGGGAAACTTGGAGGATTTTTTTCCACTTGCTGCTGGATGAAAAAGGCAAAGCTCTCAAGCTTTATATATGCAAGATGTATGCATGAACAAAAGTTAAATAAGAGGAATGTCGGGATCAGTCTAAAGGTGGCAAGTTACAACAATTTAATTGGTTTTTTTTTTCCTGAAATAAAACAAAGTAGGACTGGCCAGTTAAGCAAAAAGTGAATCAAAACTGACATTCAGAAACTATGACCAACAAAATCTTGCCCGTATCAATTATTTGATACATTCAATAAGTGACCACAAGCAATTCATTTTAGTTTCACTTCATTCATTTGTACACCTCGAAAATAGAGAAAAAAGAAACCCCAATTGAAATAGTAATTGCTCTTTCAAAGAAATGTCTTAATAATTGTAATTGCAGGCATGAAAATCCCTCACCTTTCGGCGAAATTCGCTGTTTTGAAGTCAAAAAGGGTGACCTACATAAATCATGTAGATCTGAGTTTTCTGGGGTTGTTTTTTTTTTTTTTAATTATCATATAATTGATCTAATAAGCGAACTGAGCACTTCAGAAATCGGCTCTTTAAATGACACTTGGACGGTCAGTAAATCCTGCCCAGAACCAATCATACGGCAAGTTGTTCCATTATTCCAGTCATACCAACGTTCTTCATTCATGAACGTACTTGGAGGTTACATTGCTAAGCGAGATGAGAAGCAGGACCTAGTGCTGTCCACGCCAGGAATGAGGCAGACGAGCGTACGTTCACATTTTCTAGCTACATTTACTAGTGGATTGAATTTGGTGAGTTATGGTTTCAATCGTTTTCATACTTTGCGGTAAAACAAAGTTACTGCCGTTCACTACAGCTTGCGTTGAACACTGTCAGAGCTAGCCAAAGTTCTGGTGAAAAAACGGCTCCTGTTTGAAGTTCCCGTCAAGCTTGTGTAGAATAAAATAGAACAGAACTTTATTAATCCCACACCAGGGAAATTCACTTGCTACAGCAGCACAAGTTGGACAGATACACACTTCTCACCTTTTTAACCCCTGACCCATTTTCATGTCTGTAATTGAGATAAAATATTCAGTTAATCATCATATTCACTTGAGGTCATATCGGACCACTCGTACAACAAAGATGGATCCAATTAATTTAGCCATTTTTTGTCATTTCCATTAAGTCAGTTGTGGCCATAGATGTTGCCAATTCCACTTGATTCGAATTACCCTTGTTTATGATTACTTTTTAGTCCTTTAGTATGTGTGAATTTCCAAGAAACTAGATTGTATAGCCCCAACTCAATAGCATGTTTTAATAATTCCCTGCATCTTGGTAAAAAGCCATGCCCTCTTGTTCATAATACCAACTTCCTTTGGAGAAAAAAAAAAAGAAACGTATAATAATAACAAAATGTTACAAGCTCCACTTAAAATAAAGCAAGTATGCATATCTACGATCCTTCTCCATCATTCCTTGAACATGCTCCAGGTCAAATGCAATGAGACAACTGTCTGCTTCACACTTCCTCTGAAGGTCAGCCTGTATGAGTCTAGTGATGGTCTGACCTTCATGCTTCCTGAAGAATCAATAAAGAATCAATAAAGATTTAACAAAGGTTCAGAAGCAAATCATGTCAGAAACATGTGGACTTAAGATTTGAGGGCAGTTAGTTAAATTGGGGTATATAAGGCTAAAACAGCAATGCAAAAAAAACCATGTGGTGCATCCTGAATATTCTGTTACCAAAAGTAATTTTCATGCACACAAGGGTACTTTCACTGCTCAGTTTATTATTTATACAAAAAAAAATTACTGATAGATTTACTTGCTTTCACTAGCATGTTCAGCAAGCATCCCTTTATTTACTGCAGCTTATAGTGTTGATTAATCAAGCAGACTCCCATGTACTGTATGACAGCTCCTTGGCTACAACCACCATCAATCATGTCCATTCTGTCATAAATTGCAGTCATGTTTCTGCCCTGAAAGTTATGCTGCATCCATGTAACTTCATCACACATTGTCATACAGATTTAGGCCACGAGAGCTGAAAAAAAAAAAAAAAAAGAAAAAAATCTCCATGGTGTAAAAAAGGTAACAACTTGAAATACTTGAAATGGCTAATTATGCTTTAATTTAGATTTTTGTAAAAGTAAATTAAACACAAAAGCATTTGCAGTTATTCATAAACCCCTATTTTAGTTGCAGTAGAACATAGAAAACTTAATGAATTTTTAGACTGAGGAATAAAACTGGACTTTTTCTTAAAGTAATTTTAAATCTGAAGGCAGCAACACATCTCCAAGAAGTTGAGTGATCTTTACTACTGTACAGCATCACGTCTTTTAAGAGCCGTCCATATACATCTCAGAACTGAGAGGACTATTTGCTGGAGAATGTTATATATATTCGATTCGAGGAGCTCCACATTCCTGGGTCCTCTTTGTATTGTTCTTTTTCATAATGTATCAAATTTTTTTCCACAGGTGAGAGGTCTGGGGTGCAGCCAGGGCAGATTAGCACATCTACTACCACTCTTCTACTATGAAGCCATGCATTCTTTTGTAATATGAGCAGTCTGTGGCTTAGCATTGTCCTGCGAAAAGATGCAAAGCCTTTCCCTGAAAAAGATTTGTCTGGATGGGAAGCACAGACCTAAAGCCTTTTTATATACACCTTTCTACCTTGATAATTTTTTTACAGATGTGGAAAGATGCTCATCCCATAGGCACTAATGCACCTCCAGTACCGTGAGATATGCAGGTTTCTGCGTTCATCTGACCACAAGACAGTTTCCCATTTAGCCTCAGTCCATTTATAATAAGCATTGCCCCAGAGAAGATTGTGGCATTTCTGGGTCATGTTCTTGTATGGCTTCTTATTTGAGTCAGAGTGCTTTAACCTGTTTCCAGTTTATCTAATTAGTTGCAAAATGTTTATTACCTCTTATTTTTCCAGCCTTCTGTTGCCCACATACCAACTGTTTTTCAAGATCTGTTTCTGTTCATCAAATTCAACATTTTTTTTTCATTAAACAGTAAGACAGACAAATTTCATTTTCAACATTTCTTATGTTTTGTTGTGCTATTGTGAATAAAACAATTTATTGCACTCTGTTCTTCATGTACATTTCACACAGCGTCCTAACTCCTTTCGACTTGGGGTTTTACCATTGAGTTAATTTCCATTTCAACATGTTTGGTAGAGCAGCAGTTTAGACCTTTTAGAGCAGGTTCAATATATTTAGTTCACTGACTCCTTTACTGTGAGGTTATTTAATCTCTTGTTGATGGTTGCAAATAAGCTGCAAATAATTAGAAATTTTGATGATGTCGCTCTTGCTTGGTGATAAAGAGAAACATATCAGAATTCACCAACAGGTTTATTATCTATAGAAGCCAAGTCTGTTGTGTTTGTCTATAGTTGTACAGATGATACTCGGCTGGATTTAGAATGTGTTTTAGGTGGAAGTTAAAGAAAAGAGAGAAAGAGACAGGGGTAAGGTTTTTGAGTTTTTACATGTGATTGTGGCAGAGCTGCTTCAGACCTCCATTGGGCAAAATTCTGCTGAGTGGCGCTCCTAACTGAACCCCAAAAAAACAGTCGCACCTGACACCCAGTGCTTCTACTCATCTTTCAGTCCATATCTGCTGCGCTTGTTTTATTTTCATATACTTCAAATGTAGGTGATTGTTTACATCAGTGGTGCGCAAACTGTGGTACGCGGGGGAATGTCATGACTTTCCACATTTTTTCCACATTTTCACTTTAAAAAAATTCAGAAACATACAATGCATTATAAATACAACGTTTCAAATCAAATGTGTATCTTGAGATAATTAAAATGGTGTCTTTTTAAAAAAAAAAATTTTGTTGCATATTCAGTTGCAGCGCAGATGTAACAACTTTTGAGTGTGTTTATTTTGCTCTGTATGAGACTATGAGTATGTGAGGAATTGTTGGGCAGAGTTTGTAAATGTCTGATTCAGTAAAGTGACAATTCAGGCTTCAAAATAAATAACCACAATAAGAAATAAACATCTCTGTGTGTTTAAAGCTAATTGCGAAGGCATATATGGCTATATTTTAAAACAGGTCATCATGGTGGTACTCAGAGAGCTGAACAGTTTCTTAGGTGGTACCCAGTATTAAAAGTTTGAGAACCACTAGTTGATATTATTATCTAATTATTATTTATTTAGCACCATTATCACATTTACAAGTTCTATTTATTCACTAAGATATTTGCATCTATATTTGCCTGTGAGCTTTTCAAGCAAACAAAATTTAATCTTAATCAATATTTATCCATTAATTTCAATTTTGTTTTAGTGCAGTTGTAATTTAAATACAACTAAAATTATAGAAGCCAGCAAATTGCATACGGAGGGCTCACGGCCCTGTTAATGTCAGTCAAACACGGACTCGTCCCGTCCCTCCCACTCTTCCTCCCAGGGAGGAGACTACAATTCATTTTCATGCTGTTTCTTCCTCTCTGCCTCTCTGGAACTCTGCTTCATCCTGCTAGGCTAATGCACATGCACTGGGAATCTGACATGTGTGACGGACAGACACGTCGTTACGTTTTTTTTTAAGTTTTTTTTTTTACGGGGCCTCTTTTAGTGTGCGGGGCCCTACACAATGTTTATTGTGTGCGTATTGTGTGAACCGGTACTGGATTGTGGGGACTGCATCTACAACACAGAGCTGCAGATTCTATTTTTTCGTTGTGTATTCTCAACATTGACAGTGAGTGTTTATATATATATATAAATATCTATTTTTTTAATCATTATCATGATTTTTTTTTTTTTACCCAATGACAAACGCAAACTGCCTGACAAAGCAATAACCTTCCTCATTTAGTGGTAAGCATTTGTGCTGATAATTATCTGCTCAAATGCTTAAAGCCTGCTTCAACTGCCTGAAAATAATAAAATGTTCCTATTATCCACACCTAGTAATCAGGCCACTATTATTACAAATTCAAGCTGTGAAATATAAACAATACCTCAAACATCAAAAGCATAACACTTGTGAAATAAGAGGTTAATGCACAGAACCAGACGGGTGTGGACTCACCTACCCATTCAATGTGAATGAGTATTGCATATTATCTTTTAACTGGTAATTTGGATCATATCTAAAGCTTAAAAGGGAAAAAAAAAACCACCATAGAGGACCAATAGCTTTGGTCACATTCCAGACAGTGAAAATTTCACCTTGCCAATGCAGTTCTTAGGTGAGCATTTAAGTTTATATTGGATCCTGACTTGGTATTCATAGCTGGCTGTATCGATAGACATGATAACAGTGAGTGTGGATAGGTTACAGATGTGGGCTCATTTTCTCACTTGGCTTACAAGTTTCCAACTTTCACAGAAATCTCCCAACGACCAAGAGACTGAGCTGCTGAGTTGGTATGTCGATCACATTCAAGGCATCTTGTCTTTCTCATCAGTTTTCCAGGACAGCCACTCTATCAAGTATCTCCTTTGCTGCATCTCTTCAGATCCTTGAAGAGAACTCCTGCATTAGGAGATTGCCACTCCAGGGTTCTTAACTAGGTTGAAGCATGTGATTTCATTGGAGCCAGCAAGATAGTCAACACACTTTCAAATTGTCAATAGGCATTTTTAAGGAGCGCTGAGCGTATGATCCCAGCTGTCCGAGGTTCACAACATCAAAGCAAACTCAACTCAATAAAAGACAACTATCACACTGAAATTACATCACAGTGAATACAGTTTCTAATATAAAGGGCAATAAATCTATTTGCAGTACAACATTTTTTGTCAGTTTCCCACAGATCCATTTATCATTGTTCCCTCCACCCAAGTTAAAGGTCACCTCCTACACATACACTCACACATGGGCACGCAAGAGCGTCCTATCTTCAGCAGGGCCTGAAAATATAAGTTAGTTGATTAACAAAAACACATTTTTGAAATTGTGTGGATTGCGAATGATTCTTTAATAAAACTGCCAGATTGATCTTATTTCACTGTTAAGTTGCATGGATGAATAGTGAATATTGGATTTGGATTTCTGACAAATTGACTGTTATTGCTGACATAATAAAACCTCAAGCCTCGATTTTGAACTCTGAGACATTTTGTGATGGTTTATACCTCAATTTACTTTACAATATTACATTATAACTGAACTTCATTCATTTTCCATACCTGTTTCAATGCTATTCAGGGTTCAAGGGGTCTGTTAGAGTCTGGCTCAGCTATGACCGGGTGAGAACATCTCCCTTGCCCAATGAACTCTTGGTTTTAATAGCTAGTCAGCTGGCAGCAATGACAAGCAAGTCCTTCGGAAGCTTTGGATCAGACCTGCATGCTGCTCAGGAGGAATTTTTGGCTTTTCCTCTTCACAGAACTGTATCAGCTCAAACATTTGCAAGATGATGTCATTTCATAGCATCTTTAGTGGCTATGATTGGACTTGGCCTGGACCACTCCAAAAGGTTTTTTTTTTTTATTAAGCCATTCTGTGGTGGATTTGCATAAATGCTTACACTTGTTGTCCTGCTACATTAACTTCCATTAAGCTTCAGCTCATGGACAGCCACTCTAAAATTAACCTGTATGATAATTATAGTAAACTTGGGATTTAGTTTTCTTCTCAATGATAAGTGGCCCATCACTGATGGAGCAAAACAAGCCCAAATTATGATCATTCACCATACTTCACTGTAGGGGTGATGTTTTCATCTTGATAAGCTCTGCCCTTTTGTGCCATACATAGTGCCATTCTTCTCAAACAATTCAACTTTTGCTTCAAAAGTTTACCAAGCATTTTCAGAGTAGTTTTGCAGGTTGCCAAGGTGCTGTTCGCAAGTTCTTCCATAGACACCCTGCTGTGGTAGACTAATGTACAGAGATGTTGGCCAATTTCAGTGATGGCTTCAAGGGTTCTTCTTTACCTCGTTGAGTATTTTGTGTTGTGCCTTTTTAAAGTTGGTTGGACACACACTTTTTCCACTCCAGGGTTCTTAACTAGGTTGAAGCATGTGATTTCATTGGGGCCAGCAAGATAGTCAGCACACTTTCAAATGGTCAATAGGCATTTTTAAGGAGCGCTGAGCGTATGATCACAGCTGTCCGAGGTTCACAACATCAAAGCAAACTCAACTCAATAAAAGACAACCATCACACTGAAATTACATCACAGTGAATACAGTTTCTAATATAAAGGGCAATAAATCTATTTGCAGTCCCACAGATCCATTTATCATTGTTCCCTCCACCCAAGTTAAAGGTCACCTCCTACACATACACTCACACATGAAACTATGAGTTAGTTGATTAACAAAAACAGATTTTTGAAATAGTGTGGATTGCGAATGATTCTTTAATAAAACTGCCAGATTGATCTTGTTTCACTGTTAAGTTGCATGGATGAATAGTGAATATTGGATTTGGATTTCTGACAATTTGACTGTTATTGCTGACATAATAAAACCTCAAGCCTCGATTTTGAACTCTGGGACATTTTGTGATGGTTTATACCTCAATTTACTTTACAATATTACATTATAACTGAACTTCATTCATTTTCCATACCTGTTTCAATGCTATTCAGGGTTCAAGGGGTCTGTTAGAGTCTGGCTCAGCTATGACCGGGTGAGAACATCTCCCTTGCCCAATGAACTCTTGGTTTAAATAGCTAGTCAGCTGGCAGCAATGAGAAGCAAGTCCTTCGGAAGCTTTGGATCAGACCTGCATGCTGCTCAGGAGGCTTTTCCTCTTCACAGAACTGTATCAGCTCAAACATTTGCAAGATAATGTCATTTCATAGCATCTTTAGTGGCTATGATTGGACTTGGCCTGGGCCACTCCAAAAGGTGTTTTTTTTTTTTTTTTATTAAGCCATTCTGTGGTGGATTTGCATAAATGCTTACACTTGTTGTCCTGCTACATTAACTTCTATTAAGCTTCAGCTGGTGGACAGCCACTCTAAAATTAACCTGTATGATAATTATAGTAAACTTGGGATTTAGTTTTCTTCTCAGTAATAAGTGGCGCATCACTGATGGAGCAAAACAAGCCCAAATTATGATCATTCACCATACTTCACTGTAGGGGTGATGTTTTCATCTTGATAAGCTCTGCCCTTTTGTGCCATACATAGTGCCATTCTTCTCAAACAATTCAACTTTTGCTTCAAAAGTTCACCAAAAATTTTCAGAGTAGTTTTGCAGGTTGCCAAGGAGTTGTTTCCAAGTTCTTCCATAGACACCCTGCTGTGGTAGACTCATGAACAGAGATGTTTGCCAATTCAGTGATGGCTTCAAGGGTTCTTCTTTACCTCGTTGAGTATTTTGTGATGTGCCTTTTAAAGTTGGTTGGACACACACTTTTTCCTCCTGTGCTATGAATGTTCAATGTGTGTGTTCAATAATATACAAGAATTTATATAGAAATTAATGTGTTTCACAAGGTCATTATCGTTAACGAAAAAGGAATGAAATTACGAAAACTAGAATTGAAAACACATTTTCATTAACTGAAATAGAATAAAAATTAGTTGTTTTTTTTTAAATGATAACTAACTGAAACTGTATTATATGTTTATAAAACGAACTAAAATTAACTATAATAATGTCAAGAACGTCCTTTGTTTTCGTGTTTGTAATTTTTTTGCCTCATAAACGTTTAAAATTTATTAACTTCACTCCACTGTACAACAACAACCGCAAAAAAAAAAAAAAAAAAGGTGATCAGCAGTGATGGCTGCAGCAAAAGTTGGGAGAAAGCGGCACAGTCCTATTTGGGATTTCTTTGACTATGACTGTGTTAACGATAAAAAATAAGTACCTTGTTGTAGAAGCAGGTGATACAATGTGTGGAATACTTCTCAAGGAGAAAAAAACCCACAAATCTGAAAGTCCATTTGAAAAGCTTACACAAGAAGGCTAACCAAGACTACCTAGATAAGCTAGCCTAAGCTAGCCCCCTGGAAAGAGAAGCTACAGCTGCAGGCCAGTCAGCGTTGGGAAGGAACGGGAGAAAACTGCAACTATAATGGACTGTTTCCACCGGCGACCAAATAGCTGCTGGTCAGTAAATACGCAGGTACACCACACGCTGGAAGACACATTGATAAATATGTTTATTGAGACCGGAATGTAAACACCACTATGTGATTCAATAGTCTTCAAAAAGTTCAGTGCTTCACTCCAACCAAAATTACAACCCTAATTTACTAAATAAAACTAAAACTAACACTGAAACTAATAAAAACTAAACTAAAACTAAGTATTTCAAACTAGCAAAACTGCTCTAAAAACAAATTAAAACTAACTGAATTTGGAAAAACTAAACTAAAAACTAAATAAAAACTAAAACTAATGGTAAATCCAAAACTATTATAACCCTGGTGTTTCATCAGCCTAGGTACATTCATTGGTCTATTTTCACTAAGATGATGATGACTACATGATATTTTTATGTTAAATTAATGCAGAAAAAAAAGTTTATTTCAGATGGTCCTTACAAAGGCAGAAATGTTTAAAAGTTGTATAATTCACACTAAACACTCAACAGTTGAACAATGAGAATGATTTATTCTTTGTTTTTTCTGACTCTTTTTCTCTTCGTAAATATGCAGATACAGCTTCTGTGTTAAGACACGACAACCTCACCCTTCAGTGTCCCAACATTCTCACTACATGATATTCATGCTCTGTACCTTCTGTACCTTATGGAGGAGGATAACGTTAGCCTGTTGACCCCGCGCCACAGACCAGAAGAGACCAATAGTCCTCTATCATCTTCTGCTTTTTCTGCTTAGCTCCAACATGTTTATGGTTAGAAAGACATGGTTGATTGGCTGTTTGTGGATCACAACTATCGTAGCCTCACATGAATGCTGCCCGTCCTAAAACAACAACCTTTAGATACACGGTTGTCTATTTATTTGTGACACTGGGCAGTATACTCAGCTGTCACCAAGGACAAAATTCAGAAACCAACAGCTCTCAATGCAATCATCATGATGATGACGACTTGTTGCTACCTCATGCTCACACAAAATAACCAGCAGCGATTTGGAATGAAAAAAAACTTTGTGGTTAGAGTTTCATTTTGCTGAAGTGTTGGGGGAAAAAAAGACAAAAAGAACCAGTATTAGCATCAGCAACGATGTACTGTTGATGTACTGTATAATCATGATGGCATTCTGGATAAAATATACATCTGAAACTCTTTGAAACGCCCTTGATTTTTTTTCTTTTTTACTTACTTAAATAAATAAATAAATAAATGTGTTATTTGCTGGAGTTAAGGATCCTGGATTTTGTTACCTAAGTCTAAGATAACAGCAGTCGTTCAGTCTTTTTTTTTGTTTTTGTTTGACTGACTCCTAGAAATCATCCTCTTTGGAGTGGAGCTGAGTGATGGCACACAGTTTCCGAAGTCTTGGATGAGAATAGTATCTGAGAGCTATGATTTATGCAATCTTGTCAATTCACACAAGTCTTTTGGGGGTTGCCTCAGGACTCATCATCCATGATATAATACATATGTCAGTGTTTAGTTTTTCTTGGGAGGGAAAATTGAATGCAATTTGTCCCAAGAGAAACTGTGCTCTCATCTTCATATTTTCCTGTCAGTAAAAATTGTTATGTTGTTGCACAATTGCACTGGTTTACAAAAACTCACAAGGCATGTGAATGTCTTCTGATAATCAACCAAATGCCACCTAAAAAATAATCTAAGAAACTGTGAACAATGGGGAGTTGGAGGGGGGTGTGTATATATATATATATATATATATATATATATATATATATAATAGTACTTGTGTGTGGCTATCTATCTATAGAGACAGAGATTCTTGTTTTCTTACCTTTTCCACAGAGTTAGAATTGACATTCTCTAGTTAGAGTGATTTTGTCGGTTACACTTTGGAGGCCTTCGTATTTGGTTCATGGATTGACTTTTGTAATATATTTTAACATGAAAACTCCTTGCGCTCTCTAAATAAGCTGTGAGACAGCTGCAGTACATCCAGAACGCTGCTGCACGAGTCCTGACTAGAACCAGGAAATATGACCATATTAGTCCAGTCCTGAGGTCTCTGCACTGATTTCCTGTCCCTCAGAGAATAGACTTTAAAACAGCTCTACTTGTGTTCAAGTCTCTTCATGGCCCCAAAGTACATCTCTGACATGTTAGAGCCATATGAACCAACCCGGACTCTGAGAACCTCAGGGAACGGTCTCCTGCTGGTGCCCAGAGTCAGGACTAAGTGAGGCAAAGTTAATGGGGACCGGGGCCCCCCCCCGCGACGATCAAAATCCACCAACTGGAGCCGGAGCCTCCCGAGCGTAAGTAATGTGTTTAAAATATGTTTAAACACCACAAAAAAGTAGTGAGACACTGCAGTGACACAAGACAAAGGCTAAACTGTGGTCTTTCTGTTTCCCTCACAGCCTCCGGTCTCTGAACTGTAGTAAATGCGTCTCGGCCAATCAGCGCACAGATTCTAGAGTTCTGGGCCGTCTGCGTTTCTCGTGTTGATACAGGAGGCTGTGAGTCATCGTTTTATGTTTCACTGGCAGCTGCGCCCTCTCGTCTGCTGTGGGGTGGATTTTCTCAGAATTTCAGCTATTATTTCTTGATTTTTTTAAATTTATAATATATTTCTGAAAAAAATCCGCAAAGCACTAAAACTCAAACCGCGAAGTGGCAAGGGATCACTGTATTTTTCTTTTAAATTAATTTTTAATCAAATTTATTAATGTTTATTTTTATGCTTGTATGGAATGATTCTATTTGTGTTCTTGTGATTTTATGCATTTGTAAAGCACTTAGAATTGCCTTGTGTACAAATTGTGCTCTACAGATAAACCTGCCTTGCCTTAAGAGCCACGCAGGCCCTGTCTGTCAAAAGCAAACCCAAATCCTAATCCAAAAGTAATGCTGTGAGATGAAGTTGCTAAAACACAAACATGGGGTTATTAGAACGTGATTTTATCCCTAATCCACCCTCTTCTGAGCTGGAAAAGTATGGTGCAATATAGTTATCTTGGAAAAGATACTTTTAATTCCCTTTTTTTTTTTTTTCCCTCTTCTGTTTCTATCTCTGACTTCATTAGGATGAGAAATGCAGGAGGTAAAATCTTCTTTCTGGAAAACCAAGAGGGGGAAATAAAAAGCTGCAATCCAGTGCATGCCTTTCCAATTAGCTCTATAAAATCCCTGTAAATGCTGACAGCTGAAAATTATGACAGATGCTTTTGATTTCTCCATTCTAGTCTATATCAATCAATCAAGGAGCCAGTTCAGGTCAGAGAGTGCTCGCCTTCCTTTCATTCAGCCCAATGCAATTTCCTCTCCCCAGGATTATGAGCAAACCTAACAGTCTCTCTAGGGGAGGTCTCAATGATGTGCCAAGAACAGGCTGGGGGATAATTAACTCAGCCTTCCAATTAGGACAAAGCAATCCGCTGAGGATACAAATAGGGAGAGGATAAATAACTAAAGCATCAGAATGTGAGGAGGGCAGGGCAGGCAGACAGATGTATAAATTTGGGTAAATTTATACATCTGTCTGCCTGCCCTGCCCTCCTCACATTCTGATGTATAAATTTGGGTAAATCCACAGGCTAATACAAAACACATAATAAAACACAACAATATGTGATTGATTATGTGTGCCTCTTTAGCTGTGTGACCTTCTGAGCAATAGTGATCATTCTCATGCATATTACTAAAGTGCTGGGGGATCTTTACATCTTATAAATGCAACAGATGGTTTAGAATTAGGTTTGCAAGTTTGTCAAAGCATATAATTCCATTTGAGTTGGCAAAGTGTCCAATAAAAGGACAGTTATTGGTATGATAAAGTGAGTGTTTGCCAACAAGTCTAAAAACCACTGAAATGGATCGCCTTGATGATGGAGTGCTTCACTCAGTCTTACTAAGTAGATTCTGAAGACAACTGAATGTATTATATCTTTCGATAGCCAAGCACTTTGTATCAGTGGTTCTCTTCCAAAAATAATTTTTCTTTCTTACTTCAATAGAGTAAAAAGAAAGAATGTAGCTCTCTAAAAAAGTGAAAATGTACTGCTGAAAATATTAGTGTATGATTTTTGTCTTTGCTATATGTTATATACAGTAGAGAGAGAAACAACAGGAGAAACTTTGAACAGTCCAGTAAATTTTCAGTAGCTTTTTTCAAGGTCTCAAAAATTAATTGTCTTTGTAAGGATACTTTGAGTGTACTTACAGTGTTTAATCTCAAGATGTTAAAGTTTTTCTCACACTTCTTTAGATTTTTTTTTTCCTTTGGGCATGGCTGTATTTCATAAACCGACGGTCAGAATACCAAGGCCCGTAGTTTCAGCTGCTATCCAGACCACAATG
Source organism: Hirundichthys speculiger (assembly GCA_018398805.1). NCBI lineage: Eukaryota > Metazoa > Chordata > Actinopteri > Beloniformes > Exocoetidae > Hirundichthys > Hirundichthys speculiger. The sequence continues at coordinate 467,087 of JAGFBZ010000963.1, read as the reverse complement.
CATTCAAGCCATATGGCCCTTCCGCAAGTTCTGACTCTACAGGAAGGCAAATCCATGTAGCTCGTTCTGGCTGAGCCGAGTCAAAAGCCATGGGTAAATTTCCGGCCACCAGGCAGTCACCGACAAACACTGGGGTCTGCCACCCTCCCCCATGCCTGGCTCTAGGGTGAGTCCCAAGTGAACCTTGCTCTGGCTGGTGACATTATGTTCCTTGTATTTTTACTTGTCCAAATGAAAGCCCCCAAGCTTGGCCCATCCCCTAGGACTGATTTGCTTTGGCAGACCGTACCAGGGTCAAATACAGCAGACAACAAAGCTTCTGGGATCATCTGGGCATGCAAACCTCTCCCTTGAATAGATTCCCTCATTCAAATCCAGTGAAGGAAGAATGGAAAATATAGATCAACATTAGTTTGGTGCAGCGTCAGCACTAGAGCAGTCTGTACCAGTCTGTACCAGTCTGTTGTCGTGAAAAGTTAGTTAGATTAGTTAGTTATCAAAGTTAGAGTGAACAATTTGGCTATCCAGAATGGACTTGGAGTAGAGGTCCTGCTCCTCTACTTTGAAAGGAGCCAAAGGTGCACAGAGATGGTGCTCCAGGACACCTCCCTTGGAAGGTCTTTCAGGCATGTCAAAGTGGGAGGAAACCCCAAGACAGACCCAGGAGAGATTATTTCTCAGATGGGTGAGGAACACCCAAGTATCCTTCTAGAGGACCTGGAGGACGTGGTCAGGGAGAAGAAGGTCTGAGCCTCTTTGTTTAAGCTGCTGCCCTCGCTACCCGAATCCAGATAAACAGAAGCTATATGATGGATGGCTGCATTTTGTGACAGTATTGATAAGTAGACCATTGTCCAAGAGCTATTACTATTGCACTTAATGCATTAATTAGGAAGGCTCATTTGAAAGTAGTTATTTCGTAACATCAGGCTGGTTTCATGATCCCTTTCTGAGTGTACTGAAATACTTCTGTGCTAAAAACAAACCACAGGAATCAGGAATTCATGAAACATGAGCAGAATGGATTTCTTGATGAACAGAGGGAAATTTACATGCATATAAACGACAAAAAATATTAGTTGTTCTGGACATGTCATAGTTACAAACTTTTGAGAGATGGTAATGTAGCTGCAAGATGTTCTGGACACATGAGTTTGAGCTTTATAGCTATTTTAGGGCTCCTACACACTACAATTTTGGGTTGTTGCAGACGAAAGATCAATATTGTGAAAGAACCAAGAGGATAACTTTGGTCTTTGGTCTCAAAATCAGCTCTAGTCCTACATCCTGCATGATTGAGTGATTGTGACCCAAGTCTGATATAAATTTAAATAAAAAATCCTTTGACTCCATCTACTTACCACCCAAATTAAAGCATGGCTTGAAATGACATTTTGATTATTGCAGATAAGCTCCTTTTCAAAGAAAAATACAAATCCAAAGTTGGCCTCTTCTCTCTCATCATGACCGGGAGCACGTTCTTCTCTTTCACCACTTTTTTTTTTTTTTTACATATTTTGGCGCATGTAAATGCTACAGGAGAACAGTTTATTTCACATGTTTGTTTGTTTTTTTTTACTGTCAGCACATATGGATAATTCAATTTTACATCCATCTGTATCCCCACATCAGTAATAGCCTACGATTCAAGAGGATTCATAAACGTACCATCTGTGGTTTCTATCCTCGACGTCATACCCAAGATTAAGCAAATTTAAACTTTACAGTGTGAGATGTTATGGTGTTATGCAGAAATTGTGTAGTGTATAGGAGCACATATACTTGTCTTCTGCTACAAACGTCTTCCCCAGATTCCCCCAGTCGTGATCATCATCAGTAGTCTCAGTGTGGTAATTTGTGATATTTTTTTTAAGACAGAATTTTTCGTCATCTATAGAAGTGAAAGATTTTCCTGTTCAGAAAAAAAACCCCAGCTTTTTAAAGATCTCACATCTCCAAATCCACAAAGAATGACTATATAAGATTCACAATGGCATAAAAATAATCTTGATTAAAATGGTAAAGAATTGTGTCACCTTTAACTACATACATCTTGAAAATAAGACGATCTTGAGACTTCTTTTGCAATTCTAAGGATAAGAGAAAGGGTGTACACATTTTTTGTGCCACTGTACAGCCCTGAATAAATATGCATTTCTCTCTAAAGAGAGCTGTTACAGTGTACACAGTCGGGCTTCCAGTCCTTTTGGTTGATTTTTCAATGCATTCTGAAGACACACCTATTGTTGCAGTAGAATAAATGATATTATCACACCAGTCTCTTTGCTTCCTATCTTTGGCACTGCAGATCACATCACTTTCAGCCTTTGCTACGTGTAATGATTTCCACAGAAAGGTTGAGCCTCTGTTCAATTTGTTTGCAAGCTGCCACAAAGCTTATGTAGGAAAACTGCACACTGACGAATGAAAACATTTGGCATTGTCTTTGACATGCTCTTTTCTTCTTCGCGAGAGACCAAATAAATGCAGTCCTGTGTAGTGGAAAGACAAATTCAAAGAAGAACATTATGCCTTACAGGGTTCACATTGTTCCAATCATGTTGCTCACCCTATTGGTCTTTGCATAATTACTGGTCTGCTTGCGGGGTATATGAGTCTGGGTTAGGGTTAAAATAAGGACATACAGCTAATTAACTATTTAACACCCAAAAACCGTTCAGTGGAATGAAACTTGCAATCTTTCGTACATAAAAGAAAACAAATCTTACAAAAAAATAACTGACATAGTTGGTAAATACACTACTGCCACTTTAATTTTTAATATTTTATTTTCTTTTGCACTGAGTACAGTAAAGCACAGAACTTAAAACACTGAAATCACAGTCTAGGAAACTTCTAGCCCTTTATACTATAATACCTAAATTGTAAATGGACTTAGCAGGTTTATTGTTAGCTGTAAAATGTGTAGAGTTGTAATGCTGAGTAGGAAGGCATGTGCACATTGGATATTTCAAATTGATCTGTTATTTCACCACAACCTGCATATTTCAGGGAGATAATCAAAATTTAATTGACAACTTGATTGAACTTGAATAATATCAGACGTGATTGCTGTACTCTTGATGACAGTATTTCATTTCTTAAGTATTCTTCCAAGAAGGCGGAAGGCCATACCTCCGCCAATGAGATGCATGTTACAGAGGGGGTGGATAGAAATAACAGGTTGCTACACGACATTGTGACAGGCCTAAGGGTTGAAGGAAAAATCTATCAGCCTGAGGGTTTGCTGTTCCCTGACAGCCTGTCATGTCTCAGAGTCCCACTTTTTCAGTTGACAGAGCAAATCAGCCACACTTAATTCACATGGCGTCACTGTGCATCATTAAAGAATGAAGAGTCTAATTCTGACAGTGCCTTATCTGTAAACTACACACTAGAGGTGTGTGTATCTATACACAAACACACACACATATATATATATATATATATATATATATATATATATATATATATATATATATATATATATATATATATATATATATATATATATATATATAGATAGATAGATATATATATGTATATATATATAAATACATATATTAGGGGTGCAACGGTACAGGTGGCTTACAGTACGGTCCGTACCACGGTTTTTGTGTCACGGTTTCGGTACGGATTTGTTACAGTTTCAGCAGGTGGTCTGAAACTGTGCCGAAAGCTCGAAAATTAAAACTTCTTGTAATAAAGCATCAAGATGATTTCACAAGCTCTGATGTGGTGTTTCACTGTTGTTTATCCACCAAATTTAGCATAGGAAGATTGAACAAGCCTGATGCATTTTGAAAGTGCATTAAAATAATACTTTAAGGCCTTTTAATGATCAAAGGTATGTTTAAAGAGAAAGAGACAGGGTAGAATTTTATGAAAGAACAACTCTAACTGTTAAACTCAGCTGTGGACGGATCATTGATTGTAGAGAAAGGAATGTTTTTAATTAAAGACGAGACATTTCTGGAAGCTAACACCTCACCCTCTACTCCTGATTCTGAAACATGGACATGACTAAAATATACATTACCCAAAACCACAGTTGAATATTGTTTCCAGAAACTGTAGTCTTTTTCATCCCATATTTGATCATTTTGCATGACCCACTGCTTTATCACCCAAGAAAGAAATTCATCGATAAATGACAAGCTCTAATTCATTGACTAAAGATCTTCAACTTGCACCTCCAACAGAGGTTCAATCACATCCCGAGGGAGGCGGGGGTCATTGAGTCTGAATGGGACATGTTCCACGCCTCCATTGCTGAAGCGGCTGACCGGAGCTGTGGTTATAAAGTCGTGGGTGCCTGCCATGGCGGCAATCCTCGAACTCAGTGGTGGACACCTCGGGTAAAAGAGGCCGTCAGACTGAAGAAGGAATCCTACCGGGCTTGGTTAGCTTGTGAGAATCAGCAGACAAGTATCGGCAGGCCAAGGTGCTGCTGACCTCAACTTGTGATGTTGTTTGGTGGTGGAAGTAATACTTCAAGGACCTTCTCAATTCCACCAACATGTCTTTTGTGGAGGATGGTGAGCCTGTGGACTTAGAGGTGGGCTAAGGTCGCTGAGGTGGTTAGAAGCTTCTCAGTGGCCGGGCTCCGGGGGTGGACAAGATCCACCCTGATTTCCTGAAGGCTTTGGATGTTGTAGAACAGTCTTGGTTGACATGTCTCTGCAACATCGCATGGAAATCGGGGGCAGTACCTCTGGATTGGGAGACTGGGAAGGTGGTTCCCCTTTTTAAGAAGGAGGACCGGAGGGTGTGTTCCAATTACAGGAGAATCGCACTCCTCAGCCTCCCTGGTAAGGTCTATGCAGGGGTGCTGAAGAAGAGAGTTCGAGCGATTGTCAAATCCCAGATTCAGGAGGAACAATGCGGATTCCGTCCTGGTCGTGGAACACTAGACCAGCTCTACACCCTCACTAGGGTCCTTGAGGGAACATGGAAATTTGCCCAACCAGTCCACATGTGTTTTGTGGACTTGGAAAAGGCATTTGACCGTGTTCCTCGGGGGGTCCTGTGGGGGGTACTCCAGGAGTATGGGGTGCTGGGCCCGTTGTTACGAGCTGTCCAGTCCCTATACAAACGGAGTGGGAGTTTGGTCAGCATTGGCAGTTGTAATTTGGATTCGTTTTCAGTGAGAGTTGGGCCTTGCCAGGGCTGCCCTTTGTTACCGATTCTGTTCATAATGTTTATGGACAGAATTTCTAGGCGCAGCCAGGAGCAGAAGGGTTCCAGTTCGGTGGTGTCGAGATCTCGTCTCTGCTGTTTGCAGATGACGTGGTCCTGTTAGCGGCATCCAGTGGGAATCTTCATCTCTCGCTGGAACGGTTCGCAGCCGAGTGTGAAGCGGCAGGGATGAGAATCAGCACCTCCAAATCTGAGACCGTGGTCTTCAGTCAGAAAAGGGTAGAATGCCTCCTCCGGGTCGGGAGTGAGGTTCTGCCTCAAGTGGAGGAGTTTAAGTATCTCGGGGTCTTGTTCACAAGTGATGGGAGAAGGGAACTGGAGATCGACAGACGGATTGGTGCAGCATCTGCTGTGGTGGGGATTCTACCGGTCCGTTGTGTTGAAGCCGTTGTTGGCTGAGCCAAAAGGCAAGGCTCTCTGTTTACCGGTCGATCTTTGTCCCAACCCTCACCTATGGTCATGAACTGTGGGTAGTGACCGAAAGAATGAGATCGCCGATACAAGCGGCAGAAATGAGTTTCCTCCACAGGGTGGCTGGACTCTCCCTTCGAGATAAGGTGAGAAGTTCAGTCATTCAGGAGAGACTCAGAGTAGAGCTGCTGCTCCTTCACATTGAGAGGAGCCAGTTGAGGTGGTTCGGGTATCTGGTTAAGATGCCCCCTGAATGCCTCCCTGGAGAGGTGCTTCATGCATGTCCAACTGGGAGAAGGCCACGGGGCAGGCCCAGGACCCGCTGGAGAGATTATATCTCTTGGCTGGCCTGGGAACGCCTCGGGGTTCTCCCAGAGGAGCTGGTGGAAGCGGCTGAGGGGAGGGAGGTCTGGGCCTCTCTGCTGAAGCTGTTGCCCCCGCGACCCGACTACCGACCAAGCGGGAGCTAATGGATGGATGGATGATTGACTGAAAACTGAAATGAGTAAGCATGCTATATTTTTTGCACTCTATTGTATGCACTGACAATTAAAGATGTGCTATTTCACAATGGCCTATGTCTATCTCTTTCCAAGTTTGCACATCTAACACTGGAATTGTGTGAAGCTTTCCTAATTCCAAAGAAGGCCTAAACTTTTTTCTTCTTTGTTTTTCAAAGTGTGTAGTACAGGGGTATCAGACTAATTTTCAGTGAGGGCCACATCAGCATCATGGTTGCCCTCGAAGGGCCAGATTGGCAGCATGAACGTAACAAAATGCAATGTAAATCAAAATAAATTAAACTGCACCTTATTATATTGTTAAATTAGTGTTTCTGTATTTATTATGTATTCAAGTTTCAAATATTTAAATCATTATATTAAACTCAGAGTTTGTGGTTGTAAACCTACTCTGGGACAGGTGATGTTTATATCACTGTGAGTATCCATTACCTTGGTTTCAGAAGTGGAAACGATTCTTTGATTTAACATACTTAGCTCCGTGTTTGCTGTCAAAATGCTGACGTATGTAGATTATACTCTTTCACGACTGACTCTGCCTCATAACACAAAAAACATACTGTTTTTTCAGCTTGAGATACAAACTTGTATTCGTTTTCCCATCGTTCATGAAACTGGATTCCTTGTGCATCATTTTTCTTTTCTTCGACGTATTGGGGTTAGTTTGTAGAGGTTTTTCTCAAGTCCATCAGTTCTGAAAATCGTCTTGATGTCTTGCTCATGGTGATATATTGATGCAGTTTATGGTCAATATGTGCTTTCGAGTGGCGGAAGCTTATTTTAAGTCTAAAAATATTGGTTTAAAATTTAAGCCAATAATTCACAAGCACTCAAAGGCCACATACAATGACGTAGCGGACCACATTTGGCCCGCGAGCCTTGTGTTTGACACATGTGGTGTAGTATAAGTGTGTCTGAAAGAATAAGGCTTTATTTTGTTCTGTATTTTCCAGTTCTACCTCAAGCCTGAAAGCAACACATAAAACTTTTGCAATATTTAGATCAGTGGGTCTCTATAGGCATGGAGGTTAAGTCGCTTTTACAACATTGCCCCAGATTTACTCTTGCTGCGTCTTTTGCTTAATCACTCTTTTGTTTTCCCTTCCATCACTGCTTTCTTGAGTTTCCGTCATGCCTCCGTCATGGTGTTTAATGTAGCTTTGTGGAAAGCTGCATTGCTGCTGCTGTGTGAAATAGTGCTGTAAATTAATACACAGTTGCCTTGAAACAACCTGGGGTAGAAGTCCAAAGTTACTTTGGCTGATTTTTGTAAATAGAGGGAGCAAGAGACCATAAATGCTAGATTAAAAGATGAAAAAAACGAATTTGTGTTACTGATGCCTTGAAGCTCATAAAACATCTGTAATGTTGTCCATTAAACAATAAATAACTGCTGTTACCTTTTAGCATGAGTCTATGAATTTAGATTATACATTGCATGGACACTGGGATCATATTCCTCAGCCTCCCTGGTAAGGTCTATGTGCGGGTATTGGAGAAGGGAGTCCTATTGATACAGACTTTAACAAACAAACCTCTAATGTGTACTAATCTTTTTACAGTAGAAAAATAATGGCCTTTTGGTTATCTTATGTCCAGGGGATGTTGATGACTATGAGTTTGGAGGCATTTAGGATAGACCATTACACAGTAGAAATGTGAATTGTGGCCTGGCAAATTAGTATTCTGGAAAGAAATGGAGGAAATTGACACAAAGAGACAAAAAGGACATCCAGAATTAACAAAATAAGAACTGAAATACTTTTCATAGCTCATTTAAGTGTTGAGAGAAGGAGTGGTAATATTGCAAAATGGTAAAAGCTTCATTGTCCCAACAGTTTGTTGGGATGTGTCACAGGTCTGAAATAGCACGATGGATAGATATTAACAAAATAAATTTTATGAGAAAACAGATGAAATATCTTGCTGCCCATGCTGTTGCAAGGGAATAAAAGTCAAAGTAAATGTAAGAATCACAAAGTTTACGTTGCAGATGGTAGTGTGGTGGTTACAGTCAAGCTTCCTTCCTCTGTGCACGCTGTCCTTGTGATTGTGTGGGTTTTCTCTGACTTCTACTCTGGCTTCCTCCCACTGTCTAAAAGCATGCGTGTTAGGTTAATTAGTGATTTCAAATTAACTGTAGGAGTGAGTGTAAGCCTGGATCACTGTTTGTCTCACCTCTTGTACCTCATCTCTCATTCTATGGCTAAGACTCCAGCAACCAGTTGCTGCTTATGCAGTATATGCGTCGGTGGGTGAGGGGACAGGTCTCCAAAAAAGCCACACTGGTATGGTCCATTTATCACAGCATTTTATTTTGGTGAAAACCACATTAGCACACATGGCCTCTGCTGTGTACCATCATAAATGGATGCTCCTTAAATTTATAAATTATGTTCTTTTGGTTTTGATTAATTTTAACATCTCTATTTGCATGTGTTGTTTGAGATTCCAGACCGACCTTTTTTAAAATAAATGCCTTTGTTGAAATATGCCCACTTGAAGACAAAGGGCAGGCATTATTTATTGTTTTAATGTGATGCTGAGTCCTTTTGAGAAATCCTGCACGTCTACCCTTCACCTTTGTTGCCTCATCTTAGAACAGTTGTCTGTGACATGGATTTGACATTGTAAATCTAATTATGTAAATATAATTGATTTGGGGTGCATTTAAATCATCAGAGGTGGACAATGAGGTTGAGCAGATAAACTAATTTGAGGTGAATATATCTTTCTTTTTTTCCCCTCCTACTTCTAACTGTGATAAGACAAATAATTCAAAGCCCCTTGTAGGGCCATGATTCACTTTCATTGCCTGTCTGGGTGATCTTGCATTACATTATTTGTAAGGACAGCTGTCTAATGCAAAATAAGTATGTAAGCCTTACTCACATCGAGGTCACCACAATCAATGAGGACTAACTGACACTTAAGACGTTTAGGTAAAAGCCTACTTAAGTGAATTAAGTGGAGTAACTCACATGGATCAACAGGAGTTCTAATGTCCACAGGACAAGGTGGATGGCTGCCCTGATGCTGTACATTTTAAAGTGTTCTTTAACCTGGAACATGTTGTTCATGTCACTGTGACTGGAACACAAAATGTAATATCACAGCATGACAGCGCTTGACCAGGGCAGCAAAAACGGTTTGCACAATTCTAACAAGAGGTCCTTTTTGTCTAACGCCACAGAGCTGTAAAACATGTGCACAAAACTGTGTCAATAAACTGCAGGCATCGTCTGGAAACAGACGTTCCTGTTGGAGATGCCTGCAACACAGCACCATATGTCCTTGCTTGTTTGAGATAAAACGGAAGGGATGAGCATACCCCCTGTAGGTAAATACTCATCAGACCAGAGTATTGGCTGCAGTGTCTCCAGATTATTCCATCATTTACAGGAAGTGCCAGGCGCTGTCCTGCGGTCCTTGATACCCGCTGAAGAGCCTGGGCCCTGGTGAGCTTGAAACTGGCTCAAAGGAAAATTTTTCTGCATCCCTGGAAGGCACACATATGTCTAGTTGTTTTTTGTTTTGTTTTGTTTTTTTTTGTTTTTTGTTTTTTTCCTTTTGGTAATAGACATTTCATTGTTAGTTTTTGCTTTTCTAGCCAATACAAAACTGGTACATTTCAAACTGTTTGCTCATTGAATGGTCTATAACACACAGTGCTTTCCTTCCTGAGTCACTAGTGGTACTGATACATGCTCATTGAGTCCTTTTCAACAACTGGTTTTGAAAATCTGGTGGAATCAGATATTTTTCTACATCTAATGAATGAACATGAATCGCTGAAAAAAAAGCTGCACTCCGACCACAGATCACATCCATGTATGCAGCATTCATGAACCACTACATTTTGTGTTTGCGCTCTGGAGCATAGGCAGCCCTGCTTTTCACATGCCCCCATAAAAAAGCAATTAGAAGCAATTTCATAGTCTCATACATAGCACATTGGGTTGTTCAGTGAACTTTAATTCAGCTGCCTCACATGCAACACATTTTTCATGGGCCAATGAAAACTTAATAATAGCATTTCAATAACAAATTCTCACTTAATCTGCTCTCTAAACAGATCAGTACTGTTCTGTTTGTAGATTGAAAAAGATTAGATAAAACTAAACTAAACCTTTCAAAAGACCAATATTGCTCATGAGAACGGCTGCTGCATTGCTGCTCTGGGTCTTTATGACTCATGGGATTATGTTGTCACCCAACTGCTCTTATCTGCTTGTGTGTTTTTTTTTCTTCTTTTTTTTTAACGTCAGAAGGAGCCACAACTTAAAAATCAAGGGTTAAGGTTAAGGAATGTGTTCAGGAATGACAGTCAGTCTCAGAATCAACTGGTGTTGAGTCTCACCATATCCAAGATGGACAATATGTTTTTTCCAAAGAGAGCTAAATCACAATTTACAAAGGATTTGTCTTGTTATTTTTTATTAACAACTGTATTTTGTTTCCAGGAAAGACGTAGTCTAGCACATGGTCACCACCATCATCTGATATTTTAACGTCCTCTTTGCCCCTCGCGTTACATAAATTATTATTGGTGGACTCCATCATTCACCCTGATGTGACCGTAAGGAATGATAGTTACAAAACACTTTGGATTTTACTGCTTTTGGTTGTTATAATTCAGCCTACTAACACAACTCTGCTCCACACAAAGACACCTTAGAACAATGAAGGACAACACCAGATATGCTATTTATTGGCCACTTTTATTTAAAAAAAAAAAAACAAAAAGAACAAAAAAAAAAACTGCAGACTTACTAAAAAAAAAAAAAACATATGTATATATATATATATATATATATATATATATATATATATATATATATATATATATATATATATATATCAAAGTCCTTTAAATTTACTTTCATGCTCCACATTTTTTTTACTTTCTAAACAGTCATATGTTTTCAATGTGCTTGCTTACAAAACAAGGCCTATTTTAAGCTCCGAGTTCAAAAAATGACACATCCAATTTAAAATGAGTGTACCTCAGCAACTACGAGGTGTATTTGAATACATTTAGTATCAAAATAAAAGTGGCACATGTGGGATTCAACAGAAGTTTTAAAAATATGTAAACATATTATTAGATCAGATAAAAAGATGTACACAGCATAAAGAACACATTTTATCTTTGAATGATAAAATGGTCCTGCATATCTCTTTGGATCCAGGTGACAACCTAAACAACTTAAAAATTTCTTCTTTGACATCTCACCAATTTAAAACTTTCCTATGCCTTTTCCTGTTTGTTCAGTGATAAGTTCTTATACATGCGGTGTTTACTCTTCCATTATATACTATATTATAATATACAAAGGCCAAGTAAATATTATCACTCCACCTACCACCCTAGCACCACTGCTATGTTTTCAGTGTGCAAGGGTTTTCTTTTTTTTGAAATGCCATCATAGTTTTTACAGTCAGAAAACAACAGCACTGGAAACCAGTATATGGTACATTATGGTAGTCAAAAGCATAATATGCATGTTTTGCTTCACGGGCAGTCATATTATTCATATTATCCATATTATGCAAAATACAGGTTGTATCATGAGAGCACGACATGGCTTCTCAGTATGTAACTCATAAAATGTTAGCCCAATTGGAAGACTTCCAATGCTGTCGAAGAGCTGAGGAGTTGTGCTTTCTGTCAATGATAGATGGTGCATATTACGGTGTCCATGTCGCTTTGAAAGGAGGGAAAACGGAGCAGTGATCCTGCTGTTTTTTTGGGATAAAAATAGTGTGAGAGACAGAATGTGTGTCTATATGTGGATGTGATCATACACACAATTTATGATGACAACAGACTGTCGAAGGCCATAAAACAGCTTCTGAGATACACAGGGGGAAAGAGATTTGGAGGACGTCTTTTGAGCTGAGGTGTGTGAAGGAGAAACATCTAGACACTCAGATGTATTTATATTATTATCATTAGTCTATTTGTCATAGAGTGCATGTCATAATGTCACATACACATTTTTTGTACTAAAATCTGTGCTATAATTATAGTTTGGTGCTATCATAAAAACGAAAGAATTTTATTTGTTTCTATCCTGTTTCTTTCAGTCTTCACCGTGCTCATGAAGAATTCTCTATTGACTGCTACTGACATTGTGCCTATTGTGAAATTATTTATTTTGTATTTTGTGGATTTTTTTGTGGGAAAACTGACAGTGCTTGTAACTGAAAAGCCTTTATATGACCCTGAGGAAGATTCAAAAACACAATCAGTACACAAAAGCACCTAAATGTTTTTGGATTATGCATGTCTAAGTGTGGGACTTTACAATTCTTTTTTTTTCTTTTTCATTACTTTCAGTGTTTTTTTTTTTTGATGAGCAGTCAAGGAGATGCAGAGGCTGCAGAGATTCTGCTCACTACTCACGACCACATCAGTGTTGGAAGACAGCTTACAGCCCGTGACATTTGTATATGGTTTGATTTTGTACTTTTGAATTTAGTGCAAAAGTGAACTCTATTCATAGGTGAAAGATTGCAAAAACGAACTGTTTTTTGTAAACCCAAAGCCCTAGACTCCAAAAACAACTTAGATTGATTCTCATCATGAATAGGTTCCCATCTCAAATGTCAAATCAAAACTTCATGCACAACTGTTTTTCCCCTCTCAAACCCTGAGAAAATAAATTTTTGTATATTCCTTCATTTAAAAGTGCTAATACTTCGACATCATTTGCAATAAACATTTGCCAGATGTTGAAATTTCACTTTCAAACAGTGCTGAAAAAAGGGGCCAAAGCATTCAGTGATGTAGGACATTTTCTGACCATTTTATAGCCACGATAACAATATATGTCCAAATAACCATTTTTAGCCTCAGTTTTTTTAATAATTTCTGCATCACATTCCCACAGATATGTGTGTGCCCATTGGCTACTGCAGTATATATACACTGGTGTATGTATATATATATATATATATATATATACACACGTGGACAAAATTGTTGGTACCCCTCAGTTAAAGAAGGAAAAACCCACAATTCTCACTGAAATCACTTGAAACTTACAAAAGTAACAATAAATAAAAATTTATTGAAAATCAAATAATCAAAATCAGCCATCATTTTTGAATTGTTGATTAACATAATTATTTAAAAAAACAAACTAATAAAATAGGGCTGGACAAAAATGATGGTACCTCTATAAAAGATTGAAAACTATTTGACCAGAGTGACATGATTAACTCAGGTGTGTCCTTCAATTAACATCACAGGTGTTTCCAAACTCATAATCAGTCAGTCTGCCTATTTAAAGGCAGACAAGTAGTCACTCTGCTGTTTGGTGAAAAGGTGTGTACCACACTGAACATGGACAACAGAAAGCGAAGGAGAGAATTGTCCCAGGACATCCGAAAAAAAATTATAGACAAACATCTTAAAGGTAAAGGCTATAAGACCATCTCTAAACAGCTTGAAGTTCCTGTGACAACAGTGGCTCATATTATTCAGAAGTTCAAGACCCACGGGACAGTAGCCAACCTCCCTGGACGTGGCCACAAGAGGAAAATTGATGACAAATTGAAGAGACGGATCGTTCGAATTGTATCCAAAGAGCCCAGAACAACCTCCAAAGAAATTAAAGGTGAACTCCAAGGCCAAGGTACATCAGTGTCAGATCGCACCATTCGTCGCTGTTTGAGCCAAAGTGGACCTCATGGGAGACGACGCCACTGCTGAAAAAAATCATAAAAAAGCGAGACTGGAATTTGCAAAAATGCATGTTGACAAGCCACAAAGCTTCTGGGAGAATGTCCTTTGGACAGATGAGACCAAACTGGAGCTTTTTGGTAAGGCACATCAACTCTATGTTCATAGACTCAAAAACCAAGCATACGAGGAAAAGAACACTGTCCCTACGGTGAAACATGGAGGAGGCTCAGTAATGTTTTGGGGCTGCTTTGCTGCATCTGGCACAGGGTGGCTTGAATGTGTGCAAGGTAAAATGAAATCTGAAGACTATCAAGGCATTCTGGAGAGAAATGTACTGCCTAGTGTCAGAAAGCTTGGTCTCAGTCGCAGGTCATGGGTCTTCCAACAGGACAACGATCCAAAACACACAGCCAAAAACACCCAAGAATGGCTGAGAGAAAAGCGTTGGACTATTCTAAAGTGGCCTTCCATGAGCCCAGATCTGAATCCCATTGAACATCTGTGGAAGGAGCTGAAACATGCCATTTGGAGAAGACACCCATCAAACCTGAGACAACTGGAGCAGTTTGCTCATGGGGAGTGGGCCAAAATACCTGTTGACAGCTGCAGAACGCTCATTGACAAATACAGAAATTGTTTAATTGCAGTGATTGCCTCAAAAGGTTGTGCAACAAAATATTAAGTTATGGGTACCATCATTTTTGTCCAGCCCCATTTCATTAGTTTGTTTTTTTTAAATAATTATGTTAATCAACAATTCAAAAGTGATGGCTGATTTTGATTATTTGATTTTCAATAAATTTTTATTTATTGTTACTTTTGTAAGTTTCAAGTGATTTCAGTGAGAATCGTGGGTTTTTCCTTCTTTAACTGAGGGGTACCAACAATTTTGTCCACGTGTGTATATATATACATATTACTGCAATCAACATATTTTACTGCAATTTTCAATTGTGCACCTTTTTTATGTTTAAAATACTGAAATTTAATACCTTACAAGAACTCTATTTTATCCAATTATTTTACTGAAGCACAGAATTTATGCCAGAAATGTCACAGTTCTGCATGGGCCTGCTTCTCTCCCTCTTCTCATTCTCATTTTCATTTTGATTTTTCATTTTATTGATTTATTCCAGACCTGTCAAAACAATCTGAATCTATGTATCTGAAAAAAAAAATATGCATAAATCAATGTACACAGACACATGTCCATAACCATAATTTGTAGATTGTGAAAAAAATTGTCACAGGTTATATTCTGCCCTCTGAGACTATGTGTGATGTCAAGCACGACCAAAGGGAGATGGTGTGTGTGGGTGTGAAACTGGGGAGAAATGGGAGTCACAGTTGCAAAAAAAAAACTATAGTTTAGACACTTATAACCCCTTTTAGACTCCATTTTGGCTGCCGGGTCAAATTGACCCGAACAGTATCTATGTAACATAAACATGGAGAGGGAGGTTTCAGTTATGTTACATAAACCATTTTCATTTCATATGTTGATTACAATAATTAAGCCAAGCAGAAGAAGTTTTATCCTGAAAAAAAAAAAACCTTTTAACTATTTTTTTAGATTTTTAATTTTTAAAACGGGTCAATTTGACCTGCAACATAATAGAAGGGTTAAGCTTGAGTATGAGTGACCCAGGTGTTGCCTCCTCTGCCCAGGATATTTTATGCATACGAGAAGCTCATCTTCCACTTTGGAGCCATTCAGCCTGCTTCAGAACTCACAATCCCAGGAAACCATCAGGCTCAGGCTCCCAGGTTTTCAATCCATTATTCATTTGGGAAAAAAAAATAAACCTTTTAACATTGATTTCTGGTCTATGTTCAGGTCCACTAACTTATCCTTTGACTTTAGGGTCTGTCCTTTTACTGAAATAGACATTGAAAAAATGAACTTAGAAGCCCTATATAAAAAGCTAACTCCTTGGCACTCGGTAGAACATCTGAGTATCAGAGGGACAGCAGAGCTGTCAGACATCTCATCTCCATAATTAAAGATTCCAATTAGTGGCAGCATGCCAGAAAAGACGTGTGATATTAACATGAAGACATGAGACTGCTGCAGGTACCTGAGGGACATTCTGCCTGCTCTTTTGGGAAAGAATAAAACTCCCTCCTCAACAAAAAAAAAAAAAGCAGACTTGTCATAGCAGACAAGTGTAGCTCACTACACCTAGGTATTTGTTTGAGAATGCAATTCAGTTTGTGCAGGCCTGTGTGTATCCTGTTTAATTTAAAGTTTTGTTGTAGTAAATGTTCTTTCTCCTCTCACAGGTTCCTCTGATTGATCTGTCTCACCGTCACTGCCATCCTCACAGCTCTCCCTGACCTCTCACTAATGTACTACTCTAGTTCTTTCAACTTCTTGAAACATTCCTTTGCTTTCTGCCATGTAGATAAATCTTTAATAGCCTAAAACTTTGTTCTTTCATTTATTTCCTTCCCCTTATTTAAATAGACTGCGCTCTTTTCTTCTGAATTCAGTTTTTTTTTTTTGAATGATTTTTTGAGTTACCCAATGGAAGCTCTGTGCAGTTGAATATAAATGAATCTTATTCATTAAAACATAAGGTTCAGATCTTTTGTGTTGTGTTTCCTAAGTGAAATGTAATAATGCCTCAGCCCAAGGTCAAAAATGAAAAATCCATATAATAATTTAGTTTAAAAAACTCAATTGTTTGTGACACGTTTTGTCCTGAGATGGGTGATGTTGGTGGTTTTAGAAAATGTCTGTGTATCAGGTACATAATAATAATAATAATAGCACATAATGCATTGCTGGTGACTGTTGCATATTTCTACAGAAAAAAAATCTTTTTTTTTTTTATAGTTTTAGCAACTCTGCAAATATATTATAATATTCACCAATAGAAAATAGTCTTTGCAACATTTCTTTATTTATGAAGTGCACTGAAATTATTCATTTCATGCAGTCAGTAATACTGTATTCATGCCAGAAGACTACTTACTCCCATACCAAGGAGCAACTTGGGATTAATGTCTTGCCTGAGATAACTTGATCATGTGAGGAGGCCAAGGACTGAACCACCAGGCCTAAAATTAATCAGCACAGTCAAGTAAAAAGTTGCCATTTTAGTTATGCATAAATATCATCTTTGTATCTCAGTCATACGTATGTATATTTCTGGGGCAAAAGAAGTAGGTGTCTCTCACCATGTGATACAGTGAGAGGAGGATTTAGGACATACTTTTTGGGGGGATTTTTGTTTTCTCTGGTGTCACATAATGGTGCCATCAGTTGTTGTAAATTGCTGAAATCTCAGTAAACCAGTAAGCAGTGATTTCCTTGAATAATCCTCCCCCTGAGTTTTTGCTTTCTGAAAAGGAAAGTCTCAAAAATACATATGCATCATGCCCAGCCACAATGATAACTGTGCTTACTCCTGTCCAATTATCATTGTGTGTTAGTATTATGTCAATATTGATTCACATTGTGTGACTATGTGAACCAAGACAAAGCGATCATGAATTTAAGCCTTAAGCCACACCTACCATGCATGTCTCATGTGTGCATTCTTGCTGGAGAAGGAACTTTTTCTTTCTCCCCTCATAAGGTACCAGGAGGGGAGGAAGGTTAAGCATCTGATTCAGAAATGAGCAGTTTGCATTTAACACCAAGGTAGAAACATTGTTTTTCCATAACTTAAATATATTCATTCACTTTTTTTTCCCCATTTTCTCAATCTTTTACTTGCTAGGTAACTCATTTTTCAGGCTGTGGATACGGGAGGGCTAAGACAAGTTTAGCTGCTCCTCTTCAAAAGAGGTCATTTGAGCATCTGGTCAATTCATCAACCCTACCAGCGCAGGGATACTTTGGACCGGTCCTGTTGGAAAAATGCCTGAAGGCAGACCGAGGACTTACTGAAGCGATTATATCTCTTAGCTGTCTTGGGAACACCTTGCTGTCCTCCCAGTAGAGCTAGAGAAGGAGACTGGTAAGAGGGGGGTCTTGGAATCTCTGCTAAGGATATTGCTGCCACACCCTGGCCCCACATTGACAGAGAGATAGATCGCACTTTCGTGGGTTAATTTAGTTATTGAATTCTAATTCATTTTTATTAATAATTCATTAATTAACAAAGGGAAATTGTATATCAAAACTGAATTGTGAATTGTGATAAAATAGAGTTCAAACACCAGGACATGGATGACATTGATCCGGATTCTAACTTCTACTACGACATCATTGACAACTGCTGTTATTACTCAGAGGATCGGTACAACAGGACAGTTCAAGCTGATAATAATTTCTCTATAATACATTTCAACAGCAGATGTATGTATGCAAATTTTAACAAAATCAAGTATTATCTGAGCCAGTTTAAACAACCATTCAATATAGTTACTATCTCTGAAACATGGATCAGTACTGAGAAGGGTGCTGACTTTGAACTGGATGGATATGAATTCAATTACCTCAACGGAGAGGGGAAGACTGGGGGAGGGGTAGCTTTATATGTGGACACAAACCTGAAGTATAGGCTGGTGGAAAAAATGACAAGAGTGATGAATGATATATTTGAATGTATAACAGTAGAAATTTATATGAAAAAGAAAAAGAATGTAATTATAAGCTGCATCTATAGAACACCAGGGTCTAACTTAAAAGCCTTTCAGGAGTGGTTTGAGGAAACATATGCAGCTTCAACTCAGAAAGTCTTCTTCACCTGTGGGGATTTTAACATCGATCTGCTGAGCCCAAATAATCACAAACTAACAAAAGAGTTTATCGATACAATGCACAGTCTGAGCCTGTATCCTAAAATTACTAGACCTAGTAGAATCACCACTCAAAGTGCTACGTTAATAGACAATATATTTACAAACCTGATAGAAAACAAAACAATAAGTGAAATTATTGATTAATGATATCAGCGACCATCTACCAGTTTTTGTAGTATACGACAACTACTGCAAAAAAGATAAACAGGTTATTGGACAACAACTCAAGAGAGTGAAGACAGAGGAGACTATTAATGCATTTAAAGAAGAGCTGATTAAACAGAATTGGGAGTCAGTAGTCAACCAAGATAACATTGATAAAGCATATAAAACATTTTTGTATACCTTCAAATAATTGTATGATAAGAATTGTCCCATAAAGAAATACAATAAAAGAAATAAATATTCAGATACACCACGGATCACAAAGAAAGCAAAATGCCTGTAATAAAAAAAAGAACACACTCTACAAAGAATTCATAAAATATAGAACGGAAGCAGCTGAAAATAAATATAAAACCTATAAAAATAAATTGACTACTATTTTAAGGACAGCAAAACAAGAATATTATATAAACTATTGGACAGGAATAAAAATAACATTAAAGGTATTTGGAATATATTGAACAATGTCATCAGGAAAAGTTCTAGACAGGCTAATTATCCACAATATTTTACCAATAATGATGAAATCATTAATGATATGAATGATGTGGGTCATAATTTCAACAGGTATTTTGTAAGTGTTGGTCCAAAACTGGCAGAAAAAAATTGTGATCCTGGATTAGCTGTTGGATGGAAAGAAACAATAATAAGTAGAAATCCAAATTCAATGTTTCTCTTAGCAGTGGAGGAGAGAGAAATCATAGATTTTGTAAATAAATGTAAAAGCAAGGTGTCAACTGACTGTGATGGTATAGATATGGCAACAGTCAGAAATGTTATTGAGGCAATTCCTCAGCCACTGACATACATCTGATTTGTGCATTATTATATATTTTATAAATATATTATATTTATTTTCAGATACATAGATTCATGATAATGTTAAAATTGTCTATGCTTTAAAAGATTGTTTTGACATGTTTGGAATGAATCAATAAAATGAAATGAAAAAAAAAAACGAAATGAAAACTACTTGGTAAGGCTTTAGGAACCAAACCTACTTAGTTAAGTGTAGCAAAAAATATTATTGTTTAATTTATTTTAGGGTTGGGAAAGTTAACGCGTCATTGATGCGTTATTAATGCATTAACTCATTAATTTATTAACGCTGACATTTATTTTATCACCTGTTAACACATGTTGCTCAGATGCTTTTGTTTTAAAAAGTCTGCTACTGGCTGCTGCAGAACCGGAAGAGGATTAGCAGGTAAACATGCGAAAAGCTAAAACAGACATGGAGAGCCGTAAATATCTGTGAAATTTACAGTTCAGGCAGCAACTCAGGTAGCAATATTAACAATTCTGTCTGAAAACAAAATTCTAGACTCCCAACAAAACTTTCAAACCCCTTTGTTTAAGACGATTGTGTCATTCCCCCATTTTACATGAGATCCTGTTCCATGTGTTCACTGTCCTGCAGTTCTCTTACTGGTTACTTCAATGCAGCTCCATCTAGTGGCACAGATGCGTAATGACAACAGAAAAGTCTAGTCCTTGATTATAAAATGAGAATTTTTGAGAATATGACTTCTAGATTAAAATATTGCCCTATATTTGGGCCAATACGGTAGTTTGATCAATGACTTATTCAACAGCAGATGGGTAACCTGCAATGCTGGAAATGAGCGTCAGAAGATTCTGTGCTCGTCATGATCTGAGGAGAAAAAGACTGATGTCAGACGCAGAACTGAAGAGGGCTTTGGTTCGATCTATATATGAGCTGAGTTTTCATTCAGATTTCCACAATATAGCATATATTATAGTTTTTATCATTTTTTTAATAGATTCAAATAAAGAAAAACAAAAAAAACATCACTTTTTATTTTTTTTTATTTTTGATTGACAATTTGAAAATGGAAAGAACGAATGATACACAGATATCAGATAACTTTAACATCGACATTTTCATTCTAAAGTTCTCCCAGACAGAGGATTTGACAGAAACAAGGTTATTTGAACCACTGCCAAGTTGAACTCACCGTCAAAAGTTTCTGCTGTTACCACAGAAATTGTCTGTTTTAATGTTATGATTGTGGCTCAAGATTTTGTTGGTCGACTTTTTTTATTTTTATAAAAAAACGGATGACATTAATGCCCTGGCAGTGGCAATAAGCTTATTTTATTTTACATTTTTTAAGATGAGATTTACACTAAATATGTGTTACTGATGTTAAGTGTTTGAACAACAAATGTTATCACACTTTTGTTCATATGGCAGCAGAACATTTAAATAAAAGTGCATTTTACACTATTTTTGAATTTATTATTTGATTTTCGCATATACAGTGTGATTAATCATGATCAATCAGGGAAATCATGCGAATAATCACAATTTAAAAATGTTAATCCTTCCCAAGCCCTAATTTATTTATTTATTTATTTATTTTTTAATCCATTGTGTCATATAATGAAGCGGAAATATACTGTTTAAAACCCAGTGCATTGAAAACTGGAGCTGACTACATCCTGCAGATATGAGAGACGGATACAGTTATGTATTCTGTGGTTACAATTGTAACCACATTGTAAAATACAATTTAATCATTAGCTGACAGACTGTACGTGACGCCTTCTGAGAGCGAATGGGCTGGATTATTCATAACTAGAATTATGGTTTTAAAATGAATGTCAACATCAGACAGGCTGAGATTATATAGTGCATTGCTGTACTTTACAAAAAAATAAAATATTCTACTCTGGCAGCTTGGTTTGCATTTGTGCAGAATACACTTTAGGACATGAAAATCAAGTATTTTCCAACAATTACAAACTTGTCTAAATCAGACCTTTAAGAACAGAAATGTTGGCAAAGTAACCAGGATAGATTTAATCTTTTTTTGCTAATAATTTGTGTTCCAGGTAGCATGATGTAATTTGAAGAAATTCTGCCAAAAATGAGTCTTTTTATTGTTTTTGATCTCAATGTTTCCCACTTCTAGTTCTTGAGACCCAAATATTTTAGGTGTTTTTCTGCTTCAGCAAGCCAGATATAAACAACCTAGCTACATTTCATCAGTTTGTCGTCAAGGCCATGCACAAGTGTGTTAATGGCTGAAGCGTGTTGGAGCAGGGAAGGATCTAAAACATGCAGGGCAGTGGGCCTTGAAAACCAGGAATGGGAAACACTAGTCTGTATGCACTAAGGCAGTACAGATCTTTTAAGATCACAAAGAAATATAAATAAATTAACTCCACTTGTACAGCATGGTGAATGCTCACAAGCTGCAAACATGACAGATTTTCCCATCATTAATTTCTCTCCAACATGGTTTGAACAGGGAAGACTGTAATCACAAGTGAGTTCTGTAAGAAAGTGCATGCTTAAAAATGGCTGATTTAAATATCCATGTCTTTTCAATTAATAAAACGTAAGATAAAAATCAGTTTGCAGACAATACTGGGACATTTTGACCTTTCAATGGTTGCAGTTCGAATCTACATCTCTTCCACTAAGCCATGCACCATTAGAGAGTCCTTTACATACGTTAAAACCTGCCAGTTCAACTACGGCAGTTTAGGAGGTAACTTTAACTACAATTATTGTGCTTCTTTCTCAAGGTATCACTGCTTCAGCTTTTAGCCTCCTGCAGGAATATGACTGGAATGCCAAGACTGCTGCTCTACAGCAAGAATCCTGGATACAACTGCAGTGCAAATACAACTGTCTTTCCTCACCAAAGTAAATTCTCAATCTTGTTTAGACATAGTACCTCTGAAAGCTAAGTGAGCATACATTAATTAAGAAATATTCAGGATCTGATGTGACTCTTTTCTGTTATGAAACTAAGAAAATAACCAGAAAAACATGTGATCATGACTTACATGCTGGGGAATGAGAGAATGGTCATTATCAAGTCTTTCTGTCATTGACATTTAATAGAATTAGGCCCATGGTGCTTTCAGAAGCCTTTCTGAATGACAGTGATTTTAATTGATCCATATTCCCATGTACATGCACATGAACATTTACTGTTTGATTACAAACAGTAAATGTTTGTTACAGTAGCTGATCCAATTCAATAGTTCAACCACTTCAGAATCTAGCTACCAGCAAACCATTTTTCTTTGGATATATTATCTGCTGTTTTTTGTTATTTATTTATTTTTTATTCCGATTTTTTTTTCTCCTGTGCAGAAGTACTACAGCTATCTGTGAATACAATCATGATGTCATCTGTGGACGGATGTTACATTGAATAGCCGGTTCATTTTTTTAACAGCTGCCAAATCAAGTACTTTCAACAGTTGCAGTCTTGTGTAAGTATTCACCCAGGATACAAATATTGAGGAAAATACAGAGAGACCAATCACCATAAGTGGTCCAGAATCCTTTACACAGCATTCCTCTCTATTCAATCCTGGCTGCTGATTTTTGCCCTTTTCTTTCATCAGCATTTTCAGAGGCATGAAGTCTACAAACAGCTTGTATTTCTCAGTGCTTTGCATTCCCTAGCTGACCTAACTTGTGCACTTCGCATTAATTCAGCTATACAGTACAGTAAAGCGGTTAGCGCATAAACGGGCCATTTAAGGAGCCCTGATTTAATTTTTTTTTCTTCTTGTCCAGAGTGTGTTTATTATCTGTCCGCCGATCCCTGGACACAAAACAGCACAAATAAGATACAAACATGTTTATATATAAAAGGTGTTTATGAAGAAAAGGTAGGATACAAAAATTCTGAAGAGCACAAAACCCACGAAAATCCAATTAAGTAGAAGGTTATATATTATTATTAGTTTTATCCAGCTACGTAATAGGATTCTACTTTCCACGGAGCCAAGTACTTATCCAAAGAAACCTGTTGTCCCCACAGCTTGGGAGGTGTTGGATTAAGTTGTAGCACATTACAGAGTACTGAGAAAACTCATGGGATGAACATTCAGTCATTAATAACCCAGCGGGCGTTATTTCTTGCTTTCCTTCCCTTTCCCCTTTTTTTCAGACAGTGAGACAGAAACCATTTCAGTTTAAATGGGTACAGCAAATTTTACTTGCTGCTAGTGTTTCCTATGAAAGAGATTAAATACAAAAAGTGTTCAGGAGGATTTCAAGCCTCTGTAGCAAAACGGATTTACAGACGTATGCAGGGGTCATTTTTGCTTTGAGCGCATTCTTTTCATTGCACATATCTATGAAATAGTTTTTGAATGTAGTTCAGGGGATTTAAAGCACCGGGCCTTTAAGCATCTTTCAGATTTCAAGGACAGCCTCACAGACCCAGACTTGCCCCTACTGAGTTGTGGTAAATGCCCACAGCAGGTGACACAACAGAGCCTTTGTCTGGAGTGAGGCTGATAAGGAGACAACTGACAAGGTCATGTTCGGCAGGGACAATTTTCCACTCCCACAGGTTACCAGTGTTCATGTCTTTTTAAACCTGTCATGATGGAAGCTTGACACCATTCTTAGACAATTTCCCACATAACACGGTATGTGAAAGATCTTAACACAGGGGCTGTTTCCTGCTGCTTTCATTCCTATGAGTGTGCTGCATGTCAACATATTGAACAACAAAGACAAACATGGAACACTTGTATTCTTTCATGAGAATAAATTGCTTTGGAAATACCAACAGAAGTATGTGCAACATTTTCTTGGTGGAAGTGGGGTGGGAGGGATGGGCGACCGGAGGAAAAAAAAAACAAGACAAACAAACAAAAAAGTCTAGTTATTTACATTTCAGCAAGATATACAACAGTTATAGATGCATTAGAGGTTAATTTGGGTACATGCTGCAAGTACCTGGATGATGCACTCACAGCTACTGGTAAATTAAGTGTGGAACACTGGACAATTCACACACTGAAAGATCACCAACTTCCCAACATCATTAAAGTGACTGGACACAACATCTGGATTTGACTTTGGAAAAAATGGCAACCGAGAGATATACAAAAAGAGGACAGGAATCCATCTTCAGCACCAAATAACTTTAATTTTCTGTTAAAGTGGGAAGATGTTACCCATATTGGAATGAATATTGGGTTCATTTGGTTTGAAATTTATGGCTGATGGAAATCCAATTCCTTTTTTAAGTGAAAAAGAAAAAAGAAAAAACTCATTTTTAGAGCACAGCCATTTTCATTTGGAAGAGCACTTCCTTGCCCAATGCAACTGTAACAAGGTGTACATAATGCGCTGTGTTCGAGTGTACTCATGAAAATTCTGAATTTGGAGCTTTAGAAGCACTTGTAATGGGATAAATGAATGACTGGCCTCTCACAGCTACAGTCATCATGTAAATACAGTGAACACTCTCAAACATCGCACATGACATACACTTGACTCTTGTTCGGTTTTGAAAATGAAGAGGGGAATAACTACAACTGATGTGCAACAGGTATGTGCTGCATACTTAGTTGTATTTAGTAGAAGTGCATTTTGTTTTTTTTTTTGCCAAAGTTTTGCTTGGCTGCCATCAAATATATTATACCATATGTGTTAGCGAAATTAAATGAATATTTTGCTGTCATCTTCTACCAAACCTCTTGAGCCTATAACATGGGATTTTGACCCAGTCCTAAAGTGCACAGAAATAAGGGTAGCATCTTCTTTGTCTGATCAAATTGTTCCCAAGGAAAAAATCTGTGTTGCCGAGGTACAGAAAAATAGAAACAAAATAAGCACCACACTAAATTAATGGCAGATAAAACAATTAATGAAAAATAAATAGTCTGTATGCTTATGTCAGTTTTTCTTCATGATGTGGAGAAATGGTCATGAGGAATAAAACAGCCTTAAACAAACAGTTCTAAAACAAATATGGAAGGTCAAACTGACTGAACTGTTGAATTACAACTAGAATAATAGAAAAGTACAATTATCAAAAACATGGAACATTTTTCTGCTTGAAACAGCTTGAATTGATGAATTTAGCAAATTAATTTGTAGTTTAAGGTTTTGAAAGGAAACTGCATTCTTTTGCATGCAGTTGTTTGTGAAATAACCATCAGTCTCTCTAGGTAATTTGGGATTCACTCATCTAGAATGCAAAATGTGGCTGTTGGAATGAACCCATCAAAGCACCTCTGTCAAGAGAGGAAATTACTTGCTGTGCCTGCAGACACTTGGCACATTTTAGCATGTATCCCCACAAACAAGGCATCCATGAGCACGTGTTCCTCTTTTCTGACACACATGACTTTGTGAAAAGTCTAATGAGAGACAATGTGTTCCTAAATGTACACAAAATATTGTAACAGCCTATTAACAATTGTACATTGTTTAATAAAGCATGCTTGAAATTACCACTCTGCAGGCAGAACAGTAGAATACAGTACTGGCTGGTATCCTCTAAAAAAAGCTAAAACAGGAATATGGTAAATGTATATATAAATGCTGATTTAAAACTTGATAATTTAATCAATGTTTGTGATAATTTACACTATTAAGTCCAGAGGCGATTCTTGTCACAAGGCAAACCAGGCAGCTGCTTGGGGCCCCCAGGCCACTAGATGGCGAACAAGAGTTGACGGTTCACTATAGTTGCGGTCGCGATTAAAACAAATTAATGACTGGAAGAAAATGAAGAGAAGCTACGTGTCCGGGATGCTGCTAGTCTCATGACACTAATGGATTGAATGGAAAGGGCTAAAATGAAACCTGTTGTTGCGTATAGATTAGACTACCACTCAAACTATGGATGCTAGCCACAGCTCTGATACTAGGCTGTTTTTTTTTTTTATTTTGAGCTGCAAACTGTTTGTATTTTGTTAAGCTTTGCATGTGCATAAGCCTTTTTTCAGTAACCAGTGCAGATTTAGCACAGTCAAATCCTTTATTGAAACTATGAACAAGCTTTAAAACTAATCAAAACATATCTCAGGTCAACTATGTCCCAAGAAAGACTTTCTGGTCTGGCTCTAATCTCAATAGAGCACAGGGTGCGGAAGGTCTTTGGATCTTGAGGACATGGTGACTGCATTTGCACAAGCTAAGGCCCGTAAACAGCTGTGGTAGGGTGTTTTGTAGGGTGTTCTTTGAATGAAGACACTGCTTTTTGTGTTGAGTATTTTTTTAAGTGATATTGCAATTCGGTCTGTATTTTTGTATTGTGCCAACTTTATTACTAAAATACATTCCAACACTGTTACTGTGAAGACATACCTCTTTTGTACGGAAGAATTTCCAAAGCTTCAGAGATTCTAGCTTAAAGATTTTTATTTTAAACCATGAGTATATTTTAATAAGTTAATTGACACTTTTGTTTTAAATTATTTTGTTTAAATTATTGTTTTAAATTATTTTGTTTTAATTGTTGTTTTCAATTAATTTTGTTTAAATTATTGTTTTAAATTATTAAGTGTGATAATTTGCTATCCATTGTACAGTTTTAGGGAAATAAAAATGTTTTCTGTTAACAATTTTTTGTTTTAATTTGATTTATTAAAATAATGACAAACACTGGTTAAAGAGGGGCCCCCAGTGAATTTCTGCTTGGGGCCCCAACAGACCCTAGAATCGCCTCTGATTAAGTCTGAGTAGTTGAATTTACATTAGCAAGAAAAAATATGGGAACCGCTTGAAACTGGCCTTTTCTGCAGCAATGTTTAATGAAATTTGATCTCATCTTCCTCTAAGTCACAGTAATTGGCAAGACATTATTTGCTGAAAACTCAGAAAC
Organism: Hirundichthys speculiger; assembly: GCA_018398805.1. Classification (NCBI taxonomy): domain Eukaryota; kingdom Metazoa; phylum Chordata; class Actinopteri; order Beloniformes; family Exocoetidae; genus Hirundichthys; species Hirundichthys speculiger. Next base: position 439,719 of record JAGFBZ010000963.1, on the reverse strand, counting down.
AATAATTTATAATGTTTCAATTGAACATGCATTTAATACACTATGATCAAGAGTAGCTGATTTGCACAAGGTTGGAAAGGGTTACAAAATCATCCAAAAGTGTTGCCTAGCCAAGATGACGGCAGAGGCCCAAACCAGATATCTCACTGAGGTAGAGAAGAAACCATGAGTTACAGCTATCACTGCTAGTGGCAAGGTTCTCTGTTTATGGGTCTGCGTAAGTCATTGAACAGGCAGGGCATCCATGGAGAAAGCCACTGCTCTCCAAATAATCAAACAAACAAACACTGCTGCAAGCCCGAAGCTTGCCAGAGGGCATCTTGGCACGAAAAAGGCACAGGTTACCAACATCAATCCCACCGTAAAGTACGGTGGAGGGAACGTGACAATGAGACCTTGCTTTGCTGTCTCAGGTCCTGGAATATTGGTTATTATTGAGAGAAAAATGAATTCCCCAAGTTAATTAAAATGAGGAAACTTAGTATAATGTCAAGGTGGCTGTCCACCAGCTGAAGCTGGGTTAAAGAAAAACTATTTCTTTAAGCATCAGAGTGAATCTAAGAATCTCAGAATGGCTTAAAAAAAAAGAGGATCTGCCTTTTGGATTGATCTGTATTCTGAGTTAGTGACTCGGACAGAGCTCAGACCATAAACATCTAGAGATGCTACAGACTTAGAAATGTCTGAGCTGAAGCAGTTCCTCTTGAATGTTTTCACAGCTCTGTGACTGTTTAATGGCTGCTATTGTGTGATTGTAATGGAAACGTGTTATTCTTTGAAGGTTGTCATGTCATAACTGGTGTCGGTGGCCTACATGTGCAGAACTATTACAGTAATACATTAATCAACAGAATACCATTATCTTATCTGACTGCGGTAATCTTTGCTTCATTGTTTAAAATGGCTTGCATTCACTTGTCCAAAAAAAGCTTATTAATGGAGCTATGACTTTTCTATTACTATTTTTTTTTCTCCAGTATCTTCGCTTCACTGATGCTTACCAGCCTACCATCTAGTATTAAAATCTAACATTATGACAATCGCATTTTGTTTAACAAGACTGATGGAGAAAATTTCTGCAAACTATGATTAAACTTACACTGATCATGAACAGACAATTAAAGCAAATAATTAATTTACAATACTCTAATATTTCATTGTGAGCTAATATTTCAGATAATGCAATTGGTGTGTTTTTACCATGCAGGTACATTTCAGTGAAACCAAAAATTGATTCTAGCAAGCAATGCCTCAGTTTTGTTTGGAGAAAATATTTATTTATGAACTGGCTCTCACAGGAAATGCATAATTTATAATCAAATAAATCTTTTTATTTGCACACATACAAAACGTGTTCCTAGAGCAAATGGAGAAAACTTAATATTAATCTGAAGCTATTAGGAAAAAAAAAACCCATGGCTATTTTTACTAAAGAGTTATTGGTCATAGAACTGTATGGTATTGCATTAATATCTTATATCAAGTAATTTGAAGTATTTACCAGATTATTGTAACACAATTATAACCATTTACATCTATTAATGGGTTTGATAAAGTAATGAAAGGAGTGCACCATTGTTTTTCCAAATAGAGTGGCTGGCTCTTCCTGAAGAAAGGAAAAAAAAAACTCAATTAAGTATTTTGATATCATTCAAAATGCAAGAATGTTGAGAAAAAGAAACAAGTTCCAACTTTCAAGGTTTCAGAGTACCTAATGCCTATTGTTTCCATGGAGTGTGCTGCCTTTTTAATGACCTTCTGTATGCATTTCCACTAAAGCACCATAAAGATATAGAGCGCAACAATGGTGATCAATTTATAGTTCCAAGGAACTGAATGTTTTTCATGATTGTTTGGGATATTCACTCAAAGTCTTTGCCTCAGTCACACATCAGTGGTAGTGGTGTTGTAAAGTGATGCGTTCCTGGTGGAATTTGTTGAGACAAGGACATGCAGACATTCTAATGGATTTGGAAAACACACTTGCTTGTCTTTAACAGTGTCCTGGAACTCGGTAATCCCAAAACTCAGCATTCATCCTCGAGGGATTTTCATAAAGCTTGTTAAATTTGTGTTAATCCAAACACCTGTCATCAAATGCTAATTTGCTGAAGACACGGGGGAGGGTTGTTTGTATAACTTATTTAACATCTCAGAATAATTTTGCGAATGCAACTCCAGATGCTTACAAAACAGAATGGTCTATGAATTGTAATGTTGACTTCATAGAACGATTCAAAATGTCCCCAGTAACCTCCAAGGTTCCCCCAGCTCAGTCTATATCTAAGCACTGCGATGAGACTGTGGCTCTATTAGATCATAAGATTAGTGACACATTGGAAAACATGTCTATGCCCAACAGTCAAGTAAGGATGGCAAGCAATGGCCAAAATGCTCCAGGAACACAGAATCTGAATGAACAAAGGCATTGAATTTGTGCTCTCACACACTTTGTCATCACTCTGTTAGTATGCCAACATTTCAGGTAGCAGTTTGATGGTAGTTTGTTCAACATGCAAGCTAATTGCAACTGAAAGGCTATTATTTTGCCCACAGTATGGATGTGCGCATTAGAGCCAGGGATATGCAGTGTATTTTTTTTTATATTATTATTATGCATTTGTGTGTGACTGCATGTTTTATCTAACAATCCAGTTCTGCGGCACCTGTCTTTCCTTTTAGGCTACAGCTCTCATTTTTTTTCCTATTGTTTTTTTTTTTTTCCTCCCTCTCTTTCTGTTTTGGTGTATGGTAGCTTCACTTCTCCTAGAAACAGTGCTTTGCAGCCAAATTGACATTCACTGGAGTGTGCCCCCTTCCTGTCATTTTGTCAGCACCATTACAGTGTGGAGCTCAGCCAAGCGAGACATCTGACAGACAGGCAAATGGGAGTGGTGGACTTCAGCAACATAACACCCTCTCACTGCCCTCTCTGCACCCAGTGGTAAGGTTCAGTGCACGTACATGCACAAACAAAAAAAGAAAAGGAAAAAATTTTTGCAACCACGACTTCCTCTTTACTCATTTCCATTTAAATGTTTTTTTTCAGGGAAAGATGAGAACAAAGAAGTAAGACAGAGATTGATCAGATAGATACAATCATCATGAGAAGTAAAGAGAAGAAAAGCCAAAAAGTAGACCTGACAAAGGTAATTGATCAGACAGTGGCAAGAACCTTAACCCTGGAGAAATCGTTTGGAAAGTACTACTTGAGGTTCAAAAATGATTCATGTCTGTGCTACAGGATGCTTATATCTTATATTTTGTAATACCAAGCTCATACAGTGGTACCTCTACCTACAAAATTAATTGGTTCTGGAGGTAGTTTCGTAACCTGAAACTTTCGTAAGTAGAGACGCGTTTTCCATGTAAGTGCCCTGATCCATTACAAGCCTCCCAAAATCCAAACATATATTTTTTTTAATAAATTATAAATAATACATGAAATGACATAAAAACCTGTAAGAAATACATGTTAAAACTTCACATGTGAAAAGCATTCAAGACAGTTGCCAGTACTCCAAGAAGTGGACATCCCAGGAGATTTACCCAAGGTCAGACCATGAAAGGTTCAAAGAAATAAAAAAAAGAGAAAAAAAAGAAAATGTCAAAGGATAAATCTCAGATTGTGCAGGCCTCATAGAGATAAGATCAGATAAAAAGTTAAAGTTTGTGACAGCGCAGTTAGAAGAAGACCAAACAAGGGTTACTCAGAGAAGCATTTTCTGCCTAAAAAGAACATGGAAGCACAGTGGACACTCACAAAACTACATCTGAACAGAAACACCTAAAACCCACTGTCAAGCATGGTGGTAATTATTTGGGGCTGTTTTACAAGGCCTGTACACTTTGCAGTCATTGATTTGACCATTAACTTTTACATTCTTCCATTTTAAATACAACTTTTTATGAAAATTTTTGAGACAAAATTCTCTCTCTCACACACACACACACACAAAACTAAAAAAAAATCTTAAAAAAAAAAAAAAACCAAACCAAAACAGAAAATATGTTCTAGCTCTGATGTCTGATATTAAATTTCAAGTAGCTGGAAAAGTTAAGTAAAGTGGTTCCTTTGGCTAATGCATGTGAATTAATGACATCTCTGTCCTTTGCAGTGAATAACAAGGGGTCTCCAAAGGGCCATTGAATGTAGAGGTCTACAGGTATATCTCCTTAATAAAAATATTAAACAATAAAATTTAAGTGATAAAGTGCCACCATGGGTACTACTCAATCGTCTCTCTCTCTCTCTCTCTCTCTCTCTTCTTTCTTTCTCTGTCTCTCTCTCTGCGTGAGTGCTGAAACTCACCACTTCAACTTACACACAACACAGCACACTTATCAGTCAGGTGTCATGACAAAACACTGAAAAAACAGGGTGATAGGGGACTCAAATGGAACCAACGCTTGTCAGCCAAGATGGATCCTGACACAGGAATATGCTCAGGAAATGATTAGATAACAATAACAGAATCCAGCCTGTCGTCTTAGAGGAGGTGTGCTGGTGCCTGATAAAGGATTCAGATTTATGTGGCTTTCACCAAAAAGAAGCAGATGTTATGTTTCTTGAAAAATTGTACATGGGAGCTTGGATGTGATGTAGAGTTACCCAGAAGAGAGGAAATACAAAGGGATTATTAAAAGACAGGAAATGAAAAACACATCCCCAGTTTTGCAGTTTTATGTCAATTTCATGTCTTGAACATTACTGTTTTTTTTTTTTTTGTTTGTCCTTGACTATTGACAGAATCTCTGTCAGAGACAACTTTTTAGCCACATACAGTACTATGCCATGATGTACCATTGACATTTCCCTTTGTAGGTAGTTTTTTTTTTTTCTTAACAGAAGAAGCTTAGTAATCACTCTTGCAAGTCTAACATCAAAGCTGTTTTGTTGAATTACACTCAAAACCACTGACAACTTCAGAGAAAATTCTGCCAAGTCAGACCCTCAGCACAGTTCAGACCTCAATTACTCATTGACATGGTACTTACACAAAAGGTTTATCCTTACTTTCTGGTACTCAACCCCATTAGTTCTGTTTTTCTTTTTTCAGTCTGAACTGCAATAATCTATTACAGACAACTGTCCCAACAGAAGTCAAAATGGCTCGCAGCAATCCAGAAACAAAAACGGACCCAGCGGAGACTAATCGGAGAGAACTTATTTCTGTGAAAGCCCATTCAGCAGAAGGTGGATTGGGGGTGGGGTGGGTGGGGGGGGGGGGGTTACTAAATAGACCATGGTGAGAAGGAAGCCTATTTATTGTAAGAAAGCAAATCCCTGACTGTGTATTTAATTTTGTGCTCACATAGCATGGAGCAAAACAGCTGCAAGGGACGTTTGGTGCAAAGTACAGTTATCTAGTCCACACAAAGCTATTTTCTGGAATAACAGCATTGCTGAATCAATGCTGTGAGGTACGGTGATATTATGACTTTTTTTTAAATGTCTCTGCTTTAGACAAAACTAGGTGTCTACAATGGTTGTTTGATTCCATTTTCATAAAATAGACTACGAAATATCAACACTGCAGGATAAATGATACATACTCCAATTTTCACTGAAGCAAAAATGAACATGTTGAAGGACAATTTAAAAAGACTGATAATAATAATTCCCGGAGATAATAAACTACTGAATCATTTACTGTTCAGGAATGTGTATGAAAATGTGAGAACAATAAAGAGATCACGATAAACTAGTAAGTCACATTTATTTACAGAGCAACTTTCCCAGACAGTCGTCACAAAGTGCTTTACAATAAATTACAACAGTAGATTGAAAGTAATCAGGAACAATTAAAACCAACAGAAACAAACTGTAAACAAAACAAAATCATCTAAAAACCTGCCTACATAAAAAATGTTTTCAGCAGTTTTTTTTAAAGTGTCCTCTGAAACTATAAAACCAAAAGAGCGTGGTAGTTCCAGAAGTCTAGGTGCTGCTACATCAATATGAGGCAGAGGCCGACCACAAGAACACGATTTATTGGTTTGGACTGAAACTGTCAGGAACAAAAATAATTGTTTAAGTTTTCCCTGAGTTTAGGTGTAAAAAGCTAAACCGGGTTCAGTTCCTGGTCTGCTAACAATTATGTAACTCCCTAAATTTGCAGAGGCCATTAAGACATTAATTCATTTTCATTTTATTGATTTATTCTAGACATGCCAAAACAAGACAGAAAGAGCAAAGGAAGCTGGATATTATCAGCAGGAAGATGATAGAAAATGTTGCAAAACCTTGGAATTAAGTTTCCAAGACGCAACATCAAGACAAAATTTGTTACCCTAAAAAGAGCAGTTTCTGTTCAGTGAAGTTTGTGAAGGCCTGACTGACATTTATCAAATATATTATTTTTCTACGATTTTTCTATGATACAAGTTGCTCAACAGCATCCTTTTCTAAAATGTTTGATAAAAATAGGCTAGCTAAAGGTCTAGTGTCTGCACTTCAAAGTACGTTCTTTTGAGTCACATTCTTCTTATGCACTCAGCTGATAAAACACTTTGCGTCAGATATTAGCCAATACGCCATCAACATGCAAGGTAGGATTGAATTAGTACAGTAAAACAATAAACATAATTTGACAGAAAGCTTAAACGACTTAGATCATTTCACTGTGCAAAATTCCGTACCCAAGTTGATTAGGTCTATTAACTTGAGGAGATGTATAGTTTTCCTCTTGAATGGTATAAACATGTTGTACTGACCTGTTTTATTTATGATCCTCCCTTTTTGTTCATGCCAAAGCCAGTACCTCCACATTCTCTGATCTCTCTAATGTTCTGTTAATTATGCCTCTGAGCATTCAGGTTCATTTCATTGTGAACCAATTATAGCACATTAAACAGTGGAAAGTGATGAAATCAGAGGATGTGCAGATTACTGAGGGAAGCTTAATTATTAGCCAAGTAGTCTGTGACTGAAAGAGGAATCCCATGAAAGACAAGGAAAAAAAAAGGTGTGCAAGGTAAAGATGAGACCTTCCTCCTCCCATATTCCCACTATAAATACTGCCTTGGTAGACTTGAGCAAACAGCCAAGTGCTTCATTGGAGGCTGCTGAAAAAGATCACATGATCTGTGAGGTGAAGCTCAGTGATGGAGGAATTTTAAAACGGTCTTGATAACCTGGAATAATCAGTATTTAATAACTTCCCTCAGTTTAAATGAGAACACAATAATCTCGTTTGAGCAGGATGCCCGAAAACACTGAAATAGCACATATTAAATTAATCTACATTCAGTCTGACTGACATTTTTACTTGACATTAAAATCTAATATTTAATAAGTATTACTATCCAAGATTTTTAAGGTGGAAATTGTGAAATTGTGTTAGGGCCTGTACAAAAATCAGATCATTTCTGTTATACTGACATGTGCAAAAATTAGTTCCCCTCTTTTAATCCTTTTTGTGTGTGTGGGTGTGGGAATACATGCGTTAGTGCACAAGTTACTATTGGTATCGATGTGGATGAATTATTATTATGATTATTATTATTGTTATTATCATCAATATGTTAGAGAAGTTAGAGGAAATGGGTTAAAAAAAAGAATATTATGACTGAAAGTCTTTTGCACATGGTTTTGGAGGAACTGGGGCCCATTCTTTTTTCAACTTTGCACCAGTTTGATGTTTTAGGCCCCTTAATAATTAAACAACAGTAGAACTACTGTATATTGAAATTAAACTGCATTGTGGCTCGTCGAGCTGAAAGCTATAGTGATAAATTGATAGTCCATTCTTGATAATTAACAGCTACTTTGATAACTCTCAGATTTGCATATAAACATGCAAGCATTGCTTTTTCTGCAACTGATGAACAGTGGCCTGCATATATGATCATTCAGCCTTAGGTGGAAATGATCAAAGGGAGATACAGATGTACCGATGAAGCATGGTTGATGCAGAGGCTCATATGCCAACTGTCATCTGTTACCAGAAAAACACACCAATACTTAAATCCTAATTCTCTTTATAAGATTACATCAGGAAGGCCTTCTAACACTACCATCCCAGCACAAGACTATTGCACAGGGCTGAAGTTATTTATTACACCCAGAGTTATTCATCCATCTCTAATTTGCCTACACCCGCTTTATCCTGTTTGGGGTCACAGGGGAGCTGGAGCCTATCCTGGCTTTTGAGAGGTGGGATACACCCTTTACATGTCTTCAGTCCATCACAGGGCCTTGCACAGACAATCGAGACAAATGACCATGCATGCTCAGACGATGCATGTTCACTAATCAACCTATTTGGCATGTTTTTGGACTATGAAAGGAAGTTGGAGTACCCAGAGACAGTCAAGGAATAATTGGCCCAGATAAGTGTATATGCATGTATAAAAGTAGTTAAAAATTAACCAAATCTGACAAAAGTCATTATCTAGTGACTTTTTTCCTAGTGAAGTTGACAGTTGCATTTCTTTCCATTTCCACTTCATCACATCAGGATGGAGTTTAAGTGTAAGCATCATTTATTCACCTGGCTCAAGACATCTGGGAAAATGTGGTGCAACTTTTACTACTTCGTGACAATTAATACTTATATTTTAACTTTTCATTTATTTTCTCATTATAAAATAAATATTTTGATCTAACTACTTGAAGCTGTGGTCAGTCCAGTCCAAAACTGATATCAGGTACATTGAAGTGAAATGGAAAAAGCAGAGATCTCATTTGAACTCTACTGGCTTGGACTGGATTGTACTGGACATAAATGTAAGATTCAAATGATTAGAAACCATGTAAAGATGGGAAGATGATTATGACTTCTGTTGTTTAAAAATTGCATCAGGTCACTATGACCTGTTTCTCAGTATCTAATGTAGAATATCTAATCCATGTGGGATATTGTTCAGGCACCATGGCATGATTTTCTGAGGCTAGCTAAGAGGAATTTAGCTCATGGCTCAAATGTACTGATAACAAAGTGGTTAAAAGGACTGCATTTCCTTTAATTCATTGTCTTGTGGTGACAACGGTTGTCCTGTACGCTGTATGTGATTTACCTGAGCATCTCTGCTTGTACAGTAATCCCTCACACTTTGCGGTCTCAGCAATCGCGGTCATCACTACATTGCGGAAGGTTTCAAAAATATTCATTGAAAAAAAATATTTGAAAAAAAAATTTGAAAAAAATTCAAACGAAGCGCACGAGGCTGAGCGATATGGAGCCCAGTTTGGGTCATAATTCAATTAATAAATGAGTCTTTATTATGAAATACAGGCGTTTATTATTACGAAATATGTATCCATTATTATGAAATATTTCCGATTATTATGAAATACATGTTTATTATTATGAATTATCTTCCATTATTATGAAATATATGTGTATTATTATGAAATATTCCCAATAATTATGGAAAAAAATAAATATAATAAATAAATATATTTTTATTATTATTTAATCTTAGTTTAATGCATAATAGTTTATTTCAGAATGGCTTTTTTTTTTTTTATCTAAGAAGGAGTTTTTTACATAATTGCTTCCAATTTCATAAGAATGAGCTTTAAATGAAAATGACATTTTGCCCCTGGGCGGGACCAGTGGTTGACCTGCACACTCATTGGCTGATCCTTCTCCATTTTACGCTCTGACATCGACTAGTTTTGGCCGTGAGGTCCCGTTAGCAGCGGGCCGTGCGCTCCTAGTCCAATTGTAGCTATGGCAGCTTGGACTGAGCTACGGGAAACCTTGACATTTCTTAGTCGATGTCAACTTTTAACCGTAAACTGAGGTGCATTCTGCCACCTACTGGCCTGGAGTATATACATTGCACCTCTCGCCCACTATCGATATTCACTGTTCTGTTGCTTATGCCTGAATGAAAGAGCAGCCAATCACATAAATGGCTCCGCCCTCTCTGCTGTGATTGACACACAAATCATTCTTATGAAAAACAAAGCCATTATTATGTAAAAGCTCATTCTTATGAAAAACTAAACCATTATCATAATAATGGGAAATATTTCATGATAATAAACATGCATTTCATAATAATGGGAAATATTTCATAATAATAAACACCCGTATCTCATAATAATAGACTCATTTATTCATTGAGTTATGACCCAAACAGGGTTCCATAAAGTGAAACTCATTACATCAAGAACGAGTCTCAGGAAGCAACACGAGCCTACACGAGATGCCCCATGAAAGAAAATCGAGGCCTGTGATTGGCTGCTATGACGGGCATTACTGTCCCGTCGGTTATTTGTAGCTGATTGGCTGACACGCGTCCCCGGGTCTCCCATCTCTTGCTCTTGTCAGCCACGCACAGAGAAGAGATCGTCTACATCCCGTAGACTATGCGTACACGCGTACATGTATACTTTATGTACATATACATGTACATCCACATCGCTGTTTTCACCATTTGCGGGGGGTCACAGCCTCCATTAACTGTGAAGTGTGGGGGATTACTGTATACAAATGGGGATTAAATCCACTTGCACCCTCTGTTCGATTCGTCCAGTCAAGGGCTTTGTTAAAGTGTTGTACAATTGCCTCACTAGAACTCACTAATTATTGGTAAGCTAAAATACATCAAATTAAATCAAATTGAATAATTTCACAACAACTTTTATTCAATGTAATGCCAGGACTGACATCTTCATTGCAGAAAACAAAAAAAAACTAAACAACAACAAAACATGGTAATGGCTTTTGTGTTATGGTTATTAATGCAGTCCTTCATTGTCATTAAAAAAGTATTTCCTTCCACTGATAATTCATCAGTGAAACAACACAGCAATGTGTTTACAGGGGACTGATCAATTAGGTGCCTGCCAGTTACAACAGTGACTATCAGTGCTAACAGAATCAAGATCTTGACAATTCAGTAATTAGGACCACTAAAACGTCCTTACAGCTTTATCAATGTTTATGGGATAATATATCAAATGAGAACAATGTAGAAGACAGAGGGACATTTTAGCTCAATGTCCAGTTCAGAACTCTACTCTCTTGGTTCATGGTTTGACTGGTAATTAGGAGTAGGTGAAAAATCCATGCTATATTAGTGATTTTTTATCATTGTTAATTGGAAACCATTCACAAAGGCTAAGTGTTTGAAATGATCTTTGTTTTAAAAGCAATCAACTCAGTGTGGTATGCTGTGCAAACTTATTTATCTTATGGTTAATCTTTGGAAAAGAAAGCCCTTGCATTGATTTGGGTTTAAAATGAGCTTTTTGTGATGATTTCAAATCCTGTCGCAGATAGACATGCAAATTTGAAATTCCAGCATTAATAAATCAAACTAGATGTCAAACAGACAGAGCGGCACTTTATAAATGTTCCGCTTACATTGGTCAGACAAAGATTATAACTGTCTTTCATATTCTATTTTGCAGAGAATAGTGGCTTTTCCTGACTTTGCTGCAGAGAAACTTTGCTGGGCAACAACACTGCTCACCTGAGACATTTTTCTCTCATGAAGTGGAAGTGACCATTAAATTATTAGATCTACAGAGAATCTGATACATCAGAGTTTCATTAGGCAGACTTTATTCTTTGCCTTATGTCTAGAGAAAGAGAAAAAAGGTATTTCTATTTTCACTTTTAAACACAGTTCATATCCGGATGATTTTTTATTTGTTTAACTGATAAATGGTAGTTTCACTTTCACAGGTCAGGATTTATCATGCTGCAAAATATTTGCAAAACCTTTTTGATATTCTCTCTTAATTACTAGTCAGCTTTAAGTGCCCGATAACTGACACCATACAAGAAATTAAATGAAAAACCTGAATAAAAGAGTGGAGAAAAATGTAGTTAATTCCATGCATGCGCAGTGCATGGGAACTGTGAAATAAACATCCAGTGCTAAGCAGATTGTGTTTGCCATCAAGATAGGTACAGTAAAAGATCAAAGGTACTATAAAGGAACTGAAGGAAGGAGCTCGGTAGAAAATAAAGAGAAAGAGAAAATAAATAAATAATCTAAATGAGAATATTAGTGCAGGTCAAAATATGTCAGAGCAAGAGCGGTCTGTCAACACACATAGATGGATATTAAAAAAAAGGGGGTTGGGGGGCTGCAGTGTATGTGCCTCTCATTGCGAAGATGAATGCACATTAGAGAGCTCAGTGGGGCAAGAACAAACACCAGCCTTCATAGCACTGGAAAAAAAAATATCATGGTTAGATCGTTCTTTTTTTACTATTATCTCAAGAACACCAGACTTTTTGTGATGGACATGAAGAGAATAACCTGAATACTTCACCTCTGCAGGGAGCTGATCTCCTCTTTTAAAGAAGAGGTCACAGTAAATCACCTCTCGCTTGCTCCAAATGCCCACCTTTAAACAATGATAAAATATTTTTGTCCTGATGGGGTTGGTTTCTTCCAAAGTAAAACTGGTCCTATATACTGGGTAAGAACAACTGTTCCATAAGTGTTACAATTAGGTACATCAGTGGCAGCACCTAACACAGTCACCAGATGTGAACCCAGCTCAGCACATTGGCAATATTTTGAACTAACACTTTAAACAGTGCTCTCTACGAGCTTCATCAAAAATAACAAATGAGTAAATATCTTTAGAACTGTTGTATACCATCCATCCATTCATAATCTATACCCGTGTTTTTCTATTCAGGGTCATGGAGGTCTGCTGGAACCTATCCCAGTTCTTTTCGGGCTAAAGGGGAAGGGACACTGTGAGCAGGTCGTCATCCCATCACAGAGCCACATGTAGACAAATACCACATGCACTTACACTCCTTTGTGCAATTTAGAACTGTCAGCCTAATATGCACATTGGCATCTGGGAGGAAGCTGGAGTACTTGGAGAAAACTCATGCAAGCATGGGGAGGTGGTGAAACCCCATACTTTGGGGTTTCCGTACTTTAACAGTCAGGTTTTGCAGCAGCGCTACAAGGATTTTTCCCTGAAATTTCTCCAGAAATCTCTACTGGGGACACATGAGGGGACTGCAGGCAGGTCTCCAGTCTAGCACTTGTACACTCCTCAGCCATGCCTTTGTAATGTGTGCAGATGGTTGCTTTGCATTTGAACAAAAAACTTGAAATGTTACAAAACAAGTAGATGTGGGAAAAAAAAAAAAGCTCTCAAAGCCACCTTTTGTTGCTTTAAAATTTCAGTCTCTCTTGTTTAGATTAGTCGTGCCATGACAGAAGTAGAAATTACATTTTTTAAGCTCACAGTCCCATACAGACATGGCTTCAAATTTATCTTTATGGTGTCTTTGTTTTCCAATCAACAGTCCGGATCCGGGGCCTCATGTTCTAACACTTGTGTGGATTTCATTCTAAATCTTTCCATACGCAAAAATGATTCAGATGTCCTAAACCTTGCGTACAGGCAAATCCATGCGCATTCTATTAGTACATCGCAATCAAGTTGAAATTGAGTGCACATGCCGGAGCACAACACTGTGCCTGCCCCCACCCCCCCTTAGATAGGACAATTTGAATATGATAATGAGTACAAGCAGGCATGGGAAACCCAAACAAAGAAAATGGGAAAAACAAGCTGAAAAAAAGAAATTTAACCGTGCATGAGCTCATTCTTTCTGAAAATTGAAGCCTGGAAAAATGTTTGATTTGGCATTTTGTCTTCTGGCATAAACAGTAAAAGAAAAAAAAAAGGAGTGAGAGTGTGTGGTAGAAGGTCAGACGGAAAGGTGGAGGTGAAGCGGAGAACCTCTGTACTCTGGCAAAGCATGGCCAGAACAGGTGGTGGATCTAGGGTCGCTGATCTCACTGATGTGCTGCATTATGTAGTCTGAATGTGGCTCTCCTTGTCAGGGCAATATATAGGAGCATCCCCAGGTCCTGTCAAGGCAGCGCCTCAGACTTTTCAACTGCCCGAACCCTCTACAACTGTATCTTCACTCTCGGACAGTCTATGGGTTGGTGAGAAGGATTATCAGCCTTCAGATAACTGCTGCCACGTGATGTGCATGATTTAATATGATCTGAATAATTGGTTAATTGAGAAATTGTTACCATAAGGCTCATGTGTCTACATAAATTATTTAATGACTGAAATTACTGAATCCATATTTTTCATATGGTGTCAATTTATTGCCATGTATATATGTATATTGCAAATCACAATCCAAAATCTAAGAACTAAAGTTATGAATTAGAGAAGAAAAACAACAATCAAATTTCGTAAACGAGAGCCACAATCACCTTTCTCGGTTACACTTTATTTTTCTTAATCGCTATCAGTTCCAAAACCATCACCATTTTTCAGTTGCACTTTTACCGTTCTTGCTTTCAATTTTAAAAAGAGTGAAAGCAATGATGATGATGATGATGATGATGGCACTCTCATTTTCCTTCTCTGATTTTCCTTCCCTTCTGGTTCTAAGATTTTTATTTGCACTATACATGGCGCTGAATTTCACATGCATACAAATACTCAAGGCAATGATTCCTAATGTTTGGAACTTCACTGCATCGCCTCCAAGTGTCACCAGTGGACAAAACCTGAAGAAAAGTGTGTACGCCAGTCATAAAATGGGCACGGAGGACCACACATTCTAAGGTTCACTTCACTTTTAGTACATCCGAGTGTGGAAAATGAAGTATAGACCTTTTTTTTCGTGCATATGCAAGGTTGGCACATAAGGCCCTGGGCTGTTGATTTGACCACAGGGCACATCTTGAATGTGTCATAGCCCATCCCAGTCCAGAGAGCCCAGAGAGTTTGACGTCATGTCCCAACAAGGGAACACATAGCTTCTGTTTGCGCAAGTTTTAAGTAGCATTTCTGACTGTAATTCCATACTGTTGTGCTTGACAATTCTCAGACTGATCTTTTATCCATATGGTTATATAGCAGCTGATGAATGGTGGTTCTTGTAGTGTCCTCTGAGGGACTGGAGGTCACGGGTGTCAAGCTAAGGCTTCTGCACTTGCCTATCTATACACTGAAATCCCTCTAGATTCAAGGAATCATTTAATTTAATGATATCATGCAGTGTAGATAAAAAAAATACAGATTTTTTTTTGCAATCTTTCATTGAGGAAATATTGTTGTTCAAACATTTTAAAGATTTTTCTTGTACATTTAGAAACAAATTGAAAGTCCTTCACCCATAAATGTCCCCCAAATACTTTTAGTCCAAAATCATTATTATAATCACCTAGCGACGTCACTCGTTTAAAATAAAATTATCATTATTATTATTATCATCATTATTTAGTGTTATCCTTATTACTCTAGTGTAGCCTTACATACACATATACATTACCTGAAATGCAAAATTAAACAATTGTTATTCGATAAAACACGAACTCATGAAAGTTGAGAGACAACATGAAATATCTTGTATCTTACTGTTTGAAAAATGAACAGGCAGTAATTCTTAAACTTGTTTGACTTTTATTTGCTTTCAATTTCATTTTCTAGTTTTATGATTAGTACTACACAGTGTTAGACAATTAGCTGTTAACATTTGTATTAAATCTGAAGTGCATTCATTTGCAACAAACAGCAATGCTGCAAATAGCTTTTTAATGCTATGTCACATTAAAGAGACATACTTTCCAGCAAGTGTTATATCAGGTAAAAAAAAATGAACATTTCTGTAATTTTAGATATTTAAATTTCAAAACACACATATCGCTATACTATATATATATATATATATATATATATATATATATATATATATATATATATAAATACATGGCTTTTCTTCACACCTCTCAGATTTTGGTCCTTTTAATTACTTTCTCATCTGGAGGAACCACCCAAGGTTCTGTTTATTGTGGCCTACTTCATTACTGTCATGAGGTCTGTTTGGTTGCCATGGTATGACCATTACAGCACGTCCTTTGAATTTTAATTATCATTCACTGTCTTACTTGTGCTGATGACTTAATTGAGCTCTGCAAATGTCATTTTCTTTCACCCTGACGATCCCAACCCTGAGGGGAATTTCGCTGGCCATGTCTCTGGTAACTGTTGTTTGATGGAAAACATAGTTATTTTCCTTCCACACAATCCCCACATCCACACATAAATATGGTTCATCATGGGCCAAATCATGAAACAGATTGTGGCAATGCAATGGCAATACACCAAAGCCTCATTTAAAGCAAAAACTGGTCACTTGAATTAAAACTGAAAAACATGAAACCGATCATTTCTAGGAAACAAATAAAACAAAGGATACCTCTATCTCCTCAAGATGCTACTTATGTGATTTGCAAGACTGCGGCATTTTACCTACAAAAGGTCAGGAGGAGTCTCTAAAGTTGCTGTTGTAAGTCATTTTGCAGGGAGGAGCTTTTAAGAAAAAGCTGAACCACAACAGACAGGGATAGTGAGGAACCTGCAGATTTAATAAAAGCTTTAAGCTATGTCCACAATCTTCTCAAGGTTACAGGTTCAATCATGATAATAATAATAATAACAATAGTGATAACAATGAAACATTATTATTATTATTATTATTATTATTATTATTATTATTATTATTATTATTATATTATTAATTATAATTAATAATAATGATAATAATAATAATAATAATAATAATAATAATAATAATAATAATAATAATAATAATTTAATAAATCATTACCAAAGCGGTAAATTACACCCAGGGACATGAGGCGGACTGTTTCCAGCTAACTTTATATGCAGTATGTCCATACAGGGCCGGACTGTTCATCTGTGTATTCTGGAAAAATCCAGAACGGTCATCTGGTCTGCGGCCGTCAGCCCTGTTCAATAACCAAAACTTTCAGTCTATCAACTAACAGCAGGGGGCGCTAAGATGATCATTTATCAGATATAGGCCTAAAAACCAACAAAGCAGACTAATAATAATGTCTGTCAACAGAAAGATGGCAAGCAGAAAACGCAAGGAGAAAGGTGGATGGGAAAAATTTAAACTAAATAAAGCCAAGTAAGTTTGAGGTGGAGAAGTGTTTTCCTTTTTGGCACTATTTATCTTTGTCTTCTCTTTTGTGGGGCGTGGTGGTGCAATGTCTGTGGAATAGGCTACAAATGTTGTTTGAAGGATGACTGGTTGAATGGTACCAGTTTAATTTTAAAAATCAGTATGATGTCAGGGTCCTACAATGGTATTTTCTTGGTAGTCTAGTGGTTAAGTGGGTGGACTCTCATATAGTGGTTTGAGGGTTCAATTTCCAGTGTTGTAATATGTTGTTGTGTCCCTTTTTTGCCATTGCTTTTTCTCTATCCAATAAAGGCCACTAGAAAATATCTTAAAAATATGCTGATATGACATATAAAACATAACCTGCTAACTGCTGCTGACTAAATGGTGAAAAATCTACTCTGTAGGCTTCATAAATATGTAAATGTGAGATAAATCTGATGGAGTCAGTGTTTCACCAGCCATGAATCTCACCACATGGTTATGAGGCATTATTTATGTTAACATATCAGAAAACTTTCATTTCAAACACAAAAGGGATGTTTTAAATAAATGTATGGTTTATAAAGATACTTTGTCATCTTCGACTATCTTTCAGTATTTTTGCAGTATCAAGAGGCCAGTAGGGTGTCCTCTTTTTGGGTTTTTGGGTCACCCTAGCATAATATTAAAACTATAAAATGTGTCAAGCAGGCTAATTCTTACACAGAATAGACCTAAAAGGCTAAAAATGTAATGAGATTTGGGAAAACCAAATCTGTTTTCTTCATCTTGTCTGTAGCCTTGGTATCAAATAATGTGTTTATCTAAAGCGTTAGAATTTTGGAGGTGTAAGTACAGGTTTAATGGCTGTCATTCAAAGTAATGCTAATAAAAATATGTTCATCAAACATGTGATATACATATAGATTTTTTTTTCTATTTAAAATGCAAGCATATAAGTAACTGTAAAATAGCAGTATCAAGTCTGTTATTTTAGTCCCAGCCCGTCCCTGTGTCCATATATTTCTTTACACATCTAGTTAGTCTGACTGGAATTTAAAATCTCTTTTTCATGAGAAAGATATATACAAAAACATTCCACATGTGAGCTTCAGTAAAATGTCACAGAGAGTTTCCCCTCAGCTGCCATACATGCTGACTGAATATGTTTATTGTTACTTGCATGAAAATATTGATGGGATTGATTGTCTGTCTGTGCTTTCAGCTGAGTAAGTATGTATTTATTTTGGGTGCAAAAAAGACATTTGTTATTAAGGCCACATCCACAACAAAAGCATCAGTTGCATAAAGAGATGTTTGCTTATCCATGGAAAGGTACACCAAATATTGATCAGTGTCCTTATGGATTAAATTGTTTTTCATGTAATGTCTGACATAGTCAAGAAGAGACTTGTTAAAATTCACCGTACAGCCATATCTACAAGTAGCTTTTCATTTGAAAAGCAAAGTGGGTGCTCTAAACATATAAAGCTCTCTGAAGTCCTTTTAATTGCAGTCCAAAACACTCATTAATATTTGATGTTGTGGGGATCCCACCAGATATCACAGTCTCCAAGAAAAGTCTGCTGAGGTAACACACATCAAAGATAGTGTCAAGACAATGTGTCAAATAGCTTTTGAGAAATGCCTGAAAGGGAATTTAAAAGAGCAGATGAAGGTGGACCTGTTTGGTCCGTGTGGAAGGGGCAGAAAACAAATGAAATGCAGAAGAGCAGCTCAACCCTGATCCTTGGTTTTTTTTTTTTTTTTTTTCAGGAGAATATTGAGTGAGACTGCTGGATTTTAAGACTCAAGTAAATTTTAAGGCTAGAATTAAAGGTAAACCAGAGAAAAAACACAAACATAAAAATGAACATGGCACCCGTTTTCCATGAAAGCGTTCAGTATTTCTCATGAAGGTGACTCGAAATGGATTCTCTTTTATTATACAAGATGAGATGATAATGAATCAAGGAAAGCAAGTCAGAGGATATGGGGTCTAGACAACTGAAACACGATTAATTTTTCTGGTGCAAATGCACCTTGCTGTCTCTTCTGTGCAATGCTATTACAACGAAAAATGAGGATGTCACAAATGATAAGTATGGTCTGGGTCCACAACCTCCAGATTAAGAGCAAAAATATGACTGGTGCTTGACTAGACAGTCAGGTCAAGGAGGGTTTTGAAAAGATCACAAATAAAATCAGCCCATAGATTTATATTATTCAAGTTGTGCTTATGCTTTATTGAGATGGATTAAAGAAAGCAGAAATTTTCTTGGCGTACATTATATCACAAAATAATTTCTAAACAAAGGCTGGGGCAAATCTTGACAATCAAGTGTTCCACAATATGAAACTGACATATTAAAATTATTACATTTTCTAGGCTCCAGAAGTGCTACATCACTAGATTTGCCTTTTAAAATAGTAACAGACCTACTGTAAACCAATTACTTGAAATTGCTGGGGATGCCTCAAAACGATGAAATTACTAAAATGTGTAGGCTCCAATACAGTTCCAAGCCTACATTTTCTTTTTCTAATTTGCCAGTGCTTTGCAAACTTTTAACATGTTAAAAACGCTTATATGGATATAGAAGGGGACAGCTATTTGACCCAAAGCTGGCAGAGGACCTTTCTCTTCTCAAATCTGCTATCAGTAAATTCATAGTCACAGCTAAATTCATGATTCAAGTTTTGCATCATCTTGTGAGAACAGAACCTGACACACGCACAAAAACGGCAAAGTGTCAAACACTTTGTCTTTATTGTAACACTACTACATTTAACACTAGAAAACTAGAACAAACATACCTATTGCAGATACTACATGCTGCAATAGAAAAAGCAGTTTATTGGCAAATTCTGCACATCACGGACACCTTTCATAACTGTGGGGGTAGCTTTACATCCAAAGACTAGATAACTAGATAACACTCTAGTTAATTGCAATGGCTGATGGGAGAACAGCTAATTCAGTACTGAATGTTTGATAGCTGTAAGAGCAGACTGTAGTCGAGAGGAAGATGGAGAGGGCAGATGTTATGGCCTATGTAGTTCCCATCCTGGAAGAGGCTTTATCTTAAATTCATTCATAGAAGCTTAGAGTGGTGACAAATCTGTATAAAGAAAGCCAAGATACTGTTTAGCTGTTCATACAGGCACTTTCATTACATATTCAAAAACACAACTATCTAAAGACTTACAGAACCTTATCATTAACACAAATTTTAAGGTCTTGTATTATGATAACAAGCGTATACTCCTAAATGGAAAAGAAGCTCTACAAAGGTTCATAGAGAAAGATGTTTACTATGTGAATTCCCCCAAAATATTCCCCTATCACAGTTGCGGTATTTCCTTAGAAAAATCTGCCTATGACAACACAGCATTGTTTTGAAATTAAGTTTAGAAACAAAAGCATCTAAAGCAATGTTGGTTATATCGGTGTGGTCTAGTAATTACTTTTCATGTTGTTCTCCCTGAAGAAGTCGCATGCAATCTGTGCCAAGCTCACAAATTAACACCATAATGCCTCCCTTCCCTACTAGTACCTTAAAGGATGACACAATTTAAAAATATTTGTTAAAGAGACAGAGTTTTTAAGAAAAACTTACACAAGCATATTGTTATAATAATAAAAATAATCTATGATAAAATTGAACATACTCAGAGTTGTTCTTTGAATGTTCCTTGTCTTTCTCTTGTGTGAGGATAACGGTTTTTTGGGTTAGTTAAAAGGCGTGTAATTGGTTAAAGCTGATGAATATGAAATGCTAGAGATTCACATGCCAAAACAAACCCCTAGTAATATGACTCACGCATCGTCAGTGAACCTCTGTGGTATTGACAAATATCATGGATTTTAGCAGTAACCTTGATGTTCTCCACAAATCTATTGTAAGTCCTCTGGTAAAATGGGATGATTTTGTGTCCTTTGTGTTTAGCATCACACCAGGATAATGTAGGGATTTGTCTATTTGGTTAAATTCCACAACAAACCCCTGACTTCAAAGCCATTGTTCCCACTGTGCATGCATTTCTCAGCAACTGCATTCTAATAATTTACCACAAGCAGTATAGAAGTGTTTTGAGCCAACGGGGAGAAAATGAAAAGGCAAGTTTATAATGCATGCTTTCCTGTGTGTGATGTCTCGACAGAATAGTCAAAGCGCTGAATTGCTTCTCAAGGCTCACATTGAGGCAGTGATGTCAGGCACTGACACAAAATGAGGAGGATTTTATCACTGTTTTAATTAATCATTTAAACTTCCTCTTGATAAACAGTCCTTTCTTGTTCATTCTACTTGCCCATCACAGCTTTTTTCAAAGATACTGCAGATAAGTACAGAGAAACACACAAACACCTGCTCTTTTTAAGGCACTGCAACACAAGTAGCCTTGTCCTTTTTCTCAGTTCACATCACTTTAACTTGCTCCCTGACAGACAGAAGTCCCAAAAAAAAAAAAAAAGCAATGTTGCCACTCTTCAGTAAGGCATCGCGGTGGAGACATTGTGTAAATGACCACAACAAAAGGAAAACTGTCTGTCAGCCTGCCCCGAACTGAGAAAGATAATAGCCCAGTTGGACAGATAAGCCCTTCCTTCCTCCTTTTAAGTCTCTCTGTGTCCAACATGCTTAACACAAAGAGAGCATCAAGAATCAAAGGCGCACTATGTGGCAGGACTGAACAAATCTTCAGATCAGTGATCAAGATTTACCAAGGCATGCTTTGAAGCTATGTTTCAGAGTCTCCATCAAGGTAAAATGTAAACAAATAAATAAATAGAAAATAATTAAAATAACAAAGAGGTCTTAGTTATCTCTTACCTGGTGTTGAGACTAAAAGCTGGACAGAGAAGGAGTAAACCAATAGCTTGGATGAATTTCATAGCTGTCTCACACTCCCGTTCTTTCCTCCTTCTCAGATGCTTTTGCCTTTCCCCCGTGTCTCCCTCCCCGCTCTCTAGCTCTCTCTCTGGCTTCCTGGGTTTTTTAGCGCACTCTCTCACACACACCCACCCAGACACACAAGCAGCAGTGAGGCAGACAGATGCAACACAGTGGCTCTGCGAGAGGGAGGATCTCTGGCTTTAAATAACACAGGGACATGGACTGACTTGGTAATGGAAAAGAGCGGGTGGGGCTGAAATCAAGAGAGGGAGATGTGGGAGTGATATGATGTCAGCGGCCATGCTGCTTCAGCTATTGGTGAGAGGCTTCTCTTTTTTTTTTCCCCCTTTGCCATTGTTTGGTGCTGGTTGTGCCTTATACAAAAACACATAGCTGCTCATTTTCCCTCCAGCATTTTGGTAGATGAAGGTGAAGCAAAACAATTATTGAAAAGAGTGAGGGAGGTGGGTAGGCACAATAAAAGAAGGGTCAGGTGATAGTTTGGTGACAGCCAGGGCTGTTTCTAGTGTTTTAGGGGCTTCATGCAAAAATTGTGTTTGGAGGTTGCTGTCATGCCATCTCAGCCAGAGGATGTTGTCATGAGTGAGTGAAAATTCCAAAATTGTGACTTAATCTATTCACAATTTTTGCAAGAGAAAATTTTAAAAGTTTGACTTTATAGACATGCAAATTTGTGAGAGGGAAAAGACACATTTTTTTTTAACACGGAATTTAAATATTCCAACTTTATAAATTTGTTCATTGATGAGAAAAACCTTTTGGATCACAAAACAGTTCATATCTCAGGCAAACTTTAGGTCCTTCCCAGTGCTTTTTTTTTTAGGTGGCTACATTTTTCTTTCTCCCTATAAATACGGTATATTGGGGCTCACCTTGGAGCTTGGGGGCCCTCCAGTGGCTACAGCAGCCCTATGCATCCACATAGTTTGCATATGGCATAAAAATGGCTTTGGTGAGAGCCAACTCATAACTATATTCAGGTAGGGAATAGATGTATGATGTTATTATTATTTAGGCTTGAGTATAGGATTGCGAATGAACAAAAAAATGGGAGAGAAAAAAGAAAAAAAATGAAATGTGATTGTTATGCCAAGTAATTGTCTCTTTTTGGGCTTTTCCTTAATTACAGTAGCCCTTTTTCCCATCTGTACCATGCAACATTAACTCATCGAAAGAAATGCCAGTTCACTCTGTGCAAATTTGTACTGCAATACATATTTCAAGCAAGCTTTATGAAAATCAAGTCACAGGACAGAAAGATGCTTGTAAAGTGTCAATAAAAGCAGAATGTTTTAATCATTTACAACCTATATCAAACTGAAAAATACAGCAAATGCAGAGAAGAAAATGTGTCCATAACTCTATCCTAACTGAAATGTGTTGTTGGCACCAAATTCATTGAAATTCCCAAGTGTACTAATAAGATTTCCCAGCATATTTTATAACACATTAAACATTAAATAGTATTAAAGGCGGATATTGTGAGGATAAGGTGTTTGAAAGTAATTATTTGGGAGTCACTGATAACTTAGAAATTTTTTTGTTACGGGTCACTTAGGTTCATTTATTAAGCAGTTCTGATTTTTCAGAGTACTGTGACATCACAGACACAGAGCAGGATTATCCAGAGCAGAAGACACTTGTTTGAAAAGGGCTCATTCATAGAGTAGCCCTGAGGTATTTTAGTCAAGACGGGACATAAACATGTCATCAAGACTTCAGGAAATTATGCCAAAGGATATGTCTTCTTTGAATCATTTGGGAATCATTGCATAATGCACTTACTGTCACCCAGTGTCAACTTTTACGGAACGGTGTAAGTGTGAAATTGTTTGGCAATGGGAATGTGATATAAAAGTTATGTCCTCTGTTGTAAAGAAAGGCATAGGGCATTCATTCTTTAAAAACTGTCCTCACGTGGACAGTGGCAAAAAAGTAGAAAAGCTGGAGTAGTAATAACTGCTCTGAAATTTGAGGTGTACCTTCTCAACGCAAGAGCAGCTTAAGAACAAAATGTTGCCCACAGAAAGAATATTCCAAGTGGGACTTCCAGCCATGTATTACAGGTAGAGTGTTACGCAGTCCATACAAAAGGTGGAGGTCACACACCATAAGCATGATAAATGATTTCCATTACACACTTAATAGAGTTTGGAGTCTATTGTACCCTAGCAGTAGTGCATTTCCATACTGGAAGATTTCCAGTCATTCATTTGGTCTAATTAGAAGTTCATGCATGGAAAGAAATAGTGGCCAGCTATGATGAAGTCTGCTAGACCATAGCTCGCCTTAGCAAACAGCAAGTCCTCAGAAGACCTCTGTAATCCATCTCAGTCATGTATCACATCAGCCTGTAACTTGTAGCCACACTGCTCTGAGCCAACCTGTTGAGGATCGTATCATTTAAATACCATTAAATGAGCCTGAATTGTTGAAGTAATGGAAAGTTATATTTGCATACATCTCCATATTTTAGCATTTAGGACACATCAAATTACTTTACTGTATTTTGTTTTACAAATGTTTAATTCAAGTTTTCCTTAGATAAAATGCTTCACACTTGTAACAACTTTTAAAAATGATTTTGCTTCTACAAACCCACAACCATGAGTATATTCAAGTACATTTCAACACATAGTGGGACTGAATGTTAAACTACTCTGCCATCTGAGCCAAGGTTGCCCCCAAATTAAACCAAATGCTTTGATTTATTTAGGTTGTTTTTTACACATGTTGGTGCATATTCTGCTGTGGCCTCGGTACGCACTAAATTATATCGTATCATTTTTCAGTTAGTTCAGTTCGTGTTTGCATAATGTTGTTTTCTCTCTAGCCCAAACGCCACGCCAAATGTCACGTGACAATGGTCAATACTGTCATTGGTCAACAGCAGTCTTGGCAGAGCTTCATGTTTCCATGACAACTGGCTTGAAACCAAGAGCTGAAAAGCATGGCGACACAACAACTATGCATTGTTGACTAAGAGTCGGGCATTTCTCTCTATATTTTTTAGGGATGCACGATAACTTTTTTTTAAAACCGATACCGATAACCGATAACTTTCAGCTCCTAATGGCCGATACCGATAACCGATAACACACACATATATCTAAGATCGTTACATCAATACTATGAACAAAATCAAAAATAGTTTTGACTTTTTACATGAACAGATATTTATTTTTTCTAATGAAAAACTATTGGCAAGCCTCTCAAACATTTTCTTAAAGCTATCAAACAAACCTATTTGATATCTCACATCAACTTAAATAAGGTGCATTACTTACTGATATAAAAAATAAAGGCTCCTTGAACTGATGGAAATACATACATCAAAATTACAAACTGAAAAAGATTAACATTTAAAGGATTTTGTTCCATTTAAATAATACCTTTAATTAAAGTAAATGAGGTTCAGTAGTTTTTATTTTTAATCTCATGGAAGCTTTAGATGAGAGGAATGAGGGAGAGCAGAGGGAGGGAAGGAGAGGCTGCTGCTGGCTTGCGCATGTTAGCATTAGTTTCCATTAGCGCGATTTCAAAATTCCATTTTGTTATGTTGCAGGTGGCCGATCGGGTTTTATTAAAGCTTGTGCTTCCCTCCTCGTAGAATTCGCTCAGAGGATTCGTCACAAATAAACCACCAAACTGTCTTCTTCTGAAACTTAGACGAAGTTCCGCGACGCCATATTTGTTGTGATCGGCACAATGCATGCTGCATTCAAGGCGAACGTAAATTCCGACGTTTCCTCGTTTGCTAGTCGTTAATTTCATCCTTTTCTATTTTTTCTTTTTTTTATGTGTAACATGTGGGAGAATACTGCAAATATCGATTCAAGTCCGCAACTACCAAAATTATGACCGAGTTAACGAGTTGTTTTCTGGCATGAGGGGGTATTCTTGATTTTCCTTATTGAGTAATCGTTTTTCTGATTATGCCGACGTTACTTGAACATAACATTCACTGCCGCTCATTCAAGGCTCAGAGGGAGCGAGGCACTGCCGTGTTGACAGAAATATATATGTTATCGGGGCTATTCGCTGTGATATCGGACCTATCGGGATGACGTCATAATTTCCTGTTATCGGCCCGATAGTTATCGTGCACCCCTAATATTTTTTGTTTGTACTCATTCTAGCTGAGAGAGTTTGTAAATGAAGCAACTGGAAGTCCTTTGTCCGTGACTGCTAGCACGACTTTCTTTTGTCATGTTTACGTTCTCCTTCACAACCGACAGTACACTGTCCAACGGACTATGGAAGCCTCTTTCACTCAAACATGTACTGCACACCCTTTAGTTTGGTTGGTCCG
This sequence comes from Hirundichthys speculiger, assembly GCA_018398805.1. Lineage (NCBI taxonomy): Eukaryota > Metazoa > Chordata > Actinopteri > Beloniformes > Exocoetidae > Hirundichthys > Hirundichthys speculiger. The sequence continues at coordinate 413,599 of JAGFBZ010000963.1, read as the reverse complement.
AGGTCCAGAGCTTTCACACTCAAACGAACCACACCAGAGTTCAACCACAGCTGTACAGAGACCCACTCTTCCAACTACTCTCAGTACAGCTGTTTTGATGCACACCAGAGTGTGGTTGTTGTGTTCACACTCACCCAAGTGAACTGCAGTCATGACCTAAACAGGTGCAGTGTGAAAACAACCAAAAGGTCCCACATTATGCAATTTTGATACCTATTTATATTGATCAAGCAGTTCTCAGACATGTTACTGTCAGTCACATGCTGTGGTAATAGAGACAATAAATGACTTTTATTTTTTATTTTATTAATTTAATTTAAGTGTTTAATCAATAGTGTCTGGGAAAGGGGAAGCATGTATCTATCTCAACCACATTTAGGGGACCAATCTGCAGATGCAGTTCTGGGTACGTCTGCTTTTTCAAAACTTTTATTTACTACATAGTCAATCCTGGAACTCTTTAAATGACAAACTCAAAAATAAGTAAAGTCAACTTTGAACCTCTGAATGTCAGGAAAAGCCCCTTTTTTTCTTTACTTTTTACTTTTTTTTGGACAAAAACATTTTTTTTCTCCTTTTTCATTTAAAGTGTGTTGATTTAACTAATAAATGTACAGCCACAAACATTTTGTCAAATGTCTTCAATCCTTGTAGAAATTCTGAATACAAAAAAGTTTTTTTTTTTGTCATTTTAGAAATGTCAATTTATTTCCTTCCAAATCACTAATTGACAGACAATAAGCAAGATCAGCTGATTTTCCAAAACCTAGTATCCCAACGCAGTATGTTGCATTACTTAAAAAAAGAGTTCTGCAAGGTAAATGTTAATTTAAGTGCATTTTTTTTCTTCTTGCTCTTTCTCCAATTTCTTAATGCCTTTTAGCAAAATGAAAATCATAAACATCCACAAAGTGGTGCACCATTGATCTTACCTGGGCAATTTTTAAACATTTCATGATGATGTAAACATAAAAAGTGAACACATCAGCCTTCTGTTCCCACTGTGGCTGTGGTCACTGGAGAGTTGGTGAAGGCTGGATGAAGCAGCTAATCCAGCTCCAAATGCAAATTGAACTATCTGCATCTTTACACAGATTATCTGGCTTTTGGAGGACATGATTGTGTCGAAGTGAGTAAGGCTACTTCTTCAGAGAAATGTCAACCTACTTTGGGCTTTTTAGGGGCAGCATAGGGACCCTCCACATCTTCTCATAACAAAGCAGTCAGATCTCATCCAAGTTCAGACGTCAGCTTCAGTTTTGTTTTCAGTTCTGTTTTTTTGGCTTGCACTGGTCTGACATTCTTGTGCTCTAGGGCTGTATACTGTAACGTTTAATTTGAACATTACAAGATGAAAGTGTAGCAAAGAGAGAGGCATCATTGGACTCTCTAAAGATGAAGTGATGTTAATTAATGTATTGGGATCCTGTGTTTGTTGCTGGGTAACAACTTAGCTGATGTAATATGCATATGCATATGCATGTTTGTACATGTGTATGATGAAATAGGTTTTTTCTTCCCTCCAAATGTTTGTATGTTTTCTGGTTAAGAGCTCCATTCTGTCTTCACAGTAAACCAACAATAGTCCTTATTGGACAATTATTTCTCACTTCTTTCTTCTCAACTCAGTAACTGGTTATCTTGATTTTGAGCCTGCTGTCGGCAATGTTGCTGCTTTTACTGGCAACCACCCACTCAAGTTCATTTCAGATTTTCCTCCACATGATTATTAAGTTCAAGAAGTTAGCAAGGCCGATGTTCACAGAATGTGTGCAACAAACAAGAGGGAAACAACAGCTGCCTTCCTCTGCATAAAAGTTTGATTCTTCACCTCCAAGTTACCCTTCAGCCCTGTTGTGTGCGAGCAGGAAAAAGGTAATGGCTTTCTTGAGCTTCAGCTAAAATCCCTTTTTTTGCCTTAATCCAGGACTATGAATTAAACTGTGTTTCCACAGAATATGTAAAATAAGATGGAATGTTTGAACTGCTGTCATTTTAAGAAAAAGTAAACCAAGATTCTTGGTGAAAAAAAAAAAAGCTTCAACATCAATTAACGCAGATCCTCGGTCAGCTATGTGTTGTTGTTCTGTTTAAATTTTTATCTAAAGTTTTCAGGCAGTTTATTAAAACATTCACGGAGTTGTGAGGGATAAAAAAAGGGATAACTGATCATTAAGGGCAACACAGACACCTTTGACTGATGCATATACGATTGCTAGAAAGGAATCTGTTAGGTCTACATCAGCTCTAAAAGAAAAGAATATAAGTTTTAAATATGTTTTTAAAGTCACTTTATGTGTGTCACAATCATCACTTCTGATGGCATGAGGGCAGAAGACATAATGAAATGCAACTCTAGTGATACAAAGTGGTAATGTAAGATGTGTCAGACCGTTCCCATTCATTAACACTGTATTGTCTGTTGCTCTCTTGCTAACACAGCAGACCAGTATACCCTCATGTGGTCAGAAATGCTATTGCTACATAGTGTGACTTTAAATCTCAAAAGGGGCTTTAGGTTCAGAGAATAATTCATTACATTTGACTTGAATAGTTTAAAAAAATAGAAGTTAAGATGTTGACTATTCATATCTATATGTTTACGTTTAGTTCACAGCATGCTTGCTTGATACAATAAAAGAGTAATCTGTATTTGTTTCCCTGATATTTACTTAATCCAATTCTTAGCTTCTGATTGATCAGCTAGGTTGTATTTGGTTATACTAAATGAGTGGCGCAGATTTGAAGCTGCTGAAGTGTGGAGAGAAAATTGCTGTTTAACGAAGTCATCTGTCACTATGCTCCTGTTTCTCATCATTGACAGTGATCCACTCACCACATATTAAAGGCTCATGTTGCACTTGGATGTTAAAAAACTGGCTGCCACTGTATTTTTCATTTTCGTTTCAGAGAGTGCCAATGTTCCAAGTACATTTTAAAATCCCTTGTACATCATTTTAAAATTCTTTTGTGGTATATTTACGCCAACCTAATCACGATAAACTGGAGAAGAATCACATAGCAATAAATAATATCGTTATTTTAGGGTGAGCAAGTAACAGTACCTGGAGTGGATCACCATCCTTGCACTTGCTTTATGTTACACCACCTGGTCACTACTATGACCCAGAAGGGACAGACAAAAATAACTACTCTAAAGCAGGCATTGTGAGTTTTTAATAAAACAAGGTATTTCTGAAGGGGACTTGGTTGGTTGAAATTTGCAATTTCTGCCCATAGATTTTACTATTACAGTGTGGGCATATAAAGTAAGAACTTTGATTTCTGAAGCTCCAACCTCTGCTGATTAAGTTCACTGAGTTTATACTGTCGGAAATTACACAAAAAAAGAAAAAAACAAATACTCCTGTAATCATCCAGTCATCAACAAATCAAATTAAATAGATGATACAAATAAACATTTGTACCTGTACATTTGAACAGTGAATTTTTTTTTCTGTTTTCAATTAAAGCCTAATGTGCTTTCAAGAGGTTGACTACATTCTACAAATGATTTTTAACATTAATGTTCCTCCTGTCTTTTTTTTTTTATAATTTCCACCAAATAAGGAAAGATCGTATGAAGCAGGAAAAAAAAAAAAACAGGATTTTTAAAGCACTCTGCCTTTGTTGTGCCGCCAGTATGAGTGTTTTTAGTTTAAAATCTCAGAACTTTGATGCTATTGTCCCTCTCACCACTTTTAAGCAAGCAAGCAGCAGAACAGAGATCATCACCCTGGTAACCCAGAAGATGGAAGAGGTGTTTCTAGCTTGTTGTTCTGTTCTAATTTATTCTGGTATATTCTGGTTTGTCAAAGATAATTGGAAATGATCACAATAAACAGAGGAAAGCCCATTAGCAGTTCTCAGGTCGCCTTGATAATGAATGACATTGCCGAATGTTGTTTTTATTGGTGTTCATGTTCAAGTTGCAAGCTTGTTGTGATACGGGAGGTTGACACTTTTGTGAGTGGACGTGCTTACACGATGAGCATTATTTGACCAACAAAGCTACCTACCAGCACATTCCTGCTAGGAAAAAAAAATAAAACAAAAAATAACACTATGTGGAAAGGGAACCTTCTTGTAGCCCTGGAGCAGAACAGATGGGATAATTAGATATAACAAAAAAAAATAACAAAAAAAAAAGTTAATTAATTTCATTCGAGCTTTCTTAAGCTATATTATCTTTAATTAAGATGTGCTTGTTTTGAGTACAAAAAAGAAAGACAATACAGTAAGCTTCAAATGAATTCAAGCAAATTAAATCAAGGACAGGAGTTAGTGAACACAAAGTTATCAAAACAAAGAATATTTCATGTGAATCCCGATAGTCGTATTACAAAAACTGCTTTTCAGACTCAACAAAACATGGATCAGACATTGTTTAAACTAACAAAGGATGTCAAGGCTGAGATATCAAACCTGTCAAGCTGAATTAAACGCAATGTTACAAAATTATGAGGTGCTGTGAGGGACATTATTGTGAACTAGCATTCACACACACATATGAAACCGAACTCTCTTACATACTATACTGAAAACCTTACACACATACAGGTGAAATCTTACACAGAAACTTTATACACATACATGTGAAATGCTCTTATGCATACAACTGGAAATGTATTCACTCACTTACACTTGTGAAATCCTCTCATACATACATATGAAATTCTCATGAAAATCCTCTCAAACATACAACTGGAAATCCTTTCATACATTTCGGAGGGCTCCTAACGACCCCCGTGGATCCAAATCCAAATACTGGACAGTCGCTTCATGTCTCCTCTCCCATCAGCGTGACAGCGTCCCATCACCACCAACAGCAAATAGGTACGATCAGACCTTCTAGAAATGATGCATATTTTTTCGAACCTCCTTGTTTATCTAGTAGAAACATTTCCGAGTGTGCGGGTGGTCTCTGCTGGAGCCAGTATACTATTAATTAAGTCTATGAGGTGCTGTGAGGGACATTAATCTGAATTAGCATTCACACACACATATGAAACCAAACTCTCTCACATACTATACTGAAAACCTCACACACATACAGGTGAAATATTACACACACACAAGTGAAAGCGTATACACATACATGTGAAATCCTCTCATATATACAACTGGAAATTTATTTACTCACATACACTTGTGAAATCCTCTCATACATACATATGAAAATCCTCTCTTCTTCAAGACAAGAACAGAGAAAGAAGACGTTCAGAATGGAATAACCATTATTTTCCCATTTCTTGAGGAATATATTTGGAGCTTTTCAGATTTTCCCTAGCTCACTGCCGGAGAGGAGAAGGAGCCAGATACCAGAGTTCCAGGAGCACCCACCCTGTCCTTTGAAGGACCTGCCTCGACACCTCGCTTTGCAGCCTTGGATAAGAGCAATCTGGCCACTTGCTCATAACAAACCAGCCTGAATCCATACAAATGAATAAATGAAATTGGAATTATAAACCACAGCTCACACCAAACCAACCTGAATCAATTCAAATGAATGAGATTGGAATTACAAGCTACAGTACTTCCAACCAGCCTAGATTCCATGGAAATAACTGGAATTACAAGCCACGGCCTGGATTAACACAGAAGAACGGAGTTGCCAGCTGTAGCATTATTGTGGAGTAGTAAAGTTTGTTTTCCAATGTTCAATCAATGTTTAATCAATGTTTAATTAATGAAATGCTGTTGTGTAACCCTGCTAACCTGTTTAATAAATATAAAATTAACACAAGACATTGTGGTTGATATTGAAACTGTCCCCTTAAGTGTACACAGGTTAGCCTCTGCATAACAACACAGGTTCTGATTGGTTACTCTAGCCCCCTATTGTCACAGACTCTTGGGGCTTGCTGTCCAAGCCACTAAACTTAACTTAGCTGGTAACAAGAGCCCAGATCATTAGGGGGAGCGGCAGTTAATGAATGTGGCTGATAACAGTAGCTAAAGCCAGGCTATTCCTTTAGGGTAGTTATCAGAGAAGGTAGGGTAGACATTTGGATGGATTGATGCTGTGAGAGCTAGGTGAATCTTCCCCGACACCATCTTAAACAAAGTTGAGGAATTCTAGCGAGGTAAGCCCCCCTAGACCGCAACTTCGGTCCCGAAGGACAGAGAGCTGGTCCCGATGACAGACTCTGCTGGTCAGAGACTGAAATCGTCACCTGGGGGATCTAAGGGAGTCCAGAAATACGGTTAAATCCTCCTTTACTGGAATGAGTGACTTTACATCCAGGTGTGTGAGTGTATGTGTGGTTTCTGAAATAAACAGTACAATATAATTCGTGACATACAACTCACGCAGTGGCACAAAAAGTGGGTATGCGAGATATGCGGCGCATGGGGCGCTGCACCAGGGGGGCGGCAAGGCGATGGGGGAAAAAATTATGAAAAGTATGCATTTTCTATAGCTATATAACAGCTTTTGTACATGTGTGTAAATTATATAATCATGATCGTCAAAAACGGAGTACGTAACTGATTAGTATCAATAATTGGATATACAGAGATGTCTATAGAGATATTAATTGTTCTGTAACTGAATTTTCTAATAATACAGAGGATGCTTTAAATTTATTAAAGGTAGACGCATCTTTAAGTAAACTTGAAGTATCATTAATGCATCTTGAGGCAGAGCCAAGTCCTCTTTTTTTAGAAATCAAAATATGGTCACCCTAACTCAGATACAACACTACAGTGATGTGATGTATCAGATAAGTCTCATTAGATGCAGCGTCCAATCAATAACTGATATATATTAAAATTATAATTTGAAATTAAAATTTCATATGTTTTCATATGTGGATTAGCTACTATAGTTTTAAAACCATATAATTTATTTTACACATTCCATTGGTTTTTGTATGTAGTCTGGCTGCCTGTCATATATCTAACTTAAAACATGTTGGAAGAAAGAAACATATATGAAATGTGTAAATTATTTCCATGTGGAACCATACTGCATTATGTGATGTTTCCTTCTCAAGTCTTCTTAGGCTGATGGTTGTCATCAATCTAATATGGACCAGAATGAATTAAGACTGCTCTGTTTAACAAAGTTCATGTCATTCAGGGGTGAGGATGGAAGAGGAGAGAAACAAGGCAAGAAGGAAAGATGAAGAGGCAGGGGAAGGCACCAGGTTGGTCTAATATTTGGAAGAAGTGTAGGAACAGCTACTTGAAATGAGGAGGATGATGTGAAGATGTGAACCTATTCAGTGCGTCCTTTTGGGAAAAGTAGTTCAGGCAGACATGGTGAGTCAGTCACCACAGAGGATAAAGTGAAGGAGAATGTGGAACAGAGAGGAACAGAGAGAGGTTGGTAGTAACTAGTTATATTTACTCCATTTCATTTACTCTAATTGCTTTTAAATAAATTGTAGCTTTTAAGAATTGTTTTCATGTAAAATACTTTTAACTTTTACTAGAGCAATATTGTTCTAAAGTAACAGTACTCTTACTTGAGTACAATTTTTGTCCACTCTCCCAACAGAGAGAATTTTTTTAATTGTAGCAATTTGTGTGCGTGTTTTTTTTTTTTTTTTTGGATGGGGCGCACAGCCATGTTATTGCATACCCCTCAGACAGTAGGTAGTTGCGCCCCTGAACTCACGTAATATTACACACTGAATCAAACACTCATATTGTAACTAGGCTAAATGTGAAATGCAATATGAACAGAGTGTGCTAGCACAACTTACATTAGTGGTTAACGACACAGTACTAATTAGCGGCTAACTCTTTCCACCAAACACCAAACACAACAGTACAGTCTCATCACTTTAGATGCACACACGGATACACAGAGTCACCCAATGAATCTCCCGGCTTATGTGTGGTGCGTTCAGGGAACCACAACAGTGTAGGAATTTCAATGCAACAAAGTTAACGACTTTCTTACAGGCATATTACTCAAACTGGCAACCTTTTGCACAGCAGCTCCCAAATTTGGTATGCAAATTTGTCATTGATCAGTTCTTCACTACATCTTAGTACAATCCTGTGGTAGTGCTGAAAGCACGATGAGCCGTACCACTGGGCGAGTGTAGGTCTGGTCCTTGACTTGGATGATTGCGGTCCTAGCACAACCATCAGCCCCAGGTATTACAGTTTTCCCTGTTCCTACTTGACAAAGAGCTCTTGGAGTTTTATTAATGCATCTTGAGGCAGAGCCAAGTCCTCTTTACATTGTTGATCGTTTGTTGTTTTTTGTAATTTTTTGTACATTGGGGCTTGCACATGTAGGCCAGAGTTATTTTGTCTAATTTGTTATTCTTATATATTTAATTCTTGGTAAGGTGTAGTATTTAAAGTGTTAATTTACTATTTTATATGTAGAGTATTGTTGTTTTTATAGGATGGAGCACTGCAAACGAAAGAATTTCCCGCAAGGGATTAATAAAGTATTTTCAATTCAATTAAATTCAATTCAAGTCCACAAAACACATGTGGACTGGTTGGGCAAATTCCCATGTTCCCTTCAGAACCCTAGTGAGGGTATAGAGCTGGTCCAGTGTTCCACGACCAGGACGGAACCCGCATTGTTCCTCCTGAATCTGGGATTTGACAATCGATCAAACTCTCTTCTCCAGCACCCCTGCACAGACCTTACCAGGGAGGCTGAGGAGTGTGATTCCCCTGTAACCGGAACACACCCTCTGGTCCCCCTTCTTAAAAAGGGGAACCACCACCCTGGTCTGCCAATCCAGAGGTACTGCCCCTGATTTCCATGCGATGTTGCAGAGACATGTCAACCAAGACAGTCCTACAACATCCAGAGCCTTCAGGAAATCAGGGCGGATCTCGACCACCCCCGGAGCCCGGCCACTGTGCAGCTTCTTAACTACTTCAGCGACCTTAGTTCCAGTAATGGACGAGTCCACCCCCAAGTCCACAGGCTCAGCATCCTCAACGGAAGACATGTTGGTGGGATTCAGAAGGTCCTCGAAGTATTCCTTCCACCACCGAACGACATCTCCAGTGGAGGTCAGCAGCACCCCATCCCCACTATACACAGTGTTGGTGAAGCATTGCTTTCCCCGCCTGAGCCATCCAACGGTTTGCCAGAATCTCCGAGGAGCCGATCGAAAGTCTTTTTCCATGGCCTCACCAAACTCCTCCCACACCTGAGTTTTCGCCTCAGAGACCACCAAAGCTGCCGCCCGCTTGGCCTGCCGATACCTGTCTGCTGATTCCGGAATCCAACAAGCTAACCAAGCCCAGTAGGACTCCTTCAGTCTGACGGCCTCTCTCACCTGAGGTGTCCACCACCGAGTTCGAGGATCGCCGCCACAACAGGCACCAACGACCTTACGGCCACAGCCGCTTCAGCAATGGAGGCGCGGAACATGGCCCATTCAGACTCAAAGTCCCCCCCCCTCCCGGGATGTGATTGAAGCTCTGCCGGAGGTTTGCGAGTTGAAGATCTTTCTGACAGGTTCCTCTGCCAGACGTTCCCAGCAAACCTTCACTACATGTTTGGGCCTACCAGGTCTGACCGGCATTCTCCCCCGCCATCTGATCCAACCCACCACCAGGTAGTGATCAGTTGACAGCTCAGCTCCTCTCTTGACCCGAGTGTCCAAAACATACGGCTGAAGATCAGATGATACGACTATAAAGTCGATCATCAATCTCTGGCCAAGCGTGTCCTGATGCTAAATGCATTTATGGACACTCCTATGCTTGAACATGGTGTTTGTTATGGACAAACTGTGACAAGCACAGTGGGCCCACCACCCGCAGGGAGGGCCATAGGAGTCGGGTGCAGTGTGGTATGGGTGGCAGCCGAAAGTGTGGGCCTTGGCGTGCCGACCCTCGGCTGACGAAACTGGTTACTGGGACATGGAATGTTACCTTTCTGGCGGGGAAGGAGCCTGAGCTTGTGCGTGAGGTTGAGAGGTACCGACTAGATATAGTTGGGCTCTGGAACCAATCTTCTTCGAGAGAGGCTGGACCTTATTCTACTCTGGAGTTGCCCAGGGTGAGAGGCGACGGGCTGGTGTGGGCTGTCATTTGCGCTTATGCGCCAAATGACAGTTGGGAGTACCCAGCCTTCTTGGGGTCCTTGGCAGGGGTGCTGGAAAGTGCCCCTAATGGGGACTCCTTTGTTCTGCTGGGGGACTTCAACGCTCACATTGGCGATGACAGTGGTACCTGGAGGGGCATGATTGGGAGGAACAGCCTCTCTGATCTGAACCAGAGTGGTGTTTTGTTGGACAAAGAAGCAGTTAAATACTATCCTGTATTTATTATTGTGTTGCACCATGTGGTGCGGGATAAACCAGGAACAACTATTCTTCGCAGCCTCTGTAGGTGACACAGGTGAAACATAGCCAGTGTCAAAGAGTTTGTGGAATCCCCTTGGAGTAGGCCGCTGCCGTCTTGGGATCTCTGGCGAGCCACCTCTCTGTCCCCCGTAGCTGAGCCAGGTCAGCTTCTGGTGTGGCATGGAGTAGAGGAAAATTATCTCTTCACAGTAATGGGGTGGCGTAACGCTTCACTTTATCTACTGTAACCTTGATTGTTTTCTCATCAAGCCTTTGGATGGCCTCGGTGCCTTGTCTGGACCTGATAATGAGCTGCTCACTCTGATACGGTAAGGTGTCCACTTGCCACAGTCTCTTAAAATGACTGAAGAGCTCAGCTTTTGGTGAGATGCAGGAGGTGAAAAGACACTGCTGGGGTGTTAATCTGTGGCTGCAAGAGCCTTGAGGGGCCTTGTAGAGTTCACATGAGTCAGGTGCGCACAGCTGCAGGTCCGCCAGGGGGACCTAGACACACCAGCTTTACTGGTGTGATTAGATGTGGATTATCTGATCCAATGAGCAGCAGTGGCTGTACCTCTTTTATGTCTGGCAGTGGCAGGTCCTTGAGATGGCAGTACCTCTCCTGTAGAGCTCTTACTGGGTAAGTATGGTGAGCCGAGGCTGAGTTCCTTTGCAGTAAAGGCTCGGTGGATCTGGAAAGATTTGTCAGGCTGCAATGCTGGAGCTACACAGAATGACACAGTGCCACCTATGGAGGGTGCAAACCTCTTACCTGACGTTGCGAAGTGCTAGGTCCTCAAGTTCCACTTGAAGCCCCAAACAATTAGCTGCCTCACATAATAGGATGGTACACTGTGAACCATCATCCAATAAGGTGTAGGTCTCGATCACCTTGACACCACTCTTAAGGAGGACACGACTCAACTTTAGTAAAACCTGGCTGCTATTGGTTGGTCGGTTTAGTAGAGCATCTCAGATATGGAGCTCACCAAACAGGTGCTTTCTTCTGTTGAGCTGGTCTCAGCGGGCGCTGGAATACTCTGGCTGGCATTGACATCGTGTCGAATATCAAGGTGCCATCATTCACACTGTTTGCACTTAGCTTTGAGGTTACACTTGGCTGCCTGGTGCTCACAGCCGCATCTCCAGCCCCTCTTGTTTGAATTCATCCACTTTGTCTTATCGTCCCTCGACAAAAGTTTGAAGTTAATGCACTGATTCAAGCAGTGCTGCACAGTGTTGCAGAATGGACAGTACTTCTTTGGTTTCTCCTGTGAGGCAGTCGTGTGTGTCTCTGACTTCCTCTTCTGTTCACTGCCATGGAAAATAGTTGTGGCCTTGTGAGGTTTATACTCAGGATGCCTCTCCTTCCGTGGAGCTGGTCTTTCTCTGTCTGAGTGCTCACAGTACTGGTGTCTCTGATGACCTGGGTGCGCACCTTCATACTCCAGCCAGTCAGATAAGTCCAGCAGTGTTGGTATAGGAGTGCAGATGGGGTTCACAAATTCCTGAAAGTTGGCTCTTAGGTCGTAGGGCAACTTGACTAAGAGGTGAGATACATATGAGCTGTACCTCAGCTCTGTCCGGCCCTGTTCTCCCAGCTGATGCAACATGCCCACCAATGTGCAGACCTGGAGAGCAAATGATTTGGAGGCTCTAATGTCACCACTCCTGATGTTAGGTCCATCCATCAGTTTGCTGGTTCTCTTGAAAGCCAGATGTTGAGGTTCGGCCATACATCTCAGTAAGTGTTCTCGTAATGTCACAGAATGGGAGTGGGCTGTTGCTGTATGAGTCAGTGATGAGTAGTGCTTCTTTTCACTTGAGGTGATCAGTTGAGTATCTGATACTTGAAGTGTTCTGGAGCCTCAGGTGGGAGAATGTTGTCTTAGTAGGGGTGAGAATCTTTTACTATCTCACGATTCAATTCGATTCAGATTTTTGGGGTCATGATTTGATACAAAATCGTTTTTCGATTCAAAATCAATTTTTGATTCAAAACAGTTTTATTCATAATGATTTCTGATCGGATTTCTGATCATGATCTACTCCCATTAGCTTTGCAAGACAGAATGACCAATGGAGACATTAAAGTGTCTTTTTCACATTTATTAGGTTTTAAACATTTATCCATACTTAGATGGAATTGTTGCAAATGTTACATAAAAGCAATATCACATACTGCTTCAGTAACAAAAATAAAAGTGCATCTTTATTGAAAAAAATAGAGCAGTTAAAATGCTGCCTTTTAAATTCTGAGGAAAGTGCATTTACCAAAAACAGTTTGTCGTCCTCTCCTGCTACTCTAAGTATCGTTCACAATTTTTATTTTATTTTATTTTTTTTTTGCCTGCTCGGAGTTGGCAGAGAGCTTCGTGAAGCACTGCAATGTGCATTAGTCTGCAGCTGGTGGCTGACTTCTCTCCGTGTCTTAGATCTCCGGGTGAATCCTCAAAACATCAGCCCATGCATTTGTTGTGTTGCCGTGCACAAGTGCTTGGTCTTAGCTTTGCAATGCTTGCACACTGTGTGCATCATGTCCAGCTCAGTGTTTCCGGGCATTCAGTAAAAACCAAAAATGACGCCAAATTTGAACCTTTAGCAAAGACGGGGCCGGTTAGATCTCCTTTTCTACATCTTTGTTTTGGTGCTTTCCGCGCGTGCGTGCGTTCAAAAGCCGGCTGCGTGGTGACGTCAGGACGTCCCGCGTAGTTACAAAATAGACGCAGGCAGCCAGCAGATTTTATTTTTGTTCTTATTTCTTTTTCAGAATCGATTTTGAGACATTTTATATTGATTCTGAATCATAAGCAAATGAGAATCTCGATTCTTATGCGAATCGATTTTTTGGCACACCCCTATTGTCTAGAGCTAACTTCAATCTTGCAAACTTACATGGGTCCTCATGCACAAGGTTGGGAATTATTGGTTGTGGCCCACGATAAGTCTCTGGTGGTGGAGGTCTGCTGAAGGAGATTGGAGTCCGATGCCACTCTGCTGGCTAAGGGCGATTAGGTGGGTAGCGATGAGAATCACCATGGTAACGGTTATCCCAGTGCCTATACTTATCATGGCTATAGTAGTCATGTCCATGAGCAGGGTGGTAACTGTTGTCATGGCGATCAGGGAAAAGATACATGTGATCTCATCTGGAGTGATCATCATTGCAGTTGCCTCTCAGACTGGGGTGGCAATCTCTCAGACTATGGGCTGTGACAGGCTGACTGTAGCTGCCAACATGCCGATCATGATCTTCATCATCTTCATCAATCCTGGGGATGGTGTCTGCCATAAGAGTGTGTTGTTCTCGTTAGTCGAGCTCCGGTGGTCCCTCAGCGGTTGGATGATGAGGTGGAGTAAACTTCTCTCCCTTTGTTGTGGGTGGAGGAAAGTCTTGTATTTGAGGAGATGACTCACCGCAGTCCTGTATCCATACTTTTCAGCCCTGCTCCCTTTAGACTGTGAGTGAGCTCCTCTATCTGTCCTTGTTGACTGTCCGGTTGGTGTGGAGACTGATCCCGGACTGGCACCTGTGAAGCACTGTCATGCCAATGTGGGTCCTCGTGACCACTGGATTCACCAGTTTACTTGCGTGCACAGTTTTGGAAGATGTCCACAGTCTGGACTGTGACAAGGTGTGTTGTGGGGCTAGCACAGGAGAGCTAGAGATGACTTGGGTAAGGCATTGCACATCTCGTCGCAGTTGGTCCTGTTCCTCTCTCATAGCAAGGATGTACTGTAGAACCTCAGGAGGAGTAGTCTGTCTGGCCTGCTCGTCATATGGGAGGTGGGGCTTTGCAGAGTAGCTCACCTCATAGTCCTGTAGGTATGATGGCAGGTGGTTGTGTCGGCGATCAGACTCTCTATATAGGTCACACCTTTCCATGCTGGATGTATTGGCTGAGGTGGTTGCTCTGATTCGGCTCGAAGAACCAAAAATTGTATGAGACTGCACTGTTCTTTGTTGTTTCTCCTTAAATGGCAGTAAACACCTCAGAGTGTCAGTCAGGACACTTGAACCGGTAGGTTCAAAGAGGCAAGGAAGTCCAGAAATATGGTTAAATCCTCCTTTACTGGAATGAGTGACTTTACATCGAGGTGTGTGAGTGTGTGTGTGTGTGGTTTCTGAAATTACCAGTACAATATAATTTGTTACATAAAACTCACGCAATATTACACACTGAATCAAACACTCATATTTTAACTCATATGCAATCTCAATATAATTAGAACATATATAGAAACGGTCAATCAGAGGAGAGAAAGGCTAACAGGTCAAAACGTCTGGCCTACTCTTACGTATCTTCGGCATGTATAACTAGTATAAACAAATGGCACAAACATAACACAACAGTACAATCTCACCTCTTTAGTCATGCGCACACACACACACACACACACACAAAGTCACCCGGTGAATCTCCCAGCTCATGTGTAGTGGTTCAGGGAACCGCAAATGTGGGAATTTCAATGCAGAAAGTTAACAGCTGTCTTAAAGGCATATTACTCAATTTGGCGACCTTTTGCACAATAATAATAACAATAAGGTAATAATCAATTTTATTTACAAAAAAAAAATCACAGCAAAAAATAGAAACATATTGGAAACGATGTTCTTCAAGTTCTAGGCCAAGTTCTTCTTAACAGACTCTAGCTGCATTATTTGTACTGTCCCAAACTAATAAATGTTCTTGAGACATTTATCAGAGAAGATATGTGATTTGTCTCAGTCACTGAAAATACTAAATTTAACATGGTCCAAGTGCTTAAGGTCTACTGCACTGTAGGTTTAGATGTGTTCTTCAGTCTGTTCCCTGTTATTTATGTGATAATAAATGGATGTTCTCCATTATTTAGATACCATTAATCACCAAATAAGCACAATGCTGTCTCCTGTTTTGGTGTTAAGAGGCACTGACCAACCAGTATGTGATATCTAACAAATACAGTGTTTCATCACCTCACAGTTAGACTACGAAGGCTCTGTTTTCTAAGCAAACGCTATGATTCTTATTAGGACGCAAATGGTTCTAAATAAAACACCGATATGAGATTAAACTGAAGAGGTTAATACCATGAGGTCTCAGAGGTAAACATCAACTATAGAAGGGATGCAAGGAAATCCTCCACAACCAAATACAGAGGTTGAGGAAGCTCTCAAAGACATACCCAAAGGGGAAGAACAAACTCCACCCATCAACACAGTCTTACCAGTTATCAGGTATCCCTCTGTTATATTTAGGTAAACACCAAGCTGTTATTGCAATTAATTTCTATGTGAATGTCTCAGGAAGCAGAAACTCAAGAGGAAAAGGAAAAAGAGGAGGGACCATTACAGAAGGACAAGCTCTTACACAGCATGTACCACTGGAAGATTGAAAAATTAGATGATATAAGTAACTAGAAAAGCCAGTCTGAAATACAAGGGGCCAGGACCTACATCAGACATTAACTCGGGTGCAGACTATGCAAAGATGCCCAACAATTTTCATGGTAAAGGTATTGGAAATAAACAAGCGGCTGGAATATCACAAGAACATCTGTGCCTTGAAAATCCCAGAGTTAAAATGGGAGAGACCTTAAAAGGTCGTGCAGGCTTAACCTTTGTGTCGTGTTTGTTTCTCCCCCCTTACTTTAGTGCTCCCGGTCAAATTTGACCGGCCTGTGCCTACATTAACAGAAAAACCACTGATTAACACCAAATTTTATTTAACTCCTTTTAAAGCTGTAAACAATGTCTCAGACCACTGGTTTATATGAATAACTGCAATGAATATACATAAAATAGACACAAAAATAGTCAATTGTATTCAAATATTCCAAAATTATCATTTATGTAAAAAGAAAGTAACAAAAAGCAAAACAGTGACCAAATTCACACATCAACATGAGCCTATCATTTGTATGTGTGTGTGTGTGTGTGTGGTGTGTGGGGGGGGGGGGCTGTGTCTTCACATGTGTCCTCACTACACAGGAGTGGCATCCTAACAATATTTTCTACTCTTGCTCTTCCTCCTCTTTCCTGGGTGGATGAATACCAGAGCAAATTGCCATCCTTGGACTGGAATATCACGGGACAGCTCCCACCGCTACACCGGGCTGTGGGCTCGAACGTGAATGTTCAGCGGCGGACAGCTCCCACCACTACTCCGGGCTTTGGGAGCTGTCCCATGCTGAACGTGAATATTCAGCACCGGACAGCTCCCACAGCCCGGAGAAATGGCAGGAGTTGTCCAGTGCTGAATATTCACGTTCAGCACCGGACAGCTCCCACCACTTCTCCTAGCTGTGGGAGCTGTCCGGTGCTGAATATTCACGTTCGAGCCCACAGCCTGGTGTAATGGTGTAATTGCCCGGATGGCAATTTGCTCTGGTATTCATCCACCCAGGAGCCTATCATTTGTATGTGTGTGTGTGTGTGTGTGTGTGTGTGTGACTGGAATATCACAGGTGCCTCTTCCTCAGGTGTGTCTTCCTCTGGAACCTCTTCCTTGCCATCTGTTGACTGGTCGGTCTCATAATGGTCTGGACCAAAAACAGGATCAATGTTGTCTTCTATTTTTGAGACATCGCCCTCTATTTCTGGTTGATCTTCAATCCCCTGTTCATCAGATTGAAATAAAAGGTCCAGAGCTTCTCTGACAAGAAATCATCTGATCGGGCGCCTAGTCAACGTGTTCATTGTAAAATGAGGGCAATGCACACAGAAAAACTATATATAAGGGGTCTCTGAGAAGATATGATACATTTTGTATCGGAAAGTGCAGTTCACGTGGGGGGATGGGCACATAAGCCTGGGAAAGAGACGGTTCTCATAACAAACACCTAATTGTTGACTTTGAAATGTTGGAACAAGTGTTAGTGTTATACATTTAGTTTGGAAAGTGTGGTTCGTGTGGGGGGATGGGCACATAAGCACAGGAATGAGGTGGGAAGAGGAGACACCTATTTGTTCAGTCTGAAAGGGGTTCACGTGGGTGGGGTGGGGGGTGGTGTGTGTGTATGGTGGTGTATTTGTGGTTGTGTACAATCTGATGGATGAACACAATCTAGGGTCACCCATTAATTTCCTATGGTGGTCATTTTTGACCGGGAACACCACAGGTGTTACAAAGTTGAATAAACTACTCAAAATTCAGAGAAAGTGGTGATCAGCAATTATATATGTTCAAATGCCTAGTGTGGAGGATATCATAAGGCCCTGAGACAATCAAATGTAAAACACAATATTTATGATTGATGGAAGTAGGAAATCGGTCAGATTTGACCCGAACACGACAGAAAGGTTAAAGAGCTAAGATCCCATGGTAGTGCTTAATTCTGACACAAACTGGTACTCACCAACTACTGAAGAAGGCTGTAGAGAGAGATGTAGCAATTCCAAGAGACAGCAACTTCAAGGAGAAGGGAATAGGAGAAGCCTGAAAAAATGCCAAAGGCTGAAAGAAGAAATAGAAAAGATGTGTAAAGCAAAGGCAACAGTGGTGCGAGTGGTAATAGGATAACCCAGGGCTGTGACCCCTAAACTGGGAGTTTCCAGTTACAACAGTGGAGGAAAAAGCAGTCCAGAAACATTTCATAGAACTCTAAAGAACCTCCAGGGTTCCAAACATCTGGTAGAGGATCCAAGCTTGAAAGGCAACCAAAAAGCCAGAGCTGCAACTCTTTTCCATTATTATTAGTTGAGCTCTTTAGTATGTGTTATGCTCCCCACGGGTATAAAACACTGTGAGACTTTGTGAGGTGTTTATGCAAGACAATATGTCTGCCACCGTTTTGATGGTTGGCACTTCTATGGAATCTTCAAGGTCAAGAGAACTGACATACAGTTCATAAATCCACATTCAGACAGTTATCTAGTTCAAATAAAAAAAGATGATGAATCTTCTGTTGTGTAAAAATTACAAATAAGGCATACTAGTTTACCAATAATTGTTTGAGGTTCTAGTGAGGCAGTTGTACAACACTTAAACAAGGCACTAGACAATCAGATAGAGGGTGCAAGTGGATTTAATCTCCATTTGTATACAAGCAGAGATGGTCATTGTAACTCACATACAGCACAGACAGCCGTTGTCAGCACAAGACAGGGAGCAGAGGAAATGCAGGCATTCTTAAACCCTGTTTATCAATACGTTGAGCCTTGAGGTAATTTCTTCCGTCAGCTACGTGTCTCAAAAATCATGCAATGGCACCTGAGCTATTTCCCACATTAGATTAGATTTTCCAACATTAGATATTAATATCACTCGGTCAAACAGGCCATGGTGACCTGCCCCCTATTTTCAATACAACATCTTCAGAGAGTTAAAAAATGATTTTGTGTCATCATAAAAAAATTGGGATTTCACGAATGAAGTGCAGTTTTACACTGGAATATAATTTATAAGGGTGAAATATCCACAGAGAACAACTTCAAAGAAATTGTGTTTTGCGCTCCTTCAGTTGCAGGCTCAGTGAGCTTTTGTCACAAGCTGGTCATACTGATACCGCTGCAATCTGTGCAGTCTTTGTTTTCATGTGATAGCAGGCTTTTGTGTGTGGGACAGATCAGCTGGTCGCTAGCTCTGGTGTTCTGTTCTATTTGTCTTTTTTTTGCCTTTCTGTGATGAGTTCACTTAGCCACTTCTGGTTTGAATTGCATTTTATTCTGGTGGAAATTGTCTTTATAACCTCAAAGCTGAGCTTTTTCCTGTTTGTTTAGTGTGCTCCGTGCATCTGTTGTATCATGCTTTCTGTGGCTTAAATGATCTGTGTGCCATCTATCTGCTGTAAGGGTGGTGCTCACTAAGAGGAGGATTAAAACCTCTTTCTAATCAGCAGGTTCAACAAGCAAGACCAAAACAGCAAAAAACAGAGATGTGTATAAATTATAAAATTATAAAATTATAAATCATTAAAACTATGTGCCTATAAGGGTAATTTAATATAGAAATTAGGGATAAGGAGGTTGTTGAAGAAATGCAGATGATGGTTGATAATCAGAATAAATATGAAAAAAAAATGTAAATTTAATGAATTCATACAATATCTTGTTAATGAGAGCACAAAGCCTCATAAACACGGTGCTGATGACTGCAGGATGGCTAAACTTAGCCATTTCACCTGGGAGAGTCGAATAATTAAATTCAACTGCAACATATCCTAAATTTAAGGCAAAAAATACCAGGACACACACCCACACTTTTAAGACCACTATAGTATCTTGGACATTAACGTGAAAGGGCAGTAAGGGCAGCCTGGGATTTGTATGACTCTAATGATATAGTACAGGGTATCCTGAAATTCAAATGAATACAGACAACCTCAGTTATTGTCATCCCACTTTGTTCTCTCTGATGTTTTGCAATGTTCCAGCAAGACCCACAGAGCAAAGCATTGGCCGTAAAACATGATGATGCTGTCACTAGAGAGGAACATTTGTGGGGGGGATATTGTCTCGGTTTATTGTGAGTCTGTGGGGCTGGTGGCCAGTGAGCTACTTATCCTACATGCTCTGAGCACAAACAAAAGCTGCCCAGCACTGTTTTCTACAAATCATTCCACAAATGTGATTGTTTTAAGAAGACCAGAAAATAAGTAGATTAAGTATAATCAAGAATTGTTAATTGCTGATTATACCTTCCAATTAGAGCTTTGGCTGATAATCTTTCTTAGACCAACTAACAACTGAGGAAGTTATACATCACATTTTTCTGCATGCATGCATTTTTAAGTCGTGAAAGTTTTGTGGCCAAAACATAATTACAGCAGATGAAACTAATATTTCTACACTTACAGAGGAATTATCTTGCACAAGTAGGGCAGGAGATGAGGGAATAAAATAAATAAATGAAAGAAAATAACACTTTTAACAGCATGTGGGAACTACTGGAAGAATATCTGTGGGGGGAATGGTTAATTTAGATAAAATACTTCTGTTTTTAATGACTTACTTACACAGCACTGTATACAGACTAACTTGTAGGTCAAATGTGTCTTATGCAAAACACGTCAAAGTGTCATAAGTCAGCAACTTACTGTTGTGCACTTGAACAATGTCAATACCAATATTAATATTAACTATTTATAGACAGAGTGTTTTAAAGCCATCCTGTAGTTGCATTGCTGTGCTGAGGTATTAAAACAAACAAACAAAAAAAAAAAAAAACGGCAGTTTTTCTTTGCTGACTCACTCCATGTACAAGGCCTTTTGGCCTTGAAAAGAGATGAGATGGTCTTTTCATCTTGACTGTTGCTGCTCTGTATGCACCATAACCCCAGGCAATGACTCTCTTTGCTGATCTGTAAACACATACATTTTCAGGTCCTGTAATGTTGACGGCTTTGCGGTGTGGTCACCTCTAGGTTTTCTGTGGAACCATTTACGTGCTCAATGACAGTTGCTGTTGTACCACTGAATTACCATTTCTGGAACTGATTTCACCATCTCTTGCTCTCAGTGGGCCTGCCCTTTTACATGAAAACAGGAAAAATACCAAGCTATAAAGGGCTTGGAAGAATTACCCTTCATCAAGATCATTGTCCTGAAATGCCTCTAATTTGCATTCTTCCATAGTGACAAATTCCTACGAGCCTACATGAAAAAAGGTCACAAGTGCAGTGCTGTTGTATAATTTACTGTATGTATCCATTTTTTTTTTTGGCATGATGTTCAGAAACAAAACAAACAAACAAAAAAAAACCATGGGTAGAACCGCAATGTTGTTTTTTCACACTGAAATACAAATTGGATAAATGGAGAATTGCACAAGACTGAATTTATGAATACATATGATATTGATCTGAACAACTGCATTGCTCTGAAATGAGCTGTATGTCTTGGTAGAGGGGGTGTATTGAGCCAAAAAAGGAAAGAGAGGGAAAGTTTATTTGAATTTCTCAATCTTTCCAAGTAATTGTGATGGTATCTTCCCACTGCTGTGCTATTACGTGGGTGGGTCTCCTTAATTCACTACTCTATAGGAGAGGGAATGGTGAAGTACTGCAGGAATACAAACTGAAATGTATGGTGTGGTAGGATTACCAAGGCTCTTAGTTCAGAGGCAAGCTGCTTTTGAAACTCACTGGTGGATTTTTACCACCACCCTCAGGTAATTCCTGGAACTGCAAGTAAACTCCAGAACATGCCAGCAGGCCTTTGGTACATTTTTTCACTGGAGTCAGGCAAAACAAGAAATAGTAAAACTTCAGAATCAGTGGTGAAATTTTTTATACTGACTAAATCATGTCTCCAAAATGTGTTTGTGGTATTATATAAGGTTGTTCTTGTATTTTCCCCCAACAAACTGCAGAGCCATCTCAGTTTGAAATGAGGCATCTCTCAGATCTCAGAATGTTGTTGCTGTTCCACATCTGCAGCATGACCTGATTCAAGAAAATGCAGCAGACTGCACTAGTGACAGTATAGTGCTGCTGACTTCTTAGATGCAGTGCCAGGGACAAAGGTTTAGATCAAAATATTTCAAATGAAAAACCCCAGCATTATCATTATTTTCCGATTTAAAAAACAGCAACAAAAAAAAAATGTTTGAACTACACTATATTGACCAATTTAATATCCGTGCATTCATACTGAACAGTAAAGAGGGTAAATGAGGAAGACAAGGGTCAAAAAAAGGTAACCCAGCAGCTGCTGTGTGCAGCAGGTACGTCCAACACGTTGTGCTGCACAAACTAAAAAGATATACACACAAAGGCCTGCAGGGAGAGCTCAAGCTCCGCATATGCACAGGCCGCTAGGCAATCAACCACAGCACAAGCTAAAGAGACAAACGTGCAGGTTTATCTGTACATTTTTGAGCAGGGATGGTATCTTTGGGACATTTCCCTTCAATCGTGATTGTGATATATTGTCATTGTCATAACACCATGAACGATATTTATGATTGTTTATTGAAGAACGACTAAACATCACTTCTTCTAAACATCTTCTAAACAAAAATGAACAGAAACATTGTATTTTATACTGCTATTTTCCAGTTACTTATATGCTTGCATTTTAAACAGAAAAGAAATCGAAATGTATATCACATATGTTTGATGAACATTTGTTTATTAGCATTACATTGAATGACAGCCATTAAACCTGTACGTACACCTCCAAAATTTTAACTCTTTAAATAAACACATTATTTGATACCGAGGTTACAGACAAGAAGAAGAAAACAGATTTGGTCTTCCTAAATTTAATTACATTTTTAGCCTTTTAGGTCTATTCTGTGTAAGAATTGTTCTGCTTGACACATTTTATAGCTGACATTAAACTGATTTTTAAAATTAAATTGCCCCATGCAATGCTGCTGTGATTAGTTAGGGTACCATTCAATCAATCATCCTTCAAACAACATTTGTAGCTTATTCAACAGACATTGACCCACCACACTCCATGAAAGAGAAGACAAAGATAAATAGTGTAAAAATGGAAAACACTTCTCCCCCTCAAACTTACTTGGCTTTATTTAGTTTTCATTTTTCCCATCCACCTTTCTCCTTGCGTTTTCTGCTTGCCATCTTTCTGTTGACATACATTAACATTCATCTGCTTTGTTGGTTTTCAGGCCTATAAATGATAAATGATCGTCTTAGCGCCCCCTGCTGTTAGTTGATAGACTGAAAGTTTTGGTTATTGAGCAGGGCCGACGGCCGTAGACCAGATTCCAAAATTTTGAAATTTTCCAGAATACACAGATTAACAGTCCATCCTTGTGATAAAACATTCGGTTGATGGGAACCAACAGTTACAACCAGCAGAACCATGTTAATATGCTCCAGTGACTTGAACTTGTGATTGTTTTTTCAAATTCTGTGTCAGTGGTAGCATGGAGGGAATACAGAGTTTGTCTAGTAGGACCTTTCTTGAAAGAAGCAAATCCTACTGGGACCAAGAGATTCACTATTCTATAACAACTTTTTCTACAGCCTGTGCTTGAGTATTGCTCAGAGTATAATATTATATTCTTTTTGGTATCGGACACAAAATGACCTGTAGTTGTGCCAGCGCTGTAGCTGGTTTAAGTGAATACTTGAATATTGAATGTATGAATGTTATTTTGGAGTGCCATGTATACTATTGACTGAAATGTTTAAAAGTTATCCCGCCATCTGGTGGAAGAGCCAGTTGAATATAGTGGGGCAGAGGCTCGCCACAACACTCAAGGTGCCTGTCCAGCAGCACAGAACAATCCACATGTGCACACACACACACCTACACGCACACCCACACACACACACACACACACACACACAGGAAACTACAGTCACATTCAATTTATTGTGCCAAGAATGCTACTATTTCAGCAGAGGTACTGATTTCTGGTGTTGCTCTCTCGGTCACAGCATACTGCTCCTAAATAGAGAGACAAATGATTAGAAATCCAGAGCATCTGTGCCAATCTGTCCCTCTTTGGCGCTGTGCCCTGAGCCACTGCGCAACATCTCTACTTCCAGTTGAGCAGAAACCACCCCCCACCACCACCACAGGTATATTGTGGATGGGACAGCAGTTTTGTCGTCGTGGTCTGATTCAGCTGAGTAGATTTGTCTAGTACATGAATAGTTTTTTTCTTCATGGGACAGATGTTAAAAAAACATACAAGATAGGGGGTATGTATGTATGTATATATATATATATATATATATATATATCATGGATAAAAATTATTAGACCACCACCATTTTTTCTTCACTTTCTTGTTCATTTTAATACCTGGTACCACTAAACGTCATCATGTGACTAAAACAGACAGAAAAGAAAACACTGAATGCATAAAAGCAGCGTTTTTGGCAGTACAACGCCATAGCTATTGATGTAAAAACTTAAGTGATTTAGGTTATATTCAAGAAAACCATGGAAAATGGTAAGATATCAGCTCTTAAATAAAACTCTTATGAGCAATCTTTGTGGTTATCGTTATGTTTGTCCAAACAAATGTACCTTTAGTTGTACCAGGCATTAAAATGAACAAGAAACTGAAGAAAACAAGGGTGGTCTAATAATTTTTTCCATGACTGTATATATATAGAAAGAAAAGTTAATTATAAACATATGGTGATATTATATAATTAATCCAGCCCCAGTTCTTACCTGTATTATGTACAAGCTAAATCTTGTTAGAGGAGATAACAAGGAAATATTAATGACATGCTCCACTCATATCCAAAATGGAAGAAAAAATATGGTTGGGGTGTTTTGTGGTAAGCTCTAAACTGGCAACCACCAACCTGCTCACCAACCTATCCATGACATGTAAACATATACATACAAAAATAAATAATTGCAATAATTATTACATTTATCTTTACTTCTTTTTCAAATTGTATGGTGCTCATATTTTATGTTTTCCTTCATTTTATTTTTTTTTTGGTATTAGTTAATTCATTATTCATTCTTATATAGTAGCGTTTATGAAAGCTGGAGAACAAGGTCCAGAACAAGGTCCAGCAGAGCAACATATGAGATGTGTGATGAGGGATGAAGAAGATCACAGGCTTCAAGCAGAAGGAAGATCAGATAGATGGAAGTCTGGACAGAACAAATGAACTGAACTCCTTCTTAAATAGGTTCAGTCCAGAGACAAGCTCAGCATCTTCCTCTCCTGCCCCACAGCCACACAGACCTCCCATCCTCCCCTGACCCACAGAGTCCCTGTTTGATCTCAGCTGTCTCATCTTCCACCTCAGTCGTGCATGTTGCTGCTGTTCCATCTTTGTCTCCAACTACATCAGGAGACACTGAGGCCCCCTCCACCTCTCCCTCCCACCTGTCTGTCTTTAGCAGTCAGGTGAGGCAGTTGGAGAGACTGAACCGAAGAAAGGCTGCAGACTTTCAGCCCCTGAGTCATGAAAGCCTGTGGAGATCAGCTATTTGGGATTCTACAGCACCTCTTAAACCTCAGCTTGAGTCAGGAGAAGGTTCCAGCACTGTGATATTGAAGAAGATATTGGGCCCGATCTTTCACCAAATCTCCTAAAGCCGCTATTAAGGGATAGCGAGTAGCGGAGGGGCGTTCCCCCCTCAAAGAACGCAATCTTCCACCTCCCTAAACCCGCTATCTTACCTGCGCTAACCGCTATATTATGCATGGGAGTGGTTAGGGCGTTCCAAACCAATTAGTGCGTCAGTAGCCATTGCCTTTGAGAGCAACCTGCTACCCGCTACCCGCAAACCGCTATGGAGCATCTTTTCATCCAGATCGGAGCAGCTCTCGTGCGCAGCTTGTCTGGGACTCTGCAATAGAGCTTCCAAGTGTTCCTTCCTCCTCCTTCTCTGCACTGATATATACATAAAAAATATTTTTACACAGACAATTCCTCTGGGCAACCTGAAAGTCCCAGATAATTGGTGCGCTCCCGGTAAACACAGTCAGGCAGAGCCTGCGGGAACATATTCTCAGCAGGGGGTGCTGGGAGTCTGAGACAGCTGTCTTGGCACAGCTGATGTGCTTTTTAAAATAGTGCAAAACGAATCAAATATATTTTAAATTTCAGGAATACGATAAATTCCAAAAAAATCAAAAGCCAAAAAAACAAAACAAAAACTAGAAAAGCACTCAGAGAGCGCAGACCTCCACCAAGCACAACAGTTCCCCCATATGGCGATTTTGCAGATTGGGATAAAATCCGTGTTGTGGATCAGATCAGGATCAGCCTTTGAAATTTGATAGAGGTTTCCATTGTCAATCTCTGAGTCAAATTTCATGAGTTTTGGGCAATAATTAACAGAGATATTGAGAAACAAAATATTCGGCCCCATTGACAGCAATGTTATTGAAAATTTGAAAGTGATCCTAGAATCCAGGATTTCTTCCGGATCATATTCAAAATTAAATCAGTTCTTCCTTTTTCACATTTCTGACAACTCCTGAAAATTTCATTAAAATCCATCCATAACTTTTTGAGTTATCTTGTACACAGACAGACAGACAGACATTACCTCCTTGGAGGAGGTAATAATAAAATAAATTTATTCAGACAGGTTCTGATGATTCCATGCAAAAGCAATATCCATAGAAGGCTGAGTTTTTTAAAAACAAGGATGAGCAAAGTATCTTAAATCTGTCAACAAATGTGTGTTTTTAAATAAGTCAGCAATTTTCATAATGTTTTTCAAAGAAAGATGAGAAGGGATTTGTACATTTTTTCCTGCATCAGTGCATAAAATATTTTAAAGGTTCATAGACTCTGGAGAAATTTCCAATGAATAAAGGGAAGGATAAAGCTTAATTTAGCAACCAATAATCTGCAATCCCTTCGACGGCACTCAATCACGAACTGTCATTCATCAACAGCTGATATCACAACATGGGCAAAGGACTGCTTTGAGAAATCTTCCTAAGTACTATAATAATGTGTGACAGCCACAAACATCACTTAAAAATTCACTGTGCACATAATAATTCTTATATTTATCTTAACCCTGGAGAAGTGTCAGCATCTTGGTTCTAAGCGATTCTGGGACAGACCATCACACAATAGAAATGTGTACTGTGGTCAAACAAATCAGTTCTCCAGATATTTATT
Source organism: Hirundichthys speculiger (assembly GCA_018398805.1). Classification (NCBI taxonomy): domain Eukaryota; kingdom Metazoa; phylum Chordata; class Actinopteri; order Beloniformes; family Exocoetidae; genus Hirundichthys; species Hirundichthys speculiger. The sequence continues at coordinate 386,798 of JAGFBZ010000963.1, read as the reverse complement.
GGAAAAAATGGGCACTGTGTGCTGCAGACTGAAGTCATAAAGGCTGTTCATGTTGTTCAGCAACAAGTTAAAAAGTCAAGGTCTGTGATGGTATTGGGTTGATGATCAATACATCATTCTGATAGACATTCAGCTGCATGTTGTGAGCAACACAGCATACAACACACCATAAGATAAAAAACAAACAAACTATCAAGTGGTTTGGTTAGTGGAGGGGGACCCACATGCAGGATGAACAGACTGGAGGCAGGCAGCTAGGACAAAAACACACTTGAATTACCTTATTCAGCAAAACCTCAAACAAAAGCACTGCTAATGCAAGGTGTCCAGAATAGAAACTGAAGCACACAAGAACAAAGAGTGGCAGCAACAGAAAAGATTTTTAAAAAAATGCAAAAACACCGACAGTGATCATTAAAGACAATGACCTGGCAGTGAACAAGGGAAATCAAGGAACATAAACAACAAGGGAGGTGATAAATAATGAAGCAGTGGGGCAACTGCAACAGGGTATGACACAAGATCAGGATCAACACAGTAGCTACGCAAGATAATAAGTTCTACAAAATAAAGTAGGAAATAAGCTCACTAAAGTGCAGAAAGTAAACAAGAAAAATACATTAAATAACTGGATTACAGAATATTGAAATAAAATAAACAAGACTGAAATGGCACAAAGGAACTTTTGTAATGTTTAGCTCAGTGTTCCCCGTATAGATGAGGAGGTAAAATCATTTTTACAAGACTGTTTCTTGCTTGATCACTCTCTCATTTTTTCTTTTGTTATGACTTTTTTGAATTCTATCTTTCATATCTGCAATCAGTGGCAGCTGATAATAAAAAAATAGGGGAGAGGGCGCTGGTTGGCTCGACAAAGATCAAACAGTGTAAAATAGGATTTTTTTTATTTATTTATATCCTTTATTTAACCAGGTAAGAGTCTCATTGAGGATTGGCATGATAGTATTGGCACGGCATTTATCTGCAGATAGAAAAAAAAAAAAAATCTAGATAAAATGCACATTGTCCAATACCAATATTTTTTTAATTAACTTTTTCCTACCAAGTGGACCAATTCAGCATCCATCCATTAACTTCTGCTTGGTCGGTATTGGGGTCGCAGGGGCAGCACTTCAGCAGAGAGGCCCAGACCTCCCTCCCCCCGGACGCCTTCCACCAGCTTCTCTGGGAGAACCCGAGGCACTCCCAGGTCAGCTGAGAGATCTAATCTCTCCAGCGTGTCCTGAGCCTGCCCCGTGGCCTTCTCACAGTTGGACATGCCCGAAACACCTCTCCAGTGAGGCGTCCGGGGGGCATCCTAACCAGATGCCCAAACCACCTCAACTGGCCCCTGTCAATGTGAGGGAGCAGCGGCTCTACTCTGAGTCTCCCCGGAATGACTGAACTTCTCACCCTATCGCTAAGGGAGGAGTCCAGCCACCCTACAGAGACAGCTCATTTCTGCCGCTTGTATCTGTGATCTCGTCACTCAGTTCGACCACGGTTACAACACCCACAGTTCATGACCATAGGTGAGGGTTGGAACAAAGATCAACCGGTAAACAGAGAGCCTTGCCCTTTTGGGTCAGCTCTCTCTTCACGACAATAGACCGGTACAGAGCACACACCACAGCAGATACGCTGCACCAATCGTCTGTCGACCTCCCACTCCTTTCTCCCATCACTCGTGAACAAGACCCCGAGATACTTAAACTCCTCCACTTGAGGCAGAACCTCACTCCCTACCTCGGAGGAGGCATTCTACCCTTTTCCGACTGAGAACCACAGTTTCAGATTTGGAGGTGCTGATTCTCATCCCTACCCACTAGTGCAGCAAAGTTTTAAAAAAGACAGAGGTCTCATCATGATGATGAACCTAAACCTCTAAGAGGGAAGAGATTTTCAAGATGTCAGGACAAAGTTGCTGTTTACAATGAATACTCAATGTCAGTCAGGATGAGTGAGGAAGCATCAGCACCACAAATTTAATAACCTTATCTTCAGAGCTGCCATCTCAGATAGTGGGCAAAGAATTTATGAAGATCAAGCAAGAGAAAGAGACTCCAGCAAAAAAAACAAACAAACAAACAAAAACTATATGCAGCCGTTTCCTTGCTCACTTACCAGGGGCAAAAAATTATGATCGTGAACACACCAGGGAAAAATGCATCACTCACAAATTCCAGAAATTCCATGTAAGTGGCAGTAAGCTGCAGTAGGTTCTTTTTATTTATTTTTTTTTATAAGAATGTATTTGTATTTGCACCATGATGTCATGATGGGTAGTCAACCACCTCTTTTCCTCCAGGTTTCATACGTTAACTAAATTTTCTGAACCCAGGCAGGCTCCTATAATGTCTCACTTGAGTTGTCGAAGGCTCATTTGCTGATGTGGGGAGCAGAATACGTTGAGCAAGCAGACTGAAGCAGCTGTCATATAATTCAATTGGCGTCATTTCAGGGTGATGGTTTGTGAGAATCATTCAGCCATGCCTTTTCTGTAAGAGCTATAGCCATTACAAAACTCTTTTGTTCCAACTAAGAAGATGAAAAAAGAGGAAGTCAGCAGCAGCAGCGGAACATATCACTGCCGGGCCGGGGGCGGGGCACATGACCGCACACTTTAAACCCAAATAAAGCTTGTGATAACATCTTTTTACAACATACACATGCCCGCAACAGTGGGAGTTACAGGCATTACTACATTTCTGACACATAGCTCAAAGCATTTGATAGTGTCATCGCCCGGGTCAGCCATGACTGAGAATTAGTATTTTTGTCAAGTTGGTGTCTCTCCATCTCTGTAGTGTTTCCTGTTTTACTTTGAAGGCTCTGTCTTGTCTTTGTGGTGTTCAGCTTTTCTTCCTCTCCCTTGTCAGCCTGATTGTTTCACACCTGCCTCTCGTTCAAATCAAATCAAATCAACCTACTTTTCATACATACAAATGCAACACAAAGTGCGTTACATAATAAAATAAAACATAAAACCGGAACACAACAAAGACAGACCCCTCCCTCTCACGCTCACACACAAAGCACACACGCACACCCTCACCAGCACAAAGTAAAAAGTTAAGTAAAAAGTAACATGGCAGGGCACTGAGGATCCAGGTGAGGAAAGACCACCTATGGGAGGCCATCCACACCGAGAGGCGCCACAGCCTCCATCCACAAGGGGCGCTGCCCCAGAGACCACCTCAACCCAGATAGACCAGGGTAGGATCTGTACTGTCTAGCCCACCCCCCCCCCCCCCCCCCCCCCCCCCCAGTCCTCCAGGCCCGAGGGATCTATCTCCCAAGCACACCGCTGCAGGAAGACCAGACACCAACTTGGGGAGGGCCCCCATGAGGAAACGCTGGAACTAAAAACTAAAATATTAAAAGACAGTAAATTAAAAAAACAGACAGTAGATACAATAATGATAAAATGTATAAAATGTGAAATATTGGAGATCTAAAAACTAGGGTTAAATAAAAGAAATCAGGCAAAAGCCAAATTAAAAAGGTGACTCAATAAATAGGATAAAGACAGAATAAAGTAGTAGAAGCTAAAATACTTAGATTAATCAATTAAAAGCCAGACTAAATAGGTGAGTCTTGAGCTGCTTTTTAAAAGCATCAACATTCTCTGCAGCCCTGAGGCTCTGTGGCAGGCTGTTCCACAGTCGGGGACTATAGTAACTAAAAGCCGCTTCCCCGTGTGTTTTTAATCTAACTTGTGGTATGGTTAAAAGGCCAGTACCGGAGGACCTCAGGGTCCGTGAGGGTTGATATGATAAAAGCAGGTCAGATAGATAAGAGGGCCCAAGACATTTAAAAACAAGTAAAAGTATCCTTAAAATCGATTCTGAAGCAGACGGGGAGCCAATGCAGCGACTTTAAAACTGGCGTAATGTGTTCCCGCCCTCTGGTCCTCGTCAGCACGCGAGCGGCTGAGTTCTGTAACAATTGCAGAGCATGGATGCTCTTTTTGGGAAGGCCAGAGAGCAGGACATTACAGTAGTCCAGGCGACTGGAAATAAAAGCATGCATGTTAAAAAGGTATCAACCGTGTCATCAGGAGACACGGTTGATGCATGTTTGTTGCTGTTCGTTTATAAGTCCTGTCACTCCCTTTCTGTTTGCTGTCCATTGTCGTCCTTACCCCTGGATGTAGGTCTGCGTGTCATCCTGTCCTTCACCCTGCCTTTTGGAAGTTAAGTTTGTATTTTGGCATTTTGGTTTGTTGGATTTTTGTTTTTGAACCTCCTGCACCTTGGGTCCTCCCCCCCAACATTTAATTCACTGTGTAGAAACCTACATAACCAAAGTCTGTCTTGAATTTTTTTGACCAACCTGGATGCCCTTGTGTGTTGACTGGGGAAACCTATATATAACCTCGTACATAGCGCTTATACTTTTCACAGAAGTTGTTGTGTCCAGTAGTGCACAAGGTGTGACCAGTGGCGGCGCCAGAACAATTTAATTGCAGATGCTTAGGGGTTGCTAAACAATTGTATGGAGTTGCTGAACAATTTAATTGCAATACCAATTAAATAGCATAAATATGGATATGTATGTCATTACCGGCCTACTCATTCTAATCAGCGCCATCTGAAACTAGCGCGGATGCCATGAAACAGATAAAAAAAAAATCTATTTGAAGTTCGTTATTATAATTTTACCATATAGTCATGCCGCTTTTCACAGCAGTGCACATTAACAGCCTAGACTACAAATCATTTGACAATAACCTGTTCATCACATTTTAACCAGTTAATATTCACATAAGTTCACATCAGAAGAGATCTGGCAGACTTACGCTTCAACAGATAGCCTCCATTTTGATGTAATTTTTCTAACGGCCCGGTTTTTTTCACAAGCTGACTTCGCGTGACCCCTGCAGGCCAGCTCTCGCGAGACGAGTCTCTCTCTCATCGTTTTTAATCGTCTTCCTTTTATTTTAATTTAAAACAAAAACACATGAAATTAATTTAAATTAAATTGTCACAATTTTTATTTTATTTAACACAATTAAGATTTTTTCATTTTTAATAGTCTCCATTCTTGGGGTTGCTTTGAGGTTGCTAGGCCATATTTTGGGGTTGCTATAGCAACTGCAAGCTACCCCCTAGCGCCGCCCCTGGGTGTGACTGATACCTGAGGAGAGGTCTGTTTCTGTGTCTTTCACCGGGCCCTCCAGGCCGGGGCTGGGAGAGTACTGCCCCCCCCCCCCAGCCACCCCTGAAGCTTCGCCACTGGTCAGCTGTTCCCCACTTCATTATCACACTTAACATTTGTTCATTTTCACTTCAGTTTAGAAAACACAAACTGCCCCTTAGTTTAAGCCAAGGTTATTTAAGATTATGTGAAAATAGCACATTTGCTAATATTTTAAATGCTAAAAACAAAGTGAACACAGTACAACACAATTACTCAAACTAATTTGTTATCTAGATTTATTTTCCAAAGACAGGTCTAAAATAAAACCCCCAAACACAACAACAAACACCAAACAAACAAACCCAAAGATAGATGCCCTGGATGCCCTTGTGTGTTGGTCAGTCACTGTTACACTATTTCAGGCAATTTTGGGCAATTTGAGTCTAAATGTCTCGTGTAATCATGATGTTAAATTCAGGGTTTTTTGTAAAGGACCCAAACCTTCTGGTGCAGGACTCTTTGTTGCAGTGGGTAAGTATAGAGGTAGCTCCTCATAACTCAGGTTGTCCTTAGCTATGAACTCTGCTACACGTGTGATGATTCTGTTCTGTCTCAGAAGTGGAGGACAAAGAGTTAAATTTGACCTACACATTTAGATATTTATTAAGCAAATAAAGCATCATAGGTCATATCTGTCACATACCCAACACTACAGCTTTTATGTATTTTCAGTGAAGGAAAAATAAAGAGTCCTAAAACAAAAGTTTGAGTCTGTGACTATATCAAAGATAAAAGACTGAAATACTTATTCACTTAGATACTTCTACTAAATTAATTTGATAAACGCCTTGAAGAAATGCATGCATCTCATGTATAACTGCTGAAGGTCGTGTCATGGACTCCCAGAGGTCTGGGAGCTTAATGGTTTCACGCAACATCTTTGCTGTTCACGGGACAGTGCTCTTCCAGACAATGTTTGATACAGACCTTCTAATATAATTATTTTGTTGGAAATTGATCATTTTGACACTGAAATGTTCATATAATATACATTTTTTACTTCAAAGAAATATTAGACAATATAACAGACTCATTAAAGGTTACTCTTTAAGTTGAAAGGGTTTGCCAACATTTTTATTGGTTCATTTTTATTTTATTTTATTTTTTTACACACACTAGTAAACATTAGTTACAATCAATGAGTTAAAAATTCTTAAGAATAGTTGTGGCCATAAACAGAGATATCACATAAGTGACACTACTTCCAGAGAAGTGTGTCACTTAGGAGGCAGGGTAAACTTTGTTTGAGACTCATCCTCATTTGAGGCTGAGCACCATGCAAGGTCTGAACCTATATCACCCCTAGGTGGAGGTACAGTTGCCAGGTTTGGTGAATGTCTTCAAATCTCAGTCTGGCTAGGTAACTTTCTGCATTTCAATTTTTTACTTTCTCGTATCTATAGAGCTCTGGGCTGTTAGGTTTGGCCTTTCAGTTGTTGAGATGTTTCTGACAGATGATAAGGAGAAAGAAATTGGACTTTATTTCAGAAAAAAAATATGAGTTGACACATTGTTAAACAATTTTAGAATAATGTTAATTGGAAAATTGAGTTTTTGCCTTCAGTGAATAATGTCAACAAGAGATTCAGATAATCTGGAGAAAAGTCCCCATGCAAATGAAAAGGCTAAAAATCAGTATTGCATGGGCTTAAGGGTACAGTTCCAGAAATCACTGTCTAAAGACACGGCTCACCATCCCACAGCTCACAAATGGAGGCTAAAGCTCTATCTTCCAAAGGAGCCACCATCATCTACCATCTTCTAGGCCAAAGCATCCCAGGACGTGCCACACCTTTCACCCAGCAATGACTAAAATAAGATCCACCTCTCCTTGTGACCCTGAACAATACGAAGCACATACAGAAAATGAAAATAGACGATGTTTTTCAGTGGACAGTTTCGTGAAATAGCTTGATATGAGAGGCTTTCATTATGACATATCACAGTGCATTAAGAACAAACCATAATACCTTCTCAATATAATTTCAGTAGAGAATGCAGTGACTCAAATCTGACAGAATCAGATGGATTCTCTCATATAGAGCAAGGTCACGTGAAATGATGCATGACTGCCAAGCATGGAAGGTAGGCATGCTACATCGCTAACACAATTATGGCTTTCAAGACAGCGAACGGGCACAGGCTTTCTCTGTAATTTAAGAGACATGTTATTTTTCTGCGCTTCATCGTGCCTCACTGCAGCAGAAAATGATAGAAAAATACAGTCTTCAGCAGATACATCATGCTCAAGTGGCGCACACATCGGCTGTTTTTTGGCACGTTCCCAGCGTAGTCAGCATCATGCCAGAGGAACTGGATTGTTTGTGCTGTTCTGAGGGCTGTGCACTGAATTAGACTGCATGTGTCCCAGCAAAAAGATTTCTGAGCTGCCTGTGATTATATCAGCAGCGGTGCAGCTTGTACTTTGTGTTGGACTGTGCAGCTGGTGTGATTGTTTCATATAATTGCTTTAGAACTAAAAAAAAAAAAAAACAAAGAGAAAAAAAATCCTGTGAGTGTTCGGTAATTAAAGTACTCTCAGCATAATACTCATGTGGGTGCAAGCTGTAATGAACTGAAGATGGTAATATTTATTCTTTTGCATGAAGTGATTCTCAGTCTGCTTCAGGGATATGGCATCTGCAGATAAAGTGGTCTATTTAAAAAGGAAAAAAAATATCTTAACGGGTTAAAAATAAATTAGAGAGAACAGAAATGGCGAGTGCTAAAATTGCGGTTACTGCTCAACTCCACATGGTGGTGCTCTCTAATAACGGTTCAGCAAAAACTGGGGCTTGTTTCTCCCCAAAAGTGAACATACAATACCTTCTTGATAGCATGTCTATCATCCAAGGCAACTTAACCTAAATGCAGGACATTTTCAAATTTACATATCACTCCCATATTCGTATTTATAGTTGTTATACAACAGACTTCAGGATGTACTGTACTCATCAGATGATAAATTAATTGGCGTAAGCACGTGGCTCCGTTGATGAACATTAAAGGGGTAAATCAGACCCCCCACAGCTACAAAACATAATTAAATGGAACCTACCTTGTGATTTGGTCGATAGATTTGATAATACATTATAAACCTCATCGCTGCTGGTTGTCAAACATTTTTGTTTTCACGTCAGAAGCAGCAGTGCTGGGTATATGCACCTAGTTTAAACCATGAAATTGGGTCATCAGCAGGTTTATGGTGCATATATTTTTTTCTAGCCATCCACATCACAGTGTAATTAGATTGTACCATGTCCCATCATACACTGCTTTGGCTCAAGGATGTTGATTTGAGACACAATATTGGATTTTAGAAGCATCAGATGGTAATGTTTTATTCTGGGGACTGGCCTGGTCAAAGAGTAATTACCCAGCTTTACACATCATGAAGAAATACAATAGACGAAATGAAGCTGTCGCTTTTCAGAAAAATGTGTGATGCTCAGCAAGTCACAGTAGATTTTAATTTGATAAAGGGGTAAAGACAAGGCAGAATAGGTAAAACGTTTGGAAACTGTATGCAAATTAAAAATTTCCACCTGTTTGATTTTACGATGTCCTAAATAGAAAACACAGCAATATCACAATCTCCACCTTTTAATTTACACATTTTTGGACTTACCTAAAGTGTTGCAAAGACCAGTCCTTAACCTTATGTGTCATCCCGAGCTTATAAAAGAGATGTATGAGCTGTTGTTGTGTTTCCATGCAAAATAAACTGGGTGTATCCAAGTCTTGCAAACTCTAAAAGCCAGACTTTATTTCTTTATTTCAACCAACTCCATCTTAAGGTGAGGATTAGTTTTGATTGGTTAGGTTTTAAATTTCCTTCATGTATATTTGGTTGTAAGGAAGTAACAAACATTTCCCAGCTTTTGTTGGATTGCTTTTACATCTATCCCAAACAAAAACATAGGTGTGGAATCTTTGTTGTCGCGGTCCCTCTGGTCAACAACTTTCACACTCCAGGTCCAATTCTGGCTCTAACATGTATGGCTGGATTTCTGGACTTGCCATTGTTGAAAACATAAGTAACCTCTCAAAGTTTTGTTTTTCATAGCTTTGTTTGGAGCCCGGTGTCCCATTCTTGACCTGAGTGTAAAAGGAGTTTTGCTCATTCATGAAGCACTCGCAGCCCTGGTGGAAAGCTCACAGGAATTTGACTGATGATAAAAAGTTTAAGACAACAATTTCTCGTGGTATTATTCTTTAATGTCCAAAAGTAATTGCAAACTGGAGGAATGATAGGTGGAAATCTAAAGTAGAAATAACCTAAATCAGACAAAAAATGGCAAGAAATTGTCATCCAATGTTCACTTTAAGTTCAGTTGAAAGGTAAATACTATAGTTTGTGTGATTACAGTTCATAGACTTCAGTGAGACGGTCTAAGGCTCTTTCACAAGCGCCCCACTGTGTACAGGCTACAGATGTAGTTAATTAAAAACTGAAAAACATTAGCCTTCTCACTCCGTGCATGTGATTGCCAATCATCTGTCATCTTTTTATTCTGCTTCATTGTTTCCATTCTTCACGCAGTCACCATCTGTTGAAAACTGAATTGTGGAGCAACATAAGTACTGTAGTTCAACATTTGCTTCACACACACACTAACAACATCCTGTGTGGCCTGTCCTTGTGTTTTTTTTCCATCATCATTTTTTAATCTTCTCAGATGATGATACAAAACAACAAGAACAAAAAAAAAAAACAAAAACAGTGATTATGTTAGATTTAGAGCATGTAATAAGTCTGATTAGAGAGACTTACATGTTACTGTCCCCTCATTTGGAGGTATTTTTCACCCACCTTACAACTTTGCACACCAGTGTCGGTTCAGTAGACTCAAATGATCATCAGATAATTTTGTTTACAACCACAGTCTCTTAGTTTGTTCTCATTACCAGCCTGTTTGACATTATGGCAAAATGTGGCTTTATGATTAATGTCAACCTTTGTTGATGCATTCAGTTGTTAATTTTATTTAATATCATCACCAAACTAGAATTTCATATTTATGGAAGGATTTTCAGGGAGACCGTAAAGGCAGTTCTGATGTAGGGAGCAGATGATGTTATTGATGCTATATTAAATACTGAGAGTATTTCCTTATTGAAATGAGAATAGAGAACAACATATTTTTTAAATAATAAAGTCCAATTTTTTCTTCAAGTTACTTCCATGTTTCTGGTTAAAGAAATGATTTGGTGCACAAGGTTATTCCTTAGCTGGAAGAAATAAAATCTAGAGTAACAGTAAGTAAAAGATTATGCCAGATTTCTTTTTTCTTTTCTTTTTTTTTTTTGATAAATATCTTAAGGCCTTCAGTGGTTGTACTGATGGAGATGGAAAGGCTTAGTATGACAAACTTCAACTGCTTTCATTAAAGCTTGAGAAAAAGTCTTTGATGTTTTGAAACCCTCTTCCTCCAGTCAATATTACATATAAACAGACCTCATGCTGCGCATATATGGGATAATTTTATTTATATTTTTTTAATGGGTGCCTCTTGCATATTAATTTGTTTTTTTATTTATCTATATTCTTAGTAACAAAACAAAAATGGAAAAAAATAAATCTGGAGCAGAGCTGCAAATTTTATTTCCTGTGGTCTAGATTTAACTTTTGTCTGCGACAGCATCATTAACTTTCATTATATCCTCCCGTCAATACAATGAGTGAATATGAGTTAAAAGAGTCAAAATGACTCCAACTACATTCAGGACTGCAAGCAGTGGAAGCCCCAAGAATTCCTAGTACGAAGAAATGACTTCCTAATCTAGATGTGGCAGTTTTCCTGAAGAAGCAGACTTAAGGAAAAGCTGCTGATTACTTTTTTGGGAAAACCCCGCCACATGTTACCAGCTGAGACCCTTAATATCTGACAACACACTGATCAGGCTTAATGGAATGATCCACCCCAGAACACTTTAAACTGAGCATCAGGGGGTATGCTATGCTATGTCCCTTGACATATATATAATTTAACTTTCAGTACTCTACACAAGGGGCATAGAATCTAGTTTCCTTTTTTGTGGACAGCTAGATAAATGTAAGGAAAATTGACTTTAAAAAACAATTTTCATTTAAAACGATTTTCATTTAAGGATTTTAAGGTTGGGTCTCAAATGTCAAATCCAGAATGCACTGGAGTAAGTCAGAACAAGCCAACCCTGTCCTAAAAGCTAACATGTTATAAAACAGGCCCATGATGACAGAGTGAACCTAGGACAAGCTAACCACAGTGATCCCTTAGTTTTCGCGGTTAATGGGGACCGGCGCCCGCCCGCGACAATCAAAATCCACGAACTGGAGCCGGAGCCCCCCCAAGCCTAAATAATGTGTTTAAAATATGTAAATGCATCTAGACCAATCAGCGCACAGATTCTAGAGTGCTGGGCCGTCTGTGTTTCTCGTGTTGCTTACAGGAGGCTGTGAGTCATTGTTTAATGTTTCGCTGGGCCAGCTGCGGACCTCTCGTCTGCTGTGGGGTGGATTTTCGCAGAATTTCAGCGATTATTTCTTGATTTTTTAATAATATTTCTGAAAAAAAGTCCGCGAAGCACTAAAACCGCGGTACTCAAACTGCGAAGTGGCAAGGGATCAACTGTACTTTCATTTAGCTTGTGTATCTGACAACTAGCAAGCTAACTCTTCTACTGTCATCACAGAAATGCCTCTTACCTGGATGCCAGAGTTTTCAGAACAAGGTTGTGTCCTTTACATGCAAATAAACAATGACAAGAAGAACTGGACTAATTGTATGAGGGGAAGTTAAAATGTGGTGCCGTAGATGTTGGAGGTGCTGGACTTCAGCATAGTCTTATCAGATGTACGTATGCTTTTTGGCTGAAAAGGTCAAGTTGTTAATTTCGTACCGGGGTTGTTACAGGGTTGTATTTGGAAGTAGTTACTGGAGTACATATCTGTGAGTAACACAGAGTGAATTGATTTTGTGAAGAGCCAACACTTCACCATAGAGGTTCGAGAACTACGCACCTTACAGACAAACCAAGTTATAGAAGTAACTGGTTGCTTGGTAGGGATGGGAATTGATAAGATTTTTCCGATTCCGATTCCATTATCGATACTGTTTAACGATTCGCTTCTTTAAAAAGGAGAACAAACAGTTTTATTAGCATCAAATTTTTTTACTCAGAAGTCACAACCTTAACGAAACTCAACAGCGAGGTCAAAAGAGGCCCAAAGCCTTGGATAACGTGTTAACTGTTGTAATATGTAACTGTGCAAATACACAAGAATGTGTAACATTTTACTCACAGATTTTTCCTAATAGAAATGAAAAAATCTCCCTTTTGAAAGGATATATGAGCTCACTAAGCACTTAAAAATAATGACAAAGAAAGATAAATACTACAAATACAAGGGAACAGGGCATCGTGCCAAATCTGCAAATACTATGAAGAATTAACAATTCTTTTGCTGAAAAATAAGCATGTCTGCTTTTTCAGGAAGGATGTGTGATCTGCCTGCCTCGACGAAAGTAGAAGCTAGAGTAGGTAGTGAGCAGGAGCGAGTGCTGCCAGCCTCTCTCTTGTCACGGTCATCTTCTAAATGTAATGCAGAAGGCATTCGTTTAATAGCACAGCGTTAATGTTATAGCATGTTTTACAAAGAAACACATAGGCAGCGGGATAGCTACTTACCAAAGTTGCCTTTCGTAGTAACCGCAGAGGATGATCTTAGCTTTGGCTACTGCCGCTGCTGGTGGGTTGAGATCCATCAGTCCGAAGCGCGTCAAAAACACGACACTCGTTATCACATGTTGTGTGCGCAAATGTTTCTGCATGTTAGTCGTGTTCCCTCCCGACTCTGTTATCTCCACTTTGCAATGACTGCAAGTTGCCTTGTTGCCATCTTTCTTTGGTGAAGTGAAGCCAAACTTTGGAGCGTTTGAACCTGGTGTGCGCCATTGTTGTTTACAACTGCAATGCGTGTGCTAAACCGACGTAACTTAATCACGTAAGTGCTTTCTGGAATCGACTGTGCGTAACTTGCGTAAATTACGTGAGATTCATGCTGGTTGGAATCGATAAGAGAATCGGTAGATAAACTGCCAAACGATTCCATGGAATTGAAACACACGGAACCGGTTCTCTACAGGAACCTGTTCTCGATTCCCAACCCTATTGCTTGGTGGAGCCATTTTGTTTGGGGCCCCTGTGTTTGGGTAGAATTGAAAATTACTACCCACAGTCCCTTTATTTTTTGCATGGCAGTTTTTTCAAACTATAACCAGAGTCACCTTCTGGGAATTCTGGGTGATCTGACATGCAAATCAAATATCCAAAAGCTATTATTTGGAGTAGCTTTTCACTAAGCCTCAATTTTGAACTGCAACTGCTGAACACAAGAAGCCCTTGCCAGCCTAGTTCCCCAATATACTGTAATGTTTTTGCATTCACACACCAAAATATTTTCCTTTTATATGTGAAAATGTAAAGTGTGGTGCAGGATTTTATATAATAATAAATACATATATATAAATAAATAAATATAATAATTTTGATTTATTGACTTTTTGCTTTGGATGTGTAGTGTCAAGCTTCAGTCTGAGCATAATATGTGTGTAGTTATATCTCTGGCTTATTTCACAAGGTTGTCTTATCAGATTGAGCAGCTGGAAATGGCCAGTGTTGTTTTAATAAACACATAAAGTTACATTCATTAATATGCCAGCTGCAGCAGATAAAATCTGCCAATAACATTTAAAATGGGGAAAACAGTTGCTTGAAATGGGCGGCATGTGTTGTTTTCCTCCGACCTAATGGGCTCAACAATACTGACAAAACAGGATATGGAATTTTTACAAAGTAAAAATCTTCTGATATTAATGGGTCTTGGTATTAGTTCTCAGTTGAATAATAACATTTTTCTTTCACCATGCCATTATTTATTTAACAAAAATATAAAAATAAAATAATGTGGGCAGCAATAACTTAAAATAAGTGTTTCCTGTCAGTCTCTCATAGTCTTGTGGTGTAGTTTAAGGCCATTTCTCAAAACAAAGTTTAGTTCATTGAAGTTTTTGAGGATTTGCTTCAGCTTCCACTTTAGCATTTCCAATCAGCTGAGTTCCTGACTTTGACAAAGCCACTTCAAAACATTGAATTATTTTTCATCCATTCTGATGTAGATTCACTGGTGAATCATTGTCTTGTTGCATAATCCAATTTTAACCAAGCTTTAGCTATTGGAAAGATGGCCTCACAATTACTTCGATAATACTCTGGTATACAGATGAGTTTGTGGTCGACTCAGTGACTGCAAGGTCCCCACATACTCTGGCTGCATAACAACCCCTAATCAAAATCCCTCCAGCACCATGCTTGACAGTAGGTATGGAGTGTTTCTGCTAAAATACCATCTTCTGGCAACCTTTCAAAACAACAACAACAACAAAAAACTTGTTCAGCCTTCTTCTAATTGTAATCTAATGAATTGTAATTTTTAACATGCTCAAGATGACCTTTGTGGACTCAGGATTGTTTGAAAATGGTTTTATAACCTTTTCCACATATATATGGAGCAACAATCATTTCTTTAAGGCCAATGTTTACATATTTTCCTCTTGGCATTGTGTGAACACCCATCCGAATGCTTCAGACCAACAAACTGCCAAAATGACTCCTTTTATTGAGGTCCACACACCAGCTGATGATCAGTTTATGATGGGTTGATGATTAACAGTACCTGGCTGCAACCCTCTTAAATCCTTTGGAGGCAGTAAGGGGGTGCTTGGTATTGTCCACATATTTTTTTTCTTTTTTTTTTTTTTTTTGTAAATAATGGCATTCTGAAAAGTTACATGTTGTTTGTCCATGGTTGTGTTTGCCTAGTATCAGTGCTCAAGACCCACTATAATCAAATCATGTTTTGAAATTATGTTTTTACATGACTATTAGTTATTCATTTTCATTATAAACGTAATGAAATGAAGGCCCGACAAAGTAAACAAGGTTTTCTGAGGAAAGCAATAACTCTGTTAATAGCCTTCACAAATAAAATAAATTTTGAATCTAGAATTTTTTTTGTGTGTGTGTGAGTGATTTTATTAATGCATTGCATTTGCATTCTCACAGTGTTTTTATTATTATCATTTTTTATTGTTTTCATCTTAATGGCCTTTGTAAAGCACTTTAAGTTGCCATAGTGTATGAATAAAATGTGCAATACAAATTAACCTGCCTTGTCAATTAAAAATGTAGACATTAATTATAGGGGAGAGGGAGAAGACCTAATCAGAAACAAAAACAAACAAAAACGCAAGGTTATACTTCTTTAAATGAGTTTGTAAGAATCCAAGCAACTAATCACAGTTTGCGAGACACAGGGCTCTACTCTGAATGAAAATTCATGGCGCTATCGAAGGTAAATGAACTCTCATGAATCAGCTGACCAATATTTTTTTAATTGGCCGTAGTGGGCCCAGTGCCATTCAGGGCATAGAAAAATGACTTTTAATTTACCCATCTATGTATATGGTGTTTTTTATTCTCAAATGTCATCTGGATTTCTTCAGCCTTACCTTTCATCTCGTTTTATTTCTTACATGGGGCATAACTTATATCCTTTAGATTAGCTCATAGATGGCAAAATGAGCCATAAATTTTTTTTTATGTCATTTTGGTGCAGTCTGCTTTCCCTTTTCAAACTGTCTAAATAATCCCCACCCCACACAACTGTATGTTTTATTGTCCAGCTGAGATGTGCAACCACTGGCTGTCATTTCTTCTGTGTTCTGCTGTTTATCTAATAGATTTAGTGCAAAAGTGGGATGGACTACTATACAGGGAGCATGCCATCATTTTCAAATATAGGATAAAACTAAATAAAGATTCTGTATATATATATATATATATATATATATATAGTATATATATATATATATATATATATATATATATATATATATATATATATATATATATATTATGTGTGCCTGTGTGTGTAAACACCAAAATATGCAGTGGAATATATGACATGAAAGATGAATATCTTTTTATGCCACTGAGAGGTTTTGTCACATATCTTTCAGCAGCCAGGAGCCTTCGTGTCCACCACCACTCCAGTAAATCCTCAGCTCTCTAATCTCCCATTTCCTGAGTGTAGAGTCTCCTTGGCACAGCTAGCATGTGCATGCCAGCCCAGTGTACACATTAGCACTGTTAAGCCACAGCTTCTCCCTCCTAATCTCCACTCCTCACAGCTGAGGTGAGTTGGATCATTACCACACACATTGTGTGTGTTTTTTTTGTTTTTTTTTGGCTAATCCTAGACTCTGGCCACAAATCTTAAAAAAATAAATAAAAAATAAATAATGATAAATTAATTATTACAATCCACAGCTGTCCTCAGTCCCCCTCTCACAGCTGGTTCGATAGGTATCCACAGTATGCAGTATGTGAACATCTCTTCAAACCGTCCAGTCTGATTTTGAGAAATAATATACTAAGAGACGGCGTGTGTGCACGTGCACATCACTGTGTGTTCGTGCATGCGTGTGCTCATACATGTATGCATGCAGTGATGATGGTTGGTGGAGGGTTATTCTGAGGAAAGAGATGGAAGTTTTGAATTTATTATTTGCTCATTTCAACAAAATCTGGAAAAAAAGGATGTTTTCTCTTTTGAGATGAAGAAAGTCAGTCCCATCCCTTTGCTTCTTGTTCAAGAGGGATCTGGCTGCAGAGCCTCCACTGCAGGGCCTCTTCCAGTGCTGGCTCCAGTCTCAGCTGGTCTCCTCTGCCAAACTGGAAAGTAACATGCAAAATGCAAAATATAACCATGTAGTTATAGGCTAGACTTTCCAACTATAGAAAGAATGTATTTTTAATGACACAATTAGGAGTAATTTTTTATATGGTGACGTAGAATTGGAGTGATTTTTACATTACAATGATCCCATGCCAATTTGCGCTTTAAGTTTGCGCTTCATTTGAAGCCGACCGTCTTGTTTTTTTCTTTTAAGGTCATTCTGACAGAATGGATGTATGTTTTGGATCATTATCTTGCTGTAAGATGAACCCCTAAGCGACTAGGCGTAGACCAGAGAAGGTACTGGATGGCTCTGTAAAATACCGTTGTAGCCCTTTTGGTCCTGGGTGTCAGTCGCTCTGTACAAGTCACCAACTCTGGATCCAGCAATCTGTTGATTACTTAAGAGCTTTGTAAGTAATCAACAGAGGTTGGGACATCTGTGGGAATTGTTTGCATCAAATTTCAAGACTTAATTTACATCCATTGTTGCTTGATCACTGAAAAAGACCCCTCTTTTTTTTATAACTCTGAAATTTGTTTTGGCAATCTAAACTTTTTTTCCACCTCTGGCAGTTTACTGCTTACCTTTGTACCATTTAGAGTTATTCACTGGACTTGACCCGCTTTAATTTAAATAAAAACAGGAAAAATAGGGGTGTTCTAAAACTTTTAAACAGTATACAATATATATACAAATATACAAATAAAAGTGCATTTTACACTACTTTTGAATTCATTTTTTGATTCTGCGTATACAATGTGATTAATCGTGATTAATCGAGGAAATCATCCGATTAATCGCGATTAAAAATTGGAATTGTTGTCGATCGTCGGGAGAATTAATGATTAATAATCGATTAATCATTAACATTTTTATATTGAAAACTATCACAATTATTCTCGATATCGGCGTGACGTTTGTTTTCCCCTTTGGCCTGGTTGCTATGGCCCGCGCACGCCCAGATGTGTTCAGTGGCCCGGATGTTCGTGGTGGACAATAACATGACATTTCCTGTTTCTTTTCTTTAAAAAAACAACAATTATAAAACAAGAGATATCGAGGAGACTACTTAACAAGGACAATTTATATCAAGGCGCCAGTATTAAAGGCTTTTTGTTTCTTAAAAAGATGCGCTTGAGTGTGCTCGATGTGCGCTGCAGCTCGTTCTGGTCCGTGCTAACACCAAGTTCAGGCTAGGCTAGGCTAGGCTAGGCTGATGATGAACCGCCTCCACCGTCCTTTACAAGGCTTGGATGCGCGTTGTTCAAGTGATCCATCATTGTTGTTGTTGATTGATTGTATTTGTAATTTGCATTGCAGTGATTGCACTACACTTGCTCATTTTCTAAACAAAAATGGTCCCACGCCACACTTTCCCGCAACTGCTTCATGATTAGGCGAGGACCTACAGAAGCTCGCATGTAACAACTGAGCCAAGCCAGGGTAGGGTGATGGTGAAATGTTGCCCCCTGTTGCCAAATTTCTATCGGTGGCACAGCGAAATGCATCGCATTGTATGAGGACGTACACTGATAACCTACATTCGGATTGTTAAAAAAAAAAAAAAACATTTGGTTCATCGACGAAAATGAATGTCTTTGACCAAATTCTAAATGATCAATCATCGATTAATCGATTAATTATGCCCATCCCTAATATATATATATATATATATATATATAGACACACACACACACACATGCTTTAAACCAGTCACGTCAATGTTCAGAAACCTGAACGGTCTGAACATTTGAAGCTCTTTTCAGCCTCTTTTCCTGTCTACACTGTTTCCTTCTCACCAGCAGCCCACATCCCTATGGGGTGCCGAATGTAAAAACTTGATTACAGTTTTCAAACTGATATATTTTCAATATTTAGCTCATTTTCTTCACATTTAGCTCATTTTACACACATTTGAGACATAAATTATTTAAAATGTTAAATCTAAATGTTAAATGTTAAATGTTAAATTTAAATATTAAATCTAAATCTAAATGTTAAATCTAAATAAATGTTAAATATAAATCTAAATATTAAATATATAAATCTAAATGTTAAATGTTAAATCTAAATAGTAAATCTAAATCTAAATGTTAAATCTAAATCTAAATATTAAATCTAATCTAAATGTTAAAATTAAATCTAAATATTAAATCTAAATCCAAATGTTAAATGTTAAATCTAAAATATTAAATCTAAATCTAAATGTTAAATCTATATGTAAATGTTAAATCTATATCTAAATGTTAAATTTTAATCTAATATTAAATCTAAATCTAAATGTTAAATCTAAATCTAAATATTAAATCTAAATCTAAATGTTAAAATTAAATCTAAATAAATTAAATCTAAATCTAAATATTAAATCTAAATCTAAATGTTAAATCTATATCTAAAGTTAAATCTATATCTAAATGTTAAATCTTAAATCTAAATATTAAATCTAAATCTAAATGTTTAAATTAATTAAATTAAATCTATTAAATGCTAAATCTAAATCTAAATGTTAAATGTTAAATCTAAATATTAAATCTAAATCTAAATGTTAAATCTATATCTAAATATCTATATTAAATGTTAATGTGTCGCCGAGTGTTAAAGCGGGGTTATTTAGAGGATTTACAAATGTCCCATGCCCCGTAAAGTCTCACAGCCGCACAACCACGCCCACACCACTGATTAGGATCAATGGGAAGAGGCTTGAGGGAGAGTCGGGACTCAGACATGGCTGCCTCCCTGCCTGTGGAAGACATTGAACGGGCGGTTGTTGGTGGGTGTGCAGGCTGCACTTCAAGCGGTTGTTCAGCGGGGTACCGGCCCCATCTTCCACAGGCAGGGAGGCAGCCATGTTCGAGTCCCGACTCTCCCTCAAGCCCTCTTCCCATTGATCCTAATCAGTGGTGTGGGCGTGATTGTTGCGGCTGTGAGACTTTATGGGGCATGGGACATTTGTAAATCCTCTAAATAACCCGCTTTACACTCGGCGACACATTTAACATTTAGATATAGATTTAACATTTAGATATAGATTTAACATTTAGATTTAGATTTAATATTTAGTTTAACATTTAACATTTAGATTTAGATTTAACATTTAGATTTAGATTTAATATTTAATTTAAGATTTAACATTTAGATTTAGATTTAATATTTAGATTTAAGATTTAACATTTAGATATAGATTTAACATTAGATATAGATTTAACATTTAGATTTAGATTTAATATTTAGATTAGATTTAAATTTAGATTTAATATTTAACATTTAGATTTAGATTTAATATTTAGATTTAGATTTAACATTTAGATTAGATTAATATTTAGATTAAAATTTAACATTTAGATATAGATTTAACATTTACATATAGATTAACATTAGATTTAGATTTATATTTAGATAAATTAACATTTATTTAAACTTTAACATTTGATTTAGATTTAGATTTAATATTTAGATTTAGATTTAACTTTAGATTTAGATTAATATTTAGATTTAACATTTAACATTTAGATTTAGATTTATATTTAGATTTATATTTTAAACATTTATATTTAGATTTAACATTTAGATTTAGATTTAATATTTAAATTTAACATTTAACATTTAACATTTAGATTTAACATTTTGAATAATTTATGTCTCAAATGTGTGTAAAATGAGCTAAATGTGAAGAAAATGAGCTAAATATTGAAAATATATCAGTTTGAAAACTGTAATCAAGTTTTTACATTCGGCACCCCATACATCCCACTTAAGTAGACTATTCAAATCACTCCAAAAATAGGGAAAGTGCAGCAAAACAAATGTCAAAAGAAGATGCCTCCAATATAGTCAGAACATTTCTCTCCTTTCCTTTTCAACTCTCCACGCTCCCCATGCTCTGAGCCTCTCATTCTCCCAGTGCACTGCAGCTCCTCCCTCCATCTCTCATCAACTGCCCCTCCCTCTTCCTCTCCTTCTCTGCTAGGTGCAGCATGTATGTGAGCGTGTGTGAGCCAGCAGAGCCGCCTGTGTGTTTACATGTCAGCCTATCGGTGCTGCTGGATTTAGCGCATCTGGAGAGGACGAAGGCATTTCTCAAATGCCCTACAGACAAGGGATTCTCATCTTTGCGTACATCCCTCTTACCCATCTGAGTCTAGTCTGTCCTGAATCCTGCATCCCTGACTCCATGCTTTTGGAGGCATTTTGAATTTCCTTGGCAACATGGAGCTGCCTGAATTAGAATTCTCTGCATGACAGTCCTGGTAAGTACTCTGTCTCTATGGTGGGCTTTGAGAACTGAGTCACTGGAGCTGATTTATTGTGGTGCAGTGGAAGGGCCAAGGGATTGCCAGACACCAAATTAATGTCAGGAATAAAATTGGGGATCCAAGGCAGATGAAGGGGATGTAAGAATAAAATTATTCACTGTTGAGAGGTCCAGATCTTATTTGTGCTTTGTCATCCAGATGGATTTCACTTTGCTGTTCTGCTCTACTATCTGGGTTTATGGTGAGGGACCAAACATAAATTATATTAGAATGTGACATCTGAATGTACAGTATGGTGTTTAGATATTTTCCACTGTGTTTATAGAAAAACATGCACACTGGAATTATTACTTTAAATGTGTTTGCATGAATGTGCAAAAAAAATATCTATGTCCTTCCTATTTGTATCAAAGCTTAAGGTATAAAGACAACCACAATTGTGTCTGTTTTAGGTTTTTTGACCTGAGGTCTTTTACCAGAAAGATTTTTTGCTGCTTCCCAGTCTGCTTATTAACATTCATGTTTCTCCAAACGGCAATAAAGTCATCTAGACTGACACACATTCTCCACGAGCATTCGCCATTGGCCATTTCTAGTGGCAATGAGGGATGCTATTGCAGGTGTTTGATTTGCCACAGGTTAGACAGATGGATGGCGGTAGCGTTGATGGCAAGGGTGGGTGCGGGTTGGGGAGGGGGCGACTTTGCCTGATTAGTTATGCAGGCAAAATGAACAGTATCTCATGGCTTCATTTTTAGTGCGTGTTGTATTTGCATCATGGTAATCAAGGCTGCAACGTTCTAGCAGGCACACAGCTACAAGGGGACTCTTCGTCTTTGTTTTTAGTAGTGCAGTAACAAACACTGCAAGCCACAGACCCCCAACAGTCTCTGAGGGGAGGGTTTGCTCTTCATATCAAGGTTTGATGAACTTGACAAAGCTTTTAATTGGGAACCACTAATCAGATTATATGATGGCTGACAGGAATCTTGTTCTTGGGTTTTTGGGCTGTAATATCAAGCAGCCAAAATTAATTCTGTGAACTAAAATTAGCAAGGCATGTTTATGACTTGAATTTCTGATAACAGCTGTTGATTAAACTGGGTAATTTAAATTGTCACTGTTACTGGGGAGACTGTTTTTCAGCAATCAATGCTGCAATCAGTTTTGCAATATACATTACATATTGCCAAGTACAAGGTTGTCCTAACTGTCTGGTTTGCATATTTAAGTATCCAGTGTGTATGGCTGTGAATGTCATTTCACAGCCATACACACTGTAGTATGGCAGTACCCTATTTAGGCCTTAAAGGTTGTATAGGAAAACACTAATTTATACAAGATGCAAATTTGTGTGAAATATTTAGGCAATAGCACATTTCAACACATTTCAAGATAAGCTTGCATCACTTGTTTTCCTTTGCATAATGAAGGTTAAAAAATAGGGTAACTATTTTACAAGAGAAAAGCATAAAGGTCAGAATATATTTATCATATTTTTCATTTTGCCTGATGGAGAAGTCGCATATTTCCTGTTTTTAAGGTCAGGTCTGGTCTTCATGTAAATATCTGGCTCCATAGAACGCCATGCTGGATGGTCAGTCACCTTTGCCCTGAGTTCATTGTTCTAAGCAAAATCAATTCACATAGTTTTATCTGCCTGTCATTATCTTTTTTTTTTCCTTTTCTGTCAACATGGAAATCAAAAATCTAGATTTGTGGTTACTTTGCTAAGAGCGTGAAAGCAGGCACCAGCCGTCTGAAAGATCCCTGAACTCATGGTAGCATCAGCTGTTCATTTAGAGGCACCTTCACAATACCTGCCAACAGCAGCACTCAAACACACTTGATTGATAGCAGCAGGTACAAACAACAGTGGTATAGTCGCACACAGTCAGTAAAGGAACTGCAGCAAAACCGAATCTTTTCATGTACTCAAAATCTCTAATGACCAATATAAGTATGAAAAAAATGTTTTGGTTATACAACAACATTTAAAAGGCAGCTAATCCTTCATTTTCAGAAAATACAGCACACTCAATGGAAGCATTTTCTTTTTTTGTTTCCTTTAAGAGAAGCAGCTGTGTAATAGTTGGAGCACTGCCCCCTCTGCTCCCATTTTACTGGTGCTTTTTTTCAAGTTTCCTACTGAGATAGAGTGTGTGGCTTGAATTAAGAAAATCTTATTCTTCAAATGTTATTGTTTTAAGTTCCTGTGGAAAGAAACAAACTGTTAGTCCATGTGATTCTTTTTGATAGGCCACTCTTTATCAGTACTTATGTTTAGCAGTAATAACAAGTTATGCCCCAACATTGAACCACAATGGAAAGAGCAATGAGACTTAACAAAACACATGGAAGCATGTGTTTTCTTGTAAATCTTGTAAAACCAACATTGTGATTCAAAGCCCTTAAACTGTAAAGGGAGAGCACTGAGGTAAAAATTCTTCATTGGTGTGGAACACAATTTCATATACAAGTTGTCATTTGATTGGTAGGAAAATATGCAAAATATAAAAATGGTGATAACAACGGCATTAGGATGAGATCTATTTCAGAAACTAAATTTAATAATTTACTGAGATAATCCACTGATCAATCCAAAGGACCTATCAACCCATGACTCGGCCTGATGCTGTCATTACAAAATCCTTTTATCACATCTATTGTATGTTAATACATCATGAATATCTTGCTTTACACTCAGAACTACCCCTTCCTCTGCAATGGTTTAATGGCAGTAACCAAGGTGCTTAATCTTTTCAATTACACCAACTGTTGTTATGATGACATTAACACCATGGATTTAGTTATAAAGCCAAACATACGACATTGGTACTGCAGATTTTGGTTTTAAATAAAATGACAAAAACAAACACCAGTAAAATGGAATAGGTGATTGCTCAGACTTACTGCAAAAAAGAAGGGTAAAAAAAAAACTAATGCAGCAAACCTAAAACTGATATTACCAAATGATAAAAACAAAGAAAAGAGGAAACTCAATGTTTAGCTGCTGTAATTAATTTGATGAGTAATTAACTGTCACCTTAAACTGCATGATTGTGAAAGACTTCCCCACGAGTTAGCTGTAGTATTTTTTTGAGGTTATAATTGAGCTCTTTACATTCAATGTTTAATACATTTAATGGCCATTGTCTTTATAGTAAAAAAAAACTTGTACATACTGAATGAAACTAAGCTCACCTTCACATTATATAATTTAGACTACAAAACTTGCTGTCTTGTAATTAGTCTTGAAGTCATTGTGGGATTCACACCACATGACTGACTGGGTGGCTGACGACTAAACTGCATTTAGTCAATAAACCACATACAAGAAGTGACACAAGTATTGATGTGTAATTGTGCACAAAACAAGAGTTATTTGAAAGTGAGCTACAGGGAGAAACAAGTGGTGCAAGGCATTTGTGTGATGATTTGAACAGAAAATTTAAAAAAACGGAAACAATGATGGACCACATCAGACAAAATTATATATATAAGCATATATATATATATATATATATATATATATATATATATATATATATATATATATATATATATATATAGGGATGGAAATTGATAAGATTTTTCCGATTCCATTATCGATACTGTTTAACGATTCGATTTTTTTTATCGATTCTCTTATGGATTCTAATTTGGGGAAAAAAGAGAACAAACAGTTTTATTAGCATCAATTTTTTTTCTTAGAAGTCACGACCTTACAAACTCAACAGTGAGGTCAAAAGAGGCCCATATCCTAGATAACGTGTTAACTCTTGTAATATGTAACTGTGCAAATACACAAGCTATTGATGAATGACAGTTCTGGATGGACTGCTGCTGGGTTGAGATCCATCAGTCCAAAGTGCGTCAAAAACACGACACTCGTTTAACATTATCGCATGTTAGTGCTGGTTGGAATCGATAAGAGAATTGCTAGATAAACTGCCAAACAGTTCCATGGAATTGAAACACACAGAACCGGTTCTCTACAGGAACCGGTTCTCGGTTCTCAAGCCTATATATATTAGAGGTGCAACGGTACAGGTGGCTCACGGTACGGTCCGTACCACGGTTTTTGTGTCACGGTTTCGGTTTCGGTAAGGGTTCGGTACAATTCCGGTACCGTATTGTTACAGGTACCATTGCATCCTAATTATATATGTATAATGGATATATATATATATATATATATATATATATATATATATATATGCTGCTATATGCTTAATATTTCATTATGCAGTACTTTACATAATAGTAAAAAGACAATTTATTTACAGTTAATCCTGCATCAAAGGGAAGGTAGCTTAAATCAAATGGTAATAAAAAAAAATATTTAGAAGGGAGTTTAAAGAGAAATGAAGGGGGGTATGAAAATAAAAGTCATACACGGCCGCATGTTGTGAAAATGCTTAGTTTTTTGCATAGTTCATGCTACACGCTGTGAAGAAAACTGACACAGGATGTAAGTTGCTTTCATTTGAATCCTCTACATCCTCTTCATTTGTCTAATGTTTGATACTGGCTTCTAATTATAGCCTGTTTTATTTACAGAAAAAAACAGGGCACTTCTGCACATAACAATTCTTTGTGATGGCCCAGAAATTTACAATAGGTATGCTCGCCAGAAAGCATATAGGATGTCACTATTAAAGTATTTTCTGTAACAAGATCCATCTTAGATAGAGATGCAGCTTCATAATGACATTAAAAGAAACTGTGAAAGGTTTTGTGGTGAAGACTCTCAGA
The DNA here is from genome assembly GCA_018398805.1 of Hirundichthys speculiger. Lineage (NCBI taxonomy): Eukaryota > Metazoa > Chordata > Actinopteri > Beloniformes > Exocoetidae > Hirundichthys > Hirundichthys speculiger. The sequence goes on along the minus strand of JAGFBZ010000963.1, from coordinate 360,799 downwards.
TAATGTGTTTATACAGTGTCTGCAGGATGGAGAGGTGACAGACAGAGACAGATCTGTCACAGGATACTCAAATTTGCGTTCTTCAGATATATTTAGAAGCCCAAAGTCCAACTGCTCTGTAGTACCCTCCCTCATTTAAATTTAATGATAAGAACTTGATGCAAAATATGAGCAAGAGGCTACAGTGGCAGGATGAAGAACTCTGGGCAACTTCAAACACAGCACAGCATGACTTACAATGATGCATCGTATAGATACTGAAATTTTAAAACTATGTCTCCATTCATTTGCCTGCTCTTTCCTCTGTATATATTATATATATATATATATAATATATATATATATATATATATATATATATATATATAACCAGAAAACAGAAACATTGGATGGTAAGGAAAATCTAAGTATATATTTTTTTCAGCTTGTTCTAATTTGATAATATACAGTACGTAAATCCGTTTGTGTCTTTCAGACATGCAAAACACATTCTGGGAGATATGTAACAGTAATGGTTTTGCCACTCTGTAATGTTCCCATTCTTTCTTATGTCAGAATGTCTTTAGTGACATTGAGTATTCAAAGGAACAAAGTACTTTTTTCCCCCCATTCTTCCAGCAAACAATAAAGGGACATTATTGTTAAATTTTTCATTTCAAGATTCTCCAAACATTCTCTTTTAGAGACAAGTAAGGGTTGTAGCTCGGCCAGGACCAGTAGTCATAACCTCTTCTCCCTCAGTCACAACTTTGTAATGTGAGCAGAAAGTGGTTTTGCGTTATCTTGTTAAAAATGCATGTACATCTTTGGAAAAGATGTCATCTTGAAGGCAGCATATGCTGCACTAAAATTACAATGTAATTTTTTGCATTAATGCTGCATTCGAGGTGTATATTACCCTTGCCAAGGGCATGCATACAACTCCAAAACCATCACAGAGCCTGACGCTTGGACGTAGTGCTGATAACAGTCTGTATGGCCCTTTTTATTTTTTTTATCAGGAGCACAAAACCTTCATTACTTTCAAAGAAGATGCTGAATGGTGATTCATCTGACAACAATACGCATTTCTTTTGTCTGAGTGTCTATCCCAAATACATCAGAGTCCAGAAAAGTGCTGCTGCTGGACAAGATTGGCAAAAGGCTTCTATTTAGAATAATAACGTTTTCATTCGCAAAAACAGATGTGAATAGAGTAATCCCTTGCACATTTAGTTATATCAATAATGGGTGAAATCATATCTGTGTATGTGTGTATGTAAGTTTTTTTTTCCCAACATTTTTCTCATGTTGGTTTTCTCATGTTTTTAGTCATGGTACAATGAGTTCCCCCCGTTATGAAATGCTTCATGTAAATAATGACAAAAAATTAGAAAGGGCACAAATTTGTTTCATGTTTTCACATCTGTAAGGCAGTGAAGTAAACATAGAGGGCTCTCAAATTTTTATGCTCTATTTCTCCCTCAGCATGACAAATGATCCATTTCTTTGGTCAAATTAAGGTAAAGAACTTGGAAAATGCCATAGTACTCCAGCTTCATATTGGTCTATATCCACTGTTATTGACTTATTTTCTTGCTTCTAGGAAGGGCTGTAAAAGGCTTGTGGGGGGTAAATTTATTTAGTGTGGCATTCAGCCCTTTTATCTCACTTTAACCCAGAATTTCTTATATTCTCTGATAGGGAATGCAAGATTATTGCAGTTGACTTTCAGGATGAATTGGTTGTAATAGAGAAAGAAACTCTTTTATTACGCTTAGATTTCGTGAACCAAATTACAGATGTGCATGCTAATTTTTCAAGTGTATTGCAAGGATTGTTTGTGTGCCAGATCCATGGAAATCTAACGTAGATAGGGTGAATAGGCAATAAAAAGGGATGAACCATTTATCCACTTGGCTCTGGGCAGCTTTCAGCCATTTCCAGTTAATTGTTTTGGTTTAGCAGTCTGGTCCCTTTCCTATGACTCTCATTTTCCTTCGATATAAAGCTGTGGAGAGCAGCTCAAAATGTAAATTCAGAGGATGTCACACACTATAAAGGTAACCCACCAATATTAAAAAAAATAAATAAAAGAACTGACAGGATTTGCAGAGTTGAGTGCCTGATAAAGACTGTCAAACACAGTCACCCAAAGAGTCAATATATAAAAGGCCAAACTAGTTCTGAAATGAAAATAATGAACATGACATTTCTCCTGCAACCTGACAATTCAGAGTCCACAATGAGATTGATGTGTACACTCCAAATGCAAATAAGTAACCATGAGTCAACCACCGGGCCATCTTCTATTGTCTAACATTCCCTCACAGAAACACTATAGTTTTTAAAGCCTCTTGAGATACAAAACTTGTTTTCAAGTCCACACTGTCCAGATCTTTCAGCTGCAGGATGCAGTAGCTTCCATCTGTCTACCATTTTTGTAAAAATAGGTGACGCATGAGCAAATGTATAACTCAATAACCTTTAGCATTCAACCCAGATTTTGGTCACTGCCTTAATGGGTTAAGAAATAGAACTTTGGCTCCTTCAAAAGATAAGCCTGCTTTAGTTATCTGTTTTTGACGTCATATTAACACATAAGGATCGGATTCAATAAATGGATATATATCCCTTTCAGACCTGGAGCACCATTTACCTAATTCATTCAGTCATTTATTCAATATTAAATCACAAATGCAAAGGCAGTAATATAAGATAAAAGTATTTCTAATATAATTCAAACCATTTTAGACCAGAACCACTACCATTTCAAACAATGCTTTTGTTTTCAGGTGCACTTTAAAGAAACACTGGGCCTGAATACATGAAATCTCATGGCAATGATGACGAATTTCATCAAGGACGTTGTTCAGGGCATCAGATGATACAAATACAAGTGCTTTAGATAACCCTTTTGTTTTCCCACACACCTGTGAACCTTTAAGTCCCAAAAGCAACTCCTAAATGGAATTAGCCCTTATCAGTTTTTTTTTTTTCCCAGTTCTTCCTGCTGTGAAATATCAAAGAGTCTTTTTGAGGGCCTTTATTCACAGGCCTTAAGGGGATTGTAAATATAATTGACTTGCTTCACAATACTGAAAATAGTGGTGGCTCTTTACTAGGTTGTCCCTACAAGATGGAAATGCTGAACTAATGCTGGGATCAGTCCATTACATGATGATCAGCTCACAGAATATTGAAGTTTTGAGCATACTGTGGAGGATCTCAGGTGATTAGGTAGGTCTCATCCACTGACCACACATGAGATGAGGCACCCTCTGATACTGAATGTGATTATTTCCAGACCAGCAGCACAGGAGATGAAGACGTGAGACTGATGCAATTATTACTGACTTACAGGCAAGTCCCCTTGGGGTGCCTTTGAACAGAGCACTGGTCCTGCGAAGGTTCGTGCACTGTCTGCAACCTTCATATGAGAGGGTGTATGCCTGCAGCAATAAACCATGAATGATACAGAGTGCATCAAGGTGAAAAGTTAAATGCATTGCAGTGTTTGCAGTGAAGTATATATATATATATATATATATATATATATATATATATATATATATATATATATATATATATATATATATATCCCCTCAAAAGTTGGAAAATGAGCAGTTGAGGGCCACTAATGAGAAAAACAAAATAGTTGGTGATGTGAACAGGTAATTGTTATAAAAAAGATCTTGCTGAAAAACAGTATTCACATAAGTACCGGTAAGTCTTATGGCAAAAAAAGATGGACAGAGGAACTCGTGTCCCTCGTGATACATGTTCCCTTAACTGGCCTTGTATCCAGAACTGTCATTTATCAATAGCTGATACAACCAGATGGGCAGGAGATTACTCTAGGTTTGTCAAGGACTACAATATGGATTTAGTCTCACAAATGCCATATAAAACAATACCCACAAAGCACCCAAATGCACAATGCCTATTCACTGAAAAAAAAGAGACTTCACTTTGGTCAGATGTAATGATTAGATGGTGGTTTTAGGGCCCTGTTGCTTTTTATTAATTTTCATTTCTTAAATTTGTTCTGTATGAAAGCATTTAATGTATTGTTTACCTGCAGGGTGTGCAGAGAATGGCAGGTCACGTAACAACGAGAAAAACACTAGAGAAAAAAAGATATCCGATCCAACCTTTATGGCAGCACAAATCCTATTATGATTTGTTAATGTTTTTAATATAATATGTTAAAATATTTGTTTTAATATAATTTGTAATACAATAATGTGTCATCTAACTATTGCAGTAACTAAACTATCCTGCTTCTGGGTTAAGGGACTATGTCACACATCAACAACACTGAAACAAGCTGACAGACCTGACATCTGACAGATCTACAGTGGACATCATGCAGAGGTGACTAAGAGACTCGAGACAGTAATGATGAGGGAGTGACTAACAATGAGGCAGAACAAGAGTAAATACTACACACTGCCATAAACCCCCATGCCTATAGGGGGACCGTTTGGAGCTAAAACTCGCAAAAAATCCTTTACAATGTGTTAATCTTCATCGGTAGTATTGCCCCCTGTGAGCCTGGAGGCATCTGGATGGGCCATCAAACAATGGAAATGTGTATTAAGATCAGACAAATCAGTCTTCCACAGTTGGATAAATTTTAAATGTAATTATCACCCTGGACAGTTTTCACGCCTTAAGATGTATTTGCAGGAAGAATACGTAAAAAAAATAAAACCTTCAGTGTTTCATTGATTGGCATCTTCAGCACCAGAATGTCTTTTATGTGTCCTTTTGTGTTCTGCCCAATTACAAACTTCTCAAATCTTCACTGTACCAGCCGTTGCAGGTGACATTTAGGTTGAGAACAGGCAGCAACCATTCATTTCACATGCAGCCATTTTCAAGGACTTTCATCTTAAGCATCACCTCTCAGGCTGAAAACTATTCAGTATGAATACCAAGACTTCAGTTTCAACTTGAATTTGTTGAAAATCCACTAAAGGCTATTTCAATAATCCTATCAACCTGTGTTTTCAGTTAATTCTTCTTCAGCTTTGATCACGTTTAAAGCCACCTAACTGGTATACCTGGTCGGTCCAAATCTTGTGCTTTTCTTCCTTCCAATTTTCTGTCAATATAATGCCATACCAAATCAAAGCAAAAAACCTTTCTAATTTTAGAAAAATGAAATTGTCTAAAACCTTTTTAACCTCTTAATTGTTTGGCTTTGCATCACTAACTAGAAAAGGACTCGGAGAGCACAGACCTCCACCAAGCGCAACAATTATCAAAAATTTGAAAGTGATCCAGAATCCAGGATTTCTTCCGGATCACACCCAAATTGAAATCAGTTATTCCTTTTCTCTTCACATTTCCTACAACTCCTGAAAGTTTCATCACAATCCATCCATAACTTTGAGTTATCTTAAACACAGACAAACAAACTGACAGATAAACACCAGCAAAAAGTAACCTCCTTGGCAGAGGTAATGATGGATTATGGTGTATGTTTCTCATCATGTCTGCATTTACGTCCCTCTGGGTTAAAAAAAATATGTCTACATGGTATTTTAGATTTGAAAGAAGCAATAAAAGAGGTAAAGTTTGATGATTTACTTTCAACTACAGGTAGGAACCAACAGAAATCCACAAAACCAACACAGGCAGTTAAACACTTTAATTATTGCATGAATTATTCTTCAAAAAGAAACTCCTCTAGATTTGCTCGTCCTCTGCAAAGATCACTTTAATTATCCTGAGTTCTTTCTCAATAATCTCTCTCCTTCTAAAATAAGAATGGGAATGGCATCGTCAGTGCAGCAACGTCTGAGGCAAAACTGGATCCCTCTTTGGCAAAGAGCCCAAGAGGATACAAGATACATCTGTCGAAGACAGAGAGAAAGATCAAGCCTATAAATGACCCCATGCAGGTGTATTTCTCTATCTTAACAGGGGTTTGTTTTAAGCATGCAGAGGTTGTTACCATTTTATGGGGTTTCTTGAATATCACTGCTTATTCTGCTGGAGGGTGTGGCCTTGTGTTTCTATAATCACTGTTATAGAACGTTAGGCTTTTCATGGCAGGTTGAGCACAGGCTACCTGGACATGATCTACAAGGTTTTATATCTTACATTTACAAAAGGAAAGAATAACTGCAGGTGTAGATTAGGATCCAGATATTCTGAAAGTAATAACTTATCCTTTTTAACATTCATGCAGTCCTTAGGGTTCTGTTGTTGGCTTCATGACTTTTTCATGGCTGAATTAAATTCTCACAAATTCCATTGCTTCATTGCTTCTCATATATACTTTCCACACACTTTTCAGGTGTACGCTCTTTGTTCTCTCATCCTTGGTTGTCTCAAAACCAATGCTTGTTTGGGATATGTTTTCCGATAAACAAGTTAAGTCTAGGATGGGTACTAATGAGCTTGTTGTTTGCACCACTAATGACAACAGCTCAAAATATAGAAGGGTTCTAAGGGTAAAACTATCATGTTGAGAAAGAAAAAAAAAAAAAAAACATATGTGACTGAAATATGTAGAAATTATAAACTGTTTGATTTACAATACAAACTGTAAAATGAAAACTAAACAAACGCATTGTCTTCATTAAAATATTGATTACCAAATATCAAATGATCACATGTGCAGTGAAGACAACAAAGAAGGTGTGCAAGAAGCAAATGGACATTAATAATAATGTAACTGAATAGCAAATACCATCACTGCTATAAAGGTGGATCAGTACACAGCAGTGTTTATCTGCGTCAATCAAAAACCAAGAGACAATTGATTGACTTAACATATAAACAAAATGACGATATGGTGAAACTGTGCAACTAAGACATACAAACATGAAATTCTTGTCACAATGATTAATAAAAAATGTTTGGTTTTTTAGAGGGCTATGTTCCATTTCCAATTTAAGTGTACTAACAGTTTTACTAATATTATTGTGTACAAAAAAAGTATTTAGAATCTAAAAAAAACAACTAGAAGCATGTAAGCATTAATGCATCAAACTCATTTCTCTGTAACCTGCTTGCAGATGTTCAGTGACCCATGAAGTGCGCACCTCTCTTTTACTGTGACCTGTTTCAAACTTCACAGAACTGTGCAGCTAGTCAGGGCAACAGGAGAATAACGTTAGGCGCAGGCTTTCTTTTGAAGGAGGTCTGTCAAAGGATGAAAGGTCCACAGAGACATTGCAAGCATTCATGAAAGAGCAGAAGAAAGAAAAGGCGAGCCCACTCATATTCTTTCCCTGCACAATTTCATCAAAAGATGAATGACAAGAATCAGAGGTTGGACACAGATGATGTGACAAAATAGACCAAGACAAACACTTTCTTTGTTTCTGTCTTTGGAATTCAGAATTAAAATCAATTAATATGTGCATTGTGTGATCCCTTAACTCAGTTTTTTGTTATCATCCGTATGTATGTGTCTGTATGTATGCATATAATATTTTGCCCAATGCAAAATAGAGCCTGGATGGCATGATAAGATAAATAATGACACAGTCATTGTAATGACACAACTGACCACTGCAGTCCAATTAGAACACATATTCTGGAAAGCAGAAAATTTGAAAAAGAAATGGCAAGAAACTGGAAAGACAATAAAAATTTAACTGCTGATCAACTGCTGGTTGATCATGCCAGGGACAAAATTTTGCAAATTAGTGGGGCTTGCCCAATTACCATGTAAAGAGTATTAGAAATGGGACCAACCAAGGACAGCACAAATAGACACATTGTATTGAATATATATAAGGCCTGGGCAAGTTAACACGTTATTATCGCGTTAATTCATTAATTTATTAACGCCGACATTTATTTTATCACGCATTAACGCATGTTGCTCACATGCTTTTGTTTTGAAAAGTCTGTTACTTGCTGCTGCGGAACCGGAAAAGAATTGGCAAGAAAAACGTGCTGGAAAGCTATAACAGACATGGAGAGCAGTAAAAATCTCTGTACTCCAAGTTTGGGTAGCAACTCAGGTAGCAATATTAACAATTCTGTCTGAAAAAAAACCATTCAAACCCCTTTGTTCAAGACGATCGCCTATTCGTTGATTATAAAACAACCCCCATTTTTGAGAATATTACTTCTAGATTAAAATATCTAGAAAAAATATTGAATCAAAGCCATTTCCGGGTCATGTAAACCAGACAATTAAATATTAAAAACACATTTAGTCCCGTGGCCCGTTTTCTAAAATTGAAATATAAAATAACAGTTTTTTTTTTTTTTGTGCTAGATTAAAAAAGGAAAAACTAAATAACAAGTCACTTTTTAATTTTTTAAATATTTGATTGACAACTGAAAATGAAAAAAACAAATGACACACAAATAATTACGGATTGATAAAGTTACAGAACTTTTACATGGACATTTTTTATTTTTAAGTTCTCCCAGATGAATTATTAGACAGAAACAGTGTTATTTTCAACAACTGACAAGTTGAACTCTCCATTAAGTTTCTGCTGTTACACCAGAAATGACCTGTTTTAATGTTCTAATTGTGGCCTCTAGATTGTTAGGATTTTGTTGGTAGACTTTTTTTTTTTTTTTTTTTAATAAAAACTGCATGACACTAATGTCCTGGCATAGGCAATAAGCTTTATTTTATTTGACATTTTTTAAGATGAGATTTACACTAAATATGTGTTACTGACAAGTGCTGATGTTAAAAGTGTTTGAACAACAAATGTTATGGCACTTTAGTTCATATGGCAGCAGAACATTTAAATAAAATTAACCTTTACACTACTTTTGAATTAATTATTTGATTTTGCGTATTCAATGCGATTAATCATGATTAATCAGGGAAATCATGCGATTAATCACGATTAAAATTTTAATCGTTGCCCAGCCCTAATATATATATATTAGGGATGGGCATTTGGTCGAGATTTATTCGTCGATCGTCGGAAGAATTAATGATTAATAATCGATTAATCAATAACATTTTTATATTGAAAACTATCACAATTATTCTCGATATCGGCGTGACGTTTGTTTTCCCCTTTGGCCTGGTTGCTATGGCCCGCGCATGCCCAGATGTGTTCAGTGGCCCGGATGTTCGTGGTGGACAATAACATGACATTTCCTGTTTCTTTTCTTTAAAGAAACAACGATAATAAAACAAGAGATATCGAGGAGACTACTTAACAAGGACAATTTATATCAAGACGCCAGTATTACAGGCTTTTTGTTTCTTAAAAAGATGTGCTTGTTGTGTGCTCGATGTGCGCTGCAGCTCCTTCTGGTCCGTGCTAACACCGAGTTGAGGCTAGGCTAGGCTAGGCTGATGATGAACCGCCTCCACCATCCTTTACAAGGCTTGGATGCGTGTTGTTCAAGTGATACATCATTGTCGTTGTCGATTAATTGTATTTGTAATTTGCATTGCGAAACAAAACGAAAATGGTCCCACGCCACACTTCGCCGCGACCGCTTCATGATTAGGCGATGACCTACAGAAGCTCGCATGTAACAACTGAGGCAAGCCAGGGTAGAGTGATGGTGAAATGTTGCCCCCTGCTGCCAAATTTCTATCGGTGGCACAGCAAAATGCATCACATTGTTTGAGGACGTGCACTGATAACCTACATTCGAATTATTAAAAAAAAAAAAAAACATTCGGTTCATTGACGAAAATGAATGTCTTCGACCGAATTCTTAATGATCAATCATCGATTAATCGATTAATTATGCCCATCCCTAATATATATATAGAATTAGGGCTGTCAAAGTTAACGTGTTTATAACGCCGTTAACGCAAATTCTGTTTAACACCACTATTTTTTTTTTTACGTGAGATTAACGCACACACGTTTCTGTAAATATGACCCTCAGCCAATATGTGTATGTACAGTCAACGTGTGGGACAGACATGGCGACAAAGAAGGGTCTTATGAACGCCAAGTTTAGCTTTAAGGTGCTGCCAGATGGGTCTCTTGACCAGAAATAGGTTATTTGTATTTATTATCGCTGTGAATTGAGTTACCACCGCAGGACGCAAAGTTAGTTTCACATCTGACATTTGCTTGTTTTTTTCTCTTTAAACTTTAATAGCGTTATGAAAACGGCACTGATTTCATCCAGGTTGGTATCATTTTGTAGATATAAGTATGCCAGACATTTCACAAGTGTCATCAACCCTCCAAGCTCAGTGAATGTGGCTAAAACTAAGGAACAGCGCTGAATGTCCTTCTGAGTACCTCGCTGCTGCCGTGGAGTTTAGGGACCGTCAGCAAATTACTGCGGTCAAGCAGCAGCCCCATCAAAATAACCAAAGAAGCTGATGAATTAAGCCCCCAAAAAGTACGGCAGCATTGATGGACTTCCGGATTTCAAACTAAAGGCTTAAATAAATAATATGGCCATGAGCCTGTATAGGATAAAATGGATATAGATGATGGATGGATGGAAGGATGGATGGATGGATGGATAGATAAACAGAATATAAAAAAAATGTGATTAATGCGCGATTAATCGCGAGTTAACTATGAAAATCTTGCGATTTATCGTGATTAAAAAATGTAATCGACTGACAGCCCTAATATTGTTAATATATATGAATATATATTTATATATATGCCCTTTTTTTAAAACTCTCCCTGGCTGTAGTGCTATACATCTTGCAATGCAGAAAGAAAAAAAAGTTAGAACATAAATAACTTTTGATCAATCAGCTTGTATATCGGGGTGCACCTGTGTAAGTGTGCCTTCATATGCTAAAATTGGTGTCATTTGTACATTGAGTCTGTTTGAAAGCAATAGGCAAACAATTGGCAAGATTTCTTGGAGAGGTGTAACATTTTTGAGGAGGATCTTTCAACCAATATTTCAGTAGCTCTGATATTCCAGTAGCTCAGTTTCAAGGAAGACACCCTTGAAACAACACAAAAATTAAGGAAATGGGTGAATACTTAAAAATATGAAGGGACTAAACTATCTGATGAGTACAGGTAAAAATATAAACAGATGTGGAAGAAGCAAAACTGGAAGCAGGGAGTCTTATTCCTTTGGGACTGCTTGGACTATGACTGTATTGTAGACAGCCAAACCATTTAAACAACTTCAGTAATCTTTCAAGCAAGCACCCTCAAGATTGAAAAGAAAAAAAAGTAGTAAAGATCAGCATCATCAGCTCAACTTCCACACATTCTGACACAGTGATGAATATATAAATAAATACATTTTGATGAATGGTTGGTTATGGTATGTGTGAACATCTCATGGAATTTTATCTTTCTTAAATTAAGCAATCTATTTTTAAATGAAAAAAAAAAAAACATCCTGTTTCAGGACAGGATAGAATGTTTCTATTCATTCATTTATTTGGTTTGATTTTTACAATCACAGGGAGATGTTGTAAAACATTCTAAGTTTAAAATTGTTTAAGTAGAATATCCAACAACATCCCTTTGCACAAAGCTCTTTTGGTAGTGTCCCAAAGATAAAACTCAGGGTTAATTGTATGTTAATTAATGTGAGAAGCAAAGGTTGAAGGTTACACCAAGTTGAAATGCCCTGAGTCAAAATCAAATAAGAGGCTCCAAGTCCTGTGACAGTCTTTCTCTCTCTCTTTCTTTCCATCTATCACCACATGGGAGAAAATTATGTATTCCCTCACTCTTAGGTCAACAGCTAAGCATTGGCATGGGATACATCAAGTTAGCAAATGCTAGGGGGAGCCATATAAAGATGCTCCAAAGTATATACCTATTAAAAGTGGGTTTTTACAGGCAGACACAATGTGTCAGCAGTATTGATAGTAATTGTTTTCGGCTCTCTGAGAAGTCAGAAGCGCAGCAGGATGGTAAAATTGTGTGACTAAGCCCTTTTATCGATTGGTTGATTCCATTACTTGAGAGGAAAGTCACCATAATGAAATTGTGTGCAGTGAAATAGGGCGATGCAGCTTACATCTTTGTTAAGGCGTACAGACACCATGGAAATTGTGATTTTCGCAGAGTTTCTGGAAAGGTTTGATGATGTGGAAAATGTATTTAATATATACTAAATGTTATGGTTAGTATGCCAAATTTTCTCTGTAACTTCGAAAAACTAATTTCTTTCAGATAATGTTTTATCATCATCAAGATTCTCTGTATTAAAAAAAACTACTTTTTTAGGCTACAGGAAAGCATTTCAATGTTAGTGTACATATTTTTAGAATCAGGAGACTTTTGTTCACTGCATTCAGTGTACTATATGTGCTCAATTCTGTCTGCTTATAGAAACCTCATTTGTAATATAGGTCTTATCTCCTAAAATCTAATAAGTCAAATGTTTTGCTATTTTATTCCCCATGTCTCCACAGGTAAGCAGTAGGATGGTGTGTGGAGAAGCAGGGGGCCACAGCTACTTGGTGGCATGCTGGCAGCCCATCCTCATCCTGATGCTGGGCACCGTCCTTTCTGGTTCCACCACTGGCTGCCCCTCCAAGTGTGACTGCAATGGTCAGGAGCGTTCAGTTGTCTGCCATCGACGGAGACTGGCAGCTCTTCCTGAGGGTATTCCCACTGAAACAAGGCTATTAGACCTCAGCAAGAACCGTCTGAAGACCTTGGGGCCTGAGGAGTTCATTAACTATCCTCAGCTGGAGGAGCTGCAACTCAACGAAAACACAATTTCATCCATTGAGCCTGGGGCATTTAGCAACCTTATGAACCTTCGAACTCTAGGTTTGCGCAACAACCAGCTGAAGCTCATTCAGCTGGGGGTTTTCACAGGCTTGACAAACCTCACACAGCTGGATATAAGCGAAAACAAAATTGTCATTCTGCTCGACTACATGTTCCAGGAGCTCTACAACCTGAGGGCTTTGGAAGTTGGTGATAATGACCTAGTCTTCATCTCACCCCGATCGTTTCATGGTCTCAGCAACCTTGAAAGTCTCAACATTGAGGGATACAATCTGGCTTCAGTGCCCACAGATGCCCTTAGCCATCTGCATAACCTGTTGTCACTTCGATTATGCTGTCTTAACAGCACTGTCATAAGGGACTATTCATTTAAGAGGCTGTATCGACTAAGAGTGCTGGAGATTTCTCATCTGCCTGCCCTGGATACCATGACCCCAAAAAGTTTGTTTGGACTCAACATTACAGTGCTATCCATAACAAATTGCAATCTCACTGTCATCCCCTACCAAGCCATAAGTCACCTTAGATATCTTCGGCTTTTAAATCTGTCTTTTAATCCCATTCATACTGTAGAAGGGAACCAACTATTCAGTCTACAGAAGCTCCAAGCTTTTCATTTGGCTGGTGGCAGATTGATGGCCATTGAGCCCTACTCTTTCCGGGGACTCAACCACCTCCGTGTACTCAATGTATCAAATAATAGCTTGAACACCTTGGAGGAGTCAGTTTTTCACTCAGTTGGAAACCTGGAGACCTTGGCTTTGTATGACAACCCTTTGGCTTGTGATTGTCGCTTGCTTTGGGTTTTCCGCCGGCGGTGGAGACTCAACTTTAACAAACAACAGCCAATTTGTGCTTCACCAGAGCTTGTGCAAGGGAAAGAGTTCAAAGATTTTCCGGACGTACTCCCTTCTGACTATTTCACCTGCCAGAAATCAAAGATTGTGGATTATAATGTTCAAGAAAGTCATGTAGATGAAGGAACTACGGTGCATTTTGCTTGTCAGGCTGAGGGTGATCCACTTCCTGTGATAATGTGGTTATCCCCTAAGAAGGAGTTTATCACTACCAAGACTGCAACAAGACTTTCAGTGTCTAGTGAGGGTTCACTGGAGGTACGGTATGCCCAAATCCAGGACAATGGCACTTACACGTGCATTGCAAGTAATGCAGCAGGTAATGACACCAAAGCTGCTCACCTTTTTGTGCATAGCTACTCCCCAAATTGGCCCCACCAGCCAAACAAGACATTTGCTTTCATTTCCAACCAGCCAAGTGATGAAGGTGCTAATGTGACCCGGACCACAGTTCCATTTCCATTTGATGTAAAGACACTTATTATTGCAACTACAATGGGATTTATCTCTTTCCTTGGAGTGGTCCTCTTCTGTCTCGTAATATTATTCCTCTGGAGCAGAGGGAAAGACAATACAAAGTCAAGTATTGAGGTTGAATATGTGCCACGTAAAGAGGAAACTGAAGAATCCAGTCCAACTGAAGCACCTGTACAGTTCAACATGAAAATCATGTGAACTCCAAGTGGAGGACATGTAAGCTTACAAACTGGAGTCAAGATGCAAACTATTCTTGCTTAAAATATGTACTCAATTTGAGTGATGGAAATTTGAGAACAGCAAACAAATCTTGACATGTCCTCAAGTTTGTTTTTCTTTTCTTTTTTTTTTTTTTTTTTTACTTCTGGGACTGAATCTTTCAAAGCAAGTGTCAAATTTCCAATGTTCAGATTTCTGTAAATGTATATTGGCAGTACTCAGTATGTTAACATGCACTTAACCCCATTAGTGTATAGAACCAAAAGAAAAAAAAAAAGGGGGGGGGGGGGGTTTACATATGACTAAAGGACAGTTTACATGGTTAGTGGGTTATAAGTATTTCTTTACCATTGGCAGGAGAAAGGTGTTGTTGTTGGGATTGTTTCTATTGGTTATTTTTGCTCTGAAGGATGAACAAAGCCCAAGCAGCCATTTTTAGAGCCTGAGATGAAAGCTGTTTTCTTTTGTCGCATCACAAGCAATTGACAGATAGGACATGAATACTTCTGATGTGAAATGATAAGAAACAGAGAAGACAGTTATATCTGAAGACTGATTTCCACTGAAAACTTACAATTTCAGTGATAAAGCATAAAAATACAGGCATTTTAGGAGAAAGAAGTTGAAATGTTGGAGATGGTGTGATATTATCCAATAATGACTAAATTAGTGGATCGGGTTGCTGAATTAGATTAAAAGAGTATACATCACAACCGTTCCTGTGTCATGGAGTCATGGTCTTTCTGCACTTTTCCAACAACATTAAATCTTAAGTTTCCTCCAAGCACTTTTATGCCGCTAACCTGGAGAATCCAAAAACTTCAGAAAGTATCTACATATGTTTGATCTACATTCAGTTTTAACTTCTTTGAATCTATCACTCAACAGTTCAAGTATTGCATTATCCTGGCAATGGTCAAATTAGAAATGTGCATGTTAACACACTGAACAAAGACAAAGAAAATAAAAATGCAGTTTGTCCTCCTTTACGCCAGCAAAGGAAGTTTGTCATTAGATGTATTAAATGTTGCAATTATATATTTTTTTCTGTATTTTATTCTTCCTTGTACATTACGCTATGGCATAATAGTAATGCTTTTGATGGCAGTGGGTTTTGAACATATTGCAATCCAAAGAGCAGATTAAATATCCGGTAAAAATGTTTTTGATGTGACTAAACTGAGAGTGTTGATTTTCATAGGGCATAAACTCTAAGTAGTAACTCATTAAATACCCGACGTTGATTTGTTTACCTCTCTGGCAGCTCAATAGTACCGAGCACTCTATTCAAGACCTGAAGTTATAGTGTCACTGTACTTTTCAGAAGTAGGGACTTTATTAATTTGTTGCCTTAAGTACTAATTTGTCAGCTTTCTGCTGAGCAATACTCAATATTTGTATGTAATATGGAGTTTTATGCCTCATAATAATTTCATGTTGTCCAATTAATTTTCACAGTTAGGGTCTGCTCTGAAGATAATGTGTTCATTAACTCTTAAAATACCTGTTTAAAAAGCGGATGGGCAAATGGAAATTCAATTAAAATAAAGAACATTTTATACTGCTGGGTATTTATTTTATGCTCAATGAAGGAATGAATGATCTCTTTTCCTGCAAGTAATCTTTACAAAGCTAATAACTTGTGGGGCACAGGGCAAAGCAAATTTAATGTAATATAATGTACATGCCAATGAGCTCGTAAATCCATAAAGTGCCTTCTGAATTGTTCGTAATATTACAGCAAACACAAATCTACTTTCCAGTGATACGTGGAGGCATGTATAAGCAGATATTTTATACCTCTTTTCCAAATGTTGACACCATTTCTTGAGGTATTATTGAAGTGTCTATGGCAAGCTTTGCTCAAAATATTACATAGACAGTACAAGAGCTCCATTTCAACCACGTTTTTACAGCTCTTTTTAAAGTAGACAGTTTTCATTTATGACATGGAGTCAGACACACCACACCACAACAGTATACCAATACCTTGTCCTATTACCCTGCAACAGAACAGCTCACTGAATGAAATTTTTCAGATTTGAGTGACTCCAAGCAAAGTGACAGTATTGTTATATACAAGTTTTGAATTTTTTTTGTCACTTCCAACAATCAAATTTGAGCTCTAAAGCATTTTTTTCTTCCTGTGTGCCCTATCACAGATTTTAGATCAGTCCTTCTCAAATAGTGGGACGGGACCCCTTTTGGGGGGGGGGGGGGGGGGGGGGCGCTGTGCGATGCCGGGGGGGGGCGCGTGTGACCCCAGGGAGCATTTTTTTTCTTTTTTTTTTTGCCATACTGGAATAAAGTGTAATTGCATACATACTCCAGTAGGTGGCAGTGGCACTCTCATTGTCCCAGTGGGTTCAGGGAGTATTAGCTATATTATGTCGGGTTTTTTTTACACTGACATGTGTGCACGCAGCACAGAGCAGGAGATATGAAGTGACACCACTCAAGAGACACCAGGGAAAAATATTTAACAGGGATGAAAACAAAGACAGAGAGAGACGGAGATAATGAGACAAACGAAAGTCACCAGAAAGTTAAGATGAGGAAATATGACGATGCTGATGTAGCGCTTGGCTTCATTGTAATTACGGTGGGATTGATGCACTTCAAATCTTTACAGACTAAAAAACTATTTTCATAAAGTTAATCTTTGTTATAAGTTGATCTATATTTCTTTTTTTTGTTTCCCTTTATTTTAATAAGGGTACGCTGTTATGCAGAGGTGTACTTACAATAATTTTATAGACAAATTATACTATTTATAGTCGCGGTGGGGAGGGGGGGGGCGCGAAATGTTTTCTTCTTCCTGGGGGGGCGCAGCAGAAAATAATTGAGAAGCACTGTTTTAGATAGAGGGTAGTGGGTGGTCAGACCACCCACTACCCTCTATCCAAAATCTGTGAGATACAGGTACCGCAAGATACCGAATTTGTGGAAAGCGCAAGAGACACGCCCATTGCCGCGCCTACAATGTGAGTAAGGGAGTCGGCATAATGGGTGGCAGGTTTAGGGAGCGGAAGATTGCATTAGCAGTTGAATCAGCAATTTGCAGGTAGTGGGTAGTGAGTAGTGGGTATTGGGTAGCAGGAGTTGTAAGATCGGGCCCTATATCTTCAAATCTTGAAGCGTCTGAAACAAGCTATAATCTACACATACCAATACAGTACAAATATTTTAACTTAAGAAGAAAATGAACTTAGAAATTGCGTCATGGAATGGAACCTGTTTGTAAGAAGATCACTAGTTGTGCTGTATATTGATTTTACCTTGGAAGTGCAAGCTTGAATAGAGTAAAC
The DNA here is from genome assembly GCA_018398805.1 of Hirundichthys speculiger. Lineage (NCBI taxonomy): Eukaryota > Metazoa > Chordata > Actinopteri > Beloniformes > Exocoetidae > Hirundichthys > Hirundichthys speculiger. Next base: position 343,309 of record JAGFBZ010000963.1, on the reverse strand, counting down.
AAAAAAGAAACACACATATGAGAAAGCTAATTATTTTTTGTCAACAGACTGTAGAGAAACAACATAGCATTCTCTAGTGAGTCGCTTCATACCTATAGAGAATGACGCATGCCATTGGGAATATTTGGTTTACAGTGTTCAGTTCTTCAGTCATAATGACACCGGGTCAAGAAGTGAAGGTACTAGTTTGATCTGAATCACAAAGAAGGCAGTCGCCACAAGATTAATTAGCTTGCTTATGGGGAGATTTTAAAAAATATCAAGATTTTAAAGAAAGAAAAGAGCCTTTTATTACATGATCTTGCTTGAAAATTGTTATGTCACCATGGTCTTACATTCTTAACCGCAAATTCAGACAATTTGTGTCACTAAAAGTTTGGATGTTGCCAAAAATGTTTGAGATAAAACATTTATCAAATACTCAATGTTGTAGTCACATTGCAAGTTAACACTTACAATACAGCTATGAAGATTTTGATTGGGACCACAGAACATTTTAAGAGCTGGCTTAAACATTTGCTGAATAGAGAAAGGAACAGTAACTACAGTATATCACACACAAAAGCAAAGTACCAGTCAGACTGAAAGGAAATGAGTTTTAAGATGGTGCAAAACATTCCAAGATAAAGTAATTCTGCTGCTGTCTCACTGATGTCAGAAGAGAAAAATCTCTTCTTATTTTCCTGTGTGACAGATATTCCCTGGCTGTACAACACTGGTTTAAAAAAGCTTGCTTGTAATTCATATTTGATAAGCTGACACCAAAACTGGCCATGTAATATGATTGATGAGAATTTTACTCCACTTCTACACATTGAACCTCCTGCTGCACCAAAAGTATGACAGCTACTGGATTGCTTCCAGCAGAAAGAAAAAAAAGCTGAAAAAAGAGATATTTTATATACACACACACACCCACCCACACGTGTGTGTGTGTGTGTGTGTGTGTGTGTGTGTGTGTTGGGCCACACACCATGAGTTACATAGACCGCATAGTTTGTGGGACAAGGGAAACAAAAACTCAAATCCCCAGCATGCCTGGTGACTTCATTGTTCGACGCCAAGGTGTGGAAAGTGATGTCACACCCTTTTACTGGATGAGGACCTTCTCCTCACAGCAGAGACCCCCAACGAAGGCAGACCGCATCCCTGCAGCTTAAAAACCTTGGACACCCTCAGTTCTGTCTCTCCTCGGCTCTCCTACTTGGACCTGCTCCGCACTACTCAAGATATTCTCTTTTGGTCTACTCCGGCCCACCACAGCTCTCAATCAGCAGCCACGAGGCCTTTCCAGTAACGCTCCAGTGAGCCACCGGTAAAAGGAAAAACCAGTTAAAACATCCCATCCGGCCAGCACCAGAAGTGACCCCCACACGTATCGGCGCAGAGAGAGGCATGGTTGCGCCACGGAAAGAGGCGACGGGTCTAGACACGTTTCTATAAGAGGACCACTCACTGAGCTTGGAGGGTTGATAACACTTGTGAAATGTCTGGCATATCTACAAAATAATACCAACCTAGATGAAATCGGTGCCATTTTCATGACGCTATCAAAGTTTAAAGAGATAAAAGCAAGCTAATGTCTGATGTGAAACTGACTTTACCGCGCCCCGCAATGATAACTTCATTCACAGCGACAGTGAATACAAATAACCTTTTTCTTCTGAACGGACCGATCTGGCAGCACCTTCAGGCTAAACTTGCCATTCATAACACTTTTTCTGTCGCCATGTCTGTCCAACCCGTTGACTGTAAATACACCTATTGGCCGAGGGTCATATTTACAGAAACGTGTGTGCATTAATCATGCGTTAAAAAAATAGTGGCATTAAACAGAATCTGGATTCACGCATTACTAAATGCGTTAACTTTGACAGCCCTAATATATATATATATGCACCTCAATGTCAAGCAAGTGAACTTTGTAAAAGGTAAAGAACTTTACATATAGCGGCACTGAACAGTTTATCTTTGACAATTAGGAGTGGAGCTGGACCACTGAGATAAACCTGAGATCATGCATTGGTTATATGGAATTTAGAAACTTCTGGAATAAACCAAGGAACAATATACCAAATAAGGCCAGTTAGAGTGTGGCTCCTAATTTATAAATGGCAGCAGTTGCCAAGTCCAAATCTACAGGAATTGTTCCAAAACTGCACTGATCTACAAAAATACAAACACATGCACAGTTGCATACTGACCAAAGAGCTCTGTCTCAAAAAGGGCAGATCACAAACACTGTGCAACTGCAGAGGTGAAAAGAACTAAACATAATGAACCACAAACGTCTCGGTGCACCAGATAAGGCATGAATCCTAGAAATGCCATGAGGCCTTAGGCCTTAGATTTCTTCAAGTCATTTAAGCATATACAGTGCCTTGCGAAAGTATTCAGCTCCTTGAACTTTTCAACCTTTTGCCACATTTCAGGCCTCAAACATAAAGATATAAAATTAAATTTTTTTGTCAAAAATCAACAACAAGTGGGACACAATTTTGAAGTGGAATGAAAAATAAATTTCAAACTTGAACAAATAAAAACTGAAAGGTGGGCCGTACAATATTATTCGGCCCCCTTTGCAGCACCACCTTTTGCTGCAATTACAGCTGCCAGTCTCTTGGGGTTTGTCTCTATCAGTTTTGCACATCGAGAGACTAAAATTCTTGTCCATTCTTCCTTGTAAAACAGCTGGAGCTCAGTGAGGCTGGATGGAGAGCTTTTGTGAACAGCAGTCTTCAGCTCTTTCCACAGATTCTCGATTGGATTCAGGTCTGGACTTTGACTTGGCCATTCTTCAATTTCACTATGATTGCTTGCACAGTGCTCCTTGAGATGCTTAAGGCTTGCAAAAACCTTTTGTATCCAAATCCAGCTTTAAACTTCTCCATAACAGTATCTGGGACCTGCCTGGTGTGTTTCTTGATCTTCATGATGCTCTCTGCGCTTTAAACAGAACCCTGAGACTATCACAGAGCAGGTGCATTTATACGGAGACTTGATTACACACAGGTGGATTCTATTGATCATCATCAGTCATTGAGGACAACATTGGATCATTCAGAGATCCCCACTGAACTTCTAGAGTCATTATCCAGTTTTTTATTTGTTAAAAAAGTTTAAAATATCCAATAAATTTCATTCATCTTCACAATTGTGTCCCACTTGTTGTTGTTTCTTGACAAAAAATTAAAATTTTATATCTTTATGTTTGAAGCCTGAAATGTGGCAAAAAGTTGAAAAGTTTAAGGGGGCCGAATACTTTGACAAGGCACTGTATCTGGCTTCGTGGTTGGTTGGTTGGGCTCATAACATCTTCCTCTGTCATACCAAATAACATGATATAAACATGGTCTATATGTGCTGCACAGTACCTGCAAAAGATTTAGGACAAGCTCTTTTTGGTGTTTTTGGTTTTTTATTTTTGTTTGTTTGTTTTACTTAGCAGCAAGTAGTAATCAAAATAGCGTATCAGTAAATGTGAACAAAAACTTATTCAATCACTCTTGAAGACTCTTTTCTGTCAGTCAAATCATGCTCTGAGCATGATCTTAACATTAAGTATAGTTTGGCATCTACAAGTTATATGTCTATTTTCGTTTGGCAAGCTGGTACTGCTTGCTTCTTAAACAGAAAAATTAACTGGAGGATGTAGTTGGAATGAAGCATCTCGACAGTATTTGAAGACAAAATGTTGCTGTTGACCAAAACAGAGTTTGCACCTGGCACAAGGCAATAGTAAATCTGCCCTCCCGTACTCTAAAAGGAACCTTTTAATATGTTGACTGAAAATACATATACTATATACATAAATGTCATAGATGTCAATTGCCATGCATGTAATTTGAATGGTTTGTACCAATTAAATACAATTACGGAACAGATTTTCATGATAGAGTTGGCCCCATGGCATGACTGAAACAGTCACGACAGTGAAGCAACAATAACAGTGCATGACATAAAAACATAGACACTCCGTAAGAAAAACTTGCACATGGATCAACTTGTAGGGAGAAAGTTGGTTCACCTTTTGTTCACCTCTTTAAGCACTAACTTCTCAGCCAGGTTCATACAAATCAACCATGAGCAGCAAGTCCAAGTCATACATACTTCCTGTGTTACAAAATATGAGCATCTAGATAAATAATTTCAGTCACTACATAATTGAAAAGCTGCTATTAAGGGTATGGCCCTGAAAGTGGCTTCTGTCGTGCACCATTAGCCGATGTAGTCTTGTTGGTGGTATGTAAAGTTGCAACATCAAACTACAATGCCCTCGAGCACTTCAACATGACATGACTGTCAACTTGCTCTCTGTACGTTCATTACGGTTAACGCTAGATAGAGATTCTGGTCCCACAAGCAAAAATGGCACCCTTATACTACTTTATTTGTGGCTTATGCTCAAAAGTCAGCAAAGATAATAGTCAGACAAATGCTAATATTGCATACAAAATATAAAATGCGATACAATTAATTTGTACAGCACTTTCAAATGCACTTTGCTTTGCACACATAACAAAGCATACGTGTGCAAAAAGCAGAAACATATTCATTGACTTTTAATGTTATTGTTATTACTGTCCATAACTGTCTGCTGGAAAATTCTTGTGACAGAATTAGGTCGCATAGTAAAATGAAACTCAATAGCAGCAATTCAAAGTTCCCTCTCAGACTCCAAAACATAGATTATAGATGTGTATATTAAATGTGACTCACAGATAGATGTGATACATGCATGTTCTAAACAAATAAACAGCAAATGATCAGCAGTGTAAGTCTTCAGATTCAGTTATGTGAATATCAAAGATGAAAATGTTGTTTAATATAACCAATTACTCTGCTCACAACTGCAGCAGATGTTCACATTCACTTGTCATATGTAAGACCTGCGGCTTCTGACCACTCACATGCACCTCTGCCTTAAAGCAGTTCTGATGATATTCTGAACAGATTGAAGCTGCATAACACTGAACTCATTTGGAATTGATTTTTTCAGCTACCAACACAGGTTTATGATGTTGACAGGTGTAGTTCTGTCAATTTCTAATCTCTGTCAATCATTCAGCATGGGGATGATGTAATAAGTGATCACTATATAATTCAGGAGCCATGATTCACTCAATACAATTTCGTTCAGACATACTAGTTAGCAATGCTAGCAATTAATTTAGACTTAGTGTTAATTTCAGTTTTACAAAATCTCTCTTGCTGATCAAAGACTTGCTAATAAAGCTCTTGAGGAGGATACAAATAAATTCTTCATTGGTAGACATAAGCTACTGGGGAAGCAGTAACGTCGAACAAGAACGTAGTAGTCTCTACTCTGGTCACATCACGATTCATGCCAAAATTAAATCGATTGAAGTCGTATTAAAAAAATCTATTTAAATTGATTTTTTTCAGAAATTGTGGAATCCCTACTTATAATGCGATAATAAGTGACCATAAAACAATAAAGAAGCTGTAAAACTGTAAAGCTGTAAAAAAGCCACAGTATGAGCTCTTGTGGCAAAACCAGAGACTACAGCATCAGCTGTACAAGCATGCAACAGCCAAACGCTGTGAATAAACCCAGTTGAGTAGGATCATGGATTTCAGTAACTTTTCACATTTACGTGGCAATTTTACTTCATTTTTAACCATCCAGATAAAAATCTATCTACATATGCATCTACATAAATTGCCATGTGTACCTTTTGCTGCAAACAAATTTCCCCACGGGGATAATAAACATATATCTATCTATATAAAAAATTGTAATGAAATGTTATAACTGCAATAACATGTTACTACTATTCCAACATAACTACTTGATGTAGCAGTTACATCTGTCAACATGTGCAAAGCTTAGTGTCAAAAATTGTATGCATCTATGAAATAGAGTGTAAACCATGCCACCTCTTTGTTAATTTGTCTTTAAAGTGAAATGCATCTGGAGCATTATATCTTAACCTGTAATCAGCATGAGGCTAAAATCATGGGAGCGCAAAACTTGTCTATCTTTTTTTATCTAATAATTATTTATAATTCAGAGCTTGAAGAAACCTAAAGAATACAGGATATGCCAGTCTTGTGTATCCCTTTCGATTCAATGTATGTGTAGATAAGTCAGGGAACTGCACTGCAGACACAGCTAAAGATATGCAGCTGCAAGTCTCTGGCATTTTTGTACTCATTAAATATAGACTGCAGTAATCTTTTTTTTTTCTCTCTCAAATGAACACTGACTACATCTGAGCACACTATCTGTTAAGAAAATCAGTCCGGATTAGAGTAAAGATAATTTAATTTGATATTTTGCTTTTAGCTTGTAAATGCAGCAGCTTTGACAACTGCATGTGCAATTATATTCCAGCAAAATGCATTTTTTTCTCATAGAGAGGTGTAAATGTAGCATTCTTACTTGCTAGTGAATGAAACAACAGCAGTGCCAAAGACACATTAAACTGATGTATTTATTTTCAGGAGGGACTGAAGATTTTGAAACATATTTCTCAAGGATCAGGTTTTACCACAGTTACATGTTTTTGCTAAACTCCCCAAACACAAATCTTTTGCATATTAGCAACCAGAAAAAAAAAAAAGAAAAAGATCTGAGAGAAGCAGAGCGTGTGTGGGTGTTTGAGGAGGTTGGACTGCATGCAGAGTAATCTGTTATGGCATGAGAATGGCCATATCTGGTTACTTTTCTTTCACACCTCTTTCTTGTAAAGTATACAGTATTTTATAGAAGCACAATGCCATGCTTTTCATGCCATGCTTTCCTGTTATATCTTAATAGATAAATGTAGATAATGTTGTTTCCAGCATAAAAATGATTTCACAGAAGCAATTATATTTGAGTGCTGTTCTCACTCATGTTAAACAGTTCTCAGCTATAACTTAGTAATAGTTACTGGTCAAACACAAACAAAATATCCAGGAAAATATTGCAACAGAGTAAATGGGCATCAAAAGAGAGGTTATAGACTATAAAATTAGGAACTGAAACTCTGAAGATTACATTGGAAAAATCTGGTAAATTTATTTATTTTCTTTATTTTTTATTTATCCTGAGACAAAACAAAACGCAATCAGATCTAAAATTAATTAAGATTCAGCTACAATACAACGGTGGCCTTCTTGCTATGTCTGACATTTCTGTAGACCAGCGGTGTCAAACTCAATTGCACAGGGGGCCAAAATTTAAAACACGCTTTAGGTTGCGGGCCAAACAGGATAAACATTTATTGAACACACTAAAACAAAATATTTTTTGGAACATAAATATGAATAAAAACAGACAGAAAAGTTATTCTGTAATAAACTTAAACCCTAAATAACTCATATTTAATATTTTGCTCTCCATATAATATCCTGTTAAATGATGCAAGTTAGAAATATGGGCAACTTAACATTAAAATAACATTAAAATTCCTTTGCTCCTATGTCAATGTATATAAAAAATAAACTTTAAAATGTCCCAAAAGATTTTGCTTTCCTTAAAAATATCTCCTGTCAAGTTAGAAATATGAACTTGCTAGAAAACCTTTAAATATACATAAATTGTTTGCTTTTTAGCAATAACAATTGAAATCATTCAGTTTTCTTTGCTCTAATGACATCAGATCGCAGCTGGACACCTGGCATCTTTTTTTGGCAACTAGTTGGTTTATGTTTGGTGTGAAGTCCTGTGTTGTGGAGATTCTCAGGATGGACTGCAGGTGCGCATTAGTGACACGACTCCGATGTGCTGTTTTGTTAAACGTCATCACTGAAAAGAGCTTCTCACTCAGATATGTGCTACCAAACATGCACAAGGTTCGGGCAGCGTGAAGACAGAGCTGGGGCATTGCTGCAGGGATGGAGTGAATGAACTGTGCGGGCCCTGCAGTGTCCTACTTTACCTTCAGTGTCCCATTACACTGCAGCTCAATCACCTCCATCTGAATCTGCACAGGTGCAGTTTCAACATTGACGGAAATGGGTTGCGAAAGCAACTCAAAACTCATTTTTTGTGCTTCAAAGTCACTAAAGTGCCGTGGGAAGTGCCGTAGTGTGCTCAGTTTATCAGCCAAGTGCGTTTTGGGGAACACAGTTGTGCCGACTTGGTTCAACATTAGGAGGCAATAATGAAAGTGAGGCAAGTTGCTCTGTTGCAATTGTGTCTCCCATAAAAGCAGCTTGACTGCGTCATACATGTCAGTGATCATGTTGGTGACGTCCCTGGAGCTGCAGATTTAAGGCGTTAAGATGAGCTGTTATGTCAGCCAGGAACACCAACTCACACTTCCACTTTTCATCCCTCAAAATGGTGGAGTCTTTTTCTTTACTGTCCATGAACTGACAGATTTCGTTGCTGAGATCAAAAACTTTAAGAACTTTCCCCCCACTGAGCCAACACACCTCTGTATGATCAGGACTGTTGGCAAACTCTGAATCTATCTGCCGCATAAAGGAACCAAACTGCTGGTGATTTAACGCTTTAGCTCAGATAAAGTTTACGGTTTGTGTTACAGTGCTTATTACATGGTCAGTCTTCAGGACTTTGCCACATAGTGCTTCCTAGTGTCTGATGCAGTGATGTGTTGTTGACTCAACCAGTACAGTTCTCCTCATGCATCTTCACTCACATCCTTCCCACTAGTTCACTTTTTTACTGCACATAGCCAATGCTCCATCTGTAGTAAGTCCAATAAGTTTGTCCCAGGGCAGTTTCAGTTTCATATTTGTTACACTTTGACATACATTTTCAAAAATGTCTTTTCCAGTTGTTGTCCCATGCATCGATTTAATGTCCATTACTTCTTCTGTTACGTGCAAATTGGAGTCAACTCCGCGGATGAAGCTTGAAACTAGACTTGATTGAAGTGGGAAGTGTGCAGAAAGGCCACTGAAGCGTTGCATTTTGGGACATGTAGTTCTGTGCAGTATTGTGTTATCAGCGCTTTATTTCAACGGGCCATTAATAACGATAATGTAAAATGATCTTGTAGGCCGGATATGATTACATGGGGGGCCGGATGTGGCCCGCGGGCCTTGAGTTTGACACATGTGCTGTAGGGTACTGATATTTTACACTTGAGGTTTGTAAATAGTTTTCAATCATTGGGTGGCTGCTAATGAGTCTGAACTAATTATGTGTTATCTATGGAACAAAAGTCTTTATAGCTCCTTTTTGGTTCTTCATCATAAAAAGAATATAAAGGCTTCATGGCAAAACCTGTCACACTGTTTAGCTATTTAAATATTGTGTAAATGACAAATTATTCAAGTGTACAATTCAGTCATAGATCAATTGTACAATCAAAGTGATCCCATTGAAATATTTTGTTTTATTCATTGCCTGCCATGTTTATTGACCAGGTGCTGTTTTGGGAACTTCCCACCATGCCATTTTCTTTCATTCTGTTTGATAAAGTTTAACACCCTAAATATTCCATTGTGAAAAAGACTGAAGTTTGGTGAGTCTCCATTTATTTTTCAACACAGGGTCAGTTGTTCATTTACAGTGAATTCTTCCTGTACTCCCTTAAGAATTTATTATTGCCCTTGACGCTGTTAAAACATTTAAAACTTTGTTATCCTCTGCAACCAGATCATCACCACCAACCCTTAGCCTTTCAAACGGGAATTCTAATCCCATTTTGAATAATAATAAAACTTGCAAAAATTAATACTGGAACTAATTCAGAGGTATACAATTAGTTATTTGTGTTTCTTATTTTTCTGAACAACCTGTATTTTGACATAGACTGGGAGAAGAAACACAGTTATTACCCCTGGAAATTGTCTTGTGTCAAATAAGCTGCGAGAGGTATCTCTAAAAATATTGCAGTGTTATCCAGTTAATGCATGCAGCTATTATGAAGAATAAGATTAAAAAAACTGACCCTCTTTTGTCACCTTACAGATGGGTCTTTGAGTCATCTTTTTTGGGATTGTTCTTTTAAACATACCTTTTGGTGTAACTTCAACATTCTCTTATACAGGAAATTACTCATCCCCAAACTCAAAATTGAATGTATTAAGAGTTAATTATTATTTCATTTCTATACTGGCAAAATTCCATATACATACCGGCAGATTTGCACCTATCTGTATTCATTCCCTATTTAACATACTGAAACGTTGCACAAGCTCTTAAGTTCTGAAAACTAGAGCCTTGTAAATTTGATTCTCTCTTTTTTTTGTTTATGTGTTCACTTTTTTTCCCATTTCATTACTTCCAGCATGCCTTGTTGTTGTTGTTGTTGTTGTTGTTGTTGTTGTTGTTGTTGTTGTTGGTAACTTGTACACTCACCATCTAATTACTGTTTTCTTTAATCAAAAAATAAATAAATAAATAAATAAATGAAATAGAGCTTCAGTGAGGTTAATGAGCAAGGCAGTGGCTGATCTCATGGGGACACTGGTTAAAGAAATGCTTCAAGTGAAAACATTAACTTTTTAAATTGTTTCCAAAGAATGTAATAAAATCACATCACCACAAGAGACATGAGTAATTTAAAAGGATTAAAAAAAAAAAGAAAAAGCTGTTCTCGCAGCTTTCCTGCTCCCTCTGGGAGAGATGACAAATGACAACAGAAGATAACAAAACTCTAAAGGTAAAAACTCACGTCACGCAACTCAGTTGAGCTGTCAGAAAATCCAGAGGGGTTTCCCAGCTGGTGCAGCTGGAGAAGTGTAGTAGCAAAAGACTGAATGAGGCCAGAGAATTACAAAAAATATTGCAAAGCTGGAAAATGAACCAAATATTTGACTGGTTATTCTTGTTACAAGCCATTGTTAACAACACTAATCCATAACAACACTTTATATGGTTTGTGAAACAGCAGGGTAACATATGCACTAGAAAAAAGAGAACAGCACTATGTGTATGTCTAACTTAATGTAAATTCAATGAGAAAATAAAGCTGCAACCACCCCCCAGGTGTCCCCCACCTTTCCAAGCCATTCAGGAATAATGATAATTCTTTGATAATTCTATTTTGTTATAAAATAGAAAAGTTCCTGTCCAGCTTGAATCCAGTGGTATGAAAACAAAAACTGGCTAGAATCCACTCAGAGCCAAATTCTAACCTGTCATATCAAAACCGTAACTGTCACAGCTCTGTATAATCTTAAACAAATATAAAGAGTCAGAGATTTGATGTCCATGGCAGATTTAAAGAAACTTATCCAGCCTTCATCTCCATCAGATTTGACTACCATAATGATCTTTTGTCTGATTAGACAGCTTCGGATCATGATGAACCCTGTTGCCAGTGTTTTCTAACAAGAACCAGGAAAACTGAACACATTACTGCTGTTACCGCAGACTTGTCCATGCACAAAATTTAGATGGTGAATGAGGACTTTTTTCGGTATAAGCTGTAGGAATCCAAGGCTGATCTGATGGAAGCACTGACAGGATACAAAATACACTAAATAATGTGACCAAGATCACGGTCGCTTGATTAGACAGTGGCACTGTCCAAGATTGTCAGATACACTTGTTCAGTGTGAACGAATCATCAAATACATGAATCTTCGAGCAGATTGGATAATGCATGTTGTAATTCAGAACAACTTTTCCATTCCATGGAAAGAGATCTGTTTAGTAGATCCTATAGTTAGTCTCAACAATAGTGTGCTCGGGCCAGTAGTCATAGCTACAGTTACAGGAATGGATGAAGACCATACTAGAGCAGGCTGGTCTGAAACATAGCCTCATCATAGCTATGCTGCTATAGGTCTACGCTGCAGGTAGACACGAACATCATCCACTGACTGGTGTCCTCACCTTTTCTCTTCCCTCATTTACCTTTCTTATTCAGCTGTATAAAAAGTTACTGTTTTTAATCTCATATCACTCCTGTAAAATAACAATAAAAGGATTTACATTTATTTAGATCTCTAGTAAATGTTTTAGTGGTAAGCATCGCGTATAATTATACTGTCCTGTGACCCAATAATTAGGAGTAGGTTTGATTAACTTTTAGTACGAGAGTACACTGTAAAAGAACTCAGAGCCCATGCTAGTTATTTATGAGTAAACAAGTGCTACACATCAATACATGAAATTGTACATCATACATGAGGACACTTCTGAGTTCAGTCTGACCGCTTCTCAGGCTGATGTGATGAAGAGGGAGGTAGATAACAGACATAATAAGACCAAAATCATATTCCTATGACCAGATGGTGGCGCTATGGAGTTCATTAAAGATTGTCATATACACTTGTTCAGGGTGGAAGAATCATCATACGAATAGATTTTGGTGCAGATTGGACATTGCATGTGCAAGTTATAACAACTTTTTCATTCCTGGCGAGACATCGAACTTTACCGTACTCTCACAGCCACGTCCTTTGATAAAAAGTTACAGTTTTTACTGTCAGTCATCGTCAATGACTTTACTACTGATTTGAACTGATTTGTGGTGTGTTGACTCATCACACTTGGAGCATGGATCCCTCATGCACCCATAAAATACGTACATTTCGCAGACAATGAATGTGTGTGCACAATTTCATAAGTTTTCAAGTATGTTAAGGCCCCCCAAAAGGCAATTTATTTTGGAGAATAATAATAATAATGATAATAATAATAATAAACATTCAAAATACAATAGGGTCCTTGCAGCCTTGGTGCTCGGGCCCTAATAATAATAATAATAAACATTCAAAATACAATAGGGTCCTCGCACCCTCGGTGCTTGGGCCCTAATAATAATAATAATAATAAACATTCGAAATACGATAGGGTCCTTGCACCCTCGGTGCTCGTGCCCTAATAATAATAACAATAATAATAATAAACATTCAAAATACAATAGAGTGCAGGCACCCTCGGTGCTCGGGCCCTAATAATAATAACAATAATAATAATAAACATTCAAAATACAATAGGGTCCTCGCACCCTCGGTGCCTGCCGAACAGAGAAATTCAATGTCACAATTTGTATCGAACCAAGGTATTGATACAAAAATTTCAAGAGAATGTGAAATGCACTTACTTTTATTTCCATCTCAGTAATTACCAACAAGGTTTGCTTTTGAACTCAATAAGGCAGCTTTTTTTTTCTTCTTTGATTCATTCATTCATATCCCTACATGGAATCTTGAGAACATATTTTAAATGAATTTTGGATCAAGATGAGGAGGCTGCAGCTGACAGACAGTTCCTGCTTTTATGACTATGACAGTGATGGAATGTATTAATCATTAGCCACCAACAGGTATCTGACCCACACCCAAGATGCCTGCCATGAAGCTGAAGCCTGTTAAACTGAGCCAGTAAACTAATGCCTGAGATGCAGAGATTATTGGGTTATACAAATATCAGTCAGCCAGAAGGGTTCAAAATGGTGTTATTAGTTTTTCTAGGTTTGCTCGTCTCTAACATGTCTCTTCTGTGTATGTTATTGCTTCAACATGCCATCCTTCACTTCCTCTTGGCTTATGATAATGGGTAGCAAGATCGCAATATCAGTGGCTCAAATCAGAGCACCAGAGTCCAAGAAGGGGGAAGAATTTTAAATAGAATTAACATGCCTTCAAGCATTTATCATGATAAAGAATGATAAATATTTTGAATTCATTACCCCAAAATTAAGCTCTTACAAAATGGTGGAAACTGCTTTTTTTTTTTTAAATATATTATTTATTTATTTACTGAAAATCCTCTGAATTACCCTCCCCCAAAAACAACAACAATAACAAACAAACAAAACCAAATACAAATAAACAAAAAAAAAAAAAACATCAACAGGATGAGAAGTGACTAAAATGCATTCTGAGTAAGATGCATCATCACTTTCTTTTGTTGCCAGGTTACCATCCATCAGCCACTGAAAACACAAGGTCCACTGAGTTTTCAGAGCATCTGAACACCATTTAAGAATTATAGTAATTGGACAACTGCAGGCTATATTTCACTTCTTTAAAATCTTTAGGTTTAAAAAAGGTGAAATAAAATAAAGCAGTTGCAGTACTGAGCAGTTTATGTTTTGTGACTTTCAGAAACACTCCCAGAAATGTAAGCGAGTCAAAATGCTTCACACTGAACTTCAGGATGATGTTTCCAGATAAAGAAGCATCACCTCACGATTACCAAAATAAATGGAGCCCCTGCCAAAAAAAGGGTCGGTACTAGGCCTTTTTGGACCCTTTATATCACAGAACCATTTGTTGATTCTGTTCATATTTTTCCCTTTGTGAGAGACCTTTAAATAGAAAAAATGAGGTATAATCAGTATAAGACAAGTGCTTGGACTCAACATGCACGTGGGAGTGGGCTGGCAACCACAGCACAGAACACAAGCCTGCAGGTCTACAGAGGGATCGTGATATCATTCCCTCTTCAAGACACCTTGGGCCAGTTGCACTGTCAGTTACTTTGCTGAGGTTTAGAGTTTAACACTTTTTGGAACCCCTATGTGACATGAGCACTGAAACACTGCTTAACTGTTTTTAGCCCCTGTGGTTTAAACTGCAGCTGAATGGCCACAGAAATTGGAGGTTGTTGTGACGTGAGGTTGGATGCATGCAGACAAACTCCTGCATGGCATGTACAGCCACCAAATTGAAGAGGTGGCTGACACTGGAAAAAACACACCAATGGCTGGACTGAGCTTGACTGAAAGACAGCACAGAAGCACTGATTGCGGACTGCACAAACACATCAAGAGAGACAGGGGTCTACCAAACCAGACAGGACCCCAGATACAGGTCGTGCAAACAAGCCCCTGAAACTGTGCAACACATCACGGCAGGGTGTAGGACGCTGGCAGGCAAGGTATACGTGGAACGCTACAATCAGGTAGCTAGCATTGTACACAGGAACATCTGTGCAGAATATAGACTAGAGCAGGGGTGCCCAATCCTGGTCCTCAAGAGCCACTATCCAGCATTTTTTAGAGTTTTCCCAGCTTCAACACACCTGATTCTAATTAATGCTCGTTATCAGGTTGTCATCAAAGTTCACAAGTCTGTTGATGACACAGCCACTTGTATCACGGTGTCCCGAAGCAGGGAGACATCTAAAACCTGCTGGATAGGGGCTCTTGAGGACCAGGATTGGACACCCCTGGACTAGAGGTCCCAGAGTCAAGATGGAAGACACTGCCCTAGGTGGTTGAGAACAAGCGGGTCAAGATCTGTGTGACTTCCAGATCCAGATCACCAAATGGTGATGGCCAATCAGCCTGACATGGTGGTGGATAAACATCAGAAGACAGCAGTGGTGGTGGATGTGGCCATACCAAGCAACAGCAACATCACAAGGAAGGAACACAAAAAGCTTGAGAAATACCAATGGTTGAAAGAAAAGCGAGAAAAGATGTAGGATGTGAAGGCAACAGTGATACCAATAGTGATCAGAGTATTGGGGGCTGTAAATACAACTCTTCAGTACTTGAAAGATTAAGACAATTAGGACATTTGGCTGGATAGATATAAGTAAGGTATAAGTTCAAATTAATCATTGGAACCTAAAACATACATTTGTGTTATTTTTAAGATGCATACCCATTTCTACATTATGAATAAGAAATCAGACCTGATAATACTCACTGATTGACAGTTTTTGGAATTTAGTTTTTTTATGGAATTACAAGAAAAGCTTCAAATCATGCAAGACTACACACAAACACACACACACACACACACACACACACACACACATATATATATATATATATATATATACATATATATATATATATATATATATATATATATATATTAGGGCTGGGCAAGTTAAGGCGTTTATTTCATTGCGCATTAATGCATGTTGCTCCCGTGCTTTTGTTATGAAAAGTCTGTTACTGGCTGCTGTGGAACTGGAAAATTATTTGCAGGTAAACTTGCAGAAAAGTTTAAACAGACATGGAGAGCAGTAAAAATCAGTGTACTTTAGAGTTCGGGTAGCAACTCAGGCACGTCATTCCTCCATTTATGATCAGATCTGATCCATGTATTCACTGTCCTGCTGTTCTCTAGTTGGTAACTTCAGTGCGGCTCCCTCTAGTGGCACAGATGTGTAACGACAACAGAAAGTCTATTCCTTGATTATAAAACAAAGCCATTTCTGGTCAGTAAACTAGACAATAAATATTAAAAACAAATTCAGTCCCGTGGCCTGTTTGCTAAAATTGAAATATAAAAATCAGGCTTTTTTTTGTTAGATTAAAAAACTGAAAAAAAGTCACTTTTTATTTTTTTTTTAATTTTTGATTGACAATTGAAAATATAAAAAAATGAATGATACACAGATAATTATGTATTGATAAAGTTACAGAACTTTTACATGGACATTTTCATTTAAAGTTCTCCCAGGGGAGGATTCAACAGAAACAAGGTTATTTATAACCACTGCCAAGTTGAACTCCCCGTTAAAAGTTTCTGCTGTTACTTCAGAAATTACCTGTTTTAATGTTATTTATGTTGTATTGTAGCCTCTCTAGATAGTTAGGATTTTGTTGGTAGACTTTTTTTTATTATTCATAAAAAACAGGATAACATTAATGCCCTGGCAGTGACAATAAACTTTATTTTATTTGACATTTTTTAAGATGAGATTTTCACTAAATATCTGTTACTGGCAAGTGCTAATGTTAAAAGTGTTTGAACAACAAATGTTATGGCACTTTAGTTCATATGGCAGCAGAACATTTAAAAAAAAAATTGACCTTTACTTTTGAATTCATTTTTTGATTTTCCATATACAATGCGATCAATCTTGAATAATCAGGGAAATCATGCGCGTTTAAAAATTAAAATCGTTGCCCAGCCCCTAATATATATATATATATATATATATATATATATATATATATATATATATATATATATATATATATATATATATATATATATATATAGATGCATTCTGTCTAAGGGATGTACTGTGAAATACTCATTGATCCACATTCATCCATGTGTGTGTCTCTTGAGTGGAACAGAACAAGATGAAATCTGTAACCAAAGTGCGGTTGAGTGGAGTTTCATGTAGGTTGTCCTTCTCATCCAAGGTTTCACATTTGTAGACATCCCCCTATTAGAACACTCATCTTTATGTGAGGCAACCAGTCAGTGACTTTGTGGTGATGGTTAAGCATTTTGTATTCAACTATTTCAACACTGAGCCATAAGCATACATTCAGCAGCAAGAGGTAATACAGGGTATATGGTCGACAAATGTAATGTTTCCAGCAGTAGTAACAACAGAATGCAACGAGATTAAGCCCCAGCAGACTTTCTCCAGATACATCTAAAGTCAAAAACAGATGGTCTTGAATAGCTTTAGTGAGTACAAACATCTGTCAAACTCATTCAACTCTGATTCTTCTGTCAGTGAAATGACCTTGTCAACAGCCCACTACACTGCTGGAAAAAATAAATCTTTCTTTTAAATGGGACAAGGCTAGACTAGAAAGTTACAAGCAACCTCAAGTATAAGTCCCTGGGTGTTTTATTAAGGGTTTGGCATGAGACAGTGGGCTAATTAACCAAATACATTTAATTAATGGACTATCACCATCCTCCAGATTCCAAGATGGTGCCTGGCTGCTTTAGAAAGCTTTAACTGCCAACAAGAAATACAGCTGAGTGCCAAAATGACATATCTGTCCTTGTGCTTTAGAATTCTTACTTGCAAACAATGCGTTTGAAGGATTTATTCAGCAGTATAATCATTATAACTCAGATAAGAATTAAATATGACAGATTTCAGAGTATCGTAATGCATTTATGTTTTATTATTTATTGTAAATGATGTGGTTCTTTTATATTATTATGTGTAATTATACCAGTACTCTAAGTAATTCACTGAGGAAATAGCCTCCTCTAATGTTTAGAGGAGGCAAAAGTGAGTTAGTTGTTAAACTGATGGCGACAATCAACTGTTTTCAATTGTGTTGTTGATAATCAAGTGTGAGTGACTGAATTTTACATAAAGAGCTACATTTTACATGAAGACAAGAAAGTCTCTTCTCCAAGTGATTGTGTGTGACAGGAAGAACAGATTTGAGGACCTCAAGAGAAAAACAAAGTGGGGCAGGATGAAGTGGGGATGGGTTGATATTCATCAAGCTTAAAAAGGTTAGGAATTTAATTTAAAGAGTTTGGAGTCCACAGTCAAAAAGATTTAGGGCTGCCAAGATCATTAAATTTTAGTTAACTATTAACTGTCATTCAAATAAATCTTCATTTTTCTGCCATTATTGGCATGTATGTAGGAAAATGTGACCAAACAAGCGGGGCAAGGAGGAAAGACAATGTGTAAGTACAGTATTTACTTACTGGAGCAGATGAAATAATCAAGGAAGACAATGAGTGGGATCAATGACAGTGGCAATGATCAAAGGAGACAGCTGGAGGGAGAGGCAGATTGATGGCAGGGAGCTGGCTGAACGTAGGTTTTGTTCCATGAACCCTGAGTTCCTCTCTCGCCCCTCTCCTTTATAAAGCTGAAATAGTTTTAACTTCATCATGCAATCAGTCTCATAATGGACATTTTGGAGATATCTGTGAACAATTATATAATTTTGATGAAGAGGCTGCAACTGGTTAGACTTGAGCTTCATTTGCATTGGGAAAGGCGCTAAATAGATTGTTCAGCATAGCTGATGAATTCATTTTAGTGTCACAGTTTTTCTGCAGTTATATAGGTACATGATTAACATGGGGGCAGCACGTTGCCTTGGTGGTTAGCACTGTTGCCTCACAGCACGAAGATTCCTGGTTCAAAGCTCGGCAGGAGCTTTTCTATGTGGAGTTTGCATGTTCTCCTCTGGGTACTCTGGCTTCCTCCCACAGTCCAAGACATGCATGTTAGGTTAATTTGTGGTTCTAAATTGCCCGTAGGAGTGATTGTGAGTGTGCATGGTTGTTTTTCTACGTGTGCCTCTGCGATGGACTGGCGATCTGTCCAGGGTGTACCCCTGCCTTTCGCCCAAAGAGAGCTGGGATAGGCTCTAGCAGATCCCTGTGACCCTGCAGAGGATTAAGCGGGCATAGATATTGGATGGATGGATGGATGATCAACATGAACATGTGTCCTTGCCCATATATATATATATATATATATGTATATGTATATGTAAAAATTTCAACTGTGAGGTGGACGTACCATTCCTGGTGTGATCAGGTGTGGAAACTCCTTTAAAACATCTATGATGATTTTCCCTGATCAACCCAGGTTCATCTCAAGAAGGTAAACAGCTTTAAGAAGTAAAAAGTTCCAGACATATGTAAACGTATTTCTTCAGTACATTTCCTTTAATTTCATTACAGACGTGTAGGTCTGTGTAACTGGTGCCTGTCGTAGTGGCAACCGCTGAACCTCTACACACTCACATCCTACCATAATTGGTCAATTCAAACTACCTTGTAAATGATTTTGCATGTAAATCAGCCTGCTGCCAGTCATCACGCAGAGCGCCTGCAGTCTGTTCTGCACGTCAGGACCAGTGGGCCATGTGTTGGGCCAGGCCAATGTGTTTTTTTTTAAAGATATTTTTGGCTCTAGTGGCCTTTATTGAAAGTAGAGAGGGGGGCAGAGAGAATGGGGAAGACACGCGGGAAAGAGTCGCCGAGCCGGGAATTGAACTCACGACCAGCCGCACGAGGACTGTAGCCTCTGTATATGGCCGCCTGCCCTAACCACTGCGCCACCGGAGCAGCCGATGTGTCACATAGTTTGTCAGAACCATGTTTGAGTCACAAATAACTCGTACAGATAGATAAATATATAGAAGTATAGATAGAAGGATAGATATATAGAAGGATAGATAGATATTGATAGATAGATAGATAGATGTACTTTACTGTATGTATTGCTTGTATCTGTGTCCGTCTGTGTAAGTGTCTGTGTGCATGCATGTGTGCATTTACAATCCCAACTTCTAAAAAGTTGGGAGGCTGTGTAAAACGTTAACAGAAACAGAATGCAATGATCTGCAAATCTCATAAACCCATATTTTATCCCCAATAGAATATAAAGCAGAGTACAAAGAACTGATCTGTCAGTTTGTGAAATGGTGCGGTAACAATCATCTGGTATTAAATACCAGCAAAACTAAGGAGATGATTGTTGACTTCAGGAGAAGCAAGAATCAACACAGCAGTGTTTCTATCCTGGGAAAGGAGGTGGAGGTGGTGGAGGAATACAAGTACCTTGGAGTTCAGCTTGACAACAGACTGGAGTGGAAATGCAACACAGAATACATCTACAAGAAAGGTCAGAGCAGACTCTACTTTTTAAGAAAGCTGAGATCTTTTAATGTCTGCACCAAGATGTTGCACATCTTCTATAGGTCTGTTGTTGAAAGTGCAGTCAGCTTTGCAGCCATCTGCTGGGGCAGCAGCACCAGAACCAGAGACCTGAAGAGAATCAACAAACTGATCAGGAAAGCTGGATCTGTGCTGGGTGTAACTCTGGAGCCGCTGTAGCTGATTGTACAAAAAAAGAATGCTGCACAAGCTGATGAAGATGATGGAGGACTCTTCACACACTCTCCACGACACAGTGTTCAAACAACAGAGTGTGTTCAGTGAGAGGCTTCTTCAGGTCCATTGCAAGACAGAAAGATACAGATCATTCCTGCCAGCAGCCATCAGCCTCCACAACAAGACATAAAACCTACTATTATTATTATCAATTCAATATTATTATTATTCCTGTCATTTATCTATTGTTGAAAAAAAAAAAGGAGAGAAGAAGAGCACTTGCTACAGTGTTGCATTTCCCTTCTGGGATGAATAAAGTATTTTTCATTTCATTTTCATTTCATAAAGAACATATCAAATGTTGAAACTGAGATACAGTGGTGGGCCTCATCAGCAACGACAAGGACTCAGCCTACAGAGAGAAGGTACATCATCTCATCAACTGGTGTGACATCAACAACCTGCATCTCAACATCAACAAAACTAAGGAAATAACTGTGGACTTCAGGAGGAGCAACATGTCACACACCCCCCTCACCATCAATGGCAGCGCCGTGGAGTCTGTGAAAATCACCAAGTTCCTGGGAGTGCATATCACAGACGACCTGACATGGACAACAAATACCACCTCCCTCGTCAAAAAAGCACAGCAACGCCTCCACTTTCTTCGCAGGATGAGGAGAGCGAACTTCCCCCCCCTCTGCCCTCACCACCTTTTACAGGGGTGCCATCGAGAGCATCCTCACCAGCTGTATCTCTGTCTGGTACGGCAGCTGCACTGTTGCTGACCAGAAGGCCCTATAAAGGGTGATGAGGACAGCAGAGAAGATCACCAGATCAGCCCAAACATCCATCCTGGACCTGTATCTATCCCGCTGCCAAAAAAGGACCATTAATATTATCAAAGACCTCACCCACACTGCACACAAACTGTTTACCCTCCTACCATCTGGCAAGCGCTACCGCAGTATGCGGTCCAAGACCTCCAGACTGAACAACAGCTTTTTCCCACAAGCCATCAAACTGCTCAACTCACTCTTGTAAACTGGATCCACAAGACCAGCCAACTGTTAAAATAACATTAAACTTAAATAACTGAATGTCTGCACAATACTTAAAAAAAAAAAAAAAGTCTGCAAAATATTCTTTGTACGCAAAATAATATATTTATTACAATACTCCTATCTCCATGCTGCTATTGCTATTCAGCACTTTGCACTTTACCATATGCACCTGTATTATCACACCTTGCATTATTGCACATCAGCAACATACCCTCAACTGACCTCAAAAAAAAAAAAAAAATTGACTACACCTCTCGTGAATACTATGTTATGTTGTTTGCTATTTTTTACTTTGCACATTTGGAGTTTTGGAGAAATGCAATTTCAGTCCTCTGTGTAATTTAATGTTACATGGTCTGATTGACAATAAAGCTCACTTTGACTTTGTCTTTGACTTTGAGATTTCATGGAAAATACTAGCTCATTTTGACTCTGATGGCAGCAACATGTCTCAAAAAACTTGGACTCGTGACAACAAAAGTCTGGAAAAGCAATTGGCTCAACTTAAAATGGTAAAACCTTTGAAGATCCTACCATCTTCAGTGCATAATATCATCAAAAGATTCAGAGAGTCAAGAGGAGTGTCTGCTTGCAAGCGACAAGGTCGAAGGCCAAAACTGTATGTCCTTTATTTTGGGGCCCTCATTAGGGCCGCTGCATTAAAAACAGGCATGATTATCTACTGGACATCGCTGCATGGGCCCAGGAACACCATCAGAAACTACTGTGTGTGAACACAGTTCATTATGCAGTCCATAAATGCAGGTTAAAGCTGTATCAAGTAGAAAGGAAGGAGTCATATGTGAACACAATCCAGAAATGCTGCCATCTTCTATGGGTCAAAGCTCAACTAAAATGGTCTAAGGCAAACTGGAAAACTGTTCTGTGGTCAAATGAATTAATATTTGAAATTCATTTTAGAAAACATGGATGCCATGTCCTGCAGACTAAAGAGGAGAGGGACCATCCTGCTTGCTATCGGTTCAAAATCTTGAATCTTTGATGGTATGGGTTTGGCTTAAATTTTCAACCAATATTTTAAGACTTAAAATAAGCTTACACCACTTTAAAGTGCATATTGACTATAAACTGCATCTCCCATAATGCATTTCGTCATTACCCACAAGATAACAGTATATCACCACAAGCAAGACATCAAGACGATTTTCAGAACTGATGGACTTGAGAAAAACCTCTACATACTAACCCTAACATGTCCAAGAAAAGAAAAAAAAATGATGCACAAGGAAGGCAGCTTCACGAACAATGGGAAAACGAATACTAGTTTGTATCTCAAGCTGAAAAAACAGTATGTCTTTTGTGTTATGAGGCCGTGTCAGTCGTGAAAGTGTATAATCCACATCAGCATTTTGACAGCAAACATGGAGCTGAGTACGCTACATTTAGCCCACAAGAAAAACAATGAATCATTTCCGCTTCTGAAACCAAGGTAATGGATACTCTCAGTGATGTAAACATCACCTGTCCGAGAGCAGGGCTACAACCACAAACCCTGAGTTTAATATATTGATTTAAATATTTGAAACTTGAATACTTAATAAATACAGAAACACTTATTTAACAATATAATAAGGTGTAGTTTAATTTTATTTTGATTTACATTGTTACATTGTACATTTTGTTACGTTCATGCTGCCAATCTGGCCCTTCGAGGGCAACCATGATGCTGATGCGGCCCTCACTGAAAATGAGTCTGACACCCCTGCTTTAGTGCCTTTGGTGTGGGCATCTTACACATCTGGAAAGACACCATTAATGTTGAAGAGTACAGAGGTTTTAAACCAACATATGCTCCCATCCAGACAAAGATGCTCTCAGGGAAGACCTTGCATATTTTAGCCAGACAACGCTAAAGCACATACTGCATCTGTCACAACATCATGGCTGTGCAGGAAAAAAGTCCAGGTGCTGAACTGGCCTGCCTAATTATTGCTGTTATTTAATTTTCTTTTCCATTTTTTTTAAAACTGTTAAAAAGGTGAGAAAAATAATTTATATATAAAATGTTTTGTAGACCAAACTATAAGACAATGATTATTCTTAATCAATATGACATTAATGCCAAAAACAAAAAACAAAAAAAAACACTGATTCTAACACAAGTCATTCTATCCATATTTGTAATTCTTTGATTGCACATTTTATCATTGAAAGGGATTAGGGGTGGAGGGGAAGGGGGTGGACAAATGATTGAGAGCAACTTTGTTTTTCTTTGTAAAACACTTTGATTGACTGAATGATTTTTGACCCACTCTAGAAGAACGGAAGGCGAGTCACGTAGGACACTGCCCTCAAGAACTGGATTTGGACACTTTTTTGTCCCTGTGACTTAGTCCTGGATAATTGGCAGAAGAAGGATGGATTTACGGATGGATGGAAAGATGGGAAATTTGAACATATAACATTTGAAATTTCCATCCCTGCTGTTATTTGTAAAACACATCGCCCTCCTATGGCCTAATATTTAATGCATTAGTCAAGCTTTTGTTTAAGGTCTCAAAGTAAAGAAAAGTATTAACTGAATATGTTTACACTCTAAAATATCTCAGCATTTTTTTTTTTAATTTTCTTTAAACTGCTCTCTGCATAACTGACACTCTTGGTCAGAAAAATCAGGTTCCTGATCAGCATCAGTGTTTCTTGCAACATGGACCTAAACAATCATGCACCCTTTTGAAAACCATGAAAAAGAACAGTTGATTTAATTTAATAATTTCTTCAACAGTGTGTTGAACAAAAGATAACTGCCCTATATCAGACGTTTTGTTTTTTTAAAGTAAATTTAAATAAACTGCTTTTTTAAAGCATGAAACCAATCAGTAATATTTCAAATACATTTCAACAAAGTTCTTCAATTTATATTTTTTTCGCATTCACATCTGATACAATATGTGCATGCTCTTACCTGTCAACCCCCTTTGGACTTAGAATTAGAAGTTTTTTTTTTCCCCAATGAAGCTAAAATGGTCCACTTCTGTGCAGGTGCTGCAGACTTTAAAAAAAATGTCACATATGTCGAGTTGATCTTTGAGGACATTATTCAGTTATCTTGAGCAGTGAACAAATGTGTAGAGATTGATTTGGTTCCTTTGAAATTTTGCAAACACACTCTGTATATATTTTAAGCTGAATCTGTTGAATATATTTTATGAAATGTGGTTTCATGATGGGCAGCACGGTGGCTTAATGGTTAGAACTGTTGCCTCACAGCAAGAAGGTTCCTGGTTTAAACCTCAGCAGGGGCCTTTCTGTGTGGAGTTTACATGTTCTTCCTGTGCTTGTGTGGGTTTCCTCCGGGTACTCCAGCTTCCTCCCACAGTCCAAAGACATGCATGTTAGGTTAATTGGTGTTCTAAATTGCCGGTAGGAGGGATTTTGGGTGTGTGTGGTTGTCCCTGTGATGGACTGGCTACCTGTCCAGGGTGTACCCCTGCCTTTCGCCCAAAGAGCACTGGGATAGGCTCCAGCAGATCCCCATGACCCTGCAGAGGATTAAGCGGGTATAGATAATGGATGGATGGTCCTTGACGCAAAATGAATTCCATATTGTAAATAATTTACTTCTCCCACAAAGAGCCAAATAATGCCTTGAGATTTGATTACAGTTCATAGTTCAAGTAAGAAATTGGCATCTTGGTCTCGCAAGTATACTACCAATTAACCAAACATGCATGTCTTTGGACTGTGGGAGGAAGCCGGAGTACCAGGAGGAAACCCATGCAAGCACAAGGAGAACATGCAGACTCCACACAGAAAGACCCCTGCTGAAGTTCGAACCAGCAACCTTCTTGCTGTGAGGCAACAGTGATAACCACCAAGGCACCGTGCAGCCCCAAATTAAATAATAATAAATATATAATAATGTTGTATTAATAATTATATATTTATAATGATAGTTAATATTATGGGTATATTATGATATATAATACTAATATTATAAACAGGTGACGTGCTACCCTTGGTTATTATTATTATTACAGGAATATTATTATTATCATGATTATTATATCATTATAGTTCCTTCTTTTTTTCTTGATATTGCCACAAATGTATTCAGAAACACATTTTGGTGGCTTGTAAGGTGTAATAAAAGTAAGATTATAATGTCTTTATACATAAGGTGCAGTTTGAGGAGGCTATAGTCATGCTTGGCAGAAGCTCAATGGAAAAGTAGATTTACTGGAAAATTAAGAATAAACATATTAAAAATGAAAAACAACTGAAAAAATGAATGAAAATGGATCAATATTGTGACACAATGAAGAAGGAGCATCACTTTGTATTTGTAAACCTTCAGAAAGCAGATGACAAGAGAGGAGCTATGATATTGTGTGAGGAAGTCTACAGTTGCAGAGAAATATGTTAGAATGGTACAGGGTGTATATGAGTGCTGTAAGACAATGGTGAGGTGTGCTGTAGGTGTGACAGAGAAGTTGAAGGTGGAGATGGGACTGCATGAAGGATCAGCTCTGAGCCCATTCTTGTTTGCTGTGGTGATAGACCGACTGACTGATGAGGTTACACAGGAATCTCCATGAACTATGATGTTTGGAGATGACATTGTGATCTGTAGTGAGAGCAGGGAGCAGGTGGAGGAATATCTGGAGAGGTGGCGGTATGGCCTGAAAAAGAAAAAGAATGAAGGTTAGCTGCAACAAGACGGAATACATGTGTGAATGAGAAGGAACCAAGTGGAACGGTGAGCAGAGATAAAGAGGGTGGAGGATTTTAAGTATTAAGGGTCAGCACAATGGAGAGTGTGGAAAAGAGGGGCAAGACCCTAACCAATACACACAGCAAGACTGGTGAAAGATTGGTTTGATGAACATGAAAGTGAAGCTGAACATCTCCCTTGGCCTGCACAGTTACCAGATCTAAATATTATTGAGCCACTTTGGGGTGTTTTAGAGGAGCGAGTCAGGAAACGTTTTCCTCCATCAGCATCACGTAGTGACCCGGCCACTGTCCTGCAGGAAGAGTGGCTTAAAATTCCTCTGACCTCTGCAGGACTTGTATATGTCATTCCCAAGACAAATTGACACTGTATTGGCTGCAAAAGGAGGCCCTACACCATACTAATAGATTATTGTGCTGTAAAACCAGGTGTTTCAGTTTCATTGTCCAAACCCTGTATTTGTTTAGTTAAATCCAGTTGTTGACTTTTTTTTGGCCAGGCAGTGTATCTCAGGTACTCTAAAATAGTCAAAACACTCCAAATAAGGCAATGTGGTACTGAACCAAAGGCATTTGCAAGATCTAAAAACAATACATCCAAATTCTGGTCCCAGATCATACTAGTATGCTCTAAGCTCTGCAAAACCTGATATCCCTGCCCCCTGCACTGTAGGATCTATTTAAAAGGATAAAAAGGAAGAGAATATTTTCAAGACATCTTCATGCTCACACACATCTGTTTGGTGAAATTATGACCTGTAGAGTGCCTTTGCCTAACAGCACTACTATCCCTTGGTACCCCCCCCCCCACACACACACACACACAGACACACACAGACACACACACTTCATTTTTCTGTGAAGGGGATCTAGAAATCACTGGATAGACAATCACCCTGATGAATTTATGCCATTTCTGCTGAGAAAAAAAAGACTAAAAGAAAAATGCTGATTAGCAATTGTGTGAGCCCTCCAGCATGCCATCAATTTGAAATCTAAGCATTGCTCTTTTCATCCCAACAGTAGATCATAATCTGTCAGAGGGAGCGGGGCTGCATTGTGAGATGTTACATTTGACTGCACAATATGTAGATGAAGTATATGGAAGGGAAGAGACAATGATGTAGATTTATGCAAGCAAATCAATATTTTATCATCAAAATGGCCTGCTTTCTGTGATGTCAACTTCTAACTCATGAAATGTATTTTACTGTAGACACGTAGATGTGTCTAATGTGCTGTTAACACTACGTGATATATACTCTGCATATGTTAACGTAGATAAACAGTAAGCCAAACTCGTTTTTACAAGCCAGGATCCAAGCGTCTTGTTTCTTTTTTACGGGCTTCAGAAGGCAGCTTACAATTAAACATTGTGGTTTGAAAAAGTTGAGTGAAACTGAAATACATAACGCAAAATAGAAAAATATACATCAGTTTATATTGAGAAAATAAATACTTCAGGAAACACTGCCAAAATAATGCACCAAAGGTTAACCAAAGGTCACAAGATGCATCAATAGTTACTTCAATCCACTGATATGCTAATTTGACCATTAATGCATGTGAATATAAGCATTGTTATGCTTATTCATTTCAACAGGCAAGCGGAATGCATTTCCAGGCAATAAACATGTACAACAAATGATCTCTAACAGAGCATATAAAACCTATAAAAATGATACAATCTTATTGCATTAGCTATTAAACATATATTGAACTTGCAGCCATTGCTTTAAGAGGTTTGGGTGAGATGTAAGGGACAGGAGCAGGTTGGACATGAATAGACAGACTTACTGACATCTTCTCTGGAGTTCCTGTTACCCGGAATACATTGCAACCAAAGATTATACTATTACAAAAAAAGTACAGGTCAACTAATACCGAATGGAAATCTCTCTTTTTAGTTTGTACTTTTAACATGAAATACAACCAATGAATTATCAAATGTTTAATCACAAATTATTATGAATTTCATTTTTTTAACCTTTTATTAAACATAATTTACTGAGGGCAGAACCTAACCTGGTATTACTAATGCCACTTCTACTTGCCAGTCAGTCATTTTTTTGGTCGTTTTCCAGGAGATTAATAATATCTGAGATGGGGCGGAGATAAGACTTCGAGACACCTTGAGATGACTTCAACTTTCCTAACCTTTCCATCACTACTTGGGAAGTAAGATGTGATTACGGCCATCGTCCATTCATTCCTGGGTGCCTGACTTTGTTTCATTAACACTATGTCATCTGGTTGAAGGTTGCAGCGTGTTTTGTGCCACTTGCACCTTGACTGAAGTATAAGGAGATATTCATTCCTCCAGCGTTTCCAAAATTCATTTGCAAGTGTTTGCACCTGCTTCCACTGGTTCATGAGCATATCTTGGGCAGTAAATTCTCCGGGTGAAGGAGGCACATTTTGCTTTTGAGTCAAGAGCATTGCAGGGCAAAGCAGGAATGGTGATGAAGCATCTGTGGATATGGGATTTAAGGGTCTAGCGTTAACTATGGAGGATACCATTAAGTACTTCGTGTGTCAGGCGGGTTTGTTTATTTTGCAAGAGCATGAAGTCCAGGAGAATCTGCAATTTTTTGAGTTTCCAATTTGCCCCTGAGTTTTCGGCATGTTACACAATGTTGGATAATGGAGATTAGTCTTTTACCAGCTGTAACCCAGAGTCCAGCATTCCTAATTGTTTCCTCTGTGAACTGTCTTCCTTGGTGCATTACGTTTGTGTGGTAATGTTTCACAAGTAACTTAGTTACATGGTGCTTATTTGGGAGAATGATGGGATTTTTTTTTACCTCTGTCTCCAGTGAGGCGTGTCTGAGACGGCTCCCAACTCTGATGAGGCCTTTGTTTATGTAGGGGTCAAGAGGTAAAATAGTACTTGAGCTAGGAACAGCTTGCTTAGCTTGGAGAGAGCATACTCCTCAGGATAGGCTGTTCTTTGAACTGACTGGAGAATTAGTTTCTCTGCTGCTTCTAGTTCTTCAGGTGTGCGTAGCTTGTTGCATTGATGCCAGCCTTTGCATGAGTGATGAGTTGAATCGTTAGGTGCATGAGAGCAGGCTTGATGAATCAGAAAGGCAATGGCATGTACTTATGAATTCCACGTGGAAAAGCGGTAGAAACATTCTCATGTGAGGTATTTTACTTGAATATTTGTGGCAAGTGTAGTGATTTGCTGAATTTCAATATCTATTTCAGGGTGGATAAGATCAAAGGGTTCAAATACCTCTGGTTCAGGATGTTTGCAGAGGAACTTGGGTCCCCTAAACCGTATGGTGTCCATAAGCTGTGATGCGGGAACAGATCTGGTTGCTAGATCAGGGGGGTTTTGCTCTGATACAACATAGTACCACTGCTGAGGGGTCGTAGTCTGACGTATACGATGAACACGATTATGGACATACACATAAAAGCATTTTGAGTCATTGCAAATGTATCCAAGGACCACTTTGCTATCGCAATAGAATTTGACAGCATTTCGTTTGTGATCCAATTCACTCAGGATGAGTTCAGCCATCTCAACTGCTAGAATAGCTCCCCATAATTTAAAGCGAGGTATTGTGGGCTCTGGTTTTGGCGACAGTTTTGCTTTTCCGAGTTCAAATCCAACCTCACAATGTATTTGCTCACTGACAGTTCCTAAATATGCTACTGCTGCAATGGCCCAGCTTGAAGCATCGGAAAAAATACACAGTTCGGTGTAAGTGGAGTTTGATAGAGATGCTGGCACATAGCAGCGTGGGACTTTACGACTGCTTAGATCTTGGAGGGACATTTTTCATAATTCCCATGTGTTCATTTTATCCTCAGGGAGAGGTGCATCCCAGTCCTGGACTCTGTTTGCAAGTTCACGTAGCAGCAGTCTGCCTTTTATTGTACCTGTGGCTAGATCATTGGGCTTGAAGGCTTGCATGACTGAAACACTGTCTGAGGCAATTTTGTGAAGCCTGACATTAGACTCTACTGGGGATGCACATGTGCGCTTAAACAAGTATATTGCTGCAGACTCTGTGGGAAGCAAAATCAATCCATCATCCAGATAGAAGTGTCTCTGAACAAAGTGCCTTTTGTCAGTTCCAAATTTAGGCTCGCCTTTTTGAATAGCTCCTCATAGGCAATAGATAGCGACCACTGGCGATGGGCTATATATATATAAGAACCTAAGATAGTCACTGTGGTCACGTCTGATGAGAAATCCATAAAACATTTGCTGAATGTCAGCAGTGACTGCAATAGATTCCTTCCTTAACCGGATGAATACACCAATCAAGGTGTTATTAAGGTCTGGGCCTATTACAGGGCATAAAATCGCGACCAACTGGTCGCCATATGTGACCCAAATTTAACGATTTCGACTGTTTTTTTCTGCCATGTTGCCAGTGGCAAGGGACACAAAATCCACCATCAACTTAGGAAAAATTTTTTTTTTTTTTTTTATGATTTCTGCATATTTGACATGTGTCACCAAGGCAAACATATCTAAATAACCTAGAAACAAAGTTTATTTAGAACTTTAGAAACAAAGTTTATTACTAGATATATATTATATATCGGAAAGTGTCCCTGTTTTGGGTGCACGTCGTTTGCCGGAAGTCATAACTACGCATGCGCCTAACCCAGCGATGGACAGGTGGACTTTTGCATTCGTCGGTCTTCAGTTTTGTCCATCACTGAATCTAATCCACATTAAAATGGATCATTTTGGTAAATAACCTAATAAAAATACACAACAGAATAGTTAACAGTAGAACCGCCAAGATTCCAAACTTCATTTTCAGCCCATCGCTGCAACAGCTTCAGTGATGCGAAAATGTCATTTATAATAGTTGTAACGTGGCTCATTCCTGAATATTTCTGAAATAATAATGATGGACACTTGTCAAAATAAGTGTTTAAAATGTATATTTTTGCGAGCTTTTTTTCTACGTGGTAGAACGCTGCGCACGCTCTCTCTCTCAGCCACACAAATAAATACATCGGTACGTTCATCAACAAACTGTAGGAGCTGTATGTTAACACAAACATGAAAACAACAGCAATCGAATGACAGACTATTTACAATACAGAACAACAGATTTCAGATGTCAATCACAGATATTTTAATCATTTTGGAAAAACGGATTAACGCTGCGCTCCCCCTCACGCACACACGACTCCATTCCCAGCTAGCCCTCCTCTCCACCGGTGCGCCTCCGCCACAGTACAGGTGTGCTGTATCACCTGGTCTATCAACGCATTCATAGGGTCGTCAATGTTGTGGCGCGCG
Source organism: Hirundichthys speculiger (assembly GCA_018398805.1). Taxonomy (NCBI): domain Eukaryota; kingdom Metazoa; phylum Chordata; class Actinopteri; order Beloniformes; family Exocoetidae; genus Hirundichthys; species Hirundichthys speculiger. The sequence goes on along the minus strand of JAGFBZ010000963.1, from coordinate 311,854 downwards.
TATGCAGTTGGACCACCTCTCTCCACCGGGACATTTGTGGACTGGGCTCTCCCGGTCCGCAGTCCCAGCTTTATGGGTCTCCAAACGGTTCCGTCCTTGGCCGCCTCATGTAGCTGACATACAGGTTGAGCTCTGATCAATGTAAATATTTGTGATTAGATCAGTCAGAGTCGTAGCCTCGATAAAATACCAAATGATTAGAACCAGAGGAAACTAAAATGCTTGACTTCTGAATTTACCTGTCAGAGTATTTCCGCGAGCCTCCACTGTGTCTGAGGACTGAATGTATGTGGCGGTGATCCCTCACTTATTGAAGCCGGGGCCTTTTTCATAAATTCGGCTCCTCATCCTCAGTTGATGTCATATCACCTGGTAAAAATGACGGGTCATCGGTCCCCCCCCCGATTCCTCCTCACTCACATCTGCCGTTATCTCCGGTCTTTCTGACTCCCTCACTCAAATCCTGGTACAATAGCTAGACTGTTGTTTTTGTTGGATTCATGTCTTAAATTTTGCTGTTTGTTTGAAAGATTTAGTGATGGCAATAACTGTCAAAGTCCGATAACGCCATAAAGTTTGAGGGTTGCCAGGCAACGGGCAGTGGGGCGCAGAGGGGCGTGGCGCAAAAAATGACAGCTGTATACAGCGTTTATATGAGGGGGTGAAAATTACCCCCTCTGTGGTTCCAGGTATAAATGGTCATATTCATTTTTCTTTTGATCACACACTCACCAGAATTCACTGAATGATTAATAAATCCATTTTAGAAAAAGTCATGAACTTACAGATGTGAGGGTTTTATTTTAACAGAAATACAAACATTTGAAAATGCTAGGAGTTAAAAATGACCTACTTGGCGCTTCTGGTGTTAACAAAAAAGAAATAATATTAGTGGGGCAGACAACAGAAAAATCATGCAAATAGTGATACAAGCACCAAACTTGGCATGTTTATTCCTTAGGGGACATTTAACAAATCTGCCTGATTGGCCATTTGAAAATCCAAGATGGCCGCCAGTTTTCAAGATGGCCGACATTACAGCGCCGTAGCCAGGTGGCGTTAGATGGCATGCTAACAGAAATCCTAAGGGGGGCGTAAATGAACATCAATATGAAATGACAAAGGGATAGCAAACAGCCTACAGGGGCTGAAATTTTTCTAAGGGGGGTCTTAGGCCCTTATCCTTATCCTTATCCTGCTCAAGCCTCTTTCTGTAGAGCATGGACAGATCAGCAAGCCTGAAAATAGGTGGATCTGTACCCTCACTTGCAGCTTTCATCTCACCGATGTAAGTGACCAGTTCAGAGAAAGCAAGTGGATAGGGATCCTTCTTTGGGAGCAGCTCTTCTATCTTTTTCTGCTCTTGAGCCTTCAGGTGAGCTCGTTCTCGGTTGTACAATGCAACCAAACAAGCAGGGTGATACTTCATCTCCTGTGCCACGACGTCTCCTGCACTCAGTTTGGCAAGGAGCTTTCCATTGTTCAGACTTTTGGCCATTTGTTAAGTCTCTCGTTCAGCTTCATTGTCATCGCTTCTCTTAGGTCATCTCCTGGCTCTTCACATAAAAAGCATTCTGTTGCTTTATGGTCTCGGACTCTCCGTGGTAATTTGCTAGCGGTGCTCTTGTCTGTAGCAGTTGCAGGGGTTGATCTTTTCTCGGCTCTTTGTAACTTTGTGTTGTTAAACAGAAGCCTGCAACTTTCATGATATTTTGCCTTGTTTTTCCTCAAGGTTTTCTCTATTCCATTACCCTCATCAAGTCTTGCAGGGTTAAGCTTGATTGGTAGCTGATTGATTGCATGAAACCGAGGGATATTCCTTGCCAAGAAGCTGTACCCATCATCTGCCCTTTTGGCAGGATTTGTATGTGGACATTTAAGACCTCCCTTCTTGTGCTCTTGACAAAGGCAACACTTGACCTAGTCAATGTGCCATGACTTACTGGTAGATTTCATGTCCATAGCCATTTCAATGTTCAGGGTCGAGGGTTGATCCTTTTACCACCCTGCACTTTCTTGTATGGGATACAACTAGGTTCATGCGTTTTGCCCTACACCTAGCCCGATCATTCATCCAGTGTCATTTAAGTCCCGTGCGATCTGTACGCCATCCAGATAACTTAAAACCCCGTTATCCTTGGCTCGGCTCTCCCGCGCTGGCACATCCTGTCTATTCAGGTGCGGCTGCTTAACTGATCTGGGGTTGGTTAGGCAGCATTTGGGACACTAAGTACTCTTGGTGCAGCATCATACTGAATCCTGCTTAGCTGACACTGAACCCCATGCTGAATTTCACAGCAGTGATGTCACCAGTGTGCCCTGGTAGTGCCCGACAATCACTCCTTGTGGCGGTGGCCGAGAGGGCATGGGCGTTGATCTCTTATGCCATGCGAATGGGTGCAGTAATCTTGCGGCCGGGGTTCGATTCCTGTAGAGGACGTTACAACTTTTCAGTTTGCGGACATTCTCAAAAACGAACTGGGTTTCTCCTGATGCCCGTGCATTTCAAAATAAAATATCCTTTGATGGCTTCATGCACATTGAAATTTGGAGCTAGACACACTCCATCACACACAGAGACTCTCTGTGTGCTACCCTCACCTAGTTTAGCCCATGAGCCAACATGGGGTACCAGGGTGTGGCCGTTGCCGTGCACTAGCAACTTCTTGGAGCCATAGGTGAGAGTTGAGCCAGTAGTGAGGACCAGTGCCAGGAGTCCATTCAAAGGAATGTGGCTGACTGCTAAAACAAAGGTACTACCCACCAAGCCCTACACCCCATGCACAAGCAGCTATTGCTATGTACAGTATAACAAGCGATCAAGCCATGCATGCAATACAAAATCAGAAAAAAGTCATCAAATCACCCAAACATGAGAAAATAATTTATTTGAGGGCGTTGAAACTAGAAAAAAAGGATCCATCATATTTGAAAACATACAAATTGACACCAAGATCACCCATATCAACAAAATATGTGCATTTCTATGAGAAAAATCATCTTCGGCAGGTCAATTTGGCCGCAATCTTGAAAAAATGGCAGCCATCTTGGATTTTCAAATGGCCTATCAGGCAGATTTGTTAAGTATCCCCTTGGAAATCACCATGCAAACTTTGGTGCTTGTATCACTATTTGCAGGATTCTACTGCAAAATGACTGTTATCTGCCCCACTATATTAGTTTTCATAGTAAGCATCATGGAAACAGAATAAAATGCGCTTTCATGCTTGTAAATGCTTCTGAAATGTAGTGATAGTAGACGATAATAGGAGTTTTTCATAAATGACAATGCTGCTGGTGCCATATTAACCCTTGATGTATGGGGCGACGAAAAACACTGGCGACCAAAATTGCTAGCTGGCTACCAACTTCAAAAACCTGGTAGCCAGGGGCGACTTGGTAAAATTCTAATTTTATGCCCTGCTATTAGCAGCACAGAGTTGAGGGACACACTGAACTGTTCAGCACTCGAGTCAAAGACTACACGAATCTGTCTGGGTTTCACAGGGTGATATACTCCGAAGGTAGGCAGGTACCAGCATTCATTATTGTCGCTGATGAGTGGTGCAATCTCTGCATGCTTGTTCTGAAACAGTTTTTCCATAAATTCTGAGAACTGCTGATGCATTTGGGTTTTTTTTTGTTAGGTTCCAAATTTAGAGAGCTGAGTCTAGACACTGCTTGGTCTCTGTTGTTTGGGAATGGCAAGCGAGGAGACTTTAATGGCAAAGAAGCAACCCAATTACCATTTTCATCTTGATGGACCTCTTTCTCCATTATTTTCAGAAAGGTCTCATCTTTAAAGGACATGGCACACTTGTTATCATTCTCTGTATACTCAAAGACACTGTGTCCAAGATCATCTTCAGCTGTAGCAGGCATTAAGACATGTTTAGAGAAGCCAGTCCTGTGCTCCCTGCCGTAGCATGGTTTCTTTTTGAGGTTGATGGTGTTATGGCAAGGAGTGAGATGAGATGGACCTCCATTGGAAAGCATGCAAGTTTTGTACACATTAACAGTTGGTTTATGAGGATTGAGACACACTTCGCCGACGACTACCCACCCTAAGTCTAACCGCTGTGCAAACGGAGGATTGTGAGGTCCATTGACTTGTTGTCGCACTTTCTGGAACTTTATAATGTCTCTGCCTAGAAGGATTGCCATCTGGGCACCAGGGTCGTGCTTGGGAATGTGAGGGGCGAGATGTTTTAAGTGGGCATGTGCAAGGGCAATTTCAGGAGTTGGTATCTCATCTCTGTTAAAGACGATCTCACTGCATTCAATGACGGGAGGGAGATACAGGCATAAGCCTCCATTGACTGGCTCAATTTGGAACCCCATTGCCTTTCTGCCAAGCATTTCTGTTAGACCAGAAAATGTTCTCATATTGTACATTGATAGGCTACCTTCAATTCTAAAGAGCTCAAAGAATTCCAGGCGAGCTAGCGAGCAATTACTCTGATCGTCAAGGATCACATACATCTTAACAGAGCGTTCAGGTTGGCCTTTGGGGAATACTTTGACTAGACATACCTTGGAGCAAGAACGTGAAGGGCTGCCTTCATCACAGATCTCAGTGCACCGTGATGTCGTCTCAGGTGAAGAGCAGTCTTCGAGGTCTGAAATTGTACAGAAAGTGCAAGGAATTCTACCCTTCTTCAACGTTGAGGTTTCAACCATTTACTGACACTATATCAACGTTGATGTTTTCATGTTGAATCAACGTCAGGATTCAACCATCGCCTAAATGGTAATATATCTATATGCTTTGCATATATATATATATATATATATATATATATATATATATATATATATATAAACACGTTGATATACTGTCAGTGAATGGTTGAAACCTCACCGTTGAAGAAGGGGAGAATTCTTTAGAATTCTTTAGCGCTTTCTGTACAATTTCAATGCCAAGTTTCAACATAGAATCAATATCACTGCTGACACTCTTTCAACGTTGATTCAACCATATTTTGCTATCTGAGGTGTTTTTCACTCTGACACTCATCACATCTGAGTGTCATTTGACAGTCTCTAACATTTGAAGCAGCGTTTGTGTTCTTTGAGTATGTTGTGTCCTTCTTGTAGTGGTTTCAACCGGAAGGCCCTGCATTTGGGTAATGGGTGTGTTTTCTTGTGAAGTTGGCAGAAACATGCCAATACTTCATCTTTGTTACTTGTGACAGTTGTGTTAATGTCAGTCTTATTGACAGAAATTGGCATTTTGTAACCAGTATGCTTGAATCGGGTTCTCTCACCTTTTTGTAAGGTTGGCCGCTATATGTTAGGGCAAAACAAGCGTCACAAAGAAAGAGAAGGGAGAGAATGTCACTTCACAATTATGCTTCTATTTTGAGCTTTAATGGACCCACTTGTCTTGTAGGCTTGTAGACAGTTTCTCAACTATAGGTCTAATTCCACGTGGGGTGTTGAGATAAGCTAGACCTGGAAGATAGCCCTCATTTTTTGTTACCAGCAACTCCATTAGCAAATCACTAAGCTCCCTAAGTTTTCCATTCTTCCATACTTCAGGAAACACTGCCAAAATAATGCACCAAAGGTTAACCAAAGGTCACAAGATGTATCAATAGTTACTTCAATCCATTGATATGCTAAATTGACCGTTAATGCATGTGAATATAAGCATTGTTATGCTTATTTGTTTACACAGGCAAGCAAAATACATGGGCTAGGTCTATTTCCTGGCAATAAACATGTACTAAAAATGATCTCTAACAGAGCTTTCAAAACCTATTAAAAAAAATACAATGTTATTGCATCAGCTATTAAATATATATTGAACTTACAACCATTGCTTTCGGAGGTTTGGGTGAGATGTAAGGCACAGGAGCAGGTTGGACATGAATAGACAGGCTTACTGACAACACTTTACCAGAATACATTGCAACCAAAGACTATGTGATTACAAGAAAGTACAGGTTAACTAATACCGAAGGAAAATCTCTCTTTTTTAATCAAAATTATTATTAATATCTTTTTTTAACCTTTTATCAAACATCATTTACTGAGGGCAGAACATCTAGTGTAAAATTCATTAGAGTAGAGTCCTCTGCATCCTTGAGCAATATGCAGCTGAATCAGAAGCCTCTCACTGGATATCTAAAGAGAGGGACTGGAGGTCACAGAATAGTTTTTTCAACCTTAAAATGTGCAAAAAAAAAACAAAAACAAAAAAAAATTCAACACAACTGTGTCTTTATCATTGTCAAATTGTCGTTTTATATTCACAATGATGCAGTTTTAAATATTTGTCCCCCCATCTAATGGTATTTGATAATGTTTCTAACACTTGTTGCAAGTCCCACCCTGGCTCTCCAATAAGTTTAAAACGAGATGAAACCATCCTCCTAATTATGTAAGCATACCTGTTTATGATTCACTACAATTACCTGCTTCTGCTCTTTGTCTCCTTTGATGCTGATGAAGACACACTGTAGCATGTTAAGGTTATTCTGTTTGCCCTGCAAAACTAGTCACTGAGCTTCAGTTCTTTGATTTTTGAGACACAGTCCTATTCATTTTTGGCTTTCAAAAATGTGAGGTTGACATCTCAGACCCTACAGGTCTCATTCACCATGTTGAATGTATAGGACTGTGACAGCACAATTAGAAAAAAAAAAAGAAAAACACTGAACAGGCATGGTTTATGTGGAAGGCTTGTCAGGTAAAAGCTTGTTCTGTCTAATGAGAACATGGAAGCACAATTCAGGTTTGCCAAACCATATCTGAACAAACCACAAGGCTACTGGATCAATGTCCTAAGTACTAATAAGACAGAATTAGAGTTTTTTGGCCTTCGTGTCCTGCACCATGTTTGGCTCAGAACATTTCAGCTAGAACAGCTCATATCCTGTCAAGCATGGCAGTGGATAGGGTTAGGGTTGAAATGATTTCAGGTTATTTTGCAGCCACAGTACCTGGGCACTTTGCATTCACTGAATAGCTCATGAACTCATCTGCATACTGCAGTATTGATAATACAGAAGATACTTTTGACCAATTTTAAAGAAATTTACCTAAAACAATCTCTTGCATATTTGAAAAATCTCAAACATTAATACTCAGTCTTCAATTTTTAAACAGTCTTACACACAGTGTTATATGACCAAATGTCCTAATTTTTAAATGTTGATGAAAACTGCTTAACACCACTGATGACATAAGATCTTCCTATTTTTCAGACTTAAAAAGAATGCCCTTAAAAAATATGGCAAAATATCTTCATCAGCCCCATGCTGGATTTTATGAGGATTAAAAATGGTCACGTTCTTTTGTCAGCTGTCTTAGGTTGTTTAAGAAACAGTTCACAGTTCCCTTTGGAAGTGGCTTGCATCAGAGTTGAAAAGGTCAATGGAAATGAAGACTTGTGAGGTCAAAAACATTCATTCAATCCTCTCTGAAGTAGCTCATGAAATGTTATGTGCGGCGCATTTCTGTGGGGTTATGTGTGTTATTTTTATTTTAATGTGTACTCATGGTTTCAGTATGTCAGAACATTAACAAGCCAAATGTACAAGCACAAATAATGCTTTAATTATTATGAAAATGGTTTGATCCTCTCTTTTATTATTAAAGTCATGATCCTGCTCTATAAAATGACCCCACATTTCTCAAACTATTGTCTAGAAAGCTACTAGAAAATCATTTTGGGAGACAGAGTATTGTTTCACTCTGCCTTTCACCCGAAGAGAGCTGGGATAGGATCCAGCAAATCCTCCTGACCCTGCATAGGATTAAGCGGGTCAAGATAATGGATGGATGGATGGATGTATTCTTTCATTGGTATTTTCATATATATATTATGAAAAGCAAAATTAGGAAATTATATTTTGTGTGAATTAATTAAGAGCTCTGATGGTTCTTAATACTTTTGATGATTGAGATCCATAAGTGTAAGCTGTAAAATTTTTGAGTCATTGCCACTGATTACAATGAAATCAACATTAAAACGATAGGAAGCAGAAAGCCCCGCAAACTGAGATTTTTCAGGACCTCAGTTCAAACGCAGGGGTATGTGGAAAATGTACATTTCTGGGTCTCGTGATTATCAAATGTAAATAAATCCCTACAAGCAAGGTGATTACCAAATTTGAAGTTGCCTCTGTATCATGCAGTAGCTCAAATTGACTCATGATGGCGTGAAACAAAGTTGTAAATGTGTCCCATTTCTTCTGGTAGCCCCCCCCCCAAACTCTCAGTCCTCTTTTTCAAGGGGTATTGGTAGAGGTTGGGGAAAAGAGAAAAAATGGGAATAGATCTTCATGATTGATGCACATTCTACTACTAACTTCACTTTTCTGACTTCTGTTCTTTATTTCATGTAATGTGATGAAGACAGTCTGGCTGTAGGCAGAGGTGTGTCTAGAAATTTCTTTGGGGGGGTGGTCAGGCAGGAACACAGACTGTAGAAGGGTGGCACAGTAAAAAATCCTATTTTATTTAAATTCAATGCAGTTTTAGATTGCAATGAACAGTACTTGAAAATTTGAACAAAAAATATTTATTTACCCTAAATCTGGGACATCTAGAACACAAATAGACATTTGGATACATCAGTTTCACTGTACACCGGAGACATTCTGCTTGTGCTTTCAATGTAATACTTGCATTAAAGTAGAATTACAAGAGTTTGTGTATGTTTACAATACCTCTAGGATGGCTGTATACGTCTGTTTTTGTGTTCTTTTGCAAAGCGTTCAACAAGTTCAATGATTTTGCCCTTCTCCTCTCAATACTAAGTATGTCGATGTTGCTGAGCCTGTCATCATTCATTGTACTTCTCAATTTTTTTTTTTTTTATTAGTTTAAGCGCTGAGAAACTGCACTCACATCTGGCACTACTCACAGGCAAGGCTAGAGCTATCCTGCACAGGTAAAAAAATTGATGAAAAACTTCCTTGTATGGTTCAAGGACGGTTGTGAAATCTAGTATGCTGGATATTTCAGTCCCATCCTGTGCCTCTCTCTGAAGGACCTTCTTTCTTTCTTTCTTTATTTATTTTACAGTGAAAAAGTTCTCAATATTTTGAGTCCTTTTCGTCTTGATCCTACTCTGGCTCTATTGCTGTTTGTCCCTGAAGAAATCATGTCTTTTGTTTGGTTGGGTTACTTCAAGTCAGAAAAATGATTCATAAAAACTGAAATATACAGGATGGATATCACATGCCATGATGTTATTGACTCTCGTTAATTAAATTAGTCATCAAAATATTTCATAGAAACACCCGTGCAAACAAGACAGCTTTACATTTCTAACTGTAATGCTTGTTCGCACAAATTCCTTTCTGTCTCACATTTAGCCTGCTTAGCTTACCCTAGTTTAAATCTTAACTATAAAGAACTTAGCTCCTTACATACAACTTACTTGTCAACTTTAAAGTCAACATTTGCGAAATATTATAGAGACACGTAAAAAAAACAGTTAACATACCGCTTTTTCTCCTTTAAGATCAAAATTGTTGCGTTCTCTTGTGCCATAGTCTCGAAGCGCTGCTTCTTCTTCTTCTTATATGGATTTTAATGGCTGTTGGCAAGAAACTGTGGTTTTGCATTACCGCCACCTACTGGGGCGCTGATTCTTCATCATCTTCCTTTTCTTCTTACTTTAAAGCAGGAGAAAGGACCTTTCGCAAGTTTTAGCTCAGAGGGTCCCGAAGACGCTTGGAGGTGAAAGCACAGTTACCGTCTTGTCCTCAGACAACTTTTGTTCAGCCTCTTGATCCATTTCCATCTTCTTGTCTTTTCCTCCATAATTTTCTTGGGTCTATTATTCTCTTCTGTCATGATGTCCACTGTAGCTCTTTGAGATAGTTTCACCATTATTGATGTGAGATTTAGTGTTGCATAGTGACATGGACAGGGGTCCTAAATTTGATGAGGCTGCACGAGCTAGATGACACCACCTCAAGTCCAATATTTCTTCAAATTGCACTAAAATATATTTAGATTAAGAATAAACTCATTTGTGCTGCTTCAATTTTTTAAGTGCCACTCCCAGACCAAGAACCCATTAATTTCTTAATAAAAATCGCTACATTTCAATAATTTACTAATTCTACCTCCATGTATTTTTAATTACTTAAGGAACTGCTTGGACTTGAAGCACTGCTTTACTGGTATTATCATAATTGCATCCACAGTATGCTGCCGTGCTGCTGCTCTTGCACTGCTTTGCTCAGCTGCCGTCTTTTTCAAACTAAAGATTATATCAAGTTACTGATGTCCACCTGATGCTTATCAACACTTATAACATCTTAAATGGAGAGGGTCTCTACACAGAACACTATACTGTTATGATTTCAATATGTTTTAATTAATTATTATAATGAAATGGTCTGTTTCAAGTCTGCTGCAGGTTATCAGGTGGATAAGACTCATTAGATTTATCTAACTTAAACAGATAGTATATTCCCAACAGTAACTGGATTTGTTCAGTTTTCATTGCTGCTATAAGTTTGATGTTTTCCTGTCCCTATTATATCCCACTAAATGACAACTATAAACATGTTCTCACTCACTACTGGTATTTAATCTAAGCTTGTGAGTTTTATTGTCAAAAGTTAGTATTTTTGACAGATGTTGTTAAGCACTTAAAGGAGACGTACTCTTATGGCTTCTTATTTTAATTTTTCATCAGGTTTCCATTAAATTTTCTTCACTACCGCAGATGTACGGTATAACTCCATTTTCCAGGATTCTTAAGAGCTGTGTTCACAGCAGGTGGTTTGGGGGAGCCACTGGGCTCCAACCCCTGGAGTGTACCATGCTGAATGGTTTTACTGCTCTGTGCTACCTATTTAGATTAGATGTAGTTTATTCATCCCCCAAGAGGGAAATTCAAAAACCCCATCAGCTCATCAATAACACAAATATATATTTTAAAAAATTGATGGTAAGGCAGTAGTTCTGTAAAAAATGTCTTTGACATTGGCATACAGCAGATCAAAGGTTCTATTTTCTCTGGTAGCACAGTTAACAATCCAATCTAAATCCAGTTAGGTGGGAAGATACAGTGACATGATTGAAGTCACTTGATATCATTATAAGTGCATCTGGGTGTTTGGTCTGTATCCTAGCAACACATTAATGTAGTACAGTGTTCCCTTGCCAATTTGCGCTTTAATTTCTGCGGTTTTATTTATTTGCGGATATATAATTGAAATATATGATTATCACGAGTTTGGGGGGTGGGGGTGATGTGGGGGGATGACCCAAGGTGCAGGAGGTCCAAAAGCAAAAAGGTCTTTATTAAACAAAAACAAATTCAAAACTCCAAAAATCCAACAAACCCAAATACAAAAACATAAAAATCCAAACTTAACTTCCAAAAGCAGGGTAAAGGACAGGATGACACGCAGACAGACATGCAGGAGGTAGAAACAACAATGGACAGCAAACAGAAAGGGAGTGACAGGACTTATAAACACAGAGGAACAGACGCAAAAAATAAGGGATGTCACATGGAACTTCAGCTGTTCCACTGAGTAGAGTGTAAACAAGTATTGTTATTAAATGAATGAATTATCTTGGTAGATCGTATGGTCGCAATCCAACTGCCAATAATTCAGTATCTGGATAACACGTCTGCTCTTTGACAGTTACATGTGCAGGATTACATCATCTCTGGTTTAAATAAAGCCAGTCCCCCTCCTTTCATCTTGCCACTAGCTTTAGCATCTCTGTCTGACCATATAAGGGTGAATCCAGGTAGATCCATGATGGAGTCTGAGATGTTTCAGTAAAACACATAAGGCTGCACTCACGGTACACTTTCTGACTCTTCACCAGTATCTACAGTTCATCACTCTTGTTGGTCAGGAAGTTCACATTTCCCATGATGACTGACGGCAGAAAGGGCTTGTATCTCCATTTCCTGGCCCTCACCCTTGTACCAGCCCGACAACCATGAAAACTCCTCTTCATCTCAGCTGGAACAGGACGATATCCTCCAGATTTGCTCTGTTTCAATCAAAGAAGCTCTTCTCTTGAATAATCTCTTCCCTCCACAGTAGTATCCATCATTAGTTGATAAAAAACTGACAAAAACACAAAAATAGTGCAAAAAATGGATGAGCTGAAGAGACAAGCTGCCAGCTTCAGCCAGCGCTTACAAAAAAAATGTAGTGTGACTTCTCCACTATGGATCAGAGCTAATGCTACACTCATCACCCTCCCTGCTGCTCAGTCATATTATTACTTTTACAAAATAGTGGTTAAATTAAGCTTCTAATAAACAAAGCAAACTTACCTTGGAGCAAATGTAGGTGTGTTTTGTAACTTTCCCCACGTTCAGTTGTGTGGATGGACACAATGCCCCCTCCAAATGTTCTGGACACCTCGAGTCCCTTTTGCAGGTCTCCCAGCAGCGTTATTATAGAATAATATAAATACTGATGATAGGCATCAGAAATATAGCAAATTAACATAGTCCTTAACACAGGAGCAGCAAGAGTAACAGTAACTAGGGGGGTGGGGTGGGGGTGGGGGGGTGGGGGGGCTTACTAAAGGGTCAATTCTCTTGTTCTGGATCTGCGATGTCACAAAACCCTGCAAAGATAAACAGCTCACCGCATGAACTTTTTAAAATATCAGCGATCCCAAATAATCTTCTTTTTTTTATACCTTTTTTTCATAATATCAGCCCTTGAAGTTTTCTTCTTTTTTTCTTTTTTTTTTTTTGTTGAAGCCCATTGGGGCTCTATATTATTGTAGTAATAATTCAGAAAAAAACAATGTGTTGCAACGGCAAACGTACAAAAATCAATAAAAAAGAGTTAAGTATTAGGGATGATTTGAAAAACACTTCCTATGAGCTGGCCTGTTAAGAGTGCTATAGGATTCTATAGGCTGCACTTGTTTGTTTCCTGTAATAAAGATTCATGTAAAGGAGCAATAACAAATATAAATATATAGTTTTGAAAAAATATATTTGTATAATAAGGTAAATAAACAATTTGTTTTATTGTTACAGTGTCTTTACATGTAGAACCTCATACTTAATGTTTAAAGCATTGCACTTTACTTAATCTACATACTAGAATTTTCTCAAAGAATACTGAAGTGGCACAATGGGCTGTTTAAAAAGAGAGATGATTCTCTCAGTTCTGATATCACTGTGAACATTGTTTTAAGTATAAACTGATTCAAATCCTGTCTGGCTGTGGTTGACACATTTCCTTATTTCAATCAGAAATCTTAGAGGTTTTTCCTTCAAAGTAGCTGGATGACTAGACCATAATAATAACCTTTTTTTTTTTTTTTCTATTAGACAAGAGTGTAATTTCCTCCCTTCCAATAAAATATCCATGGTAGATGAATATGTGTTCTTCATTCACCAGAGAGAAACATAACCATAGTAACTTTGCTTGTGTGCGTTCTTCTGATTTAAAATCTAATGTGGCTATGTCGTATGACTACCCACATTCGAGAATTTCACTCAAGATTTGGGGGTTGCTCGTCTGAGTTGACTTCATTTTTCTGAATACCATGAAATGAGGGGTGAAAATGATATGAGATGAAAACCCTGACAGGGACTGGATGAGGATAGGAGCAGCCAGAGACATTCATCCTTCCTGACAGCCAGACAGTGGCATAATGTGGCTTGAATTATAGTACAGCCTACTTTATTTTCTGGAGGCTTAGCCCATGGTGCCAAGTGACCACATTTTCATCCAAGAATCATGAAACTGCTGTAACTTCACTACCATGTGATTCTTTCGCCATGAAATGAAAAATGGAAATGGGGAAAAAACAAACAAACAAACATCTGGAAGAAAATATAACTGAACCATGAACATCAGATCCACAATACACAATTATTTATTTTTACAGTATACTTGGTGTAAAATATATATATATTTTTACTTATTTTTTGATCAAGTTTTTATTTGTGAAAATTTTAAATAATCTCTGTACTATATGAAACCTTAAAGTGACCACATTTTCCTACTTATTTTAGGATGTAAGTATAAGATATATATATATATAAATATGACTTAAACAAGACTAACATGTTTCCTTTCATCCCAATAACATGTTCAGGCCTCAACTGTATGTAATGCAGCACTAAGATCTAATAGGACAAGTATGGTCACAACTTAAAGTTTTTTTCAAGTGTGAAACACTTTTACTTGAAGTCTTAATTCAGTGGAAAATCTTCTGGAACAGTACAGCTTCAATGAGATTGGTGGGGTTAAGAGTCATTTCCAAGTAAACCAGACCTTCCTGTCAGGGGATGTCAGCCAGCACCTTCCATTAGCCGCTTGAACATGGCTGGGGTTTTGCACAGGCCAAAACAGATGACTCAGAACTGACATAACCCTCTGCTGGTACAGAAAGCAGTCTTTGGTCTGGCTTCAGGGCTTCAGGGCATCTCCTAATACCCACTGCGTAGGTTCAAAGAGGAGAACCAAGAGGAGCCAGAAACCAAGTCCAGAGACTCATCTATGCAGGGGTAGGGGATATCAGCAGCCTTTAGTTAATGCCGAGCTCTTTTTTTTAATTTTTTTTATTGACCATTGCCACCCCCGAGGCCCAGGGGCTGTCGGAGGGCTCAGTAGTGCCAGCCATCAGTATCTCGTCAATTGCGCTGTCAGCAGCCACCTTAATGCAATAATGGGATGTGTCAAGATGGGGCATGCATCCCCTGTATCAATTGAAACTCAAGCAAGACCTGCCACGATTCAGTTCAGAGCAGGGGGTTGCACATCGGTTGGGGGTGAGGAGGTGGGGGGAGAAGTGTAAAGATGTTTGGAGTGGGAGGTTCGGCCCATGATGCTTCTCTGTTGCCCTCAAGGTCGGCAGGTGAGGTCTTGGAGCCTACACTTCAGCACTAAGTGACCATGAAACTATGACTTTTCCAGAAGTGCTCAGAACCAAAGCCAGTGAGACAGTACCATACCACCATTTCTATCCAGCTGCTTTTAATTTGACTGGATCAAGTACAAGTATTCTCCAGTCATTCAATCCTGCCTTTAGGACCCATGAGTTTGGCTGATTTGCTTTTAAATTGCCAATCACATTCACTGGCAGCATCAGAAGCAAACACTAAATTGTATAGGCAGTGAAAATTTGGACTCCCAGACGCTTTAAAATATTCACAACATCTTAAGACCTACCAACTAATATTATGAGAGATTCTGTCAAGGTTTGGCCTGTGAGGTACTTATAGATTTGATCCAATTAGTTTAGCAGATAAATAAAGGAGTCTCAATAAAAAGAGAGTGAGTCAGAGTCATTTCAGCACTTGTTATTTTACTTCACCATTTCCCTGTAGCTGTCTTGCTCAAGACATTGTTGCTCATGCCTGGTCCCTGTCATCTCACCTTCAAAAAAAATGTTCTCTATTCATCATCATTCTCCTGAGCCTTTGTTTTCTTAGTCCTCCTCCTCTCTCTAGCTCTCACTCTCTCTCCTACAGCTGCTGATCCTGCACCTCAAACAGGACAGATCTGTGTGATGTCAGGACAGGGAGGGAGGACTTCTGCTCTATAGCACAAGATAAGACAAAAACCCACACAATGCAAATCTCAAAGCACTGAGCATGTTAGCTGGGCTTTCTCTGGGCCGATGCCCAGTCTTACTATCTGCTCTGCCAAGCCTCTGAGGCATTGTTTCCCTCATTTTTAGTCACGCACACACTTCAATGAGATGAAATCTGTGTCACACTGAGGGTGAACAAAATTCCTGTTAACATATTTAAGAGTAATATCTTCCTTGTCATGGCACATCTTGTATCTCTTACATCTGAAGAATATTGATTTGATATCCGTTTTGACCTCAGCTATCTTGACAAAGGCAATATCACATGTCATGTGCGGAGTATAATGATAACATGTGCTACTTCTGTGCCCCTGAGAGCTTCAGGTTGAACTGACAACTCAATATCCAAAATTATATTAAGTATGAAGATGCTCTAAAATCCAAGTCATGCAACAAATATTCCACACAATGTGTGAATATACTGGAGTATGAAAAATGAAATCCAAAAATAGCAACTGTCCAAAGTATAAACTCGCATCTAATAACTATATCAAATCATCTAACTGTGCAAAGCCTCAGTGCTCTCATGCAAACATTTCATTATTTGAACAGGGATTCCCAAACAAGCAAACCTTCATATTTCTCCACTCCAGAGCCAGCACACTTGTTTGTGTTTAAGCTTTGACCAGCGCACTGACAAGCTAATACAGATTGCTATATCATCCTGTAAATAATTAGATTGAGTTTTTGTTTAAAAACAAAGACTGAGGCTTTTATGTTCTTTTGATTTAATTTTCAATGCAACTCAGTAATTTAGTAATGCAACACTGCTTATATTACTGATGATAACTGCTTGTTAGGCTGAGATTTGATTTTCATGTTTGATTGATCACTGTTAATGACTGAACTGATGACGCTCCTTCTGCCTTAGTCTCTTGTTTCTGCATGTGTACAGTTCTTCCTGAACACGGGCCTCTGCATTCCCATCAACCTACACCACTATTAAGCTGACTTTTAACATCGGAATAGCACAGCAATGATCAGACATTGTGGTGACATTAGCAATGCTCAGACCGGGGGTGACAAACTCAATTGCACACGCTTAAGTTCGGCGGGCCGAACAGGATAAACATTTATTGAACACACTAAAACGAAACGTTTTTGGAACATAAATATTAAAAAAAAGAGAGAGATATTATTCGGTAATAAACTTAAACCCTAAATAACTTATATTTAATATTTTGCCCTCCATAAAAATATCTTGTTAAATGATACAAGTTAGAAATATGAGCAACTTAACATTAAAATAACATAAAAATTCCTTTGCTCCTATGTATATAAAAAATAAACTTTTAAATATCCCAAAAGATTTTGCTCTCCTTAAAAATATCTCCTGTCAAAATAATACAAGTTAGAAATACTTGATAGAAAACTTTCACTTTATTTTCTGCACATTGCCGGTGCTCCATCTGTTGTAAGTCCAATAAGTTTGTCCCAGGGCAGTTTCATGTCTGTTACACTTTGATATACGATATCAAAAATGTCTTTTCCAGTCGTTGTCTGTGCTTCGATTTAATGTCCATTACTTCTTCTGTTACACGCAAATTGGAGTCCACGTGGATGAAGCTTGAAACTAGACTTGATTGACGCGGGAAGTGTGCGGCAAGGCCACTGAAGCGTTGCATTTTGGGATCTGTAGTTCTGTGCATATTGTTTTAATCAGTGCTTCATATCAACGGGCCATTAATAACGATAATGTAAAATGATCCTGTGGGCCGGATATGATTACACGGTGGGCCGGATGTGGCCCGCGCGACTTGAGTTTGACACATGTGGCTTAGAATGTCAGCTTGACATTGTCAATAGTATTTTTCTTAAAGGTGGGGTAGGTGTTCTTTGAAAAAACGGTTCCAGCAATCCAATTCAAGTGAGATTTTTAAAATATACACTCCCTCCCTCCTCCCAAAGGCTCCGCCTCCTCCTCTTCAGATCACCCCTCGAAACCACGCCTTCACACGATTCACGACTACATGAACCGCAGGGAGGGAGGGAGGGGTGGGTGGGAGTGCATTGATATTTGATGGACGTATTAGGCAGCCAATGAAAGTAATGATGATCACTATTTTGATTGGTCAGAGTTTTTCTCTGATTATACCCTCGAGACCAAGCCAAAACATTTCGTTTTTTTTGGCAAACATTTTATTTCAGTGGGTGCAATGGGAATGTGAAAAGGTTTTCAGGCAATATTGTAAAAAGTGCTGCAAAAAAAAGAACACCTACCCCACCTTTAAGTATAAACCTAACAGCTCAATAATCAGATGGACAGAATTCTAAATCAAAACAAGAATTGATTCGTTTTGTCCCAGTGCATAATAATTTGTTGTTACATAACATATACTGCAAGATTTGGCCCTTTTTATTTTGCTAAATGATATCATTTGCTAAATGATAATTCATTGTACAAATGAATAGGTTAAACCATGTAGAACCTGTCTCTCCATCTAAGCTAATACCAGCTCACCGTGGACAAAAGAAAAAAAAAAACACCCACAGAGGTGAAAAAAACATGAGAGCAGACACTGTCTTATGCCCAGCCATTGACAGATGTTGAGTTCGGCCGCCATGTTGGTGTGGTATATGTGACTATTGGGCTCAGCTGCACACTGGAGTGAAACAGGCTGGTTAAAGCAACCCTTCAACTCTGCGTTGTGTAGTCAATGATGGACAAAAGGCTTGCTTATCGTTTTGAGCCACTGTTTATTATGAATAAAAACATAACATCTACTAGTCGGTACAGTCTGGCTCCACGGGCAGCTTTAACAAAGCACAATACAAGAGAACAGCTTGAAACTGTAACACAAAAGTCGGTTGGCTAACTTGACATGTGCAATTACAACTATGTGTCTTGTAACTGCTTTCATTACTGAATCCATTTATCACATGGGGAACTTTCATTCATGAAACATTAAGCGTTTATACAAAACTTTGTACACAGTGCTGCATTCAGTAACCTACCTCGGGCATGTCTCTAATGACTGTCCATGCTTCACAGAAGTGAGAAATATTTATAACCTCCTCTAAAAGAGGGTGCCAATAAGTATTTGGAAGGATGTAACTGCTACGTAAAGATGATGAGTGGAATTACCTACAATATAAACTCTGTTACATATATTTCTGGGTAAAAGAAGAAAAAAAAACAGTAGTACAGCAAATGGAATGACAGCACTTGCTTTACCAAGGTTCAATAAATGGATGAAAAAATTAATACCCACTGTCACTTTCACTCTAACAATGGTTAGAAAAAAAGTGCTGTTTGAAAAAATGTCTTCACTAATGAAAAGATGCATAGTGATCGATACATGGGGGTGATTTTGGATTTGTTTGCAGCTGTTTCAGCATCCAAGTCTTACTTACTTCAGAGTGTTGAGAACTTAATTTGTAGAATTTTATTTTACTTTATTTTTTTTCAAAGCCTACAGAATTTGCAGCCAAAAAGAGCTTATCTCTCACCGATCAGGACCGCAGCGGGATTTGCAGACAAAGCACAGAAAACCAATCAAAGGCCAAAGGGACACCATTGTAAAGTCGAGAATTGGGACGTATTCTCTCATGTAAGAATTATTATTATTGTGCGCTGGTGAGGCAGTCAATCGGGCAAAAATAAACAATAGGCTGGCAATGACGGAGGTGCAAAGTGTAATTTATTCTCTAAGTTTTTCTAAGTAGCATGCCAATTTAGAGAGGCCATTACAGAATGCAGGATGGTTCAGAATGACAAATTGTCAGTAGGAAACAGCCGTCTTTAAAACATCACATGAAAACATCAGGACCTTGGACACTGTCTAGACACCTACGTGTCAAAACTGGAGCCAGAACAAATCATGGCCTTTGAACAGACAGGAATCGGGACCAGAAGTCATGGACTCATGACACCGCAATTTAGAACTCAAAATGCAATTTTTAATATCACATTCTCTATTAAAATTCTCCTTAAAAAAATAATAAGGCAACTAGAGGCCCATGAGCCCATGGCTTGACTTGTTTCCTGTTAATAACCATAGCTAGGACATAGCTATTGACAATACTATCCACTTGTTGACACGCCACAGACTAGAGACTACAATTGATGTAAGCTTTGGTCAACTGAGGTAAAACTACTGTTGTGTTGACACTATTAATAGTGATTTTAAGTCCATTAAATTAAAAAAATAACAAAAAAGTTAAATTGACTGAAGGGGAACAAGATATTAAATTAAAATAAATAAGTAAATTTAAAAAAAATAGAGTCCATAATGACATAAATGTGTTCTATGTATTTAACGGATTGTCCTTTGGATCTGAATAATAATACAGTGCCTTACGGAGGTATTTGGCCCCCTTGAACTTTTCAACCTTTTGCCATATTTCAGGCTTCAAACATAAAGATATAAAATGTTTTAATTTTTTTGTCAAGAATCAACAACAAGTGGGACACAATCGTATGTCTCTTGGGGTATGTGTCTATCAGTTTTGACAGATCCAGAGACTAAATTCTTGCCCATTCTTCCTGTAAAACAGCTGGAGCTCAGTGAGGTTGGATGGAGAGCTTTTGTGAACAGCAGTCTTCAGCTCTTTCCACAGATTCTCGATTGGATTCAGGTCTGGACTTCGACTTGGCTATTCTAACACCTGGATACGTTTATTTGTGAACCATTCCATTGTAGATTTGGCTTTTTGTTTTGGATCATTGTCCTGTTGGAAGATAAATCTCCGTCCCAGTCTCAGGTCTTCTGCAGACTCCAACAGGTTTTCTTCTAGAATGGTCCTGTATTTGGCTCCATCCATCTTCCCATCAATTTTAACCATCTTCCCTGTCCCTGCTGAAGAAAAGCAGGCCCTAACTATGATGCTGCCACCACCATGTTTGACAGTGGGGATGGTGTGTTCAGGGTGATGAGCTGTGTTGCTTTTACTCCAAACATATCATTTTGCATTGTGGCCAAAAAGTTTGATTTAGGTTTCATCTGACCAGAGCTCCTTCTTCCACATGTTTGGTGTGTCACCTAGGTGTCTTGAGACAAACTTTAAATGAGACTTTTTATGGATATCTTTGAGAAATGTCTTTCTCCTTGCCACTCTTCCATAAAGGCCAGATTTGTTCAGTGCACGACTGATTGTTGTCCTCTGGACAGACTCTCCCACCTCAGCTGTAGATCTCTGCAGTTCATCCAGAGTTATCATGGGCCTCTTGGCTGCATCTCTGATCAGTCTTGTTCCAGATAGATTTGCAGTGGTCTGATACTTCTTTGATTTCAATATGATTGCTTACACAGTGCTCCTTGAGATGTTTAAAGCTTGGGAAATCTATTTCAAATTTCTTCACAACAGTATCTTAGACCTGCCTGGTGTGTTCTTTGGTCTTCATCATGCTCTCTGCTCTTTAAGCAGAACCCTGAGACTATCACAGAGCAGGTGCATTTATACGGAGACTTGATTACACACAGGAGGATTCTGTTGATCATCATCAGTCATTTAGGACAACATTGGATCATTCAGAGATCCTCACTGAACTTCTGGAGTCAGTTTGCTGCACTGAAAGTAAAGGGGCCAAATAATATTGCACGCTCCACTTTTCAGTTTTTTATTTGTTAAAAAAGTTTAAAATATCGAATACATTTTGTTCCACTTCACGATTGTGTCTCACTTGTTGTTAATTATTGACAAAAAATTAAAAATTGTATATCTTTATATTTGAATTCTGAAATGTGGCAAAAGGTTGAAAAGTTCAAGGGGGCCAAATATTTTCGCAAGGCACTGTAAATGATCTTCTCATTCAACTGTTCCACACATACAAGCGGAAAAGCCAGATGTTTCTGCATTTGTGTTTATGAGATCTTTATATGAAAAGCTTATCTATGATATTT
This sequence comes from Hirundichthys speculiger, assembly GCA_018398805.1. Classification (NCBI taxonomy): domain Eukaryota; kingdom Metazoa; phylum Chordata; class Actinopteri; order Beloniformes; family Exocoetidae; genus Hirundichthys; species Hirundichthys speculiger. The sequence continues at coordinate 290,441 of JAGFBZ010000963.1, read as the reverse complement.
TACTAAATATAATGACAGTTATTAAAATCCTGTCTTCACACAAAGCTAAAACGTGGCATGTAGCCTAACCACTCCGGTAGCGCAGTGGTTAGAGCAGGCGGCCCATGTACATAGGCTCCAGTCCTCGTGCAGCTGGTCGCCAAGCTCGACTACCGGCATGTCGACCCTTTGCCGCATGTCTTCCCCATTTGCTCTGCCCCCCTTCCTGTCTTTCTCCACTATGAAAAAAGGCCACTAGTACCAAAAAAATCTTTAAAAAAAAATTAATGAAACTTGGCATGTATACCACAGGATGACTACGCTATCTGCCATGGAAATGTGGCTGATGTCCACTTAATCTTTTGCATTTTTTTCAGCTTTATGCATATACCTTTGGCATGTTACCAGTCCTTTGAATGTTATATACATGAGAAACAAAACCACACAATATCATACTCCCTCCTTTGGATCTCCAAGAAGCCTATTATACATGTGTTTGGACTGTGAGAGGAAGCTGGGAATCACATTGTCGGAGAGAATGCATACAAGCACATGGAGAACATATGAAATCCACTGGCTGGGATTTATATTACGAACATTATATCTGTGAGGCAAAGGTGCTAATCACCAAGCCATCATGCTCCCCCATCTTCTGATTGCTGTTTCCAAAATTGTGTGCAGTACAGTGGTAAAGCTGGTGATTGACTATTGTCAATTCTTCAGTAAAAATCTGTTAATCCAAGGTGTTATTAGCAATTCTGCTGCCAACTAGGTCATTTTGAATAGGGAACTCCTGTATGAGCCATTGCATAAAACCCACCCTTGCGCCGCTGCGGTGGGTTCAGTATGTTCTGCACCGAATTGGGTGAATCAGAGGGGTGAAAGACCAATTTTACCAGAGATAATTTAATAAAGTGAAAGTTTATAGTTGGCCAGACCACTGGGTGCCAAATCAACAGTATGGTAACTAAAATTCATATGGGAAATTGTTATGCTTTGTATGCTTATTGAGTTTTAGATCCCATTCAGCATGTTCCTTTTTGTGGTAAATTCAATCAGTTATAGTATAAAAATATCAAGGTTCCCAGTTTTAAAGAAGATAAATGAGAAATGCCTGAAAATACCGCTGTAACTGAGAGAATTCTGCACATTTTTAGCAACTGCCAAATAGAGTAAACAAGTTTTAATGTTTCTGTGATATTGCATGAAGGTGTGGTTTTTACTCACCTTCATTTTCTCAGATCTACATGCATGTTGTTTGCTAGTGATTTTTTATTTTAGCCAAGCTTTAATCATGGCTGTGTACTTATTTTCCCTTGGTTCTAAATTTGGTCTTTCGGTGTGAATCACATTAGGTTTACATTTTAATGAGATGAGGAACATAAATAGCATTGCCTTTGCCAATAAGAGCAAGTGAAATTTCTATCAAGCCCTGTTAAACTTCACTCAACACAATCATGTAATGATAATCAATGCCTATTTACTATACGGTGTCCTATATTTATTGCTTTTCTGATGTAAGTGACCTAATTATGGATTCATTGTATAATGCAAGTATGCTGGAAGCAAAAAAAGAAGTAATTTCAAGACTTTGTAGAAATGGTTGCCACCCCCATCTTTCTTCTACTATAGGTGATTAAATATAATATGAGCACCATGCCAGCATATATCCTAAAGTATTATTATCCATCCTTATCATCCATTACTAGTTTAAAGAATGAAATGTAATAAAACTCGCTCTACAAAGCTGTTTTAAAGCGATCTCTCTCTTTATTTTTAAGGCTTTAGGTGAAAAACGTTTTAAAATATGTGGTAGGAAGTGATCACATGTAAGCTAAGAACATAAATGTGTTAAACTTGCATTTGTATATGGCAGTCTGCAAAGGCTTTGGACACACTACTAGTCTTGTTTTCATTTCAGTTTTATTGACATCCGTATTTATTTTTCAGTCTCTTTAAGATACCCTAACCCACATCTGTCAAACTCAAGAGACACATCCGGCCCGCCGTGTAATCATATCCGGCCCTGCTTCGTCCAGCCTCTGCTTCCTGGAAGCTTAATTGTTAAAAAAATAAGTAAAGAATAAATTCATAGGAGTTAATTATCACTAAAGCAACTGTGAATAAGTTGTAGAATGGCTCTGTATCTGAGTTCATCCTGGGTGTATCTGGGACTTGATTTTCATGCCTGGACCTATAATGTCTCAGCACTGAGGAGGTGGACTTGTTCAAATATGAAAGCTCTGTTGAGCAAATTTGACATTTAACCTACATAAAGCAATATGAATAGTAAACTAAGAGTCACTTTGAAATGAATTTGTATTCAGATAGATTAAGTGGAAACTTTCAAAGGAATAGGATGAAACAACTAAGAAAAAAAAAAAAACCTTATTTTCCAATATGAGATCAAAATGGTGCCATACGGTGGAAACCTTTCTTTTGGCTTGAGGCTGGTCCAGAATTATTGCTGATTTTGACAACGTGTTACAAAAGATCGGAGATTCTTTTGGCAGATGCATCCCGTCGACAGATGCGCTTCCTTATAAACAGTTTGGCGCGTCACTGTCAGTTTGAAACAGTACCTGTATCGGTCATGTGACTTTCTTAAAACGAAACGCGCACCGACACAGGTTTTGCTCTCTGAGCTCGACGCACGCGCTGACGCATCGGTGTTGCTGGACCCATCACTAGTATAGGGTGTTTTTGGTTTAGTCTCGTCTCGTCTGTTCCTGAGTCTTTTGTTTCATGTGTTACTTCGAACTCCCGTCTTGTCTTTATTTGGTTCTGCTCCTCCTTCTCTGCGTTGTCTTGATTGCTTGCACCTGCACCTCGTTTGTCCCTCTGTGTATTTAAGTCTGGTCTCTCCCTGTCCTGTTGCTGGCTTGTTGGTTCATCAGCCTGATTGCCTCAGCCTTTCTGTCTTCATGTTCCTGCCTTGGTGTCCCGTCACCTTGGTTCTGGAGTTTAAGTTAAGTGTGGCTTTTTGCCTTTTTTTTTTTTTTGAATAAATTATTTTTGTTGGAATCTCCTGCATCTGGGTCCTCCCTACAACTCTTTACACAAGTATAGAAAATGGATGGATGGATGGAGGGATTGTCCAGTGAGTAAATAACATCTGATGTTTTTGATGGTGATTGTTTGTTTGTTTTATCATTTTAACTGGTGGCACATGAAAAACTGAGCAGCTGCACAATAATGCAACGCAGTGAAAGGAGCAATTTGTCGCATCACAGCATAAACAACATTAATGTGCTCTTTACTGTTTTGTTGAAAATAGTAAAATGTTTTATCTGTGCAACAACGACACAATGAAAAGCACCAACATAAATACAGGTTGCAGTGTCTGAAAGGTCATTCTACCGATGAACTCACAACATGGTTCTCATACATGAGTCCCTACATAGTGACCATGGCCTAGTGTTTACGATATGACAACTAGAGGCTTAATCACCTGTAACCTAAAACCTAACAAAACAAGAGAATTGGACAGGACTCAAACAAGCCCAACCAACAAGACCATGACACTGATTTGATTTGATTAGATTTGATTAGATTAGATGTACTTCCCCCCCCAAGGGGGAAATTCAAAATTTCATCAGCTCATCAAGAACACAATTAATAATTTAAACAGAAAAAATTTAAAAAGAAGTATTGAAAAGTCTAATTGCTGCAGAAACAAACGACCTCCTCATTGTATATTTCTCCAAATAATTCTTAACAATTAATTAACTTACTAATGTACAATTTTACTATGAATGTATTAAGTTACCATTACTGTGGTATTGTTTTACCATACTAAAATATACAATTTTAATGAATGAATGAATGAATGAATTCATAACAACAAACTCTTGATTAAGAGTCAACCTCTAAGCCTACCTCGATTATCACTCGATTTTTGCTTTGCATCTTAACAAAGGGACTGAAAAGTAAATATGGATGGTCATTAAAGTTTTGTCTTATCCACATTCATATTCTGGATCCGACTCTGGCTCAAATGCTTATTAATTGACTGATTTGAGGTGTTGATGTCATTTACTGGAAATTCTGATAATGAGCAGCAACAGAAGTTGAATGCATACATGAGCCATTGGCTCTGTCTATTCAGAAGACACTTGAGCAAAAATCTGCTTTTTTTTCAGGAAGAGCCTCTCCATGTCGTAATCTTCTTTGTTGATTTAAAAAAAAAAAACTACAGGCTTTTACAATTACTCTGGGTGTAAGATTGCTTTTGCAGGTACAGGAGATGAAAATAAATTATATTTATATGACCACTTGATTACACAGACTGTTGGCCTTTTTCATTTATACTGGTAAAAGCAGTTTATACTTATTGTATTGCATGTAAGTACAAACTAACTCAGGGAAAGAAACCAAGACTTAAAGTCTCAGTTTACTGTTAGGAGTGACTGACTATCCGAACACTGCTTGATGTAAGCCTTTGTCTTAAACATTCTTTATTTTCAGAAAAGAATAATCTGCTATTTCTGTCAGTTTATTTATTTATTTTTCTCCTAGTCACCAACATTCTGTCATTCCACATCACGGCACTACTCTATCTCTGGCACTCAGCCCCGAGCCGTTTTGTCTCTGCTGGAGATGTACTTCCTCTGTTGTATATTTTAAAAAGGCTAAAAAAAAAATTCCCGAACGAGCATCATGCTGCAGTTCTTTGCAAATACTAATATCACACATGTAAATATTATATTTGCTAAGGCCTATTCCCAGCCATGGATTAATATACTTTACAAGATGTTCCGTGCGCTTTGTAGGAGGACTCAGCCAATGTTGTTTGTCTTGAAACAAGTCATAAGGTCCATTAATATGAAAAATACAGACCATCCTTCTTTCGGCTGACCACACATGCCATTGCTTGGCGACCGCATTTTAAAGTAGTGCTGGGCAATATGACAATACATATCGTAGGGACGATAGAAAAGTGTGTATCGTGCCATTTCTCTTCTATCGTTTCTCTCATTTCTAACCTAATTTTATCAATTATTACAGCAAATATGTAATTAAATAACCTGCAACGATAAATTTGATAGAATCATATCTACTTCTACAAAGTAGCCTTTTATGTTTGCACTTTTATTCATGGTTAATGCCTTAAACAGAGTTCTCTTCAACCCTGATGTTTACTTTAGACACTTTATATTGGTTTGCAAACTTTGCACTACAAGGTTACAGATTTCAGAAAGTTAAAAAATAATTTGTGTTTATTTTTTATAGCTGAACTTCAGTGCAAAAATGTGTTTTTCCTCTCAGAAACTGTTGTGCACTTAAAAAAAAAAATGTGAAAGCTACTGTACCGCTGTACCTACCTGTTTTTGCTGCACTAAAATGTATGTTTGTGACAGTTCAGCTAAATGTCCTTTCAAAATAAAGTTGAAAAGTAAGCAAAACTTTTCAGAGAATAACTGAAAACATACTTTATTATGGTATATCATGATATATATCGTTATCGTGATATAAAATAGTCCATATCGTGATATATGATTTTTTCCATATCGCCCAGCACTATTTTGAAGTGTAATAATCTCCCAGTGTTTAGCTGTTTCACAGACTTGCTGTGCAGCACAAATACCCTTCCACATCTTCCATCTCTCTCCCAATCTGTAGTACATGAAAGGCTGCCCTTGTTACCTCTCTGGAGGGCCACGCGGAACATGCAACACGGTGAACACTGGCACCCTGAGGAAACAGCAGCAGCCATTACATTTAACTCCCGGCATTGGTAAGACAGTGGGACCAACTTGAAAATAATCAGTAGCGCAGAACAAACGTTAAGTGCTAAAACTTTTGCCTAAGGGGGCTATCAGGGAGCTGGGCCAACACAACAAGCAAGTTGAGTTACGATTTTGAGGTAAAACGGCTCTTTCAGAAGCATTTCAGAGGCTTGAGCACACAGCAATCTGCTTACAGAGACTGAGCATCCTAACAAGATGAGACAAGATATCCAGCGTGGACAATGGATTTCCCACCACAGAGGTGTTTTTAATGGCACATGTGCTGCTTTAGTTGTACAAATTATATTAATTGGCCCTGTGAGGAAGCTCTTAAAGTATCTAAGTAGGATATTAGATATGTGCATCCCTTGATATAAATCCTTATTTGCATCTTAGTTCGAAATAAGGCACAGCCTTTCATTATGATTCAAATTCTGACATTCTCTGGAGATGACTATTAATTCAGCGATTCCAGCTGAAATGACTGCACATCAAAATGAACTCAAGCAAAATATTTTCTGGGGTGCTGCGTGGGAAACAGATTCATTCAAAATATAGTTTATATAATTTCGGAAATCAATGCATGGAAAATTATATATCCATAAAATTAATCTGTTGTTAAAGCGTAATATTAAATGCTTCACTGGGCACTTCAGCAGAGCTTTACTAATGTAAAAAACTCAAAACAATACACACAGACACGTCAAGTGTTTACAAGTACGCACTTTGTCTGAGGTTGTTATAAGCCCTTTTGTTCAACTCTACAGTTACAGATGATGTGCTTGTCACAGCTGCTCTCACGTCAGCCTCATCCCCTGCTTCCCTTTGTGTGTTTGTTTATGTCTCTTTTTCAGATGCTGACATTTCCCACCTGTCCGGCAGCCACCCTCACTGTGTTCTCCCCGGTGCCTGGCTTCCTGCGCAGCTGGTTATCCTCACCACTGCTGTGTCTCAATTGCTTATTATGTTCTAATTCTGAGTGTGTTTGAAGTGAGGAGTGATCTGCTTGAGATAACCTTTGAATTAAATGAACAGAAGGAGGTTTTCATGGCTATATAATTGATTGTGAAATAATTGGTGTGTGAGTAGGGTTGTGAAATCCTGTTTTGGTGGTTCACTGCAGCTTTTTGCATCCATCTTTTTACATAACAGTGAGACACTGTGCAGATTACTTCATTCCTGAAAATGTTCTTCGTTTCGGAGAATTGTCCAGTGTGTTTTGTTTCCTGGAGACAAAAAGAGCGGTAGAGCAAAACTATGACAAAGTGAGTGCCATGTCAAACCTCGCTGGCTCAGATGAAACAATAATCTATAAATTAATCTTGACTAAAAATGGCAAAGGTTGTCTTGGTTTTATGTTTGAGGAGCAGGTTCCGAATACAACCCCATAACTCAACATTGTTGTTTACTGGGAGGATTTCCCTGAAGACACAGCTTACCATTTTTTCAAATGAATACTTCCTCAAAGAAAATGCAACGTGACAGTGAGTTACGTTTACTTGAGTGGTCTCCACGGTGGCTTCGTGCCAGCAGAGGAACTCAAGAATATGATACAACACACCCTAAGCTAACTTAATGCAGCTTTCTTTAAATGAACACTAAACACAAAAATTAATAGATGCATTTTGTCATGACTCTTGAGGAGTGTTAATACAGAATCTACTATGTATATTTATTTATTTATTTTATTTATTTATTTAAAGGACAATGTGCAGGTACATTAAAAATATGGCTGCACCAGTTAGCCACAAGCTAATTTCCATCTGTAGTCCTTGACAAACAAAAATAGTATACATTAGGGTTAACAATAATGACAGTATTCAAATGCAAATACAAGAAACAGACTACTGTACAATGTCATGAAACCACAATAAAAAGTTAACATTTAAAGCACTAAGTGCAAGTACAAAATACAGACTGATTAAAATAACGTAGATTAAACTAATTGAACATAAAATAAGGTTGGGTCGAGATAAATAAATCAGAAAATCCAAATACCCATCCGGTATTGTCAGTGAGAACAAGACTGACTATCCTAAAGCCACTTTTTGACAGCCCTAGAAAAACTATGGAAGTCAGCCATGTTCATTAGATTATTCGGGAGCCCATTCCATTCCTTAATAGCTTTATATGAAAAAGCTGATTGAGAAAAGGCGGACTTCCTTATCGGGACATTGCATTCACCCCTGGAGACAGACCTTAGCACTCTACTCGTCGATTGAGAGCGTGGCTGAACATAGGCCTTTAGGGGGGGTGGGGCAGCATCGTGCAGGATTTTATGTACCAGGCGGATATTGGAGTACCTGATTGTGCAAAGATCTAAGAGGGTTTAAAACTGATGATCTGGCCTGAGACCATGAAGACAAACAATAAAAAATATGGGATAAAATCATGGCATTAAAATACGATTTAGCTGCTTCTAATGATAGGGAGTACCTAATGTGACGGAAGTTGGCAATATTAAATTTTAAAACATGAGAGGTCTTTTTAATATGTTTCTTAAAACTAAGATTAGGGTCCAAAATGACACCCAAATATTTAAACTCTTCAACATTTTTCACTATGAAACTACCCACCGATATACTGGGACGGACGCTATGGCATTGTTTGTTTGAAAAGTACATTGTAACCGTTTTTTTTCTGTATTTAGTGTAAGACAGGACTTGTTGTTAAGCCAGTTCATTGCCTTTTCCATGGCCACCGAGAGATTCTGAGCGATGACGTTTGCGTCGGTGCCATGCGTGAAGAGAACGGTGTCATCTGCATACATTAGGACTTCCACACCGTCACAGATGGAGGGAAAGTCATTAATATACAGACTAAAAAGCAATGGTCCCAGAATAGACCCTTGGGGCACGCCTGAAGTACAGGCTGTGACAGGCGAAATTTTGTCGCTTACTGTCACACATTGAAAGCGATCCGTGAGGTAAGAATTAATCCAGCTGATGGTGTTAGAGGAAAGATTAAAATTTTGTAGTTTCCCACAGAGTGGTTGACCGTGTCAAATGCCTTACGAAGATCCAGAAAAACAGCCCCTACAACTCCCCCCTGTCAAGACAAGATTTGATAACCTCGAGAAAATAACAACATGCTGTATTGGTGGAATGTTTTGGTCGAAACCCAAATTGCATGGGATTTAACAGATTTCCATTGTTGAGGTGCTCAATCAGCTGTTCAGCAACAATTTTTTTTCCAAAACTTTGGAAACAGAGGGGTATGCTTATCGGTCTGTAGTTATTGATGTCCTTCCTGTTACATGCTTTAAAGATAGGTGTAATAATCGCAGTTTTAAGAGAGGAAGGAACCACAAATTCAATCAAAGACTAATTAACTATATGTGCAATTGGCGCTGCAAAGACTTCTTTGTATGTCTTCAAAAATGAGGAATCCAGATGCCACGAGTCCTTTGCTCTTGAATTTGATAGAGAGATCACTTGACAAACTTTATCCTCAGTAACGCATTCAAAATTTAAGACATTCAATTGTGACAGAGAAAGTGGGCCTGCGTTGCGTGATCATATGTAATTGGATTAACAGGAGCTGCAGTTGATGCGGGGGACACCACTATTTTCTGTGGGCCACACAGTGCTGAGAAGGAGGTGACAAAAAAATTACTGAACATATTAGCGACAGTGAAGCTGTCAGTAACTGTGGCTTGTGTATCAGGTACTTGGGCCTTGTTAACAATAGTGTTTATGTTGAGTTCAAGGGGACCATTTGCAGCCCGCTCTTTCCCAGATAATTTGTCGATGCACTTCCAAATCATTTTACTATTTCCCTTTGCTTGCGATATAACGTCCAAGAAAAAGTTTGCTTTTGCTTTTCTTAACTGACTTATCACTTTATTTCTCAGGCTTTTAAAAATGAATTTGTCTGTATTCAGTCTAGATTTTAAAAACTTTTTAAGGGCAGCATCTCTTTCCTTCAATAAAAGCCATATCCCCTCACTGAGCCAAGGTAATTATTTTCTGCTTTTAGATCTTCGCAGTCCAGTTTTGGTGAATTTAGATAAAATAGTGGTGATGTGCTCCTTTAAAATGCCACATGCCAACTCAGCGTCCTGGCCAGAAACAAGCTCATTATGAACAGTATTTTTAATTTCCATATCCAATAGCTCCAAGTCCCGTTTAGGAATAAAAGAGTCAAATACTTTATTCCTGTTTTGGTTTCTCCAATGGGTCTTCAAAAGTTTTCTTGAGTCAAGAGTGAGGTTATTGTCTGATAACCCCGTAATTAAATGATAAGTTTTGTTAATACGATCTACTTTATTTGTGAAAATCAAGTCCAAGAGTGTTTTAGAGGAGCTAGTTATTCTGGTTGGGGTCTTCAACATTTGAGTTAAGTTAAACTGTTTGGCAATCAGTCTTAACTTCTCAGAGCGTGCTTTATCGAACCAGTTTAAATTAAAATCACCCATTAAAATAGTTTCTCTATTATTGCAAACTTTCAATATATCTTTCAATATGTCAAAAAAAGCAGAGTTCTTCTCATTTGGTGGCCTATACAGCACAACAACATTGAATGACATCTCAGGGGACAAAAACATTGTGACTCCTACACACTCCAGATCATTTGAGGAAAAATCTAACTGTTTACATGTGATATTACTTTTAACATACAAGAGTACCCCACCACCTCTTTTGTGGGTCCTGTCTCATCTGAATAAATTGTAGTTTGGGATGGTATAGACACATGCAGGAGTATTCTTGCTCAGCCATGTTTCTGAAAGCCCCAAGTAGTCAAGATTAGAGACATTCAATAGTTTTTCCAGTTGTTCTGTTTTAGATAGAAGAGTCCTAATATTAATATGTCCACCAAAAACCCCTTTAGGTTTAGCATCCAGGTCCCAGAGAATCTTTGCATGATTTACAGTTTGGAACAGTTTAGTCTGTTGTTGAATATATTTTAGCTTGTCGTCAATTGGTTTCTTGGCCCACACAGGTCAAAGATTGGTTTTCGCTTTGGCAGGCAAACAAGTAGATGTTTCCTCCGGGTTGTGGTGTGCTGCTGGTTCCCCATGCGCAGTTGCGCGCAAGACCGCTGCTCCCTCGATGTTCCCCGGCTGGTTGGCTGACAGCTCCCCGTGTGCCGCGCGCTCATCACCCGGCGCCGTATAGCTTGGAGCTGCGGGTGTCAGCGGTGCATGCTCAACCTCTGCACCCGGAACTGGAGACTCGTGGCTGCATGATTCCCCGCGGCAGACTGGAGACGTAATCCACTCTTCGGATCCGCTCTCCGCCATGAAATTGTCCTATAGGTAATGGATGTCTTACTGCTGCTCCACCAAGATGAGAACCATGTGGAGTAGAGCGTGCTGTGTCCATGTCCAAACATGTAGAGCTTGCCAGGTTCACTTATTGGCAGATTGGTCAAAGTACCATCATGTGCTGAAAAGTTATAGGTCCAAACAAGAAGGAAGAGTACAATTATTTGTGAAACACAAAGAGCCTGAGTGGCGCCCAACAAACCACTTCTGCCCTCGGCGGCCATCTTTCCACCATATATTTTTGTATATGTATAGCTGTTTTCCATCAGTAAAATTGCCTTTAAAATATTTAACTTTGAACGATAATTTTGGATTGTCCTCCACAAGCTTCTTGCTTGTAATCACAACAGATTTGGACCATTTTGTCATAGCTAGTGATTTTAACATTGACATTAATAATCCCACAGACAAAACAGCTAGTGAATTCGGTGATGTGTTAGCATCTCTTGATCTGTTACAGCATGTGAAAGAGGCCACACACAAACGAGAGAATGTGTTGGATTTGATCATTAGCAAGGCTGTTGATATTTCTAACACTGTTGTCAAGGATGTTGGCCTTTTTGTATTTTCTTTAAAAATGTCAGTTTTTCTAATCACTCAAAATGAACAGACTGCTCATCTTTTTATGGAAGTCATGTCTATCAGTGAGCCCACATCTGAGTCTGCTGATGTACTCCCTCATACTTTTGAATGTTAAACTCTTAAAAGTATTTATATTATTACACCCAAAAAATATTTTATATTAGGGATGCAACGGTACTTCGGTAAAATACCGAACCGTTCGGTACAACCTGCACGGGACAATGCGCTTTTATGTCCCGCGGTATTTATGTTCCAATAACTTTGCATTGGACTTGCTCGTGAGCGTGCGTGCCTTTTAGGCAACAGGTCCACCACTGCATGTCAATGTGCACTCGCCTCCGCTCACTCACAGTGACCAGCCTATCACACTTTGGCCGGTTAGCTGCAGCTCATAGACGCAAAAAAAAAACAAGCAGGCATGGCCAGCGGTAGCGGAGAAATTGGAAAAAACTTTTTTAATCACCAGTGTGGGAGCATTTTGGTTTTGCTGTTGAATACACCGGCGAGGGAGTGAAAACAGTTAACAGAACACAATCTTCCACCTCCCTAAACCCAGATCTTACCTGCGTAAGATCTAGTTGTTACCAGTTTTGCGTCTTGGAGCAGCTGATGGGCTTTTTAAAATACTGCAGAACAAATCGTTGGATGCGCATTTAAAGATCACAAACAATGTTCCTGTCCCTCCTCGACCACCAACAGTTTCAGACATATCGGAAATAAATTCCCGCATCCAACCTTTTCTAGCTTGACAAAGATCTCCTTGGTTTCCTCCACAGCAGACATCTGAATGAGATCATGCCACAGCTGTACAGACTGACGTGTCTGGCCGTGACTATTCCCACATCCACCACAACTGCTGACCAGACATCCTCTGACCTCAAGAGAATAAAACGTATGCAAGTAATACGGTGATGCGTAATCAAGAGGTAGAGCCGTTTGTGCACGTCCACATGGGACCAGGTGGACGCACATTTATTCCATTTGGACGCGCTCTTTTACGCGCCGACATGCTAGTTGCGCTTTCCCCAAACTCGGTATCTTGCGATCGTGAGTTTAGGGTAGCGGGTGGTCGGAAAGTGTACCTAATCAGTACCTTAACCGTGACACAAAAACCGCAGTACGGACCGTACCGTGAGCCACCTGTACCGTTGCACCCCAAATAAATATTAGATAAATAAAAAAAAAAATATATATATATATACTGTCTAGTAAGTAGAAAGCACTATGGAGAAGAGAGAATGCAAAAAAGATGAGCATAATTGGAGAAAAAGTAATCTACATATTCACTATGTAATCTTTAAAGAAAACACTTTCAATATTGTTATTAAAAGCCAAGACGACCCTGTTTTTCTGACATGATCAGCAGGAATATCAACAACAATTGGCTGCTTACAAGTAGTGTAAAATGCACTTTTATTAAAATGTTCTGCTGCCATATGAACTAAATGCCATAACTTAACACTTTTGACATCGGCACTTGTCAGTAACACATATTTAAGGTAATCTCATCTTAAATAATGTAAAATAAAATAAAGCTTATTGCCACTGCCAGGGCATTAATGTACGGAGCCCTGGAGGGGACATGAAGAAAAAAAAAAAAAAAAGGTAAAAAAGATTTTTTTTGAGAAAATGTAGGATTTTTTTTTTTTTCTCGAGTTTCAAACTCGAGATCTCGAGTTTGAAACTTGAGATCTCGAGTTTGATTTGCAATGCAGTTGAGTTGTGAAATGCGTGCGCTCGGCTGCTCGGAGGAACGGCTGCCGGAGAGAGAAGGAGAGTCCACCGCCCCGGGGGGCTGCGTAGACGGAGCTGGCAGAGTCCAGACTCGTGAGGTGGTTTGGACAGGGAGGGTGTGTGAGACCCTCTCTGCCGCAGGAGCCACGGAGGAGGACCGGCAGACGCCCCCCGGACTCCCCAGCCTGACTTCTCTGCACCCCTCCGCTCCAACCCCCGCCTCTGCAGCAGAGACTCAGGGTCTCACACACCCTCCCTGCCGCGGTCCAAACCACCTCACTAGTCTGGACTCTGCCAGCTCCGTCTACGCAGCCCCCCGGGGCGGTGGACTCTCCTTCTCTCTCCGGCAGCCGTTCCTCCGAGCAGCCGAGCGCACGCGTTTCACAACTCAACTGCATTGCAAATCAAACTCGAGATCTCGAGTTTGAAACTCGAGAAAAAAAAAAAAAATTCCTACATTTTCTCAAAAAAAATTTTTTTTTCCTATATATATATTTTTTTTTCCTTCATGTCCCCTCCAGGGCTCCATATTAATGTCATCCTGTTTTATAAAAAAAAAAAAAAGTCTACAAACAAAATCCAACAAAATGATTGTGGCTCAGCACAATCAGAACATTAAAACAGGTCATTTCTGAGGTAACAGCAGTAACTTTCAACGGTGAGTTCAACTTGGCAGTTGTTACAAATAACCTTGTTTTTTGTTGAATCCTCCATCTGGGAGAACTTTAAAATGAAAATGTCCATGTTAAAGTTCAGTAACTTTACCAATCCGTTTACCAATCATTCTTTCTTTCCATTTTCAATTGTCAATCAAAAAAAAAAAAAAAATTAAAAAGTGCCATTTTATTACGTTTTTGTCTTTTAATCTAACACAAAAAAAGAAGAAATTCCTGTTTTTTTAATATTTCAATTTTAGACATGGATCAGAAATATGAAATGAAAAAATGGGCTACAGGACTGAATTTGTTTTATAACAAACTGGACTTTCTGTTGTCATTTCACATTTGTGCTATTAGATGGAGCCGCACTGAAGTAACCAGTAAGAAAACAGCACGACAGTGAACACATGGAGCAGATCTGATGTAACATGGAGGAATGACGCGGAATGCAATGTTTTGTTTTGTTGTAGTGCATAATTTTCTTTTTCAGACAGAATTGTTAATATTGCTACCTGAGTTGCTGCCCGAACTGTAAAGTTCACAGACCTTTACCGTTCTCCATGTCTGTTTTAGCTTTTCCTTACCTACTAAATATCTTCCGGTTCTGCAGCAGGCAGTAACAGACTTTTCAAAACAAAAGAATGTGAGCAACATGCGTTAACGCGCGATAAAATAAATGTCAGCGTTAATAAATTAATGCGTTAACACGATAATAACGCGTTACTTTCCCAACCCTAATAATGACACAACCACAGGTGTGCCTTCTTGGCGAAACATTGTCATGTGGAATTACTTCAGCCTAAATGTTAAACATGGAGGAAGGAAAAGGTCATGGCTTTTTTAGAACAAGAGTATGTTCAATTCTGGTTGCAAATGTATACTGCAATTTTCTTGACAAACACCAGAGGGCGCAGTCTACAATTACACTGGAATGAATATTTTCTTGCCAGTGATAGGTCAGTCAAGTCAGCGGTTTTGATGCTAGACCCAGATTTGCAATGAGTGCTTCAAAAAGGGAAAAAAGATTCAGAATGTTACAGTTTTAACTATATTTTGTCAAATGAATCAATTTATTGGAAGCATGTTTGAGAAGTCACCTGAGCATCATTATGAGGAGGACATCATTATGTTTTTTGACCAAGCATAACTATAGTGCAAACTTATAATTGATGTAAAAAGCCCAAAAATATCTTCTTCCATAATTACCCAGAGGATTTTTTTTTACCAAGTAGTCAAGCATCTGTGAGTTCTTATGTTACCTACTTGTGTTGTAAAAGCTTGCAAAAGAGAGCAAGTTTTGACTCACTAGGCTTGATGGTGAGCTTTTGAAAGATGGGGTGATACAAGAGGCTGGTAAACTATGCCTATGTTTGTATTAACTTGTTTAATCCATGGCCCTTTGACTCCTTTACCATTGTCAATATAGAAAAAAAATGATTCCTACCCCTGGGGAATTAAAGTTAATATTATCCAATAATTTTTGAGGTTTTGTTACATTTCAGTCCAGCAATGGAGCAAGTCCCATACTGTTTTTGAATTGATGTACATGGAAATGGAAAGAAGTCATATGGAGAAAAAAAAACAAACCCTCTTTTGGTGTTTCAAGTTCAGATAAACCTAGCACTTTTAGATCACTATTTGATTAATGAAATGCATTCACCCACAAAGTGGAGAGTCAGGGTAGCAGAAATTCTGCAGGTTAGTGCTGACCATTTGCAGATACAACTCTACCTTTTACTTTTGTTTATCAAATCAGAGATGGTGGCGCTAAATCAAAGGGTTGGTTTAGATTTCTAAAACTCACTTTTTAAAGCTCTGTCATCTGCTTAAAGACTACTCCTTTACCAAATGATAGTTTGAAATTTATTAAGTGGATATTTTAGCTTCAAGCACTTAGCTTGACTAGTTAGCTAGTCGATATAGCTAACTATACTGACAAGCTCCTAGTCCGTATAGGAGCTTATTCTGAGCATGCTGCGTAACTGCTCTTTTAAATTAGACAGGCAAGGACTTTGCTCAACATAACAAAGTACTTTATGGTTAACAGATTTCTTTTTAGCCATATTAAAGGAGCTGTATGTAAGAAGTAAAATAAAACGAATCATAAAATGACCCCGATATGTCAACAGACATTTAAAAATCATGTTCATTTCAAATACTTATGTCACTGACAACAGCACTCAAGCCAGGATATTCCCATTTAAAAAGAGGAGTTGCAGCCCTCAACTGATGTTGATGTTGTCATTTTTTGTTTTGGCCTGAAGCGCCACCCTCCACCTATCTCCCAATCACCAAGTCAGTAGTGTTTCGGCATCCGGGTTGCCAGTTCGGCTCTATTTATCGCAGCAGCCGCTACGAACGTGTTGGATGAAAAAATATCTAGCTTTCCAAAACCTAAAAGACCTCGTTATGAATCCGAGTTACGTCGTGACAAGGTCCAAAATAAAACAAGGATTTGTATAGGAGATGCTTTTGATAGATGGAGACGGCTGAAAGCAGAGAAGAATTTGAAGACAGACGCCAACGTTGCAGATTTTCTCCTGGACAGGTAAGATTCATAGCTAAATGTTTGGCTAACGCTAATTTACTTGGACAAGGTAACAGTGGTATACAGTGGTACCTCTACTTACGAACGCCTCTACATACGAAACTTTCAGGTTACGAAACGCCTCAACGGGAAAATATTTCCTCTAGTTACGAAAGAAATTTCAGTATTCACTACGTCGTAGTATTCACTAGTTAAACAAAGTTATGCTTTGTTGCGCTAGCATAGTAACGCTAGCGCATAACGTTATGGAGCAGGTGGGTCATCGAATTGAAAAGGTAAATAATTATTATTTAGAATATAACAACGGTGACTGATATTGCTAACACTAGCAATGTAACGTTAGGCTAA
This sequence comes from Hirundichthys speculiger, assembly GCA_018398805.1. NCBI lineage: Eukaryota > Metazoa > Chordata > Actinopteri > Beloniformes > Exocoetidae > Hirundichthys > Hirundichthys speculiger. The sequence continues at coordinate 273,596 of JAGFBZ010000963.1, read as the reverse complement.
TAAGCGGAGCCCGTCAGTCATCATGCCGTGGAAAACATTAGCATGGCCATGGTAATGTGAAACCTAATTGAGACAGTAGCCTAACGTTACCACGGTAAAACGATTTCTTATTCGTTCTTCGCATATATTGTGTATTACACGTGCTGCAAATGGACCCATATGACCATTGCTAACGTTAGTTATTAGTGTCAGTCTTTTCTGATGGAACTGATAAAAACGTTAGCCATTGATGACGAATGCAGACGTAATTTTCCCCGCATTATCTTTGGTTAGACACTAGTCTGTGGTAAATGTGTTGGTTGTTGCATATTATGGTAAATGTGTAGAGTGTTCCAAAATTATGACAAAAACGCTTGTCTCTTCAGCTATTATGGCCCAAGCACTTCAAGCCCAAGTAAAAGACAGTGGAAGAAGCACCACCTGACTGCACCATCACTTTCCAGTATTGGACATGCATCGTCTGAAACGCTTTCAAATCGGTCAGTGATCAGTGCCACGTTGTTTTCATTTTCATTTCATATTTGGAAGCATTTTTTTGTCTAAAACAACTAAACTATTTATAGAGAAGACCTGCCACCTACAGAGGAAGCATTGGAAGATGAGGAGTGCACCATGGATGCCTCAGAGGTTCTAGAGGAGAGGTATATAAATACTCTCAAGTTTTCGAATTTGTCTAAATATAAGAAATTATGTTGAACATATACATTGTGACCGCATTGTGATTGACTGTTTTCTTTTAGTCTACAGAACATGAGCATCCAGGATGCTGAAACCCCGCTCATGAATGAACAGGAGATAAATGACCTAATGAACAGTGTGTCTGTCCATTATATTTCTGTATTATTTTGTAGGAGCTGTGGCTTGGGCTTCTACACCATGTCACGAATGAACACAGGTGGGTACTGGGAGGCTGCCAGCATGCAGACTTGGAATCAGGGGGAACTCAAGAGTGGCTTGAGCGAGGCTCCATGGCACACGGGGCCCTGAAGAGAATTGTGCGAAACAAGCGATGGCTCAACGAAGTTCACAAATACCTGAACTTCAGGTAATTTAATGAGTGTGTACACATACTGTACCTAGAAAGTGATTTTCAAAAAAAATCAAAAAATGTCTCTATGTCCCACCCCCACAGGTCCACTGCTGATCTGGAGTCCTTCCAAAACCATATTTTAATGTATGCCAGCAAGCGCTCAGCATTTAGCACTCCTGTCTTTGAGGCCAGGATGCTCCTCGCAGCGATGGATTATAACTACCACAAGGACCGCCCAGAGTTGTGCAAGTCTGATGGAAGCAAGCAGTAAGTGACATGCTCATTTCTACATGTTGGATGTTGGGAACCATTTTACCTGATTACACCATTGAAACTCTATATAAAACACTGTACTGTAAAACAATCTATTTTCTCTGCTTTTATTTTAGGTACAGGAGGCTGTACAAGAAAAATGCCCAAAGGTATATGCTGTACACCAAGAAGACATCGAAGACCTATGGCTACATCCCAGAACTGCAAACAAAGATTCTGCAAAAGAGGCTAGCTGGCAAGGGAATGCCCAGGCGGAGGAGTCTTCGGCCCGATGACCCCAGAAAGTACGGCCCTCTTCCCCCTGTGCCGGCACCAACCAAGGAGGAACTCCTGCGCACCCAAGTCAGGAGAGGTCTTGGTAGGTAGAATACCAGTTTATTTCTTTTGCATCTGCTACATACCACACACCAAGTTACATGTAATGCATATTATATTTAATTTTAAAATAATCTAATTTCTGTTTTTATTTTGCTCTCCTCAGTGTCAGCATTCCAGAGTGAAGACCAGTGAAACCCGTTTCCAGAGCCTCTCAGCCCTTGTCATTTCCATTTTCTTCTGCCACAAGCTGCTTTTAAACCATTTCATAAAGTTTCCACAGTACAGAGCAGATAATTGTTCAATAGTTTTATACTATTTATACTGTTTATCCCTCATTTTATTTATTTATTTATTTTTTACTGTTCCTCTATATCGTAAAAAGCAAAGCAAAGCATTGTTATTATAAATAAACTTTTTTTATTGAACAAGGAAGAAGGCTCTTTACAAACTTGGAACAAAACAAACAATTTGTAAAAACAAAGTATATACAACAAGTAACTTCAAGTAAACTGGAGTCGGTAAAGTTTGTTCAAATTGTGGGTAGAAAGCCAGTGTACTGGCCTTGATGGTCAGGGTATTTGTCCCTTATTCTCCAAATGCATCAGCTGGGGATAACATGACGGTTACCCTGGCCCAGTGATCCATGCTGCCAAAAGGTGTACTGGTGATAAGCAGCATATCTAAACTGCCTATTATCATCACCTGGCTCTGTAACTTCTGCTACCACCAACACATCATTCCTGTAGTCTCTGTGTAGACGCAAATAACCATCTTCCAAGCAGTAAAGCTCGAAATGAGGCAATTTGCTTATGCAGTGCTCAGGCCCCTGGCCACAGCATTTCCTTTCTGCATCTGTGGCCATCTCCCTGCAGTTCCCACAGGTACACCATGGAAGAGCAGCTGCAGGTGGGAGAGTGGTGTGCTATCCAATGGAGGCAGGGCATCAAAAACCAATCCAGGGTTCCGGGAGAAGATCCGGGTTGCTAGTGCTCGTAGCCCCATTTCACTCATGTTTTGAATGAGTTCCTAAGTAAACAAACCACAAAATAGCATTTGGCATTTACATTTGATTAAAACTACATAAGATGCTGACATAGATACAGATGGTGATATTACAAGTCATAATTTTACTGCCCAGCTCTCATCAGCCTCAAGAGAGGGTACCTCAAAAGTGAGGTCTAAATCAGGCTGAAACAAGTGAGAGCAGTACAAGCAACGATCATCTGGTACAAGTGCTAGGCTACCTTGACATAAACGTGTATTCTAAGCATATTCTATCTTTTAGCCTATGCAATAATTAAGTGTTAGTCTGGAAGTATCAGGCGTAATTCCACGGCAACATCCTCAATACCAAAAGCGCATAATTTGGTCCACATACATGGAACTTTTGGACGTGTTTTTGATTCAAATTCTACACGTCATGTAATTTTTCATATAGCCTGATGTATTTTAGGAAAATTACCCTCGACTTTACATGTGGTATTGTCGACGTTACAAAAAGTTACCATCGATATGAGCCTATAGTGTTTCCAACCAAACACTAAATTACTGCATAGCCCAAAATTAGAATTTGCATGGATTTTTCAAATGCGTTCATAAAAAGCTTTACATCGCAACACTAGCCTAATAAAGACATTTTTAACAGGGTAACTAACTGAAAACTTATGCTCCGACTGAAATGTGGTAACATTTACGATTCTATTTGGCTAATCGCCATTAGTAAATTTTGCAGTACATTATTACTTCGCAAAAGATCTTTCATAAAGCATTAAATATAATTAACAGAAAATAAACTTACTGTGTAGGACTCGTCGCTTGCCATTGCAGCCTACGTTCCTGCTGCATTCTGCAGCCGACCTGGCAACCTCTGGTCGGGGAGGAGGGGGAGGGTACACGCCGCTCAACAGTATTTTGAAAGTGACTGCAGTACCAGTTTTGGCCATAATCTTACACACGGCTCCTTTAACTTTCACATTACAGTGTTGGTTAGTACTGCTGCCTCACAGCTTGAAGGCTTCGGGTTGGATTTGCTTTCCAGGGCCTGTGTGACTTATCCACAGAGATTCAAGAGATAAAATTCTGAAGTCAATAACTGCATAACCATCAAAGTCGAGTTATATTCAATTTCAAGAACAACATTAACAATTCAGTCTGTGGAAAAACTAAATTCTGGATGGCAACAAAATTTTTGATCCCTTTTTTCCTGTGCGGTCGTGTGGTTCCTCCATTTTATATCAGATCCAGCTTGCATGCATTCACTGTGATGCTCCATTCGCTTACTGGTTACTTCGGTGCAGATATGTAACGACAATAGAAAAGTCTAGACCTCGATCATAAGATGACCATCATTTTTGAGAATATGATTTCTAGAATAAAATATTGTCCTATATTCAGCCAATATGGTACCTCTAAAGGCCTATTTATACTCTATATTTGAAACCTGTGTTGATTTCATGTTTACGTACGTAGCCTCAATGCTACGGAGCAATATAACTGAATGTTGTGGGGACAACACTGACCTTAGTGAGTCAATTGTTAACCAAATACAAGAAAACAAAAAAGAAGAAATTTTTTATCAAAAATGGCAGAAAACTTTGAGGTATGGCTGTGGGACCTTGTCAAATTATATATGTTACAACTCTGGGGCTACACAGTGAAGTAGACACTCAAATGTTCCTGTGGACATCCAAAAATATTGCAAATGATATTCATTGTCAATTTCACACATGGATAAAATTTGATAAAAGAACTCCCCATCAATGTAGCAACTTTCATGTAGTGGTCTCTCACACCACCACTGTTGACACTGCTGTTTTCACTTTCTTCGACTCCAGAGTAGAGCAACTATTACAACCTCCTCAACACTGATGATAAATGTGTTGCTAAACAACCATACAAATGCAAAAACGCAAAGAGGTATGAGGAGTAGTAACTAAAACAAAGATTAGAATGGACAGATTTATGAACATATGAATATGGAGTATAAATGGGCCTTAAGTCCCACTGGGAGCAGAAGTGCCATCAACTAGTTTTGCAGTGATTTTGCTCCATCCCACTGTGGCCATTTCAGAAGTAGATTACTTGCGAGCACTGCCTGCTCGGCTGGATTCATGAGATTGAGTTTGACAGAAGGTTTTTGTTTCACAAGAGAATCAGGCAGTAATCATGTTATCTAAAGACTTATATTTCACTATGTTTTGTTCTTGGATGAGGACAAGACATTGATGAGTGGTTACGAAGAAAATGCGTTAAACATGGTTCAAATCTCTTCTAAAGCTTTCTGAATTTTTTCCCCACAACCTCCACAGGTTGATGTAATGCAAAAGTACAAAATGGAGCCCAGTCCTGGCATTTTCTTTTGAAAATTTACTGTGTATTACTGTGAATGTGTAATAAAGGGCGGATGGTCACTTCAGGAAAGCTTCCAAACTGTGCTACAGCACTTCTGTGGCCATTTTCATTAACTAGAGTGGCCACGATTCACAGCAGCTGGTGCAGCACAGCCATGTTGAAGCATTTACGCACTCTGCGGGACTTAGGGGTTACTCTCTCACTGAAGCTGGTTTGCCAGTTGTCAAAGAGACATTTCCGAAGAGTAAAGGTTTGCTTCGGTACATCAACTCATTGACTATTGTACATGTGAAATTCACAGCAAAGTCCATCTCCAACAGAATAAGAGACTTCCTTTTGTGACTGGGGGAGCATTAACCGTCCATCACCATCACCTTGCCTCAATCAAAGAGCCTCCATTACAACAAAATCTCCATCCAAACACTCTTTCTCTGCCACACTCCCAATGTCAAACCATAAATTATACATTGAACTGTTATATGTGTGTAGCTGTTCTGCACAAAACACATAACCTAGACCCATCTGTACACATTATATGCTGCGACATTATTAGTAATGAATTTACATAAATAGGCTTAGTCACTGATCATTTGTTTATACAGCCATAGAGGGATAGATCCCATTCCCTTTATGTGTATATATTCCTCATAAATATGAAGGACAATAAAGTCTGTGATTCCTATGACTAATTTTACAGACTAGGCTGCATGCATGGAGCAAGAGCGTTTGGAAAGTATCCTACAGAAACATTTCAACCTTATATAACAGCATCTAAGTTCAAATACTTTTTGACACAGAATATGATTCAATTGCATTTTTTTTCTTACTTAAAATCATATTCTTATCCTTTTCTTCCTATCACTTTTCTCTTTGGATTCTGCTTTTTTTTATTTTATTTTTTTAGATCACCACCTAATTACAACAGAATGCTATCATTTGTTTCTGTCTCAACTGGGAGAAGAGTCTCATAATCTCACACGCGGTACAGTCTCGATAAATTACTTATAACAGTTAATAAAACACCATCCTCTTCATATGTCCTTGTGGTGGAAGGAAGGTGGATATTTGTAACTGCAATCTGTGATGGTAGATTCCAATAAATTTCTGACTGCTGTCTGATGTCAACCTCAGTGAGAAGCCTTTTCCACTTTATCTAGTTTCAGTCTTCCAAACGGCTGTATGTTTTGTGTACCAATCCTCCAGATTTCACATACAGTATATCTTTACACCACAAGAGGGCACAATTCAAATTTGCAGACTGCGCAGCAAAGCAAGAAGCGGCAAGTAGAAAATTCTGTATTTTTAAATTGTTTGTGTCTCATGAATTAATGTTTCACATCACTAATGTATCACTGGATTTTGTATCTCAATTATTAATTATTAACTGACTATTGATTGTTAACAGGATTAATTATCGGTTGAGGAAAATGCACAAAATTTTGCAACGTTAGTTGGTGTTGTGAAAAGTTTGCCGTAAAGGCTTTCTGCCAGAAAGCCTATCTATTAGGCAAGGCAGTCTGTTATGGTTCGAGTAAGGGGGTTCGCACTTGGGTTGTGAAACCCATTTCTCTGCAATACACCCTGTAAAAACAACATAGCATTTTAAGTAAATTTGCTGATTCTTTTCAGAAAATCAGATTCATGACCCTTGTTACCCCGGATACAAACAGGCCCAATAGATACAGTCATGGAAAAAATTATTAGACCACCCTTGTTTTCTTCAGTTTCTTGTTCATTTTAATGCCTGGTACAACTAAAGGTACATTTGTTTGGACAAACATAACGATAACCGCAAAGATTGCTCATAAGAGTTTTATTTAAGAGCTGATATCTTACCATTTTCCATGGTTTTCTTGATTATAACCTAAATCACTTAAGTTTTTACATCAATAGCTATGGCGTTGTGCTGCCAAAAACACTGCTTTTATGCATTCAGTGTTTTCTTTTCTGTCTGTTTTAGTCACATGATGACGTTTAGTTGTACCAGGTATTAAATGAACAAGAAAGTGAAGAAAAAATGGTGGTCTACTAATTTTTTCCATGACTGTACAACAACAAACATTTTAGTACAACACTGTTGCTCACCTTTGTTTTTGAGAATGTCTCGACAGAAAAGGTTGTATGCAGACAGCTCTCTTGAATAAAGTTTTGGCTTTGAGGGCCAAAACTTTTCAGAGGCTTCCGTTGTAGTTTCCAATACAATTCTGAAAGACAGACAATGGTATTATGGTATCTGAAATGGTATTACACCCATTAAACCCAATTGTAACAAGAATGCCTTCTTACATTTTATAATTAGCACCAGTACCACAGCAGGATGACGTATGGTATTTACTTGACAGGTTGATTGTTAGTGCAGCACTAAAGTAAACCTTACTTCAATTACACAAGTCTCCAGACCAGTAGCTGATGCAGCTTCTGGTATCAAGGGGGAAGCCAAGTCGCGTCAAACCGTCTTTAAAAAAGGATTTAAGAGTTTTCCTTTGATCCTCTTGGATATGTGTTCTCTCTTGTTGAGTAACAACAAACAAACAAAATGCAAGTACATAATAAATCACTAATAAAAAAAATGATTTTGGTAAAATGTTAAATCTGCATACCATATTATCTTTCCCATATACATTAGCCTAATGCTTTAAGATTAGTAACTGTAAGGCTTACCTCTTTGAGCCATCTTCAGACTAGGAATTGTGGCTGTAAATGAAGATGGAAAAAAGTCAGGTAAAGAGGTATTACACTAGTGAGGTATTTCTCATAATTTGGCAGTGAGCATCTTCTGCATTTATGTAAATATCATCATATGTTTCTCGCTCATACTCACAGGTGACAGGTGTACTAGTAAGAGACTAGCCTGATTTACCTTCTTACCCTAAGGTTACTCATGCAGGATGGAATACAGGCAGATTTTGTCCAAACCCACAGAGCTTTACTTGACATTGTAGTGAATATTTCAAAGTCTCCAAAGATACCAAATCAGGTTGAATTACATGGAAATGCATAAGAACATGGCCATGGTAGTGGGGAGAAAAGTGGACCTGACTACCCAGGGCTCGAGTTGGGAGAGGAGCCCATGAAAATCCTTTTTTTTTTTTTATTTTTTTTTTTAACTTTTTTTCCCAAAGGTGAACCGAGTTTGCTTGTTATGCAAAGTCCAATTAAAGTTAATGTAGTCCACTCCAGACAGCTGCTGATGATGCCTGTATGCTCACATCAAGTCTTTAGCTTTATTTGACAGTTGACATTTTGTACTATCGCAGGCACTATTGATAAGATGACATAGGCCGTTGATGTAAAAGCAGAAACCAGTGACAACTTATTTTTTTCACATTGAAATGTAATATTTTTTCTGTTCATTTCTACTGTACCTTCTCATTACAAAAGTAATGTAGTTTATTTGATTTATGTGAGTGTGCAGTTGTCTCCTGTTCAAGAATAAATGTTTTTACATCAAAATTTGCACAAGTGTCATGGATCAAAACATTAGTACACAAACCAGTAGCCTAACATGTAGCCTAATGTTTTAGGTATTTGAGCACAAGTAGGCCAAATGCATCAATTCAGGTGGTGAATGAAAGAACTACTCATCAATATAATCTGATCTGATTGTAGCTTAAAACAGTTTTTATGCTCTTTTAGTTTTAAATAAATACCTCTTTTTTCCTTTTTTTTTTTTTTTTCCTCATGCACATCATGCACTGGCATGGATAGGGGCCCTTTGACATTGAGAGTGTACAGGGCCCAGAATTTGGTGCTACACCCCTGCATAAGGATATTATAGTATTGTGTTCAAGATGTGTGGGCTTTTCTATTTAATATTAATCTAATTTTTACAGGCTAAATTTGAAGTTAATGGGGAAATGGGGTGACTCGGAATGCATGGTTTTTTTTATAGTTAAATGGCAACTTAACCTAACTTGGCCTACTTCCCAATTGGCCATGACAAAAGCTAATAGTTTGTAATAACATCAGTATAATATCACGGGCCTATAAAAACTCAAAGCAGGCAAGTAAAAGCATCACATCCATGAAAAGCATGTAAATTGGTAATGCTAACAGCTTACTAGTCTTTTTTTTGCAGTATCTTCAAGTTAGCCCCACAAAATGGTCAATAAAGCATGCAAAGATATCTGCCAAATGCAACTGCAAAATTGTAATCTCCTTTCATGATTCATGATTTCATCATTTTCGGTATTGTTTTTGCTTATTCACTAAGTAATCGCAGTTTAAATGCTCCCATTTTCAATCGACCTACCTGGAAAAAAAAGCACGCTTATTCTCCCGACGTCGGATTTCGCAGTGAACTGGATCCGAAGTCTTCTTATATACCATATCAGTGATCAACCATGGGAATACATGATGACGGCCTTCTGAACCGTCCATCAGGTGCAGCAGGCTCCTGTTGACCCATTGGTCTGATAAGTGCTGATAACATCCATTCAATCATGTGATAACATTCGAAGCGGGTGCCTGCTGATTAGAGAGGTTACAAAACTAAAACATACCATTTGTGGAGAGAGGATGTGTAATTAATGCTATAGATTTTCTTCTTCTTTCAGTTTTTTCCTTTTAGCATTCTCAACAGTGGGTCATCTGTTTCCATCATGCCCTGTCTTGTAGATGATATGAAATTTTTAAAGTCTCAAGATGACATATCATATTGGCCTGAATCTAGGATGATCATTTTATTCTAGAAATCATATTCTCAAAATTGGGGGTCGTCTTATAATCGAGGACTAGACTTTTTTTTTTCATTATTACACATCTGCGACACTAGATGGAGCCCGCACTGATGTTCTGTAACCAGTACCACGCGACCATGCTGAACAAAGAGGTTTGAAAGTTTGGTTGCAGTCTAGAATTTTGTTTTTTACAGACTGAATTGTTAATGTTGTTCTTGAAACCAAATAGAACTTGACCTTGATGGTTATGTAGTTATTGACATCATTAATGCACTTTTTGAACTACATGGTTGTTGCTTATTCACCGAGTCATAGTCTCAGATTTTGAGAGAATAAAGTTTATTAAATAGTACTATAACTTGATCTTAAATAACATGGAAACCTGACACATACCTTACCTTAAGTATTGTACCATACTTCCTAAAAAAGATTAAATCATTAAAAACGTTTAATAATACAGCAGAATGTTATCTCTGTGGGATTTTTCTATAGTAATTGTTCAATAAAAAGTTGTTTTATGAATATTTATAATCAAAGACGTCCTATATTCAGGCCAATACAGTATTCCCCGTCTTAATAAGGTAAACATGGGAATTGCCGGAATGCAGTAAAAAAAAAAAACCAGGATAGATTTTCAGATGCCATGGATAACTGGAGAAACCACAAAGCTGCTGACTTTACTAACACTGACGAAAATAGGAAAAAAGCAAATGTTTATATTTAAGTGGATCTTTGACAAATGTTTTTTTTTTTCCCTTAAAAAGAGTTTAAATGATTTAAAAGTTTATGTGCCACTTATTACTGGTGCAAACTGGACGACTAATCAGTTGTTAAAACAATTCTTTCATCTCCAAGCACAAACACGTCTTCTAATTAATTAGCCTTGCTCTTGACAGCTTTGATTCTTCATTTCTTTCATGTGTTAATTCCTGCACATGCACAACAACCAAAGACTCTTTCACCATGTTTGGTTCATACTGCAGGTGTGATAAATACATTTCTTTCTATAAATTGAAGAGATTTGCAACGGTGTGCATTGCTGAAACATGTCATAAGAGGACAGTTTGTTACCTTCCCCATTCACTAAAATCAGGCCTATGATTTCATGGTAGCCAGTGTAAAGACTACAGTATTGTGATGTAATCAGCTCTTTTTGTCTTTGTAAGAACTCTTGCTCCTGCATTTTGTACCATCAGGTTGCTTCAAACATATATGTCCTTTCTGTATAAAAGGCAAAATCTCAAATCCAGTGGATTGCATCCAACAGCAAGAGTCTCAGTCTTGTTTAATACGTACCTGGCAACAGATCCTGTCATCACATGGACGCCACTCGACTCCTATTAAAATCCGCTGCGGGGGACTTGTTTCCTCTCCCTGTGAGCGCCTTAGTCAAGGTCGCAGCAGAAGACAGGGCAACCTTGTAGAACTGAGCTCCATGAGATTCTTCAAAGTCACGCTAACATCAGTGCTACCTGACAAGTTATAAATCATACATAGGTCAGGTAACAGGGTGGATTTTAACTCTGATGAATAATAATGTCTATATGAACTTTTTTTTTCCAAGATAAATTTGGAGGTGTTTGTTTTTCTTCTGTTGAACAGCTCACAGTGGATATAGGTAAAAGAAAAAAGGAGGAGAGGTGAAAAAGACATCAGTAAGCTGGAGCACATATGCACACAGTGCTGTGCAGCCTGAGTGACTAAACCCAGTCTTAGTATTGCACTCTCAGCAGTTGTCACCTGAGTTCTCTTTGTGCCTGCAAGTGGAGATAAATTGGGCTTATTGTATCTCCCAAACATGTCTCAGACTTTGACATAAGTGTTGTAACACAAACGAGTTTCTTAACACAGTTTATCACTGAAGATTTAGAAATACTTCTCTAGCTGACAACATGGAGGCCTTGCTATACTTAAAGCAAATTAGTTTAACAAGTCAAAATGTTCTTTGTAATTTCCAAAACTGTCCAAATACTCTGAAATGGTTTCGCAAATCATCACAAATCATTATTGATCAACACATTTCTCAATAAGAAAAACATATATATATATATATATATATATATATGTGTGTGTACAGTGGAGGAAATAAGTATTTGATCCCCCGCTTATTTTGGCAGTTGTCATACTAAGAAATAAATGAAAAGTCTCAGACTTCTATGGCAGCTTTATTTTAACAACTATGGAAAGAATATTGAAAAAAAATGTGAGGAAATTACATGAAATAAAAAATAAAAATTAATTTGTTTGTTTAGGGTGGTGGGTGGTCTGAAACTGGACCGAAACCGTGACACAAAAACCGCGGTACGGACCGTACCGTAAAAATTATTAGACCACCCTTGTTTTCTTCAGTTTCTTCTTCATTTTAATGCCTGGTACAACTAAAGGTACATTTGTTTGGATAAACATAACGATAACCAAAAATATTGCTCATAATTGTTTTATTTAAGAGCTGATATCTTACCATTTTCCATGGTTTCTTGATTATAACCTAAATCACTTAAGTTTTTACATTAATAGCTATGGCATTGTACTGCCAAAAACACTGCTTTTATGCATTAGTGTTTTCTTTTCTGTCTGTTTTAGTCACTTGATGACATTTAGTGGTACCAGGTATTAAAATGAACAGAAAGTGAAGCAAAAATGGTGGTCTAATAATTTTTCCATGACATATATATATATATATATATATATATATATATGATGCATATATATATGATGCATATATATAGACTTAGATGGTTGCAGCACATCACAAGAACATTGGAACAAGCCATTAGTAGTCACTCTGTAGCACCCCCTTTTTCTTTTAACATCAGTGCGCATATGCCTGGGAACTGAGGAGGCCAGTTCATGGACTTTGGAAGAAAAATGTCCCAGTTTTTGTCTGACATAGGATTCAAACTGCTCAACAGCCCTGAATCTTCCATGTTGTATTTCGCCATTTCATTATGCACCAAATGTTTTCAGCTGTTGAAATATCTGGATTGCAGGCAGACCATTTCAGTAATACAAGACCATCCCTTTGTAACAGATGTATTATGTGGCTTAGCATTGTCTTTCAAGAAAAGATGCAAGGTCTTTCCTGAAAAAGGCATTGTCTATATGGGAAAGGAAACATGTTGCACAAAAATATATATATATATACATTTTAATATTGCTGTTTCCTTTATAGATGTGCAAGCTGCCCATTCCATAAATAAGGTAACTCATGGAAGCTCATTCAGGCAAATGTATGTTTTATGCCCACCCTCATCTCTCCACATGGTTTTTTAAAATTACTCCACCTTCTATGGAGGAGATCGGTTTATGTTCATTTTCCCCAATATCATTATATATATATATGCCTTAAAATGCTTCTGGTAGACTCTGCTTCTCTAAGACACAGTCTTGTCACTGACCTCTTGTAAATTAGTTACAAGACACTTGTTCTCCAAGTCCCAGTTATTTTTAGATGTGTTCCTACCATCAAATTCAAAACATGCTAAGATTTTTCATAAAATGGTTAAATGTCTCACCTTCAGCATCTTACATGGTTTCTGTGTTCCAGTGTGAAGAAACATTGGGTTTATGAGATTTGCACATCCCAACTTTTAACGTTTATTTTTATTTTTTTTTTTTTTTTTGGAGTTGGTATTGTCAATTTAAAATCAACACAAACAGAGCACCAGCACTAGAAAAGGTGATCTGTTTCATTTCATATCTGTACATTACCTTTTCCACAGATAACTTGGGAAAAAAAAAAAAAAGTCTGAACTGAAGTTACCTCCTCGAAAATGAAAATAATACTGTACATCCTATATTCAGTAGGAGCTCAGCTTGTGTGTTAACAGGTTTGCTGTTCCGGAGCAGATGAATTATTAACAATCCCATAGTATGATGTGGACTGAGCTCATCAGCTGTGGATTGCTTTTCAGCAGTTCTGCTCAACAGCAGGCTGAAGTCTGACCAGCGGGCTGCTTACAGCGCTGCGCCCGCAGACTGATAAATGCCCCGAGGGAGTTGAAGGATATTCATTCAAGCGTGAGACTCGCCATATCCGCAGCTACCCGGGCGAGCAGAAATCTAAGCTGGTGAAAGTATTAGAAACCACCGGGAGAATTAATAACCACGTTTATGTTCCACTTTTATGCGCTTTGGCGTGATCGGGCGCGCAACAGAAGGTGAGCGCACATGGAAGCAACTTTTTGCCAGTTTGAACCGGTGACCGAAAAGTGACAGTGAAAACACTGAGCCAGAGTCAGAAGATAAGCGGGATGTCTAACTTTTCCGCACCCTATCAGGGGAACACATGGGCGTCTTGTGGAAAGAGACCGGCGGATTTGGAGCTGTCGGAAATCACATTTAGCGCGCACGATTCAAGAGAACCTGCTGGAAACGACACTTACCCTGAAAGAGACGCAATGCAAGAGGACGAGGGCTGTCAGAGCGGTGTCCCACCTGTCCAGCCTCGACCCTACTCATCTCATCCGCGGATGTCTGTGCGGATGTCGGTGTACAGCACCGGGGCTCGTCCTGCGCTCAGCCGCGCCTACATCCAAGGGCGCATTTATAACTTTCTGGAGAGGCCTTCTGGCTGGAAATGCTTCGTGTATCACTTTGCAGTGTGAGTGTTTTTATTTTCATAATCACCCGCATCCGTGGGGTATTCAAGGGCATAATCGCAACTGCAAAATCCTAATTAAACAGGGAGTTAATTGTGCATGTGGAGCCTTGGAAGTCATCTCTACAAAGAGCTGTTAATCCTGTGAATTTTAGAAAAGATTCTGCTGTGATACCACGGCATAACTAGAGCCCCATTCCCGAAGGAGCCATTATAAAGATCTTTTAGAGAAGCAATATCAAATGTAAAGAAACAAACAAATAATTTATCACAGACAGGAGAATCTCAAAGAGAATATGTCCTCATGGGAACATTAAAGGAATAATACACTGACCTTTCACATGGGAGACTTTTTTCCCAACCAAAACACATTTCATTTGCTAAACAGTTTAGTCTGGTTTACATTCAGTGAACCTCTAAGAACTCGGATATCATTCATGGCAAATTAAATGTTATCATTTCTTATAGGCATTAAATACGGCTTCATATACTTGAAATGAAATACCAAAGGATGCATTTCACTGTTTTCATTTCCTCTTCTTGGTATGCCCACCTCCTCCAAACTCAACATTTAGTATCTCCATACTAAAGAATTCAGGCAGGGGTTAGGAGTGTAGGATAGGATTTTCCAGCACACCTCCATGTGTCTTGTCTGTCTCCACTTGCTGGCACTGATAGCGGGCAGCTATACTTGGCAGGATGCATGCAGTGGAGGAGGTAGTGGTCTGGTCTCGTGCTGCCACCCCATGACCCTGAGGTGTCAGAGGGGACACAGGGGAGCAGAGCCTGTCGAAGCAGGTTTCATTCTCCCTCACTCAAAGGGAAGAAGAGAGTCATGACGCACATATTAAGAAAACTAGTGGTTGGTATGATTACAGGATTATATTTCATTGTTTGAGTGATTAAAGGCCATGTGACTGTACATCAGGTCTTTTGGAAACAGCTGGTTTACAAAGAAGTGTTGTTTAACACTGGAATCATCAACAATGCACTTACCTCCTAACTGCCATGAGGTCATTTTGACTTTGCACTGCTGTATGCTTTATAATTGCAAATTTAAAGCCTTTTACTGCAATATTGTTATTTATTTTTTTTTATATAGCATGTAAAAATGGATTAAATAACATAACATCAGATTTTTATGAATTTTACCACATTAAGGATTTCCTTTTTTTTTTAACATTGACACTAACATTAATAATAAACATTTTGACATAATTGCATTAATCACTTCCACCCAACTGATAGCACTCCAAACAGTCTCATCCTTCCCAGAGTATAAGTGTAATTGAAAGTGTGGGAGCAACATTATGAACTTCATGGACATTGTCTATATTGCTATGGTTTGTGAGAGAGAGGGAATTTTGCATTGACTATAGTATACCATATACCTGGCATATCTCCAGAACCTGCTCCCACAGGCCACATTAGATATGTGGGCAGAGGGTTAGTAGATAGTGCTTGCTCTGTTTTTATTGATAGAATATCTAACTTAGAGCTTTGTTGGTTGTTTTGGCCACTTTGATAAGTTTCAGATACAGTATTTAGACTTGAAATCATAGGATACTTGGGTTTATGCCATTAGGAGGCAAAAATGAGTTTTGGTGACCTACCTGGCACAAGACAGACATGATAGATGACATGTTTGGCACCCCGGTAGTTTGCACTGCTAGGGTGATCCTGTTTTAGCGTGGCTCATGGTCAGAGTCAGATTCAGAATCAGAGTCAGATTTACCAGACCAAAAAAAACTGTGTACTTGAGTATTGTTGCTGACCATGTCCATCCCTTTATGACCTCAGTGGACCCATCTTCTGATGGCTACTTCCAGCAGGGTAACGCGCCATGTCAAAGCGTGAATCATCTCAAACTGGTTTCTTGAACACGACAATGAGTTCACTGAACATCAATGACATCCACAGTCACCAGATCTCAATCCAATAGAGCACCTTTCTTCTCAACTATTCTCATAGTTGTGCAGCCAACAAATCTGCAGCAACTATCATGATGCTATCATTTTAATATGGACCAAACTCTGTAAGAAATGTTTCCAGTACCTTGTTGAATCTATGCCTCGAAAGATTAAATCAGTTTTGAAGGCAAAAGGGGGTCCAACCCGGTACTAGCAAGGTGTCCCTAATAAAGTGTATATGTCCTGCAGCATTGTCAAAGGCTGACTGGCAGTAATATTGCGTTTCCTCTGATTCATTTAAAAAAAAAAAAAAATCTAACTAACTAACTGATTTACTGACTGCCTAATTGAATAAGTGAAAAGGCCTCTGGCGATCAAATTTGATTCTGACATCATCGCAATGACTGAGAAGTCAGTCTGGTATGTTTATACACACACAATTCGTAAAGTAGCAATAAGAATTGCTTGGCGAAAAGACTGGCTCCTCCCTGCAAATGTATCAAAGTGTCCTTAAGCTCATTTAAAATATTGGTTGCGTAGCATCACTTATAGGTACTTTTTTAATCGTGCATGTGTGTAAGAATGTGAGGCATTACTGTAAAGTGTTTTGAGCTCTGTGTCTGGCCTCATAACATACATGAGTATATATAAATGCAGTCTATTAACCATTTTTACATTAGTTAAGGTAACAGAACCTTACTGCACAAGATAACAATTTGAATAATAATTTACATGCAATTAACATCATATTGCAATTGTTGCAGGGTGCAGTTTTATATTCAAAACTATCATAAGAAGCATTATTCAATTTTTTCCAAAAGTTGGCACAGTTTTGTTGAAGTCTTAATGAAATGTATGCCACATCCTTTGGTTAAAATACCAACAGAGATAATGTACAAAAACTCCCTTTTCAGTCACCTCTTTACAAAGCTGTTCAAAGTCATTGGTTTTAGGGGTTTGAGTCAGACCCTCCACTGCAAGATAGCCTCCCCTCTGCAGGGTGTGACTGTTTTGAAGTCAGTCTTACAACTTTACCAATTTCCTCAGTTCTACAAAAAATGCATGTTGTGAATATGAGTGGAGATAGATATAAGAAATCTCAAAGATTCTACTCTGATGTGGGTCTGTGACATACTTTCAGAGTAAAGCCAAACAAAATGACAAGGCCAGTCAAATATATGCTCTAAAGCAAAGAATATTGTTTGTATAATATGTCTCCTTTAAGACCGATTTGCCTTATTTACTTATTTTTTTTAAGTCAAATTCATCTGTGTTTGTTCGCTGCGACCCAACTCCACACTCCTGCCAACCTTGTCTGCCCCTAATTTTCTCTTTTCACTAAAGGTATGACCATTCTGGTTTTACCTAGACACACGTGGGCCGGATCTTGGCTATTTCTGGCAATTATGGCTCCATTACAGGCCGTGCAAACGTTATTTGGCCCAAATATGGCCCAAATGTTGTGAGCTGTGACTAATTGTGGTTACAGTATGTGTTGTGTGTGTCTGATGTGGCCCTTAACTGATATGCCAGCTTTGCAGTAAGTGCTGCGAAGGCCAGGTGTCACCCAAAGAAGATGTGGATTTGGATCGTACCTGGTGATTCTATGTCTGATTTTAGCAGCCACTCTGTCACCAAGACAACGCCAACAATCAAATCCAAATCTGGGCCAAAAAAAAAAAAAAAAAAAAAGGAGAAGAAGATGTAGGTCATGAGTGGGCCAAATATTCTTAGCTATCTAGCATAAAAAAGGCATGTGATGTTCAGGAAAGGGATCAGAAACTGTGAAAGCGCTGCCTTGTGTGGTAGCATAAAATTGCACATTTGCACTGAACATGGTGATGAAAAGCTACATGGTAGAATAATAAATCCTACATTTCCACATGTAATATTGGCTGGCTGTGCACACAAGTAAGATCAGAGTTAAACAAAAGAGACACCGTGGTCTACTCTGCACAGGCTTTAGCTGAGATTACACAAAAATGGCAGAAAGCACACCCAAATCCAGGCTTTAAAATAATACCTTGGCATATGTAAGGCTTATGTCCTCTTAAATGTCATTTTTTTTTAGGATCTACTGTATTTAATAGTGTATTGTCATGGTATACCTTTAAAAAATCTGTGTTGTGTTGTTGTGATATCTTATTTTCTAGGATGTTTTTTGGGTCAGTGCAATGTTGTGATTTTCAGGGGGGAGTTCAGAATCGTGATTTGCAAATGTTTGAGTGGGAGAAAAGCAACTGAGCACATACAAGGCCTTATCACTGACCCAGAACTCAAACATCACAGTGGCCTTATCAGCCTCAGCAGAGGTACCCTTGTGTGTGTACTTTTGTGCACACTTGCAAATGGTCACGTGCAAAAGTTGGTGTTCCCACCGTTAGTTATGTTTGTTTTTATTAGTGTTTTTCAATGTAAAAACACAATGAACATCATCTAATAAAAGCAAACACATACAACTTTTTTTCAGTGTGCCACAATTATTCAGCAAAAATTAAGCCCAAAATAAGTCACATGGGCAATAGTATGTATCCCCATAATTCATTAGGATTGTAATCACATTTTAGCAGCAACACCTTGAAGTAGTTGTTTTGTGCAGAACTTTCTCTCACATGGTTGTGGTGGAATTTCTTTCCAGTTCTTTACAATTTTGCTCCAGTTCATTGAACACACTGAGCATGTGCTTAATCACAACTGTCTTAAGAACCCACTGTGGCACTGAAATCAGGTTAAGGCCATTCCAAAACATTGGTTCTTTGATTTTTTTTTTTTTTTTTATACCCATCCTGATGCAGATTTGCTGGTGTGCAGTGAAATCATTGGCCTGTTTCGACCAAGCTATAGCTGTTGGTCAAGAATACGGGGGAGTTCATGGTTGACTCGGTGGCTTTAAGGGTCCCCAGGTCCTGTGGCTGAAAAACAACCCAGAATCATCACCCCTCTACCACTGTGCTTGACAGGATCTATGAAGAGTTACTGCTGAAACGGTGTTTGGTTTTTACCATACAGGCACTTTTCAAATGAATTTACTTCACTTTGGTGTTACAGTATGTTTCAGTGATTCAAATTTACTTTATTATACTAAAAGTAAGGAGTGGTACATTTCTTTGGACAGGATATTGACATATATTTAGCCATATATAATTAATAAACTATACCTTATTTTCTCTTAATTAGTGTTGTTGAAAGGAACTTAACTTATTTTATCCATGCTTTATTCCTTGTTTCTTCTGTTGCCGTGCAACTCTTGCTTGTGTTTTCTGTGCTACAGTCTAACAGTTAAATGCTGTTTGGTCAGCAGCCGCATGGATCCCTCCCACATGCTGCTTATAGATGTGTCCACTGGGAGAGTTAAAAGAAAACAGATATCAGCTAGAGTTTTAAACTGAATCAAATATTCCGTCAAATAGTCAGAGGAAGGAAATTCAGACACATTTAAATTATTTAACAAAAAGACTTGGTGATCACAAATTGTTACACTTTTCTGTAAGAGAAACATTTTTCACTTGTTTTTTTCTGTTTTCTTTTTTCATTCTATTGTTTATTTCTGTGCCCTCAAAAAGTCTGCACTTTTATGATTTACTTTCTGAAACTACTTCAGTTTCCCAGATTAGTAAAAAAGAAAAAAAAATCTTTAATTTCACTTAGTGGAGTGTGAAAACAAGGTCACCCATCAGTATCCACATTCTGGTGTTGAACTATTTATCCAATACTGGCTAAAGTTTCCACTTATGCTCCCTGATGGAGGCTTCCATTGGCTCATTTATTGATTTCAACGATTTAGCAGGGCTTTCACGATTCTCTGAAATTTCAGTAAAAGCTATTCACACAGTTATCAATGCCATCGCCAATTTTAAAACCATCCCCTGTTTTTTTTTTCCTGCTCTTTCTGCACGACAGACTGCAAGTGAATCTGTCCATCAATAATAAATAAGGATGCTTTGAGGTTTTTGTTTAGAGTTCAATGGTGGCTCTGTCGCTTAGCCGATGTATTATTTTGTCTGTTGTTACACCGAGCCTTAGGGTGCCAGACAGAGACACAGAGCCGGTATTATCTAAGGGCCCGGGGGATATGGAGTGGAATATGATTGAGCAGTTAGCGGTGAGGAAAAGTCAAGTCAGACAATCTTAAATTAATAAATAGTAAAGCAGAAGTGTGTTCTCAGCATACTGAGTATTTTTGTTCACTGACATTTCAAGTGCTCTGAAATAATTTAACTGGAGCTTCACTGACAAATTTCAACCATTAGTGCAGCGGAGTGTTTGGTTTGGAGTTTGTTTCTCTTCATCCTCTATTTAGCATCTCTGTCATTTCTGCTTAGAATTTACAAATCACAGCTGTGATTTAAATATTTGCTCTCTTTGTTACTGGCCTCCCAACAGGCCAACTGGCTACACTAGTAACCTGACATAATACCAATTTGAAGATTTCCAGAGTCGTGTTACTGTTTTTGCTCTGCTTTTTCAAATCTTTCAGACAGCACCAGCTGCTTTAGTGGTGTTACACACCATCCCACGAGTCCACCACTCCCCTCCTCAGTTCTTTATCTGTGTTGACGTGGGCCGTGCACGTTCATGTCTGTGTGTGTATGTGTTAGCTTAAAGAGGGGGTATTTGGATTCCTGGCTGGACTTCAATAAAGTCAGGCTGTAGCATGTGGTGATAAGGGTCTTCATGGTCCAAACACAGACTGGTTACTGTAACTCTTTCTACACATACTTTCCATTAAATTTGCTCTTATATGAACAACACACTGAGGCTTTACATTTGTCATCTGTAGGTTTAAGACTGTAATAACTACATGAAAGGTGAGGAACTTCCTTCACTGTGGCACATACAACATAGGCTTAAAACTTTACATAACTACTTTATGAAATTAAGTGCAATGGAAACACACTGAGCAAATAAACCATATCACAAAAAATTACTAGATGCACACAGGCCGTTACTACATCTCTTATAATAGCAATAATAACCAACAATAGCACAGAGCTGTAATATCAATTGTTCAAAAGTATTTTGCTCCAAAGCCCACTGTGTCCTCTTGTTACTTCATCCATGGTTTGTTTTTCTGTGTTTGAACTTTATGTGGACTCTTAATAACATTATTTTTATATGCAGCTCTGGCTGCATAAATTTACATTTTATTTGACCAGTTTACTGAAAAAAAAAAAAAGACAACATCATTGCACTTAAATGGAAACCTGGCTAAGGTGGGATGACTTTATTCATTGTTTATTGTCCAGGCATTGCAAATGAAGCACTGATTATTAAAACCCTACAAGTCACATAAGTCACAAATGTGACTTATGGGGTTTTAGCAATGGGTGCTTCAAATTTAGGCAGCAGTTTGTATTTCATGGAGTCCACAAACACGTGATCCATTTCCCTTCGACACCACCTCTTTCTCCGGATCTTGCCAATATAAATTAGATGTTTGCCCTTGCTCCAGTGTCAATCTCTCTTCAACATTTCATATAACAGTATTGTCCATTTTCTAATATATCATCCATCCAGATTAACTGCTTAATAACCCTCACCCAACTTTGGCTCAAATAGTGGAGTCAATGTTACAGTAACTTAAAAAAAAAAAAAAAAAAAAACTGTTACTATGGCACTAAAGAATGGAGTGGAGAGAAAAAAAAGAAAGCAAGGTTATGAGTTGAGGGTAGGTCACAATTTACAGTAGATTACACTTCCCCCTGCTTTCCTCTTTTATTTAGATGGTATCTCAGGTGTTTTTCTTTTTTTTTTTTTTTAAGATTTTATCCAAATGACAAATATGGTCATTTTTTCTGTATGTAGCAAATATAACCAGCAGATCTACAGTAAGACTGTAATTGCTGTAAAAGAAGAGAATCAAGTATAAAATCAAGCATGATTCCTTACCAAAGCCTCTTTCACTCAGAGATTGTGGTATAAAGATGAACTGTAGATCCCCTCTTCATTCTGTCTCCGCTCCCCTGATGTGCATTCACCGTGATCCCATGAAGTCAGATACTGACTCCACAGTGAAAGCTTTCACAAGCCATTACATCTACAGTGTTTTGCAATTTAAAGATGACCCCTTTCCTTCTGTGCTTTGCAGCCAGCAGAAAGTCAGAGTGTCTCTGCCCACTGGCTGCTTTATGTCGGTCAGTCCTGAATGAAGCATATATTAAAGTTATGATCTGGTTATTCCAGTGGGACACATATGGCAATACTGGTTCCAGTTTTACTGTAACTGCTTGTTTGATGTGTTTTTATTGTTTCAAGGAGGAAGATGTTGGGTCAGCCAGGCTCAGCACTCTCCAGATGCTAACTGGCAACTGGATTCACTTAGTGGCTAGTACTCCGGCAAAGTACGTAATACAGCCAACCTGTGGCTCTCTGACCACTGTGGTTTCAAAACTCTTCACCAAGTGTTTTTAGGTACCTTGTGACTTAGGTTTTGTTCTTTTCATAAGGTGTGGAAAGGTTTTTTCAAGGTGATCTGACAACAGGATGTCTCTTTATTTAATCGAATTAGCAGTCACCTTTGTCCCTGCTGTTATGCCTTTCCGGAGTGCCATTTCACACAACATTTGCTACTGTTGATACCTCTATTACTACCTCCCAAGGTGGAACAGAGGCATAACAGTGTTCTGCCTCTGTGTGATTCATAAAGCATAGCAGGATGTAATAAAGGCACCACCGAGGCAAACTCCACAGGCCATGTGAATTATTCTAATGATGTAAAAAATATAGGTCCTGCCAGAAGACTATTCGCTATTCACATGACTTTTCCAGGATTATATGTAAGCGTTGGTTGTCAAGATGTGCATTATTTTGGAAAAAAAAAAAAGTGGCACAAAATATGTATTTTTTTTTTTTAAAGAAAAAAAAATTTTTTTTATGGAAGAGGGTCTACATATGTTTTTTTTTTTTTTTTTTTACAAATTGAACGTATGCTTCTGTTGGTAAAAATACAAATCAACAAAGAAAAGGTCAAAGCAAACCAAATAAACTCATTAATCCTGTTCACTCATACGTTTTGAATATCTGTTGAAGAGTGGAAATATGTCAGTTTGTGACACAGCAGCTTAAAGGAGGATAATTCTCTTATTATTATTTTTTCCTCTCATAAGTAGTTTTCAAGGGTTTCAGACATCTTACTGTTCCTGTGCTTGAAACACATTTGACCTTGAGATGGATAAAAAGAATAAAAAGGCAATTTATAGTTAGTTGATACTGTGTGTTTGTGTGTGTGTGTGTGTTATAGCCAGTGTGGGCAAACCAGTGTGTTCATCATTTGACGAGCTGATCACGTACTTTGCATCCATATAATAGAATCTAAAAGGATCAGAGTATTTCCCTCGGAGCACTGTCCTTGACTGTTTTCTTTTTTCTTTTTGTTTTGGTTTGTTGTTTTTTTTTTTTTCCCAGATTCAGTCACATACTTGTTTAACTTAATTTCAAGCATAAGACCAAAGTCAAGTTTTAAAGTTTCAATCAGATTGTGAGTACAGATATGTAAAAAATGGACTGTCTGAAGTTTCAGGTTATCTCAAACTCTGTGTTGAGGAAACCTTTACTGGTAAAGACTCAGGTCAGTTATTTAAGGAGTTGGGCCAGGTATAAATAAAGTAAATATTGTTGAACACAAATATAAAACTCTCTGATATTCTAAACAAGTCTTAAAACTGTTCTCCTTTGATTCCTTCAGGTTTCTGATAGTTCTGGCCTGTCTCATCCTCAGCGTCCTCTCAACCATTGACCAGTATCACAACCTGGCCCACACAACTCTCTTTTGGGTGGTGAGTATTGTCCTCCCTGTGGGAAGAAGCTACCCAGAGAAAAACCTACACATACATGGAGAAAACATGGCAACTCTTCACGGGAGAGCCACTGCACAGATTTAAACTGGGTATGGTATCGGTGTTAGATGACAGCACACACCACCGTGCAGCCTCATGCCCGAAGTATATCAGAGAAATGTTCACTATGTACAAGCCTGGATGGCAACAGGCTTCTGGGCAATTGCACCAATGCACCTAATAATATTATTGACAAAATGAAACTAAATGCTGTTTAAAATAATTTGGCATGTTTGTCTTGTCTGTTGGTGTGTTGGCACTGGCTGGTACTGGAGGTCTGCATGGAAGGAGTGTTTTACATCAACAAATCTAAAAAAGGTTGGGGTGATATGAAAAATTACAGACAAGTGAAAGCGAGGGATTCTTATATTTGATTTGACATATATTTATTTGCAGGCGATAAGAACCAAAGATACAGCACTTCATGATTTTTTTTCTCATTTGCCTGTCAGCATACATGCAGGTTTTTTGCATTTCAGGCCTGTGACCAATCTGAAATAAAGTTGGTATGGTACAATGTTTTGCTAGTAAAGAGACTAAGAAAGAACAAAACAAGTTAAATGCAATGATGAGGAAGCGCTTTGGATTTTTATCTCACTACAATGTATAATATTACATGATTCAAGTCATCTGGAGGCATTTTGTTGTTCAAAGTGACAACAAATAAGCTTGGACATGTGATCTCCAGTCCTTCAGATGGGACATTCAAATGGAACTGTAATTTCTCTGTTGCTGATGTAACAACATGGACCAGAGAAAAGGGTACCGCTTCCTTTTATAATAAAAAGTATTCACTAAGTAAAAACCAAGTAATGAAATGTAATTACCAAGTACTTTCCCCATGTAATTACCCAGTATTAACATGTAAATACTCGGTATTTGCAAGATATATTTCTGACTACTGCCAGGCATTTACCCAATAATTACCTGATAGATACGCAGTAATTGTATATTGTAGAGTTTAAACCTGGTAGTTAAAAATATTTATCTTGTAAATACCAACAATTTACCAAAGTATTTACTAGATATTTTCCTGAAAACTACCAGATATTTACCCAATAATTACCTGGTAGATATCCTGCAATTGCATATTGTAGTCTATAAACCCACTGAATGTGTCTATATGTGCATTTGTTAGGGTGATAATAACTGAGATATTTACCTGCAATTACCAGGTATTTACTCAAAAATGATCACATATTTACCTGGTAACTACCACTTATTTGCCTGGCAGTTATCTGATATTTACCTGGTAATTACAAGAACCAGTTACCTGGTATTTGCTAGACATATACTGAAAACTACCAGGTATTTATCCAGGAATTATGGATTATGTATTACCAACCAACCTGTGTAGTGACAGTGAGGGTAGTAATGACTGAAATTACCCAGTAACTGCCTAGTATTTACCTGATAACTTGCAACTATTTACTAAGTAATTACTTTATAATTACCCAGTTGTTACAATTTATCAATTAACCCCCATGTATTTATGCAGATATTAACTGGCATTTACACAGTAATTAAACATGTGTACCTACATACATTCCAAAACATTACCAGGTAAAACCTTGTGAATTACCCTGAAATAAAGGTGGAACTCTGTTGTAAAAGGCAGCGTGGTTTGTTTCCATGGTATTTTCATGTACTCTCCCAGTAATTACTAGTGGTGTTACAGGTATGGTAGTTTTTACCGTGTTAGATTAACCTTGCAATAAGTCATACTTCCCCAGTAATTAGCAGGTATTTACCCAGTATTAAGTAGATTTTTGGTATTTACCCAGTAATTGGGAACATTTACCACAGACATTCCAAAACATTATCAAGTAAAACCTTGGCAAGTTACCCAGTGAGTAAGGTGTAACTGTACTGTAAATGAAGCCTTGTTTGTTTCCTGTACTATAACTATGTTCTTACAATATCCTTTGGAAAAAATCTTTTTTTGAAAATGTTCTGCAATCTTACCAGGTAAGACCAGGAAAGTCTACAATTTATAGAGTAAGTAGAAGTTGTACAATAAAAGGCACCATAAAGAATATACAAATTTCCCCACGGGAATCAATAAAGTAAACTTAACTTAACAACTTAAACTAGTGTTTTATTCAATCAGAAAATGATAACAGAGGTGAACACAATGCAGCACAGTACTTCATCATCGGTTACATTTTGTAAAATGCTCTTATGTCTTTAAATAAGCATCCAAGAATGCCCGCCCTTCCTATGCTCTTTTACAAGCCAGTGGTTCCACTCATGAACCTTAAGTTCCCCTTCAAGGCCTTCTCTGTCAAGTTCCCCTGTACCAGTAGATGTCCTCCTTATAAGTCTGCCATGCTTGTTCATTGTGCTCAGTATGAGCACCAGTCCCAGGGTGGACAAAATACCGCTGGTGATTTATTTAGTAGTGTATGTAGCCATCATGGGACAACTGGTTGTAGGAACGCCAGCAGTCACTAATGGATCGAGTTTCAACCAGTTTTAAAACAGGGCGTCTACTGGACCCCCTGACTTCCATCATCCCAAAGACCCACAAGCAAAGCTGGCTATTTATATTCTAACACTGTGTATATGTGGTATCTGCCTGTCCAGTCCAGGAATAGTCTTAAAGATAAAATAAAATTAACTAAGATGCAAAAAAAAAAAGCCTATGTTGGTTTAATCAGCAATCACTGGGCATTATTATTGCAAAACAAAAACACATTTATGCATCTAGAGAGAGCATAAGAGATAAATTTTGAACTTGTCAAAATATAAAGTGTTACATCATGTCCACAAAGCCATTTTAATTGAAGTGAGAGGGAGAGAGGGAACATACCTGTGCATAATTTTCATCCATGATGATAATGACGTGTGAGACCAGAAGAATAATGAGCCATCACTGATGGACCTTGTGATACTCCTGGCCCTGTGAATCGATTTTCTGCAGCTCTTGTAACATAACATACATTACCATTTTTACCATCAATTAAAACAAGCCCCAGGCTTTTTGTGCTAAACTTTTACAAAAAATTACAAAAAAAATTGCAACATTTTGATTTTTTTAATTTTTTTGTTTTTTGTTGTAATTTTTTGCTATTCTTTTTTTTTTACTTTTTACCTCTGCTCTAGACTACTTTCTGGATAATCCTAACCTTAACAGGACCCGTATACAGGGCCTCTAGTGCTAAAGAGGTTAACAGTAGTTGTTATACTGTATTCGCTCGCATTCTTGTCAAAAAAAAGTATTTCAATAATTCATTCAACAAAGCAGGTATGCACTGTAAAGATATTTAGGAGTAACATACATTATTAGATAGTCAATATGGTCATTTTTTTAGGTGGAAAACACATGCAACTTGCCATTAACTTTAATGTATAATAATAATAATAATAATAATAATAATGTGTGGCAGTGGTGCTCATCTCTTAACACCGATAGCCATCCTTGGTCGTGTTTGTTTTTTAAATTTTATTTTGATGTTGCAAACAGGGCATATTTTCTTCTTTGCCAAAAGCCTCTCCTCCTGGAGCCATCCTATCAACTGTTTACCTCTTTGCGCTGTCCTCTCAAGTAATCTTCTTATCAAAGCCATATTGCTCTTTGCAGAGTAGCCTGTCCCAAACTGCACAGAGCATCTCCGAGGACTTTGTCCACCGTTACGAAGTGGTCCTGAAAGTCTTCAGGCAAAACCACAGCATGACCAACACCTGTGAAGAACTTAGAGTGGACAGGAACACCATTGCAGGGACTGCAGTCATTGCAGATGTCATGATAGCCACAGAGGGCGCAGACTTTGGAGGGCTTCCCTGCTTCTAAGAAAAACAGACTTAGATGCAACTGCACTTTGCAGTTTTTTTTTTTTTGCACTTTTTTTTTTATAACGTGTCCTACTATTTTTGAAATATAAGTACACTTAAAGTGCAAAAATATGCCACTGTTTTGCACTTGAAGAGTATTTAAGTTACTCTCTTCAGATTCAATGTTTTGCAAACGAAGTGGATTAAAGTTAGTCTCTTTGACAGTTCACCTGGTTTTTGCATATTTGTCACTGGTTGTGTGAAGGAGTGTAACAAAATGCATTGTACCTTTATGTAAAGGAAAGTACATGGTAATACCATGGAAACAAACCATGCTTTCCTTTTACAGTAGAATTACTACCTTTACTACAAGGTAACTACTCTGTAAAACTCCAATATCACCCTGATATTTACCACTGTCTCCCTGATATAATAACTTAACAGGGAGACATGGGAGTTTTTGCCAGATACCATTTTCAAAACTATACCCCGTGATGGGTGGAAGATGATTATAATTGCTCAATTACCAGAAAAGTATATGGTAATACCATGGAAACAAACCACGCTTCCTTTTACAGCACAGTTCCACCTTTATTACAGGTGCATAAAATGCATAAAATGTACAAGGTTTTACCTGGTAATGTTTGGGGACGTATGTGGTACACATTTTTAATTATTGTGTAAATACCAGTTAATATCTGCATAAATACATGGAAGTTAATGGGTAAATTGTAACTACTGGGTAGTTAGAAAGTAATTACTTAGTAAATAGTTGCAAGTTATCAGGTAAATACTAGGCAGTTACTGGGTAAATATCAGTCATTACTACCCTCACTGTCACTACACAGGTTGGGTTGGTAATACATAATCCATAATTCCTGGATAAATACCTGGTAGTTTTCAGTATATGTCTAGCAAATACCAGGTAAGCATATGTCTAGCAAATACCATCTGATATTTATCAGGTAAATATCAGATAACTGCCAGGTAAATAAGTGGTAGTTACCAGGTAAATATGTGACCATTTTTGAGTAAATACCTGGTAATTGCCAGGTAAATATCTCAGTTATTATCACCCTTACAAATGCACATATAGATATATTCAGTGGGTTTATAGACTACAATATTCAATTGCAGGCTATCTATCAGATAATTATTGGGTAAATATCTGGTAGTTGTCAGGAAAATATCTAGTAAATACCAGGTAACTTGTTGGTATTTACCAGATAAATATCAGGTAAATATTCTTAACTACCAGGTCTAAAATCTACAATATACAATTGCTGCGTATCTACCAGGTAATTATTGGGTAAATGCCTGGCAGAAGTCAGAAACATATCTTGCAAATGATGGGTATTTACATGGCAATAGTGGGTAATTACATGGGGAAAGTACTTGCTAATTACATTTCATTTCTTGGTTATTACTTAGTTTTTACCAGGTAATTACATGGTGAACACTAGACTGTAAAAAGGAAGCGTTACTGAGAAAACTTTGTAACACTTTTTTTTTTCCAAACACTATGATATGGCGCCACATTCACAAATAAAGCTGAAAACTGCGCCGCCTAGAAAAGAAGCCTCATGAGGAGGTGGTGTTTATGTCTCTGGGATAGACCATCAGACATTGTAAATATTTGTAAATATGAAAAATATTTAAATTGTAGTAAACATGCAGTAATACACTTAGATGACTCAGTATTTATTTTTCAAGAAATGGGTTTTGTGTGTGTCAGACCAAAGATGAAAAGGAACATTCAGACTGTTATTTGCAACAAGCCTCAAAAACCAGCTCTGTGATGGTATGGGCTTGCATCAGTGCCTAAATGTCACCTACACCTGGATGTTTCAACAAGACAATGAACAACTACATTCTACACACTTTACAAAGGAATAGCTGATGAAAGGGGTACGGATACTGGACTGGCTTGCATGCGGCCCTGACCTGTCTTCAACAAAGAATGTGCTTTGAATTGTGAATTAGAAAATGCAACAACTTCTAACCTGTATTCTTACACACTTTAAAAGGTTTGCAGGAAGAACGGGAAAAAATAACAACTGAAACTCCATGCTTGGTATACTCAGTGTTATAGAAAGTACAAAGTGATACAATCTTTACTGTCACAACTTTTCATGTGCCGCCCATGAGACAAATTTAGATCAATCTCAACAAATACATTTAAATATATATATATAAATAAATAATAAATAATATAATTATATATATATATATATATATATATATATATATATATATATGTACCATATATGTGTGTGTATGTATGTTTAATCTGGTAGCGGTTTATATTGTACCTGGTACGCTCCAAACGCAGCCGTGATTGTCATAAGCTCCATTATTGCAAGGCTGCAAACCATATCCAAACTCAGTTATGGCGATCTCTGGAGACTTTAACAATGTCTCCCCTCTCTACAGCTTTACCATCATTCCAACAGTTTGTCAGCTGCTCCACCATAGAAAATAAGACGTTGGACTTGTTTTATGCAAATATTAAAAATGCATACAGTTGCTCTGCCATCCACCTTTAGGAAGATCTGACCATAATCTGGTTCTTCTCACCTCCACGTACAAACCCTCATGACAAACCCTGGATCACCAGAGACCTGAAAAAGCTGTCCTTTAACAAACTCATAGAACTCATAAGATCATGGGTAAATCACTGACCCTCCCATCACTCCTGTGGGTCATCAGAGTCTTCTAGCCATTCTAAGATGCTTACCACTAGTCAGTTTGCATCATGTGACTTTGTCCCACCCCCATCTTGGTGCATCATCAGGCAGAGACTCCAGAACAAGTGCCAGTGGAACGTGCCTGTTTAAACAGTAAAAAAATGCAATGAAAACATTAAGGTGGTGCTGAAAAGATGAGGGTTAAAAAAGAAGGTGCTTGAGGCAGGCGTATCAAAGTGCCTCAAAATTGCAAACTTCTGTTTTTGTGCTGCGATAGCAGAGGAGGTGGGAGTGGGGATGCCCGCGGCGGTTCTTGTGGTGGCACGAGTGAGACAGGCAGCAGGGATGACAGGAACAAGTATTGTCAAACAAAGCGACCACAACCACGCAGGCAAAGCATTGGTGACATTGTAAGGCAGATGACAGGACTTTCTGGCTTGTTAGCGTTTTGGCAACATCAGACAGATTATTAATACGCTTAACCTTTGTGTCGTGTTCGTTTCTCCCCCCTTACTTTAGTGCTCCCGGTCAAATTTGACCGGCCTGTTTTAACTGCTCCTACATAAACAGAAAAACCACTGATCTTCACCAAATTTTATTTAACTCCTTTTTAAGCTGTAAACAATGTCTCAGACCACTGGTTTACATTAATAACTGCAGTTAATATACATTAAATAGACACAGAAATAGTAAATTGTATTCGAAAATGATCATTTTTTGTAAAAAAAAAAGTAACAAAAATCAAAACAGTGACCAAATTCACACAACATCAACATGAGCCTATCATTTGTATGTGTGTGTGTATGTGTGTGTGTGTGTTTTGGGTTCTCTGCTCTGCCTGCCTCCTCTTTCCTGGGTGGATGAATACCAGAGCAAATTGCCATCCTTGGACTGGAATATCACCGGTGCCTCTTCCACAGGTGTGTCTTCCTCTGGAG
Organism: Hirundichthys speculiger; assembly: GCA_018398805.1. Classification (NCBI taxonomy): domain Eukaryota; kingdom Metazoa; phylum Chordata; class Actinopteri; order Beloniformes; family Exocoetidae; genus Hirundichthys; species Hirundichthys speculiger. The sequence goes on along the minus strand of JAGFBZ010000963.1, from coordinate 242,201 downwards.
CCTCTTCCTCATCATCTGTTGACTGGTCGGTCTCACAATGGTCTGGATCAAAATCAGGATCAATGTTGTCTTCTATTTCTGAGACATCCTCCTCTATTTATGGTTGAACTTCTATCCCCTCTTCATCAGGTTGAAATAAAAGGTCCAGAGCCTCCCTGACAAGAAATCATCTGATCGGGCACCTAGTCAATGTGTTCATAGTAAAATGAGGGCAATGCACACAAAAAAACTATATATAGGGGGTCTCTGAGAAGATATGATACATTTTGTATAGGAAAGTGCGGTTCACGTGGGGAGATGGGCACATAAGCCTTGGAAAGGGATAATTCCCATAACAAACACCTAATTGTTGACTTTGAAATGTGGAACAAGTGTTATTGTTATACATTTAGTTTGGAAAGTGTTGTTCATGTGGGGGGATGGGCACATAAGCACCGGAATGAAGTGGGAAGAGGAGACACCTATTTGTTCAGTCTGAAAGGGGTTCAGGTGGGTGGGTGGTGGTGGGTTGGTGTGTGTGTGTGTGTGGTGGTGTGTGTGTGTGTGTGGTAGTGTATTTGTGGTTGTGTACAATCTGATGGATGAACACAATCCAGTGTCATCCTTTAATTTCCTATGGCGGTCATTTTTGACCGGGAACACCACAGGTGTTACAAAGTTGAATAAACTATTCAAAATTCAGAGAAAGTGGTGATCAGCAGTTATACATGTTCAAATGGCTAGTGTGGAGGATATCATAAGGCCCTGAGACAATCAAATGTAAAACACAATAATTATGATTGATGAAAGTAGGAAATCGGTCAGATTTGACCCGAACACGACAGAAAGGTTAAGAGACAGACTTTTCCTCTATCTTTTAACTCAACTCGACTTTATAGAACACTCTAACGCAACTACAGCTAAACAAAGTGCTGCACATAAATAGTACTAAAAGAACATAGAACAAAGGATTTAAAATAATGCTTGAACAAGAGATAAAACTTGCAGTTATAAAAACACAATAGAAATGGTACTTAGCAATAAAACAAGAGCAGGGGTCTCATGCTAGGTTGACTGCCAGGGAATAAAATGGGTTTTAAGACATGTTTATTCACTGAGAGCCGATTTTTAATACAACAGAACCATGATAGAGGTTTTCTTATGTTTTATGGAACAGACACTGTTAAAATTATTGGTCCTACTCTCAGCCTGCTTTGGCTATATGGTTGAAATGAGTCTGTCAACCAGTCTACAACAGCTTTTACCTGCCTGGCCTAAAGGTGAAACCACCCCCTGACTAGTTCTGCAGGGCCTATAAGGTACATTCAGTGTTTAGACTACTAGTAGTAATGGTGCTACCATTTTATACTATTTTCCAGAAACAGATTATTAGTGTCATCTTATATATTTTTTACAGATGAAACATTTTTCTGATTACAAATTTTGTTGAAATGACCAGTGAATTACAGTACTGTTTTTTTTTGTTTTGTTTTGTTTTACACTTTATATAGACATTTAGATCTTGTCAAATTGGTGGTTTTAAAGCCTGTGGGATCATTTATCGCTTAACATTTAAATTAGGCATAACCAATGCAGCCACTTTGATCTGTTATTCTTTTAATCAATATAAGGGCTCAGGTGAGGTAACTACTTTACTTTGAGAAAACTATACAGGTGCTTCTGATTTTGCAAATGTATTTTAATGCATCATTCAGAGTTGGAGTGTACTTCTATAAAAAGTGTCTAAAAATAACTTCTGCAAATGTTGTCTTTGGAGAAACAGTATTTAGTTGTGGCATAATCATATTGCACTCTGCTGGAATCCATTCTCACATGAGCTTAGTTTGCCCTATTTATAGATAGATTTAAAGAAAAAAAAACTGTCCTGTTTTTCATTGCCTTAATTACCCTCTTATTTTCTTGAATCCACCTTGGTTATACTTTCATTTAAATGTCTGTATTTATTTTATCTTGTTATGCAAATCCATTTAAATGAAGTAATAGTCTCATATTGTGTCTTTATACACAGACGTGCTAACCAGACACAACATCAGTAGTATTGACACTATTTACAGGTTTCCAAAATGTTTAATTGGCATTGCTTTATGAACTTATTGGACACAAATTAACTAAAGTTAATACTAAAACGAGAAACATTGTCTACAGTTCTATGCATTTAGTCAGCCACTGGCATGTCACATACACACGTGGACAAAATTGTTGGTACCCCTCAGTTAAAGAAGGAAAAACCCACAATTCTCACTGAAATCACTTGAAACTTACAAAAGTAACAATAAATAAAAATGTATTGAAAATCAAATAATCAAAATCAGCCATCACTTTTGAATTGTTGATTAACATAATTATTTAAAAAAACAAACTAATGAAATAGGGCTGGACAAAAATGATGGTACCTCTATAAAAGATTGAAAACTATTTGACCAGAGTGACATGATTAACTCAGGTGTGTCTTTTAATTGACATCACAGGTGTTTCCAAACTTATAATCAGTCAGTCTGCCTATTTAAAGGCAGACAAGTAGTCACTTTGCTGTTTGGTGAAAAGGTGTGTACCACACTGAACATGGACAACAGAAAGCGAAGGAGAGAATTGTCCCAGGACATCCGAAAAAAAATTATAGACAAACATCTTAAAGGTAAAGGCTATAAGACCATCTCTAAACAGCTTGAAGTTCCTGTGACAACAGTGGCTCATATTATTCAGAAGTTCAAGACCCAACGGGACAGTAGCCAACCTCCCTGGACGTGGCCGCAAGAGGAAAATTGATGACAAATTGAAGAGACGGATCGTTCGAATTGTATCCAAAGAGCCCAGAACAACCTCCAAAGAAATTAAAGGTGAACTCCAAGGCCAAGGTACATCAGTGTCAGATCGCACCATTCGTCGTTGTTTGAGCCAAAGTGGACTTCATGGGAGACGACACCACTGCTGAAAAAAATCATAAAAAAGGGAGACTGGAATTTGCAAAAATGCATGTTGACAAGCCACAAAGCTTCTGGGAGAATGTCCTTTGGACAGATGAGACCAAACTGGAGCTTTTTGGTAAGGCACATCAACTCTATGTTCATAGACTCAAAAACCAAGCATACGAAGAAAAGAACACTGTCCCTACGGTGAAACATGGAGGAGGCTCAGTAATGTTTTGGGGCTGCTTTGCTGCATCTGGCACAGGGTGTCTTGAATGTGTGCAAGGTAAAATGAAATCTGAAGACTATCAAGGCATTCTGGAGAGAAATGTGCTGCCTAGTGTCAAAAAGCTTGGTCTCAGTCGCAGGTCATGGGTCTTCCAACAGGACAACGATCCAAAACACACAGCCAAAAACACCCAAGAATGGCTGAGAGAAAAGCGTTGGACTATTCTAAAGTGGCCTTCTATGAGCCCAGATCTGAATCCCATTGAACATCTGTGGAAGGAGCTGAAACATGCCATTTGGAGAAGACACCCATCAAACCTGAGACAACTGGAGCAGTTTGCTCATGAGGAGTGGGCCAAAATACCTGTTGACAGCTTCAGAACGCTCATTGACAAATACTGAAATCGTTTAATTGCAGTGATTGCCTCAAAAGGTTGTGCAACAAAATATTAAGTTATGGGTACCATCATTTTTGATAGATTTTTCTGCCTTTTGTTGTGAATAACTGGCCAAAAATAAAGGTAAAAAATGGCAGTACTGTCTCTTTTCCTGAAAAGGAATTCAAGCGTTTGTATTGTCATGTGTATTGCTTGAAGTACTTTGCAAAAGGTAGCAATGTCCCATCATGAGACAGAAAAAAAAAATCAAAACAAAATGAAATCAGTCTCCTGTATGGATGTTTTTTAAAATGATCATGCATGCCACATATCTGTTAAGATACAGAGAAGAATAAATGTTTGTAAGGAAACTATTGAATGTAAACAAAATTGGTTTGTTCAGAAGTAAATTGAAAGTGCAGCTTAACTGATCTCGTTCTTCAGTCCTTAAGCATCATGTGTCAGTGGGACACAGGGAGACAACACCCCTCTAACACTCCAGCCACCACCAGCAGTGCTGCACACACACAAGCGTCTCTCATACAACAGCGTTGTTTACATGGTAAACAACAGTCTGTAGCCTTTTCTCCCTCACTGTCTCTGCATCTGATCTTTACTTTGACTCAATCATCTTCCTCATCACGTTGGATTTCTCTGTGTTTATTGGCTGACATGTTGCAGGAAATCTGAGTCTGGTATTTTCGGTTGTTTCTGTGTCACGTTTCCCCTTTAGACTTTGCATACAACTTTATTATTAAAAAACACTGAGTTATTATGAAGCTCTCAGGGAAATTTAATACAGTATAGTATGTTGGATACAGTTGTTCAGTTAAGCACTGAAGTACTGCATAAATAAACAGAGATGTTTGCATTTCCCTCAGAGGGCTTGTTTTTTTTTTTAAACTTAATTTCTTCTGAAAAAACAAATACTAAATCACAGTGTCAACTTTTTTTTTAAATTGTTCACTGGTCAAGCTTCTTAAAAAATATATAGGAGCTATTTTGATGGCATAAATGCTTTCTACAAACCATTTCAGTGTGTCCTTGCCGGCCTAACAGAGAAAAAGCATCAACTCTAAAATCAATAATATGAAGGATAAACTTAACCCCAAGTCGCTGAGCACTGACACTGTTTGGGTTATGGGCAAGTCTCTCAAGCTCAGATAAAAAGAAAACCCCCAAGAAAGAATAAAAAGGACTTGAATTTTCCATTTGTAGGTCTGAAGTGTGCCACATGTGACCAGTTCACCTTGGCCTGAGAATAATGGACTTCTTTTGCCCTGGTGGTTCATAAGGAGACACATCAGAATCTAAAAATTCTAAACATTTATTTTTGCATTCATGAGAAATTAAAGTGTGACAGATGTTTGTATGAATCAGATTTGTAATTAATAAGAAAGGAATCACTTCAATCTATATCACACAGTCATGAAATAAGCATTTTTTAGCAAACACATTTTCTGCCTTGGTTTCCCCCTCTAGAGATGTATAATCCTATTCTTCCCTTCTACACTGATAATGAATAATTAATATTTGTAACTAAACCTCCAAAAACTCTGACATTCATCTTTTCCATCCTCTGTCCCAAAGGGACTGCTTTGTACTCCTTCCTTCTAGACTAGAGATTTGCTCTGACCCTGCCACACTTTCATTCTCTCCTCCTCCACATCAGCAGCATCTTCTTTGTCTTGTTTTTTTTGTTTCCTCCCTGAACACTGAAGGTTAATAGAGACCACTCTATTCTTTACTATAAAAACACTGCTCTGAATGGCTGTATTTGTTGTAGTGTGTTTGGCCAGATGCTTGGCAACCTGCCTCATGAATTCACTTTCTTTTTTTTTTTAACAAAATTGTGAGTAAAAAGTTATTACCCCCACTTTTAATCCCATGTTTATTTTCTATTTTCTGGTGCAAAAACTTGAAATCATGTTTTCATCGCAGGTTTCAGGATTAAGCCAATACAACGCGAGATGAACAACAGTAAATAGCTTATATCATGTCATAAAAATGTTTATAAAAATGATGCCTAAATGGAGAAAAAAATTTAAAAAAAAAGTCACATGGACCATACCAGTGGTTCTCAACTTTTTTTGAACAAAGACCCCCCTGAGCCACCATGATGCTCTCAACGTACGGAAGAAACGAAGCGTAGGAATCACCGGTGTGCCTCGGACACGTGACCGGCCTCAGACGAACCGGGAAGGAAGACAGGCTGGCTGCTGTTCCTGCGTAACGCTGCATCTCTCCATCAACCACAAAGAGAGAGGAAGAGGAGGAGAGCCGCTCCTGGATACCAGCGGAGCGTACGTTTAAACCTGCCCTATGCAACCGACCCTGGGTCATCAATCCAGTTCCACGGACCCCACAACGCCATCGATCGCTTCCAGAGCGATCCACATAAGAGGCTTTTGTGTCTGGGCAGAGCTTAGTTTAGTGTTGTTTGCAAACTCCTATTTCTTGTGTGTCGCACATGCTTAGAAACGGACCATCGGTGCCGCTGTAACTAAATTGCTTTGATGTTGTTGTTTTTTTTTTTTACTGCGAAAAGCAACTCGAATCTATGTTTCCCAGTTCAAAGATCAGAGTAGCTCTGTGAAGTGGCTTCACATCGCTGCATCTGTGGGGAAACGACAGAGTTGCTGTTGCTAATCGCTAGGAAATATTCTAGCTTTGTTGATTTTACTCTGTCCTTTTCTTTCTTTTTCTTCTACTAACCACTACGTTACAATTATCAGCAGGAGAAAACCCCTGCTTTGCCCTCCGCCATCTTGGTCGGGAAGCGGGGTTACCACATGATCTCATCCGCCATTTTGGAATCCTCCTCCACTACGAAGCCAACTTACTTTATCTCGTGTATATAAGTTGATACTCTTTTCCATTTAATGTTTATTTGCTTATGTTAGTCTAGTTGTCTTTTAGTTAGTAGATATCAGGATCTTGATTCAATTGTTTGTTCAGCTTAATACTTGTTAATAAATTCTGATATATTCTAATGAGAGAAGTTGTTTGTGGCTATTTTACACAGTTTTGTAACATTTGTTGGTTAAAGAGGTCTGTGCTCGGACTCACACCTTCTCTGTTGCTCTATAGCGCCACACCTGGTCACAGGCTGGCACGCATAAAACAACAGCCATTTTGAGACTGATTGTGACGTTTAGTCTTTGTTTCCTGATTTATCAAGTGGTGCCCCGTTTCAATTTATTAACTTTGTTAATACCTTTCTGGTTATTAACAGCTATCTCTTAAGACAGTTGGTAATAACCCCCTTTATAACTAAACGAGCACATTATATGCACAACATAATTGGTGCACGGTGAGAGACTTTAAGATACGATTATGTTGAGTACCTTATAGGCACAACAAGTTATTACCTAAGTTCAGGGAGCTATGCGGCCATTCTCTTTTAGCACAGCTCTTGACACAGCATTTTAACTGGATTAAGATCTGTACTTTGACTAGGCCGGATGTAGTGCTGGGCAATATGACGATACATATCGTGGGGACAATATAAAAGTGTATATCGTGCCATTTATCTTCTATCGTTTCAATTGTTTCTAACCTAATTTTATCAATTATTACAGCAAATATGTAATTAAATAACCTGCAACGATAAATTTGATAGAAACATATCTACTTCTACAAAGTAGCCTTTTATTTTTGCACTTTTATTCATGGTTAATGCCTTAAACAGAGTTCTCTTCAACCCTGATGTTTACTTTAGACACTTTATATTGGTTTGCAAACTTTGCACTACAAGGTTACAGATTTCAGAAAGTTGAAAAATAATTTGTGTTTATTTTTTATAGCTGAACTTCAGTGCAAAAATGTGTTTTTCTTCTCAGAAAATGTTGTGCACTTTTAAAAAAATGTGAAAGCTACTGTACCTCTGTACCTACCTGTTTTTGCTGCACTAAAATGTATGTTTGTGACAGTTCAGCTAAATGTCCTTTCAAAATAAAATTGAAAAGTAAGCAATGAAATTTTTGTCAAACTTTTCAGAGAATAACTGAAAACATATTTTATTATGGTATATCGTGATATATATCGTTATCGTGATATAAAATAGTCCATATCGTGATATATGATTATTTCCATATCGCCCAGTACTAGCCGGGTGGATGGATGGATGGATGGATAGATGGATGGATAACCAAGAGCAGTTGGAAGAGGGAGTCTCAGTACGGCTGGTGTGGTTTGTTTGTGGTGTGAAAGCTCCAGACCTTGGGCCGACCCAACTAAAGGGTGTACAAAACATGTTTGAGTGAAAGAGGCTTCCATAGTCCACTGGACAGCGCACTGTCGGTTGTGAAGAAGAACGCAAACATGACACGTTTAGAGTGGTACAAATAAAACAGAGAAAAATGGCCAACTCTGAGTCAACAACACGTAGCTGTTGTGTCATCACACTTTTCAGCTCTTCACTTCAGGCCAATTGTCATAGAAACCTGATGCTTTGCCAAAACTGCTATTGACCAATGACACTTGACCATGTCACATGACATTTGGTTTGGTGTTTGGGCTACCGTGAAAACATTATGTGAACATGAACACTTACTAACTGAATGTTACAATGTAATTTGGTGCGAAAACATCCTTAAGGTGCAAGACAGTTCTAAAGCCTTGACTCTTTTATTTTCAATCACTATGATGTAGTTTCTGGTGTGCTTTGGATTAGTGATGTGAGAGTCCTGACCGAGTCTTTCAAAATGCAAGAGTCATTTTACTGACTCATCAGTCATGATTCCTTGTCTCTATTAACTTGTTCAGTCATTTCTTGTTAAGTCTTGTTAGCTAATTGCATAGAAGAGACCACATCAATATTGTGTGACTACTGTTCTAAATGCATTCTGTAAATATGTCAAGGTGATTACCAAGCAGCAGCCATCCCACTTACAGATTGAAACCTCATGCGGGAAGTATGTTTTGTTGCAGTTTCTCCACTAACCACAAGCTGTTGGCTCCAAAATAGAGCAAATCCCCATTGACTTCCGAGTTAAAAGGGCCTAGCTTTGCAGGAGAATTGCTGAAGAGTCTGACTGAAGGAGCATGCTGAACTGACCTGTGCTGAACCCCAGTAGCATGAGGATGTTTGGGAAAAATGGAAAGAAATGAATATAAAGTAATATTAATGATCATCCAGGGTTAGCAGAAGCTAAGCCATTTATAAACAGCTGTATGTTAGTAGCTACCAGCTGACTACCTGAATATACTGAAAGACCATACTGAATCCATCCATGGATTTTTTGCTTCCCTGATGGCAGATCCCAAGATAACATTGCCAGGATTCATTGGGCTAAATTGTGAAGGAGTGGTTCAGAGAGCACTTTGTGCCGTGGTCCGACTCTCCCATCATCAATACAAGATCTTGGCGAAAAATTAATGCAACTCTGAAAGAAAATAAATGTTGTGACATTGCAGAAGCTTATTGCAATGATACCACAGCAAAGGCGTGTTGCAATCAAAGCTAGAGTGCCCCCCCCTTTTTTTCCTAACAGGCAAAGTGTGTATATGCCGCATTATTACACCAAAATACTAGTCGCATCTGTCAAAAAATATGTCATGAAGACCGTGTGTGTGTGTTTATATATATATATATATATATATATATATATATATATATATATATATATATATATATATATATATGTATATGACTTCTTTAGGATCAATTGTCAAAGAATTTTTACCTCATAAGTTGTTTCATTTATCATTTTGCTCACAAATAAGATACTCACAAACACAAAATATGATTTTTTCTTAACTCAAGCAAGTGGGAGGATGAATTTGACTTTAGTATGGTTTGATGTTTGATTTGGGTCAAAAACATTGCAGAGAGGAACTTTGGAAGTTGAGACAGTGTGGGGGAAATGACTCTGGGGAGGAATCTTAGATTTATTGCCCCCCTTGTGGTTCCCGTAATGATGGAGAAGGAAGAAGGAGAAGCGGGGAGAGGTCGAGATGTGGGAGTGATATATTTGAGAATTGATGAAATTTGAAAGAAAAAAAAATTGGAAAGGAAAATAAAGTTGTCTTTATTTGTAATTAAAATATTTATGAATAGCTCTCTGTACAGAATGGGTTCTTTCATTGCTCCTCTGCAGGGAAGGGTTCTGTTAACATTCAGTTTTTCACTATTTTTATATTTGAGGACTAATACATATGTTAAAATCCATCATAAAACAACAGAAAATTACATTTTGGGGTAAAAATTATATCCATGGTTAAAATCTAACTTTAATTTGCCTGTAGTCTGTTTTTTTCTTTGGAAATTAGTTTTCCAAAACAGAACCCAAGGCTGCTCAGTTCCTCATGATGTACTTGCCAGGAAAGAAGCGCCACAAATTGCTCTTTTGCATGTAGAAGAAAAAGAGAAAAACTGTTAACAATTAACTTTTCCATAGCTGTTTTAACACACACTCATCATCAAATTTCAGAGTATCATTATATGTTTCTTTGTTTTTTGTTTGTTTGTTTTTAATGTGTTGTCTTTTTTATGTTAATACAATTTGTTTTTCAGTCTTGTAGTAGAAATCCTTGGTGAATAAACTAACGTTTATTTTAACATTAGCTTCCAGGAACTGAATTTAACATATTAGTAATCCAGTTTTCTTATTTTAGCTATTTTATACTCACTGACATTTTTATCTTTGGCGCTGATGGAGAATAAACGCCTCCAATAACGCCTCCAAGAAGCTTAACACAAATGTTGCTCTGCATGAAACACATCTGTCTGAATCCCTGAGTATTTTCATCATCATTCACTGCAAAATTATAATGCATACATTAAAATTGTATGAGGCTATTGATTCATTTTCTGTTATTTTCCAAACTCTCATATGATTAAGACACAGATGGAATTAATTGCATTTTCATGCACACTACTGGTAATATCAAATCGTGCTCTTTCAACTGATTTTGCATCTGCATCTTTTGCATCTGTCACTACTTTAGCTCAGATCTGACAAGTAATTTGGATCCCTCTGTATGAGACAACACTGACACTCTTTCAGTGAAACAGGAGTGACTACAAATAAATACAAGTGAAGTTGAACGTTAACGGAAGTTAATGCTGTTAAAGGTTAACAGCATTGATTTTATTTATACCTTGGACATTCTGACATGTGGAGTTTTCATTTTTTTGATGTTTGTATCCATCTGAGGTTGAAGTCATGGATTCTAATTTTGTCAACCTGGATCCTTCTTGTTTTTTCTTTTTTGTTTTTTTTATTGTTTGTTTGTTTGTTTTGTTCTGTTTTGATATGTTTTTTTTTTTCCACATTTCATTGAAAAGACTATTTCAAAGAGGGTTTTGGTCTTGACAGCTTAATATCCCCATTAATGATAACTGAGTTCATGGTGTACTTATACCCTGTCAGATATTTCCTTTGCATGGCACCTTTTGACAGTCTCCAAGCTTCACAAACAAACAATAGTCCACAAATCAGTGATGCCATGGTGACCACATCAATATTTTTCTGCCATCTATGACTGCACTCAGTGAAGCTAATGCTCTACATTTTTCATAAATACAATGAATTGAGTTTCCCTTCAAAATGAACAAAAACAAGCAAGTGTGATTAAGCAGTTTGTCATAGTAATGCATTTATCAGGCCCAAGCAGATAAGTCTAAAACTGTCAATGATGTGAACTGATCCTGTGCAGTTTCATTTATAATTCATTTTCATAAATGTAGAATGTAAGCTTTCCTCTTTTATATAACAGTAAAGGCAAAACTGACACAAATTTGAACAGTTGTTCAGGTGTCATTGCATTGAGTAGACTGCAACAACATCAGACACTCTTCTGATGGTGTCTCTATGCCTCTGCTTCATTTTTCCAACAGGAGATCGTCCTTGTGCTGTTCTTCGGTGTGGAATATTTTGTCCGTCTTTGGTCAGCAGGCTGCCGCAGTAAATATGTTGGCATCTGGGGCCGACTACGCTTTGCCAGGAAGCCAATATCTATTATAGGTGGATAACACAAGCCCAATGCTTTCACATATGCACACACATTCACAGATGCAGAATAAACTCCCCACCCACTCACATAACATTTGAACAACAATGGTAATATACCCTGAGCTTCGTCCCAAATTGAGGTATATAAGACTAATTCAGCATGAAATTAAAACTGTCAGTGCCATATTTTTGTTTCCCTCTTCAGTTTTTATTTGTTAAATTGAAGCCTCCAGGTAGATATATTTTTGAATATGTCGCTGTGAAAATTAAATCATTAATACTGTTTGTAACCATTCCCACCTAAGGTGATTAACGAAATCATTTTGAAATGAAAACCAGCAAACTTTTCCGCAAAGGACCTTTTCCTGCTTTAAAATTTTTCCATTCAAAAAAAGACTTGTTTTTGCCTTTCCGACAGTTGCAGTGTTTGTGATAGCATTCAAATTATTCATATCAATGTTATATTGATGCTGAAAGTTGAATTCTCCATTAACACAGATCTGATAGTAGTGGTTGCCTCAATAATTGTGCTCTCAGTGGGATCCAAGGGGCAGGTCTTCGCCACCTCCGCTGTAAGGTAAGAGGTACTGCGTGTGCAGGTAGAAAATCTATTAAACAGTATTGTGCTTGCATGTGCTTGCTTTTTCATGTGTTCAATATCAACATGTAAACACGTGTCATTTTTCAGAGGGATTCGCTTCCTGCAGGGGGGGGGGGGGGGGGGGGGGGGGGGGGGGGGGGGGGGGGGGAGGGGGGGGGGGGGGGGGGGGGGTGCATATGTATAAAAAAAAAAAAAAAAAAAAAAAAAAAAAAAAAAAAAAAAAAACAAAAAAAAAAAAAAAAAAAAAAAAAAAAAAACAGGCTCCATGTTGGGGGGGGGGGGGGGGGGGGGGGGGGGGGGGGGGGGGGGGGACAGGCAGGGAGGAACCTGGCGTCTCCTTGGCTCCGTTGTTTTCATTCATCGGCAGGTATGTAATCACAGCTTCAAATACACATAACATTTCAATTTCACAATCATCACCCCCACCTGGGCTTCAGGTTTTTATTAGTGAGCAGCCGTCTCTCTGCCTGGGGACTAATAGCCTCTATTTATCATTTATTATTTTCCATGGCAATGCAGTACAAATGAAGGGTGTTTGCAATGAAATACAACCTTCAGCAAGAAAAAGTACACTGTGCACTACAGTATTTATGTCATGGATGCATTTGCTAGAGAGCATTATCTCTTCCTCCAGGATGTCATTCAGCTGAGACACAGAGGTGGTTGTGATTATCCCCAGCGCCATTGGTAGTTGTTTTTAATGTCCGCGTAAAAATGTGAGAGGTGAGCAGGCCGTCAAAGATTTATACCTATCCACTACAACCCGCTGTGCTTTCTTTTCTTGGCCTTGGCTGATGAACATATTCTGTAGCTCCCAGCTGAAGAAGGCCATCAACAGTCAGCTACAAAGAGACTACATTTGTGTGCAGGGAAACTGATTTCTGACCTGCTGTGGAAGTACAATTTAGGATGTGAAGAAAGGCATAATCTGTCACAGCTGACAGCACCAGATGGGGATTTCTTGTTGATCTGTTATAATTTATTTTCTGATGAACCTCCCTATGTTGTTACTATGCACAATGTAATATGTGATCCCTTTTTAATTAATTTAAAAGTGCAACATCAGCAAGGACTGCTAATATATTTTTTTATTTAGTTTATAGTATATGCACAAGGTTTGGTTTTCAAACTTCATATACAATAAGTCTGTAAATCAGAACTTCATCTTCTTAGCTGATCTTGTGAGACAACTCTACAGGTATAATCATTGTAGGTTACAGTCATGCATGGTGCATACTCGTTGATATTGTTGATGGTGTGTTCATGTAATAGGGAATTATATGAACAACAAACAGAAAGGTGTGCTGTAACCTAACCTGATAGCATAGTGAGAATATATGAGTCATTTTAATCCCTGAACCATGGAGGAAACTTTGGTGCATAACCCTTACTAAGAGGTTTTGATCCATAAATTGTGAATAAAACCGAGAAAGAGGGCATAAATAACACAAGCAAGATAAAACAGTTGTATTGTGGTCTTGATCTGGAGTCCCATGGCTGAAAGCACTCTGTATACTGGTTTCATCCATCCCAACACCATTCCACTTTCTTTATATTATGGTGTCTTGTGGAAGTAAATACAACATAGTGATAGTTCCATCGATAAGGATGAGTGAGAGCAGCTTGTTAGCGGGGTAGCGTAGGTACTCACTTGTCCACAGGTGCGGGAAGAAATAAACACAATTCTATACAATAGCAATGATGTTGGATATCTGTCTGAGATCCCTTTTACAGGCTGAAACACTGGGAGTTGCGAATGATTCAAAATATGAGTTAAAGAATTCAAATAATTTATATGACAGATGTACTGTATACTTTTTTTGTTTTGTACTCTTGAACAATCTAATTTATATTTCTTATTTTTGTAACCAGCATCCAAGCTAACCATCACAACAGGATGGGGCTTCAATTCACATTATTTGTCCTGCACTATTAATACACGGTACATGTTTGCCAAGTAATCAGGCTAGTGGGGCATCACTGGCCAGCACTCATGCAGACTGTCTGAGGGTTTCAGCATCCATTTCCACTCACACACTGGTTTAGTTGGCGTGCACCTTAATACAGTGCATCCTTCACATCAGTGACGTGCGGTGAGATTCATGGCTGGTGAGGCACTGACTTCATCAGTCAGATTTAAAAGCATATTAACGCTCCAGTACAACTTATTCACCATTTGATTGGCAGCAGTTAACTGTTTATGTTTAAAACCTCCTATTGTCATTCAGATATAAATGCTTTACACATACAAACTGTAGCGCACAAAAAAGCACATTTAATTTTAAAAAAAGTTATTATGGTCTTACCTTTACTTATAAATGAAGTCCATGTGCCGCTCCTGGTAAAAGCGGCGCATGAAGAAGAATCCCTGTGATCACTAGTGCCCCCTAACGTGAGGCAGGAGAAGTGCGTGCCTCACCCCGTGCCTCTTCTCAGCCGTTTTATGATCGCGCCGGCACAAGAAACACATTACACACGTATAGTTGCTGTTCATTATATAAATCAGCTAAACTATGGAAACTTATTTCATATAGCAAACGTGTTTGAACATTTTAATAGTGACATACAAAGAGACGGCGATCTGGTCTCACTACATAGCATGGCAGCACAGTTAGCTGAGTCATTGTGCAGTCCATGGTGAGGATCAGCGGGGTGCTGCCTCACCGCCCGCATCTTCTCAGTATCTGAATGGTCAATGTGAAAATTCGGCGATTTTGAATAAAAAATTATCTAAAAATGGTGAAGTTAAATGGAAGATTACTTTATAGTACAAATCAATTGATAAATATTAATATATATATTTTTTTTTCATTTCTTTCTTTCCATGATGGCAGGTGAGGCACGGCCTCCCCTGCCTCGCCTCACTGCACGTCACTGCTTCACACATAGACACAACTATAGTCTATAGCAGTGGTTCTCAAGTGGTGGGTCGCAGACCCAAAAGTAGGTCGCAGACCCATTTTCAGTGGGTCGTGGGCCTTTGCCTGGGGAAGGAAATGCTAAAAAAAAAAAAAAATGCGTGTCATTTATACTCCTTAACAGTAGATGGCGATAATCCCCTGTAATGTGAGTTGACACCCGCCAGTTCACACCATAGAAAAAGACCTGCAAAGTTTGTTTACATATGTTGAGCATGGTGAATATGGATTTTCTTATCTTGAAGACAAAGGTCAGTGAGTCGTTATTCAGCTAAAACTATATATTTTGAGTTCTTTTTGAAACTACTGCTCAGTGGTTGCACTGTTTTATTTCATGTTTGTGCATAAAAGCACTGTTGAGTCTTAAAAAGTTACTGAAATGTTGTGATTGTTATGTCAGCTTTATGATTAATGCTTAAAGAAGTGACTAGATAGTTTTAATAGGAAATTGGTCTATATTCAGGAAGTGGGTACTCAGCAAATGCTACATATTTGAGTTCTTTTTGAAACTACTGATCAGTGGTTGCACTTTTTTATTTAATGTTTGTGCATGTTGAGTCTGTTAAAAAAGGCTGAAGTTACTGAAGTGAAGTGTTTTGGATTTAATTAAAATGCAGCTAACTGAGCATCAAAGGGAATATTTCCCACTTGAATTCATTTTGGTTTTAAGCCATTTTGGTTTTTGCAGTTTTGGTTCTCAAATAAACTTTTTTTTTGTGTTGGCATTCTGTGATATTCTATTTTACTATCTCCGATTCAAACTGCAGGATCTGTTCATTCAATTAATTTGAGAAGTTGGAAATTTTCCTTGATTTGGGTCACGGCTTGTCATTAAGGGTGATAGTGGGTCCTGAAGCCAGACTAGTTGAGAACCACTGGTCTAAAGGGAGAAGGTGAGTGGGAGACTGACTCTTAGAGAGACCTGATTAAAGGAATCAGCTGTTAAAATGTTTTCCATACCGAAGAGCTTTGACAACTACAGTCTTTGTATTAATGTTTTTATTTATTTTTCATTTAACGTTTTGGCACGGGTGCCCTTCATAACTGAAAGAATGCAGACAGGAAAGCAGGGCAGAGAGCAAGCAAAGACTTGCAGCGAAAGGCAACGGGCCAGGACCTGAACCTCCAGGCCGGCTGCATTAGGACTGCTCAACCAGCTGAGCAATCAGATTCCCCGACTTTCAACACTGCAACAGATGCGGGTATAATGTAATCATCAACTCCCCTACAACTCTGACAGTTACACGGTAAAATACTGTGTTTCTACTCAGTTGGGCTGGACTCAAATATCTGATATTCGTTCTTTAGGTAGACATCTGGTTTTCCAGTGTTGAAAAGTGAAATGATTATATAATGTAATAAATGTGTTATTATTATAAATTTATAATACTGTAACACCCCTTCCCACCCACACCCCTCCTTCCTACATCAGACTGAAACTCCAAATATCCATTGAGAGCTACATGTCTATGCCAGCCCTAGTACTCATACACCTATCTTCACTTAAATTGAATTCAGTTTATCTTTTTAAAAAAAAAAAAAAAATTTCAGATATCATTTCCTGCAACATTTGTCAGATATTTAGCTTTTTGTTGTTGTTCTTGCACCATTACGTAACCCAGGTATTGTGTTCAGCACATGCAATTTGAGCACTTGCTAGTTAACAGCTGGAGTTATGCTTTGTTCTTTCCTTTTTTTTGTTGTTTTTCATTTTAGGAAATGAAGTTTAAATTACCCAGTCACTGTCCAGTCTTTGTGTGATAAGAGCATTTGAATCACAGTGGGTAGCATTCGAATGAACACAACTTGTAACCAGGTGTTTCTGACTTATTCACTGGCAGACACGTGTTGGCAGCACATGTTGCTTGAATGAGTTTGTCGGGTCACAGCAGCAGCTACATATCTCCTGAGCCTTAGATAGCTACTCAACGAAAGTCTACCAGCGGAAGTTATTTCTTAAAGCTGTTATATCCAAGAAATATTCATTTATATGTTTCAAGCAGTTGCGACATGCAAATGTGCAGCTGTTCACTGTTGAAGGGCTGTAAGAAAAACTATTTACAGTGGTGTAAGGATAGCCTAAATGTAAGCAATTATAGCAGAGTTAAACCTGGTAAGAAACAGAATTTCATTCATTAGGACGATGGTTTGATTAAGTACAAGTGCTGTGATATTCTGAGTGGTGAAACACTTTAAATCAGTGCATTTAAATCCTTTCCTACTGTCAGACAGAACAGGAGCCAGGACCAATTAGACCTGCTGGGAAAGTCATAGGGAGCTGGGTATTGCAACTGTAATAAGACAGTTTGTAATTATTTCAGATGCTGTCTGGTTTTCAGACTAATGTGGAGTAAACAACAAGAGGGCATGGTTACTGCTGTGTGCACAATGTCTCTTTCATTTTGATCTTTTTTGTGTGCAGAGGCGGTGACTAGTTTTCCACTCAACAAGCTTTTTCGTTCGATACAGTGCAGTGCCAGGCTAGTTATCTTCTTCATCTGTCCATCTCTTCCATTTATCCAATCTTACAGCAGAACATGAAATAGCTACATTGGTCCACAGTGCATAGTACTGCAGTTTCACAAAAAAACCTTGATAGTGACCACAACAACATCAACCCTTGATATGTCACTACATGAAGACTGACCATTTTCAAAGTTAATTATTCTACTAGCACATACTGATTTTGCAAAAATGTATGCAGCACACAGTATGTATAGTTTTAGAATAGGAAAAAAAAAAAAACCCAGATGGTGTGCTACAACTGAGCAGTCTACCAGTCGAGACTACCAGAGGTAATGCGGCCTGACTTCCAATTTTTAAACAGCTTTTACGGATGCGTACCATGTACTACAGTACATACCATGTACTGGACAACAGCTGACGTACAAATATACTGGTATATAGCTCAGACTGAGTTGTACTCACAGCACACAAAGCTGTTAAATAAATGGTCATTGACACTACAGTTCTTGCTTGAGACCAAGTATGCTTGGTCCAAAGTTAGCAGACAAATGAGCTTCAAAAATTATTAAAAATGTACAAATTACTTACTCTGTTTGACCATGAGCACATTTACCCCACTTCTGAAATGAATTCAGGTCCCTTAACTGTCATACACTGCACCCAGAGACAGCACTGCAGACTACTACAGCAGGGATGGTAGTTGACTAACCCACAGGCATTTGAGGCAAGCATTAATTTCTGAGACACATAGTTCACTATTTGTGTTGGAATATTGGAGCCACCAGTACACAGAGCACGCTGTGAAAATACTGTATATATGTGTGTGTGTGTTTCTTTTTATCTAGAGGCCACAATTTAATTCAAGAGCCCACACATAAATTGTTGTAATTGGCATGGGTGTCGTTTATAAACTTATAATGGCTTAGTTGCTGATATTTAAGGGCTGCAGCTCCAACTGGTACTGGTGTAAACATGGCACTCAAAGAGACACTGTAATTTTCACTGAATGAAAATTCATCTCCATGTGAGATGCAGCAGAGTCATTTTACAAGTCGAGCTGGCAGCTCACACTCTCAGTCCTGCTGTGTAGGACTGACTCCTGCAGTATGATCAAAAATAATTTCAAATCTGGTATCACAGGGGACTCGGGGAAATCACAAGAGACTAGAACTGCTTTATTTTGCTTGAAAGCAAATTGGTCTCACTTTGGAGTTGAAATTAGGTTTAAGATCATCCCATACACTACACATATGTATATACTAATGCGTATGCACTCGTTTCCTACGCTTTTGTGCTTTTTGTTTTTTGATTTTAGAAACCGCCTGATCTTGCTCATGGCTCTTTATCAATCATCTTGGCTAACATATAAACCATCTGAGGTTGCATTTACCCATTTCTATGACCTGGTAAGGACTGAAGCATAGATGTAGCAAATTAGAATATAGAAATAATAGTCTCTTGATTGACTCTGAGATTAAAAAGATTTCTGTGTTGATATTTGAGTCAATATCAACAGTTTAATGAGTGAAAACCGTCAAGATTTTAGTACATTTTGATGTAGAAATGCATTTTACTCTGGATTTCTTGATGTCCAGGAATGATCAAAATAATCAAATTTCAGAAATCTGTTCAGGTGTTTTCACTTTAGATGAAGTGATCCTGAAACTCAATAACGGTATAACAGCTTGTATAATTATTGCAGCTTTCGCCTAAAAGTTCATGAATGATATGAGGTAACACAGACAGAAGGATGCTGGAAGAGGTTTTTAATCATATTCACGCACTCACATGAATATTCACATCCAAATGTTATATCATTAACAAACATCCTCATTAGATAGCAAGCGGTTAACTCATAAACACATATAATTAACTGTCAGTTTCAGTCAGGTATGAGGGTGTAGCTTATAGATAGGCAAATATGGTCTTTGAAACGATCTCTCTATTTGTTACTCAAGTTGCAATATGTAACATGGTTATGCATGTATATTTCAGGAGCTGATCACGACCCTATACATTGGATTTCTGAGCCTGATCTTCTCCTCGTACTTTGTCTACCTGGCAGAGAAAGATGCAGTCGACGACAGTGGCAACACTGAGTTTCGGAAACTATGCTGATGCTTTGTGGTGGGGAGTGGTAAGACTGTACACAAAATTACATAAACCTTATGTGCATGTATATGCATAAATCTGTACATCAACCTGAGTAAATCTCTGTTTGATGACATGCTGTCATTTTAATTGTGTTAAGAAAAAAACAAAAGAAAACTAGATATCCCATGTTCAGATTCTAAAATGATCTAGCTTATTGCTTATCTATCTTCTGATGCCTCTGTGCAACTTGTTTGTTCTAAACTGGGCGGCAAGTGTTATTCGTAGGAGATTATCACTTGCTATGTAAGGGCTGTACTTTTTTATGATCAGTGTTTCATTGAGGGAACAAAATCATAGCCAAACCTCCTGGAGAATATATAGGAAAAGACATTGCCACTTTAGGCTTTTATGACACAGTGCCAGTGCCTGTGCACAGTTGGGATAGGCTCCAGCTCACGCTGAGCACGATGAACCAGGTATACAAACATAAATAAACACTTATTTTATGCGCAAAATGTAACCAGCCGACTACAGTGTGAATATGACGTGTAAAGGCCCATTTATATTCTACGTTTGAAACAGATGCTGAGACAGACAGAGCCTGTTGTCCTGTGTTGATTTCCACCGTGTTTTGATGCTTAGTACTACAGATGAAATGGAGCAATACAACCAGAAGTCGTGGGTGATAGTGAACTTAGTGAGTCAATTGTTCAAAAAAATGAAAATGAAGATTTTTTTTTTGAGAAGCAGGTGTGCAAGCTTGTCTGACGTTATATACATTTACAACCTGAATTCCAGGAAAAGGTGGGGTGCTTTTTTTTTTGTTTAAATTTGAATAAAATGAAAACCTAAAGACTTCCAAATCACATGAGCCAATATTTTATTCATGAGAACATAGACGACACAACACATGTTTAAACTGAGAAAATTTACAATTTTATGCGCAAAATAGAACTCTTTTCAAATGTGATACCTGCTACAGGTCTCTAAATAGTTGGATCAGGGGCATGTTTTCCATGGTGGAGCATCTCCTCTTCTTTTCAAAACATTTTGAAGACATCTGGGCATCGAGGTTATGAGTTTCTAGAGTTTTGGTGTTGAATTTTGTCCCATTTTTGCCTGATTTAGGTTACCGGTTCAGAGTTTAGGTTAGGTTAGAGTTCATGGTCGTCTTTGTTGTATTTTTCATTTAATGATGTGTCAAATGTTCTCTAGAGGTTAATGATCTGGACTGCAGTCAGGCCAGTTCAGCACCTGAACTCCTTGTAATGCAATGTAAACATCATGGTCTATAAGATCATTTCTGATATTATGTTCTGGCCATGGTCCTTTTATCTAACTGGGTTTCTCCTGTGTTTCTCCCTTCATGGATGCCTGCAGGTGGTTTGTCATATGTTTTGTCTAGCATGTTCCAGCCTTCTGTTTAAATCACTTGGTTGACTAATATTCTCTGTCATTCTGCATTGACTGCTGAGGTTTAAGGTATGACCTCTTTTGAATGCAAATGGTTATTAAATTCACTAAATTCCAGTCATAGACAAGTCATGTTATTTAACTTCATTCACCATCTTACTCAGATCTTTTATTCACCAAGTGGTTAAAGTAGGGCTGGGCAAGTTAACACATTGGAGTCATATTCTCAAAAATGGGAGTCATTTTATAATCGAGGACGAGACTTTCTGTTTTCATTACACATCAGTGCCACTAGATAAAGCTGCACTGAAGTAACCAGTTTTTTTTTCTCCCTTCTTTTTGGCATCTGTTCCAGCAGCTGCACAGTTCATGTGCCAAAAATCATCCCTGGTGAAAGGATTGTTACTGATATTCCTCTTATGTTATGAAATTTATCCCTGAGGACTGTGAACTCTGCTTAGCATACGCACTATAAACACAAGAAAGAAATGTCTTTTTTTTGATGGATTGTTTTTCTACACAAAAAGACACATAAGTTGTAAATACAGAAACCTGCACTATTATGTTTTTATTTATTTCAGTGACTTGATTGGATTTTTGCAATTTGAGATCATTTAATATTGTTAGAAATAATTTACCATTAAAAAACTTAGCTGTTCCTGACATTTCATTATTAACATTTTCTAAATATAGGGACTTTATTTCCTCATCTTGCCAAAAGCGAGACTTTCCAAAAATCATTCACGTCTTCTCAGTTGCATTTTAGAAAGTGAGAGGTTAAACGTCGACTATTTTATCTGTACTTCTGCTTTTACAGTAAGAGTTGTGTAAAACCCTTGGGCAGATCCAGTGAGCTGCTAATATAGAACAAACAAGTAGCGAAGAGAATATTGGATGAAATTCAGCTCCTCAGAAACATCAGGGACTCTGATATTAAAAACACTATTGCCCAGTAGAGTTAACAACTTTTTTCTTTTTTTTTTTTTTTTTTTTTTTTTTTAGCAAATATTGACACATAATATACCACACACATGCAGGGAGTCTGTTTTGGGTACAACCAGTGCATGAAGTGGTTATTGACTAAAGAGGTGAAAAGATCAGTGTTCCTGTCTTCAAAGTGACTGCGAGGGATTGGGAATTTATCCAAAGTTTTTCTTTTGTTTCATGTTTCTTAGTATCTTAACCAGAAAAATTACATATTGTTTGAACAATAAAATTAAGCTGTGATGGCAGCATGTTTTTACTTGGTCTTAAATGTTGTACTTTCACAGCTTCCTATTGATCAATTGGCCTCATGATATTAAGGTAAGCTAAGCATGTACCTGTAGTGTCTTTGCAGATGCCTTTATTTCTCATTGGGTTGAACTATGACTTTTACATATTACCAGTTCAATATGTTGGTAATGTGAGGTTAAAAATTAACCGGATGCCTCATACCACATGTAAAATTTGTGTACAACTGAATCCTTTCAATGCACAGTTAACCTTCTGACTGTGCAGGTGCTTTGATTAATGAAACATTTCACTTTAATATCTATGTTCTTCTGTTTCTAAGGTGACAGTGACTACTATTGGCTATGGAGACAAAGTGCCACAGACCTGGATTGGAAAAACCATTGCATCCTGTTTCTCAGTATTTGCCATCTCCTTCTTTGCTCTGCCTGCAGTAAGTGGAAAAGGATTTTATTATTAACTGACTCAGAGTGTCTTCCAAAATCAATGTTGTTGTTATTTGGAGTCAAAGGTTATGAGAATCAGACAAGAGGAAGAAGCACTTTGTTGTTTGCCAAAGGTAGGGATCTTTTAGAAAAGTGCCTCTGTAAGGCCATGTGTCCACTGTACCACAAAAAAAAAAAAAAATTGCATGAAGATGCATTGCTTCCCCTATTTTGGCACATAGAGGTGTGAAGTGGAGGCATGTACTTTAAATTTTTACATGAAATGCACACATATAAACAACAAATGTAACCAGATAACCCTAGCAAACCAAAGTAGCTCTGATCTCAACCTCTGCCACCTTCCTCCAAGCCTCATTCCTTTGCTTACTGTCTCATCAAGCAGGTAGTAAGGGGTCAGAAAACAAGTGGGAAACCTGCCACAGCCACCATCAGCTTCTCCTCCTTGGATTTTAATGTGAAATAAAGTTTCTGGTACAGCCACTAGACCAACAGACAGAGTGAGAAACTGCTTATCAAATGCAGTGATGTACTTTAATTGCATAATGCCCTCATAATTTAAACTTTATTTGCATAAAGTAGGGTCAAGCTCCACTTTATTCAGGCTGTGCCTGGACGCTCTGCCTTCCCGAGATGCTTTGCATAGACTTTGACCAAGCTGCCTCATTTTCCATGGACAATGAGTAGGATTTGTGCAAAGCAAACAATCCATTGGGTATAGAAGACACCAGCCATAAGTCACACTAACCACACTATCTGAAAAGTAAAAAAAAAATACAACAACTGCAGTGAATTGTAAACACTGTAAGGTTTTGTAGTTAGTTTTGTAGTTAGATACAAATAAAAAAAATGGGTATCTGAATCATGGGTGGGTTCATTTGTTGAATTAACAAAAGTATAAGGTATAATAATTAAAATATGCTCAGTTTGTTGCATTGGCCTTAATTATGCTGAAAAGAGAGCTGATTACTACAAACTAACAAAAACAGCATATCGGTCTGTCAGTGATGTATTGCCTTCTGTACTAACACATGAAGACAGGATAACAGCCATGAGTCAAAACAATTTGCATGCGACTCACAGGTGTTGGCTGTCACTCCGTCATAGACTCCCAGGCATGTCAGTCAAGCCAGTAATGCTCTCAACATTTTTCTCTTTGATCACCAGCATGTGGATGAGGAGGAATGCAGCTCAGGGGAAAATGTATTGACTTTGTATTTCAAAACAGAAACCGACTATATTTTAACTGGTATATAAGACATTCAGAAATGTTTTGGAGCAGTTCTGCAATTTCTTTACCTTCCAGAAATGGTGGCTACCACTATCTTTGTGGAAGACTTTAGTAAACCGCAGAGCCACATACTGTGTCAAATCAACTTTTAAAAGATCTTTGGAGTGTCTTATATATTGGGAACCTGCATAATTGTGTGCCTCAAAGGAAATTCCCAGAACTGCTAAACCTGGGTCCGACTGACCCATTATACTGCTGTTCCTTTTAATTGTTCGAAAAGGAACAACATATTTTTACATCTGGTATAATACTGAGTGAAAACACGATGAGAAGAAACCCAATAGTTTTTGCCATTAACATGCTTCTTCGTTTCCTTTTTTCGCTGTTCCTTTCAGGGGTCGCCCCAGCGAATCATTTGCCTCCATCTAACTCTATCCTCGGCTTCCTTTTGTCACATCAACTAACTTCACGTCCTATTTCACAACATTCATAAATCTCCTGTTTGGTCTTCCTCTAGGCCTCCTGCCTGGCATTTCCAACCTCAGCATCCTTCAACAGATAATATTCACTATCCCTCCTCTGTACATGTCCAACCCATCTTAGTCTGGTCTCTGTGATTTTCGCTCCAAAACATCTAATAAACGGTGCTCCTCTAATTACAGACAGGGTGGATAGGGCACCAGCATTCTCTTCTTGAATCCTCCTCATGATGGCTGCAGAGGCTCAGGTTCTGGGGACATGTCTTACCTCGATTTAGAGACGTCTCTTCTGGAGCTTCCCTCTGTTCCATTCTGGGTTCAGTGCCACCCAAATGACAAAGGCATTGTATGCTGCAATGTCCAACATGTCAAAGAATATCACCAGTGGCCGGCGTACAGTCCTCCGTTTGCAACTGTAGGCCATCACCAGCTTGCCCATGTTGTCTACCCCCTCCTTTTGTGGCATTATAATCCATGATGGTTTATAATGTTCCTTTGGTTTGTGATGTTCCTTGGTCACATATTCTTCCATCCCCATGCAGTGTACTCATGAGTACCACATTCTTGTCTTTCTTTGGCACATATGATACCAGGGAGGTGTCACCCATGTATGCAAACTTGGAGGACTTGGCAGGACTTGTTTTTCCAAATTATTCCCACCATGATCAGCTTCCTCTTTAGGAGCACCTTTCCCAGCTTGAGCAAGGTTAAAAAATTGTCGCATGTGATGTTGTGTCCACTGAGTCCCTGAGACATGTCCAGGACAACTCTCATTCCTTGGTGTTTCTCACACACACACACACACACACACACTAACAGCAGGCCCAGACAGGAGGAGGAGGAGGAGGTACACAAAACATCAATTTCCATGCTTCTATTAGCCCTGGGTCCAGTGGACCTGGACATCTTATATGTAATAGAAATGTGTAGGGGGGGTGTACAGTGTGTGGGCATTAAAAATGTATTCTGATATATATTCTTCACAGAAAATGAGCCAAGGCCAGTGAGTCTGAGTTTGAAAAATGAATTAATTCTATCATTTTTCATTTGACATAAAAGGAAAATGGGTCCCAGAGACCCAAACACTACATAAGGGTTAAATCAAATTAACGTGTTTATCTGAACATACAACTAGGGTATGGCCTTATCCATACACGTCTCATCAGGCAACTGTTGGTTTGAAAAAGAAAAGAGAAGCAAATGGACAACATAAGGCGGGACTAAACTTCTGATTTGTTCTAGACCAGAAAACCAAACTGCAAATGTAAACACAGCTGTAATTATGCTCAATTCATCCCAATTTATGCATGACTCTTTGTTTCAATATTCATAACAAAGAGTCCACATATCTCCTATAATCCATTTATTTGTGCTTATAAACAAAATGAATAATAGACTGCAATGTTTCAGCTTTAAATGGCATGTCTCTCCCACTTCTGCCTGTGTACGTGTTGTTAAAACTGAGTTAATAAGCAAAACTTCACTGTTCTGCTGTTCACAGGGAATCTTGGGCTCAGGCTTTGCCCTAAAGGTGCAGCAGAAGCAAAGACAAAAACACTTCAACAGACAGATCCCTGCAGCTGCCTGTCTCATACAGGTATTAGAAAAATACTCCAACAGAACCTTAAATCTGGGGGCTTGAACTGCTTCAAGTCCCACACTTATAATTGAGACCATGCTACTCCTTCTTTCTGTCTCCCTTTCATGGCTTGAAATATGTCCTGTCCAACATATTTCTATTCTCATGCCCCTTCAGACAGCATGGAGAAGTTTTGCAGTGGAGAACTTTGATTCTGCTACATTCAAGATGTTTTTGAGAAAGAAATCCCACATATCTGCTTCCTCTTTATCCAGCCCCAAGGCCAAAAAATCGGTTGGTATTTTAGTTTTCATTGCACCTATACTCAGGTTAGTACAACAAGGTTGCAGTCCGTGATATATATGGTATGATATATGGATATATAAGGTTATATATATGGTATGATATATGGATATATAAGGGTGATATACAGTCATGGAAAAAATTATTAGACCACCATTTTTTCTTCACTTTCTTGTTCATTTTAATACCTGGTACCACTAAACGTCATCATGTGACTAAAACAGACAGAAAAGAAAACACTAAATGCATAAAAGCGGTGTTTTTGGCAGTACAACGCCATAGCTATTGATGTAAAACTTAAGTGATTTAGGTTATAATCAAGAAAACCATGGAAAATGGTAAGATATCAGCTCTTAAATAAAACTCTTATTAGCAATTTTTGTGGTTATCGTTATGTTTGTCAAAACAAATGTTCCTTTAGTTGTACCAGGCATTAAAATGAACAAGAAACTGAAGAAAACAAGGGTGGTCTAATAATTTTTTCCATGGCTGTATATGGGTGATATACATCTGTATATGTATATATTTCTTTAAGAGTCTTATTTTCCTGTCCACTGTGTTCAGAAGCTTATCCAAAGATTTTCCAGAACACTGTGAAGTTGTATGATCTGTAAATAAAACAGAATTAAAGAGTTTGGAAGCTTTGCAAATGCCATTGATATATAATATGAACTATTTAGGACTGAGGACTGAACCTTGAGACACCCCACAAGTGATTTTCAATAACTCTTGATTCAGTTTAATTTATTAATACATATTTAAATCTTCAAGATAAGTACTTATCCATGACAATGCTCTTTCACTAATACCATTTCACTCTAAATACTGTAATAATAAGCTTTGATCAATAGTATCAAATGTTTTTTTTTTAATTCAATAAATATCCTTGTGGTAAACTCCTCATTGTCCATAGCAGTCGAAATGTCTTCAACTAGTTTCATGAATGCCATTGTAACAGATCTGTTATTTCTGAAACCAAACTGATTATCACTTAAAATATTTTGTGTTTTAATGAAACAACCAAGTCTATTATCAAAAACTTTTTTCTGCAATTTTTGAGAGCTGAGGAAGCAGAGAAATGAGCCTGTAGTAGGTAAATAGGTGCCTGTCTGATTTTTGCAGTCTTCTTTTTTAATAGGATTATACCTGTTAGAATGGACTCAGCGTATGTGTTTCAATGTGTGCTGGCCTTTTATTTGCTTTACTTGACTTATTAACAATCTCTAGTATTTCTTTTTTTTATTTGTTGCACCTATAAATGTGGAATATGTGTTTCCATCAATAATATTATCTCTATGTACAGGTGTAACAAAGTATTTATTGAATTCATTAGCAATATAATTCATTTTATTTACAGTTGTGACCTTATGTTTTAAATAATAATTTGAGTTTTCTGTATTCACAGTTTACTTTCTGCTTATGCTGTTAAGCTATTTCCAGATTCATTGATTGTTATTCTTGTACTTTTCCAGTAATTTATAATAATACTCTTTTGACATGGTTTGAAATGGTTTGTAGGGGGACTCGTGTAATTTACTAATAATTTATATAATTGCCTAGGGTGCCACCGGCTTTCTTTAAAAAGACGGAAAATTAAAGAGCAAATGAGTCCATTTCTAGTGGGTTCTTGAACGAGTTGGATTGGCTGTTGGAAAATTAATCATCGGAGTCGCTAATACGTTGTACAACATTTATTTAGACACAGACAAGAACACAAAACATATAAGACATTCATATATATAAAAGGCACATCAACATCAGGAATTCCTCATTTTTGGCTATAGCGCATGACAGGAAATGACGATAGAGAGGAAAGGAAGGAAGAGAATCATAATAAGAAAGATGGCGGGTACGCACGGGTTGTTAACAGCTAATCTGTTATCGAAGTGAACAAATTAATAAAGAGGGGCAATTCTCAAACTAATTAGCTGCCGAATAATGGGGAAGTGTGGTCCGGACGTGGTCCGTGACGCACGGACCGGTCTGAACCGTCAACAACTGGGAGACACCAAATCTTATTCTCTGTCAGCCTTACCCTGGGCGAGTCTGGCGGCTTACTTGTCGTCGGCGCATCGGTTGGCACAGTTCACAGTGGCGTTCTCCGGGAATCGTGTTCAGCCGATGGCTCTCTGGAGGTCTCCGGACGTAGCGTGTGACTCGGGCGGCTTGTACCGCTCTCTTTTCGTCTGGGTAGGCGGGTCGGTTCCGGTGGTCCGGAATCCGAGTGGCAGCTGAGATATCTGGTGTCACGGACTCGGCTCTGGTCGGCAGGAATCGGCAGTTAAGGAGTTCGATTGCCCGTCAGAAGTTGACGTGAGCCCCCAAAAGAAAAGACGGGGCAACAAAAATCAAAATTGTTAAACTAATGCAAAAACTCTGGGGATTTGGCAGAAGTTCTAGGCATGGGCTTTCCGGTGTCAAAAGTCAAGCGTTTGAACACTGCAGCAGCACGTAAAGGCTCCGTTAGTGGAGATCATTCAGCGATTGTTCTATAAAAAGGTCAATGCGGCACGACTATCGAGCTTCTGGAAAATTGAGGACTGGAAAAATGTGCAGAAGCAAAATCGCATTGGCCACAAAAGTTTCAAAGAAAATAAAAATGCAAAAGGAGGGAAAGTTTCAGAAGAGAGGAAAAAGTTACGAGGATTAAAAAAACTAAGAGCGATTGAAAGAAAGTAAAAGAGTCAAGAAGAGAAGAGCGTAAGAGAATAAGAGAGTAAGAGAGTAAGACAAAGGACTGATCTGGCTTTTATACCCCTGGAATATTAAATGAGCATTTATGTAAATAAACGGGGTTTGACCGATGCTGTCCAATCGAAGGCAGGGATTTTTCCCGCGGATCCGCAGCACTGAATGCTGGGAGATGAAGTTTTGATCCTTTGTCTCCTTTCGCCATGCGGTCTTTTGTAGTCCACAGATTTTAACAACATTTAAACAGTTGACTAACCGTCAGGGTGTGTTAACAAAACATCACAAACACAAATATCAAAAGTTATGTCACAAGATAATAACTTTTAACCTTTCATTCAGAAAATTGCCTTGTGGAAGAGAGGATGTTATACTGGCACGAATCTAAAACAGAAAAATCATTTCACGGCTTAACTTGACAGTCTTTCTTTTCATGCGTTTGTGAACATTATATTGTCTTCAGTTATAACATTTTAAGGAAATCAGTTGTAGTTGCTTGTCCTGTAACAGAAATTGATTTGGTTATATCAATTTTTAATCGTCTGTTCATTTAGAAGTGAGATTTCTGGGTGCTCTTCTCCCACATATAAGGGTGTGATAAGTTCCAGGCACCCTTTGAAGCTCGGCTTTTACATTCCGACTGTCCGAGAAGCGAAGTTTATAGCTTCTAAAAGTGGTTTTGGATGAGAGTTGCCATGGTAACGGACATTCTTGAGTTTATGGCCCTAGGTGCTGGTGTCCGGTTGGTACGATGATAAAGCTGAGATGCCACATGCTGTGGGGGTTTTTTTCAGGTTGCAGGAAAAATTAGGTGAGAGTTCACAGCTTGCAGAAGCGGCTTTAATTAATAAAATAAAATCCGAAGAGGGATCCTACAGGTTCAAGATTAATAAATTATCACTCAGTTTAAGTAAAGCAAAGTTTATATTTAGTTATTTCAAATCAATAAGAAAGTAAAAATAATGATGATTATGCTAAAATTGAGTGAGTATACAAAACCAAATATTATAATGTAATTATTATTCATAAATTAAGTTGGAAAAACACATTATGCACACTGCACTAAAAATATGTAAAACAATTGCAATATTACATAAAGTCAAATATTTTTAAGCCAAAGGTCACTCTATGTACTCCACTGTTTCTTCATGTAGGGTTGGGAGAAACATGCACAAAACTAGCACTCAACACATTTACATGTTAGCAAGAAAAAGATGTAAGAATAAAAAATAATCAAATTATGAACCGGCTTATCCATTGTCAAGCTGCATACTTTAAACTTTTATAATGTCGTTGATTATAAAACTGTTCAAATAATGTATAAAGCACAGAAAAATTTGCCTCCCGACTGTTTTCAGAATTCTTTGAAATCAGAGTCAGTATAAACTCAGGGCACTCAGGAATGTTCAAAACAGAACCAATACAGATGTATGTCTATTAAAGGAGTGTATTTGTGAATTAATTAAGAATCTATAGTTCACTACTCTCATTAAAAATAATGTTTCAAAACTGTATATTAATTAAATATAGGACTCAGCTATGAGCCGCATGTTTGAAAATCTTAGATTCAGGCTTTTTTAATGTTTTATTCATTGCATGTTTAATTTTCTAACATGGCTGTTTTCATTATATATATATATATTATATATATCATATATATATATATATATATATATATATATCTATATATATATATATATATATATCTATATATATATATATATATATATATATATATATATATGAAAGGATTAGCAGGAGCAGTCAAATTATTAGCTTAGTGCATTGTTGCACTTTACACTGGGGCCAGGTTTGTCTGAGTCTGTTCTGCAAAATTGTCCTGCACCTCTACATTCTTGGAACAATATTGACTGAAGCTGCAGCAGGACATGAAAACCTCAATACTGAGCTTTACAAATACTGGTGCCGCAGTTCTCATAGCATATGAGCAGACAATTGTAAAGTGTAATGAGTGACTGGTATCAATAAGAATCACTGTAGTAACTGGCATATACAGTATGAACAATGTGTCCATTTGTTTGATTTTTGATTGTTATCCGAGTTAAACATGCCATTTTAGCAAAGTTAAGATGATAGAAATACTATACTTTTGATCCAGGCTTTTTTTTTTGTTTTGTTTTGTTTTTTTTTGTGCCACTCAAATGTCGAACAAACAGTCATTTTTTTGAGCTCACATCTTTCCAATCTCTTCTACAGGTGAAGATAAGGAGAAAGTTGAAGAGCACTGACAGAGACAATGGTCAAGTTTCTCCCACAGTTCCCAGCATCACCTTTGATTCTGTATTCGACAGTGGGAGAGAATTGAGTTCAGATGTCTACAGCACAATTGGAACAGGTACTACCGTGAGATTAACCATGCTGTTGGCTGAAGGCAGAAGGCTTGGACACAGGGGTTAAATCAATTTTCTTACAAGCCTGGACTACTTGGTGTTAATTGCAGTTGATGTGCTGATGAAGTCACAGTATCATTCACAATCACTCCAGGTGTTTTATTAAACAAAAAATTAATAGTTAGTCAAGGCTACTCTGACTGTAGATCATAATGCAGTAAACGGAAATCTAGGGTTCAGATGAGTAGTTGTAACTACAGAAGGTTAAAAGGAAAAAGTCCAACTAAAGTTTAACATTCTGCAGCAGTAAAATGTGAAGATGCATCAATGAGTTTATACTACAGTAAGGCTCCACTAAACTTATAAATCTCCACCCGAGATTCAGTGCTGTTGAATCAATAATGAAGAACTAAAAGTGAAATAACAAAGCTTCCAAATCAATATTAAATTCTTCTGGTGTAAGTAGAGGAAGTCTGTGTTTCATGTACTCCACATGCTATCGGCTATAGCTGTAAATCCTTAATTCTCCAATCTGCCAGTTGGTTCACTCCTTTAGTCCAGACAGACTAACTCAGCAACAGTTAAATGTATATACTGGAAAATTTGGACAGAGCCCAAGAAGAAGAATCCCATTAATTTTTTTCTGTGGTGCTTTACCTATCATGCCACCTAAAAATTAACACATCATTTTTTTTCCCCCGATTTATTGCTGATGAATAAATTAGGAGTGCTTAATGATCCCGGAGCTCTGAATAACTTGCATGCAAAGCTTAATTTGGTGAATCTAAATTGTCTGTGGATGTGACGGTGAATAATTGTCTGTCTCTGAACTAAGACCCGTGTACCCTGCTTCTTTAATCTGCTGTTGTTGAGAGATGCTTCAGTGTCTCAGTAATTTTTCTTTATGTCTACATGAGGGTTCATGTCAATGTTCCCCATTTCTGAAAAGAGGTTAGAGGTTATAGGTTTTTTTTTCATAAAAACTTAATGGCAGAATTTTCACAAGTTAGAATGCAGCTGATACAGTGAAGGAAACTGAAAACCTTTTTCTCTAACCCGCTTTTGAGAGCCCACTAGACAGGCCTCACTTTTTAATCAAAATGGGAAAAAAATGTGCCTTCTCTTCCCCAATGTAACTTTCTCAGGCAACCGATTAAAAAAGGGTTTTGTTTTTTTCTTGCTTGAAACGTCTACATGAGAGAAACTTGATCAGCTGCCCTTTAAAATCCAATACAAATTACAGGTCAAAAATTGACTCTTTTTTAACGTGATGATCAGTGTAATGAAAATGTGACATTAGTTTTTGTGGGTAACGCGTTGTGGGACTCGTGGTGCCAGAATTTCATTTTAGAGTTACGGTTTCTGTCTAAATGGCAACTGTTTGAGACTGTATTTCCAGCTGCTGATCAGCACCATCTCTGTTACCTGCGCTGTTCTACACACGTTTATAGATTCTTCTCAAACTTAGTAGCAAGCAAGAGACCAGGGATGGGCAGTAACAGCAATTCCAACTATCATTTCTTCAAAGAACTGCTTGGGGTTCTTCTGATGCCACCAACCAATTAGAACAGGGACATTTCTACCATGGAACAACATCCCCTCTTCTCTCAGTGCCATTGTATGAATTTATGAAAATTATTCACTGCAGTTTGTGTAATGAAATATTTCTCCATTCTTTCTTTGTATCAGATTCCCGGCCTTATTTTTTTTCCATATTTGTAATGTCATAATGTGTTTTATTTTTGTTTATTTTTGGGGACAAAGTTGATTCTGTTCTCTTTGAATACACCAGACTTTTTAGTGGAGATTTTTCATTGTGTGTTTCATAAAAATGAGGATGTATATCCATCCATCCATCCATCCATCCATCCATCCATCCATACATTATCTACGCCCGTTTAATCCTCTGCAGGGTCACAGGGATCTGCTGGACTCTATCCCAGCTCTCTTTGGGCGGAGGGCAGGGGTACACCCTGGACAGGTCACCAGTAGGATGTATATCACAAAAACAAACAAAAAAAAAAAACATATTTTCTAATATCTAATGTTTTCTTGAGATATCATCATGATGTTTACATTTTTTTGATGGTTCACTCCTCTCTATAAAAAGATATAGTCAAACAAAACAAACCATCACCTGTATTATCAGGAATGTTCCAGGGCATTAATGGGTATTCTGTTCATGGAGGAACAAGTAAGATACAAGAGAGTATTTTTTCAAAATGAGAAAAATATGGATACTTTTAACACCTCCATCACACACAGTGCCTAATTGGATGGTGTTCTTCGTTGTGCATCATTACATAACCTTTTTTTTTCTTTTACACCAGCTGCTAACATGAAAAGCTGCCTAGATGGCTGACTGCAGCCCTGCCACCAACATGTAGCTCTGCAAATGGGTTTTGCTTAGCACTCAGCTCTCCGTAGAGGAACAGGCTTTATACGTCCCACTTGCACATGTGTGCCTTCTCATTTCAGTGAGAATTCATTGTTCAGTGTGAATCAGTGTCTTTGATTTGAAGCTTAATTGATGATACAGGTTGAACCACACATCTAACATCTACAGCATATTGCTTTTAACTTTGACACATTTTTCCAAATTACTACATTTGGTCCTTGTTTGCAGTCACTGAATGCACACAGTAATGTGTTCAACTCCTTACAGTTGTCTGCAAACCCTGTCTATAATTGAGTTTTAGAAAACTTTACTGAAAATATCAGTTTCGTGAAAATGTGTTCTTTTATCTGTACTTATTACTGTACTGTACTTGGCAGGATACTCACTAGTGAATGGGAAACAGATATTAAAAAATTCATCACTGTATCAATATTAGGTATTCTCTCTCCCCACCACAGATTTAATATTTGAAGTGGCCATCCTATGCCTTTTCCTGTTTTATTACTTATTTTTAGTGTTATTATTATGAATTATCATCTTAAACATGACCAAAAACAAAAACAAATACATTTTAGTATTTTCAAGGTACTGAGAACACTTAATTCTGTAGAATTTTTTCAAACATTGGATCTCTATGATGTCTTAGAGGGAGGAATCTCATTGCATATTCACAAGAGCTGTTCGGAAAGCAGAAGTTTATGACTGTGCGTCAAGGAATGAGCATGTATTCCATCCTATTGGATGTACCAGTACGTTTTATGGACCAGCTTTGCTTTTACCTCCAGGATGACTCCAAATTAGTTTGTGGTAAGAAAAAGTTGGCCGGCCATAGCTTGATCTGTTTTTCAGCCCAGCAATGGAGCAATTAATTCATTTCACAGAGAAGTCTTTCATGAGCAATTAATTTTCAGAAAATTACTGAAAATGTTGAAAACATAGTACTGAAGTGTTGACATCTTGAAAACATGTGTGAAAATGTATGCTGGGTGAAAAAGCTACTCTTGAGGTACCAGAAATTAAAATAGGATGGTTGTAATTAGCACAATATGGCCACTTTAAGTAAAATTTCTGCCCTTTTATCTCTTAAATATGAGATGTGCCTTGTGTTTAACTTTTACTTGAATAAACACTGATGAAATATTCATTTTCCATCATGGGCTTCCATTGTTTATCACTAGAACTATAAAGTGCATTGCAGATATAGTTATTTGACACATTTTTTTCCATGTCATGTATTTAAGTAACTAGCCTCGCTTTTGTCTTGTTTTCTTCTGGTTTCTTTTATTCATCTGTATGAGTTCATCAAGACTGCAGAATGTAGTGAGCTGCTGTTTCTTTGGAATTTTCTAAATGGCATGACTAATTTAAAGAGAAGTGCATTCCTAATCCTGTAATCTTACAAGTAATGCAATTGCATAATGGTCTTGTTTGTGTTTTCCATCATGTGTGCTTCAGATCGTGAGCAATCATGGACATCTTTGTCTTCCTTACCATTGAGCTCCCCACCTCCAGGTAATTTTTTATGTTATATCCCCTGAAGCAAACAGCTGCATCACAGTGGTCAAGTGTGTGTTACACTTTTATGTGCTAATATATCAAGTATGGCTTTGGACACAAGACACAGAGTTGGTGTGCTTAGTTGATCTTTCATTTGATCTTCGTCTTTTCTCTGGCCTTTTGTCAAAAAAAATAAATTACAGAGCTGTGCAATCTCACATATATCCACCAAGCAGTTAAAGCAGTTTCCTTTATTCTCTATTAGACAAATACGAATCTTCTTGTCAGAGCACGCCATTTCATATTTGTCCTGCTCACTGCACTAATTAAGACCTTTCTATTTCAAGTCCATCTACAGGACTGTCACTTCACACCTTTCTTTTTTCTAACACATCAAAATCATGAAGGTGTTGCATCACGCTTTTGTGGTTTTACAACACTGTGGCTCTAATAAACAAGTCTGCATGCATTGTTCTTCGATTTATTTTATTTTTCTCTTTCACACTAAAGTGAGATTCACATGTGACCAATTATAGTGATATAATTTCTATTTCAGAGCTCCCTTTGTACTGCCACAGCTAAATAGTATCCTTAAAGAATATTTGCACACAATGCGAATACGTCTTTATTATTGCCTTTTACCCAAGACATTAAAAAAAATGTCAGAGAATCCTTTGCTTAAAATGACCTGTTTAATTTAAGATCTAATGTGTAAGATGAGCTGGGAACTGTAAATTACACTCAAATGAATAACATCAATCTGTTCCCAAACTGTGGTGGTTGAAAACAAGCTCATGCTTTAGAAAATGGATTTGAAACATGGCAACATGACCAAGGACAATTAAAACTCAACAAAAATATTACACAATTTTTATACAAACACAACAAAAAATGATCTGTATTTGAATCACATAATGCTTGAACTGACAGATTGAATGAGACTCCTTGTAGCAATAATTTGCTTTGATTCATAATGATTTTTGATAGTGAATGAGATGTAAGTGTGTGGATAATTCCTAGCTGAACCATGACTTTCTCTTTCACTTGAGTACAAATATGAGGTGACGCAGGCCAAATACTGTTAGTCATCTGTCTCTGTGGTGAAGAACACAGGAACTGTGTGAAATGAAAAGATGTGGCATTACATGCATAAGGGAATGGGTATAGGAAGAAACCACACTTCCACTATCAGACTAGAGAAAAAATTTGAAATTTAAAGAGATCATAGATGATAAACCCTTTATATGCATAAGTTATTACTCTTCCTTTTAATCCTACATTTGTGTGTGTGTGTGTGTGTGTGCCTGCGTGTGTGTGTGTTTAAAAGCATATTAATAATTATCATTGTGGGTCTAATAACGAGGCAACTCTTCTCTTTTTCCTTTCGGCTTTTCCCTTCAGGAGTTGCCACAGCGAGTCACCTGCCTCCATCTAACTCTCTAACTCTCTCTCCATCCTCTTCTCTCACAGCAACTAGCTTCATGTCCTCTTTCACTACATCCATAAATCTCCTCTTTGGTCCTCCTCTAGACGTCCAGCTTGGCAGTTCCAACCTCATCATCCTTCTACTGATATATTCACCACGCATGCCACGATTTTTGAAAAAGTAATTTTAAATTTATTTTTTTAAATATGATTTGAATCGAATTAATTAAGCCATGAATTGTGATGTGGCCTCCAGGCCAGCAGAGGGCGCACTCAAGTTAAACTGTGTTCTTAATCAATGTCACTATATGCGGTGCTATGCGTGACGTCCAGCTAAGGAAGACGGGGTGCGCAGTGTCCGATGCGTACCAATTTAGACAAATTTATTTTTCAGACAAAAATAAATATTCCTTAGTTTGTGCCTAGCTTATCTACTCCTGGACTTGAAAAAAAGCATTTTCTGATGCCGTGTTGATTTGGAATTAGAGTGTAAGATAAGACCAGTTTTGACCTTGATGCTGTCCCACTTCCACCTTGAACTTCTCTGTCACTCCTACAGCACACCTCACCATTGTCTTACAGCTCTCATACATGTCTTCTCTGCTACTCTAGACTTCCTTATACAACACCATAGCTCCTCTCTTGGCACCCTGTCATCTGCTTTCTCAAGGTCTACAAAAACAAAACACTGTAAAAGAAAGAAAAAGTTGAGAAAACATAAAATATCAAGGCAACATGATCCACCCATCCATCCATTATCTATGCCTGCTTAATCCTCTGCAGGGTCACGAGGATCTGCTGGAGCCTATCCCAGCTCTCTTCAGGTGAAAGGCAGGGGTCACCCTGGACAGGTCACCAGTCCATCACAGGGCTACATGTAGACAAACAACCACACACACTCACAATCACTCCTACAGGCAATTTGAAACCACCAATTAACCTGACATGCATGTCTTTGGACTGGAAGCTGGGGTACCCAGAGGAAACCCACATTGGGAGAACATGCAAACTCCACACAGAAAGACCCCTGCTGAGGTTTAAACCAGGAACCTTCTTGCTGTGAGGCAACAGTAGGTGACATGATGCAAGAGATTTTTTAGTTTTCTCAACTTTTGCCTACAGTTGTTGACTTATCTAAAATTTAAAGTTCAGACAAGAGTTGGGCCAACTTTTTTTATTTTGTTGTTCACCTAATTAGGACAATCCTGAGGCTATAATAATAATAATTATTTCCTCAAAATGATATATCTATTCAAATATTTTTATTAGGTTTTGAATTGTACACATTTATAGGACACTTATTAACAAGTCCCCAAACACAACCCCAACATATACAACAATAAAGTAACAAAAAAAAAAAAAAAAAGCTGACATGTTACAGAGTTACAGAGTCTGTGAGTCAATTATGTCTCAGAGTTTCTAGCAGAGAATCATAAATTAAAATAATTCAAAAATGGCTGCCAGACCTCATAAAATCTCTGGGTTGATCCCCTGAGTGTGTGTTTCAACTTCTCAAGTTTCAGGTGTGCCATTACATCCTCAACCCAGCGCCTGTGTGTGGGAGGCATATTGGACTTCCAATTACACAAAATAAGACGTCTGGCGTCTTTTTGTGCACCAGACATAGCCAACCCAGCAGGGGCCACACCAAAGATTGCAATTTCAGGAGCAGGGCTTATATCTGTCGCAGATGTAAGAAAAGGTTTCAAAGATTAAAGACCAAAACTGCATCAACTTTGGGCAAGCCCAGAACATATGATAGAGGGTAGCTGGAGCTTGGCAGCATCGGAGGCAAGTCGGATCCACATCTGGATACATCCTGGCAAGCCTACTCCTAGATAAATGAAGCCTGTGGAGCACCTTAAACTGGAGCAAACCATGCCTGATACACATTGAAGTTGAATGTATTCTCTTAATTGCGCTTTGCCAGGATGCATCTGACATTTCAGAACCCAGGTCCTCCTCCCATCTTGCCCTAATATGACTAAGTGACGGTGAGGCAATCATCTGGATATCCTCATATACTCTGCTCACTCCCCCCCTTTGATTTAGATCCTGCTCCAACCATTCATCCATCCAGTCATTTGGTGAGGGTAAGGGAAAGGGAGGAAAATGTTTCTGAACAAAGACACGCACTTGCTGGTACCTGAAATAATGTGAACTGGGGATATTATACTCATTGACCAGCTGCTCGAATGACATAAACACACCATCCTTAAAAAGGTCCTTCACCCGTTTCAGACCCTTCCCAAACCAAAGCTTAAATGCTGTATACATGAGTGAGGGTGGAAAGAGTGCATTGGCTGAGATTGGGAGAGAGGGCATAGCCTTTCTATGTTTGAAGTGGGTCCTGAATTGAGACCATATTCGGAGTGAACTACTCACAATGGGATTATTTGTGAGGCGCTGCTTACTAAGTGGCAATGGCGTACATACTAAAGACAGGGACACTGGAAGAGCAGAATATTGTTCCATTTCAACCCATACAGGTCCAACCCCCCTAATAGGACACAGAGACCCAGTGCATTAGTTTATAAATATTAGCTGCCCAGTAATACTGTA
Organism: Hirundichthys speculiger; assembly: GCA_018398805.1. Taxonomy (NCBI): domain Eukaryota; kingdom Metazoa; phylum Chordata; class Actinopteri; order Beloniformes; family Exocoetidae; genus Hirundichthys; species Hirundichthys speculiger. The sequence goes on along the minus strand of JAGFBZ010000963.1, from coordinate 203,051 downwards.
AAAAATTTGGTAGTGCCAAGCCTCCAGTCTCTTTCTGTTTCTCAAGATGTGCCTTCCTTATTCGTGGGATGGTCTTATTCCCGATAAAGGTAGATATAGATTTATCTAGCTCTCTGAAAAAGGATTTTGGGATAAAAATGGGTATTGTATGAAACAAGAATAGGAGCCTGGGCATAATTATCATCTTGACAGAATTAACCCTGCCAGCAAGTGATATAGGCAGCACTGACTAACGTGTAAGATCTTGTTTAACCCTCTCCAGGGCTGCTTGATTAAATCACTGTATTTATGGGTTATTGTTACACCAAGATAAATAAAAGAGTCATGAGTTTCTTTAAGTGGATATGCACCAAAAGACATATGTCGAGCCTGGTCGTTAATAGGGAAGAGCAAACTCTTAGTAAAGTTAATTCTATAGCCTGACATCTCTCCAAAGCTAGAGATGATTTCTAATGCCTTAGGGATAGAAGTGCCAGGATCAGACAGGTAAAGTACCAGGTCTTTCCTCAAAATGATAAAACTACCTTATTGAATTAAGGCAAATGTGACTTTAATTGTTTTCAACAAATGTTTAATAAATAAATAAATAAATAAATATCTTAAATCTTATCTATTTAATTGGATTTCAACATGAAATAAATGGTAACAATGTCACGATTTTTCACAGATCAAAAGGACATGGATAATAATGATTTGTTCTGCAGCATTATACAGATTTTTTTTTTTATGAACATCAGCTTCATAGAGAGCTCAAGATCAATTTAAAGTCTAGAAGATTTTTTTAAAACAAACAACAACTACAAGGAAGCACCAGTTATGAACCTCTTGGGAACTGTTTGAGACTGGAGACTGGATTTTTCACAATAAAATCTTAATACATTTACAACAATAGAGTTGGAATACATTCCCACAGTGACAAAAATTGACATTTTGTAGTGATGAATTATGCATCTAAAAATTAAAAAAAGAAATGAAAACTCCAACATCTACTATTACTGACCTTCTTGCCAGTTGCAACACAGGAATAATTGGAGGGGGAGCTTGAGAAAAAGTAAGTCAGAAATGAGTTGCCTTGTACTGAATGCAACTGGTGTTTTAAAATGCACTAGAACAGTCCAACATGGGTAAAAGTTGTCTGGCTCCCCCATTAATACTTACTGCAAAAGCTTTGTTTTCAGAGACCTGGCGCACTGTGAGTATCAATAGCCACCAAGATCGTAAAAGATTGTCTGAATTGTTTCGAAAGTACACCTCATCTGCTTTGAATAATCAATTTTTAGAGCATGCAGAAGGCCAAAGAGGTAAGCCACAGCAGCAGAGAGGTCTGGTATGTCATGTAGCACAATGGGCCCTTCCAACAGCACAGTGTGGTCTCACACAGAGATGCCGACACCGCCGTCCTGCTGGCTGATTAGGACAGCAACAGATGCATCTTCAAGCACTGGCTCCAAGATGTCAGTGTCCTGAGGAAAAACATCAGATGTATGATTAAAAACCAAAAAATTCAAACGCAAGCAAACAAAAAGTAGAAATGTATTTTGTCAAGTTAAACTTCAGTTTGAGTTCCTGATTCAGCTTGTGGAGGTTTTCAAAAAAAATTCAAATATTGACTAAAAAAGCAGCAGCATATTCCTTATATGATGATCATTGATTATCAAAAGAGCAAAGGTGATATAAAAATCCAATCCCCACATCACAGTTATTTGGACTGATAAAACTACACTGGAGGACATGTATATTTACATCTTGGATCAACTCATCCTCTTAAACATCTGATAAGAATTACAGCTGCTTCACACATCATATGATGAACCTTAAAATTTGATTTTTGATGTAGTACAAGAAGACATTAAGATGATGGGTGTTGCACCAGATGCTGCAGAGGCTAGGGTTAGATGGAGATGATGTGGTGTGGCAAATCCTGAAGGAAACAGCTGAAAGGAAAAGGCTGATTAATATGATCCATTTAATTCATATATTATTTTGATAGAAAATTATGTGTCTGTCTTCCTATTTTCTTTTCCTTTCTCCTGTTCCCTTCAGGGATCACCACAGCAACTCATTCATCTCCTTGTTAAGGAGAGTCACTTTCTGCTTTTAAAGATCTAATATTAAGCAGAGTTCTGCTCCTGTCCAGGGCTACAGGTGTGAATAATTAATGCATTTAATCACAGTTTGCATTCCATGCTGCTGTCTACTAGAGCAGCAACTGTATCCTTTGTCTCTTTCTTTTCCTCTTTTTTCTCTGACTATGGACACACCTTCCTCTTCTCCTTCGACCAACACTAGCCCTATTTCCATTAGTGCCCTGTCGGTCAACAGTACCAATGGTGGTGGTTGTTAACCCAGGCCTCGACCGATCTGGTATGGGTTTCACAGGTTTCGTGATTCACACGGTTAGTTTGGCAAAGGTTTTACGTCGGATGCCAGCTCAAAAAGACCGGCTTGTGACCTCCTGAGGTTGCATTAATTAGACAAATACAACCCTAAATTAATAACGTATAACATTTTTTTACCATGGCATGATTTATTTAACAAAAACTGAGCTAAAAAGAGGAATTCATGTTAACAATACTAAGCACCCTCTATTACTCCCATAGGATTTAAGAGGGTAAATTGCAGAGTGGCGCTATTAATCGTCAACTCTTGATCAGCGAGTGTGCAGAACTCTACAGTTCTACAGTGTTCTGGTGTGTGTTAACACAATGCCAGTAAGGGAAGACATTAGCAATAGTCTTACAGAAGTAACTGTAGCTGCACATTATTCTGGAAAAGGTTATAAAACAATTTCTTGGAGATCAACATTCTTCAGTGAGAAAAGATTATTTACTCGTAGAGATCATTCAAGACAGTTGCCAGTCTTCCTAAGAGTGATTATCCCAGCAAATTTACCCCAAGGTCAGACCATGTAATGCTCAGAGAAACAGAAAAAAATAAGTAAAATAAACAAGACAGCTACATCTGTCATGTTAAATGTTAAAGTCAATGATCGGACAGTTAGAAGAAGACTAAAGCAGTAAGATTTGTTTGGAAGTGTTACCAAAAGAGAGTCTCTTCTTTTCAAAAAGAACATGGAATGGGCTGTTGGGTAGCTCACTGGTTTAAGTAGGTGGTCCATGTAAAGAGGCTACAGTCCTCCTGTGGCGGTCGCAGGTTCCGGTGCCATGTTAGGCGAACACTAAAGACAGCAGAAACATGTCATACCCATTTACAAGCATGATAGTGGAGGGTGAACTCATGCACTGGTAGGACAACAGGTGGTCCCCAAGGGCGGAGCGTCAGGGGGGCCGGGGGGGGCAGTCCTCCTCCGGCCCGGGCCCTGGAGGGCCCGGTGAAAAATGAAGAAACAGGCCTCTTCCCCATTGTCGGCACCGCTATGGGCATTACTGCATGCAACAACTTTTGCGAAGAATATGATGCGCTACGTATGAGGTTATACAGTGCCTTGTGAAGGTATGCGGCCCCCTTGAACTTTTCAACCTTTTCCCACATTTCAGGCTTCAAACATAAAGATATAAAATTAGTCGAGCTATGACCATAGCTCACCCAAACTGTACATGTAAATGTACTGCATTTGAACTGACCACAAATGCGCTTACCAGCTTTCAGAGTTGACAGGTGGAGTCTCCCATGGCTGTGAATCTAGCTGCTTCACAGTCTAATCAAAATACTGGCAGATATCATATGAAAACCTCTCAACCTCTTCCAGATTTCTTTTTTTATAAAGGGCCATGAAAACATATGGAGAGGAGGGGGTTGTTATTATTGCCAAAAGTTCCAAATAAATTGTGCCATTGTGAATATTATTTCACTATTTTCTGTTCGTTTTCCTTTGTTCAGTAAGTTTAAGTGATCAAAGAGAAGTGTATAGCTGAGCCAAGAAAAGCTATTTGGCATTTTTTTTCTGAATATATTTTCTGTTACAGTGGTGCAAATCATTTTGAGCATGATGCAACAGTCAAGACCTGCATAAAACCATCTGTGCTTCCACTTTGTCCAAGTAAAAGTAGAGAATTGAGAATATATTCACATATTCTAAGAGGAAATGTGTCTTCCCTGTTTTGACCAAATGGCTGTGGCTGTAAACTCAGATCTTTTTCCCATCTAAAAATGACAGTTCTTGAATAATGCAAAGCAGAGCTCTGTGCAGTACAGCAAGGGTCACGAACAGGCCTCTCCCAAATCACTGGGGATTTTCAGAATTTGCCACAGCATCCTTCTAGTTCTCCCAGCATTTTTTGTTATGTTTGGGATACTTTTGCTTGTCAAGCTTTTGGAAAATACAAGCTAAGTTCTATCTTTTTTCTCTTTCTGTATTGCAAGATGTATATATATATATATATATATATATATATATATATAAAAAAACATGATACAATGCATCGTAACTCACTAAACCTGTTCCTGACCTCCATGCTACACAAGCAGGGCATGCCTTCTTGATAACTAAAGTTAAATGAGTGTGTTGGTTGTTATTTGTTCAGTAAAAAGAAGCCACTTGGACATCCACTCCCCTTCCCCCCTCCAGAGGAACTGTAGCTTTGCAGACGACCTGGAGCTGGAGTCAGAGCGAGAAAATGAACTGGCTCCTGCCAGCTCAGTATCACAGTGAGTTAACCATTGAAATCCCGCTGCATGACACATAAACACAGCATTAAATGGTGTTTTGACGTGAAAGTGAATTGTAATGAACAGGCACGAGAAGGTCCTCTTCTATTTTTGGCTATTTTTAATTAACCTTTGTAATAAGCCAAACCCAGAGGGCTCATGATTCTCTATTAGGGAGAATCACTTGTGCTTGCAGAGGCACTTGCACAGCTAGAGACTGAAACTGATTTGAGGAAATGAGTGTTAAGTAACTGCAGTGTGATGTAAGTGCACAGTAAGTGAAACAAATGGAGCGACAGTTCTGGCCCGTGGGATTTGTTTTCTAGATGGTGGTGTAATGATGCAGTGAGAACAGTATGCAGCAGTGTTGTATGCATAGATAACTGTCTGCTCTGCTGACTCCAAAACATGTTTTTTCACAAAGCAGATCCACAATAAATCTCATGCTAAAATGAAGCATTATGAAACCCTACTGTCTCTTTGTGTTATAAATGATGAGGGAACAGTATTACAAATCCTTGAAAAATATTTCCCTTTTCATCTGGTATCTTTTGGTTTCAAGTTCAATATGAGATTAAATTTCGAAATGTCTATATTGTCTGCAAGAGTGGGGAAACATTCAGTTAAGTTATTGTAGCAAATGTTGCACCACAGACTAGATATGGAATAGTTCACGGACTGAACAACTATGAAGCTGGATTGGTTGTGACATTGCATTATATACAGTATTTTTTTTTTTTTTTTTTTTTTGGTAAACTGAAAATAATTGAGCTGTTGAGTTTCAATAAAACTGCAACACATTTATCATCAACAAATAAAAAAAAAAAAATACTTCCTTGAAAACAGCAGACATGGCCTAATAACAAAAGGTGGGAAAGATGCAGTTAGATTGGTGAGATTGGTGAGGTTTAGATTAGAATCCATAGAGTCGTTTTAACATTTGAACAAACTAACTCAGCACAACACAAATTAGGAAGTAAAAGAAAGAAAGAAGAGTACACACAATCATATCAAAGACATCAGTGAACAGAAACCAATATTGCTGACTGTTATCATGCCTGAAACATGCTTAGCTCCCAGTTTGCAGTAGATCAGAGCAAGACATCCGAGTGCTTTCCCTACCTATAAAACATCCAGATGGTGGATTCTTGTAGTGAACTATGAGACACTGGTGATAACGCCAAGAGCCTGCGGAAACCAGTTGTCAGACATCTTCTACCAATATCTTCAGTGGTCCATTCAGCAGTGGTGAGCCACCTGTGTGAGCTGTGATACACCCTAACCCTAACCCTGCTCATTTCATGGCAGCACTATGGTGAGGCATGTGGAAAATGGCATGATAGAAATAATCATTGACCAATTGATTAGTTCAGGAGTCAAAGATTGGGGAAACAGTATTCCTGACAAGATTTTTTTTTTTTTAATGTCACAGTGAAAAATGTAAGTTGGCTTTAAGAACAACACATTAACTACTTGTTGTTGTTCATCTGAGGCTGAATTTTCTGAATGGTAAGACAACTATATGATTAATCTTTCACTATATGATTACATAAGATTAAAACAAGGGGTACTGACTTTGGCACAACTGTACTCTATTTGGCTCAATTTATTTTTGGAATTTGTCAAAATCTGCCAGTGGAATTAAAAAGAATTAGCCTCACTACTTGGTCTGTAGCTATATCACGAACCCATTCATTTTCATTTTATGATAGAAAATGAATTCGTTTAACAGCTTACATCAAACATCATTGATGTTTATCATGCTAATTTAAAAGAATAGTTATATGATGATTGCTTCATATTGAAATCAGTCTATTTCTGTTCCTTTTAAAGGGGCATAATGAGACTCGTGCAGACCTAGTTCTATCATAAATGCAACGCAACAAAGCACTTATTGTTCTCTCACCTCAAATACGCATCTGACTTTTCAGATTAATGAACCTTAAAAAGTAACAGTGATTCAATAATTCCAACAACCGAGTAATGGGGACTAACTGCTTCACAATCACTCTGGGCTTTTTAATGGTACATAGAGTCCAAAAATCAGCCGTCTTTGTTCTCACTGTTCATCACTTTGGTAGCATAAGAGCAGAGTCATAAGACAGAGGCTTTGAAGTTGACAGAGCAGTAATCATGACACAAAAGCAGCTTTTGGGTTTTTCTCTGAGGTGGCAAGAGTTTGATTATAAAGGTCTTGTCAGCTGCCTTTTCATAGTGTCACTCTCATGCCTGCTTCAGTAAAATGAAGTAGCATTTTAAGAAAAACATCATTGATTTGAAACTTCTTTAAAAAGGAAATTTGCCACCTATATTCATGAGAAACTCTTTTCACAGATTGACAGAAACTCACCGGAGAGCCATTTGTGTGATCCAGAGAATGCGTTACTTTGTGGCCAAGAGAAAATTTCAGGTAATTGTATGTTTTTTTTTTTTTTTTATTAGCAAATAAAATTTTCTCGCTCTAAGTTTTTGAAATGAATGAATGTTTGGTAGCAACTCAGACCAGAGCCGCTTCTCCACACCAATAGGAATTAGATAACGTGTTTCAGGCATGCTGCCAAGTCACCTTTCAGGACAGGCTTTTTGAGCATTTCCACCTGGGAGAAGGTCCCAAGGCAGAGCCAGGACATGCTGGCCTGGGAATGCCTTTGTGTCCTCCCAAGGAGGTGGCTGGGGAAAGAGAGGTCCTGGTCTTTCCAGTTAGGCCCAAACCCAGATAAGCAGAAATGTAATGGATGGAATAAATGTTCCCCCACCCTGGAGCCAGGCCTGGGGGAGGGGCTCATTTGGAAGCACCTGGTGGTAGCTCGAATGGGCTACATGGGTTCACCTCCCCATGGGCCCACCACCTACAGGGAGGGTCGTAGGAGTCGGGTGCGATGTGTTTTTGGCGGCAGCCAAAAACATTGGCTTTGGCGTGCCGACCTCCGGCTGACTAAACTGGCTACTGGGACATGGAACGTCACCTCTCTGGCGGGGAAGGAGCCTGAGCTTGTGCGTGAGGTTGAGAGGTACTGACCTCAACGCACAGCCTGGGCTCTGGAACCAGTCCTCTCTCGAGAGGCTGGGCCTTATTCTACTCTGGCGTTGAGAGGAGAGATATGAGAGGGTAGTTTCCCTGCACCTTCGGGTCGGGGAACGGGCCCTCAATGGAAGTAGACAAGATGATTCTTACACACTATCACTTAAGTTCAAACATGAATTGCAGTTTCCCTGCAAACACAAACTCAAAAGCTGCTTTGATTCATGCCATGTTGGTCTCTAAAAAAGATTACACTTGGTACCATCTTATAATAGATGTAGCATTGTTGTAACTCCAACATGTTCCCTTATGGCCCCTTGTTCAAGGCCATTATGATCAGGGTTATAATAGTTTGGGATTTTTTTCATTAGTTTTGATTTTTATTTAGTTTTTTGTTTCATTTTTCAAATTCAGTTAGTTTTAAATTCATTTTTAGAGCAGTTTTGATAGTTTTTTTTTTTTTTTTTAAATGCTTAGTTTTAGTTTAGTTTTTATTAGTTTCAGTTTCAGTTTCAGTGTTAGTTTTAGTTTTATTTTGTAAATTACAGTTTTAATTTTGGTTGGAGTGCAGCACTGAACTTTTTGAAGGCTATCGAGTAACATAGTCCGTGTTTACATTCTGGTCTCAATAAACATATTTATCAATGCATCTTCCCGCTTGTGGTGTTCCTGCGTATTTACTGACCAGCAGCTATTTGGTCGCCGGTGGAAACAGTCCGTTATAGTTGCTGTTTTTCTCCTTGAGAACTATTCCACACATTGTATCACCTGCTTCTACAACAAGGCACTTACTTTTATCGTTAACACAGTCATAGTCAAAGAAATCCCAAATAGGACTGTGTCGCTTTCTCCCAACTTTTGCTGCAGCCATCACTGGTCACTCTAGGTGTTTTTTTTTTTGTTTTTTGTTTTGCTGTTGTTGTACAGCAGAGCGAAGTTAATAGATTTCATGTAAATCGTGTGAAAAAAAATTACAAATACGAAAACGAAGGATGTTATTGATATTATAGGTTAATTTTACTTCGTTTTATAAAACACATAATACACTTTCAGTTAGTTATCATTCTTTTTAAAAACTCTCAGTTATATTTCATTTCAGTAAACGAAAATGTTTTTTCAATTCTAGTTTTCGTTATTTTGTTTCATTTTCTTTAACTATAATAACCTTGCTCGGGTAAAGAGAGGGGCTGAGCTGTCAACTGATCACTACCTGGTGATGAGTTGGATCAGATGGCGGGGGAGAATGCTGGTAAGACCTGGTAGGTAAAACGTGTAATGAGGGTTTGCTGGGAAAGTCTGGCACAGGAACCTGTCAGAAAGATCTCAGAAAGAATTTGCACCTCCATCAGAGCTTCACTCACATCCCGAGGGAGGCTGGGGTCATTGAGTCTGAATGGGCCATGTTCTGCGCCTCCATTGCTGAAGCGGCTGACCGGAGCTGTGGCCGTAAGGTCGTCGGGGCCTGCCGTGGCGGCAATCCTCGAACTCGGTGGTGGACATCTCGGGTAAGAGAGGCCGTCAGACTGAAGAAGGAGTCCTACCGGGCTTGGTTAGCTTGTGGGACTCTGGAATCAACAGGCAGGTATCGACGGGCCAAACGGGCTGCAGCCTTGGCGGTCAACATGAGGCAAAAATTCAGTTGTGGGAAGAGTTTCGGTGAGGCCATGGAAAAAGACTTTCAATTGGCTACATGGAGATTCTGGCAAACCGACGGCTCAGGCAGGGAAACCAGTGCTTCACGAACACTGTGTATAGTGGGAGGGTAGGGTGCTGCTGACCTCAACTGGAGATGTTGTTCAGCGGTGGAAGGAATACTTCAAGAACCTTCTCAATCCCACCAACATGTCTTCCGTGGAGGATGCTGAGCCTGTGGACTTAGAGACTCGTTCATTGCTAGACCTGAGGTCGCCATGGCAGTTACGAAGCTGCACAATGGCCGGGCTCCAGGGGTGGACAAGATCCGCCCTGATTTCCTGAAGGGCTCTGGATGTTGTAGGACAGTCTTGGTTGACACGTCTCTGCATCATCACATGGAAATCAGGGGCGGTACCTCTGGATTGGCAGACCTGGGGTGGTGGTTCCCCTTTTTAAGAAGGGGGACTGGAGGGTGTGTTCCAGTTACAGGGGAATCACACTCCTCAGCCTCCCTGGTAAGGTCTATGCAACAACAATGTCTGGTTAAGATGGAAAGGTGTTTCAGGCATGTCCAACTGGGAGAAGGCCACGGGGGGGGCATTCACACAGATGTTGCACGTTATGTAGACAATCATATGAGGCTGCAATCTGTTGTGATTGCAGGGACTTGTAGAAATGAACCCATAAAGGGTCTCCACAAACAGTTGTGTGTGTAAAGAATCAATAGTTCATGTCTGAGCTGTAAACCATACACCATGTTCAGCAGAACATATGAAGGAGTGGCAAAACCACAGCGTGAAATTGCACCTCTGTAAAAGCCTTATTAAAGCAATAAGAATTCCTAAATTTAACAAAAACCTCTAAAATGTAAGACAGCTCAGCAAATGTTTTAAACTGAACAAAGTGACTGTAATGAGATGTAATTTTAATTTAACAATCTGAAACATTTTATATTTGTTGCAGCAAGCTCGCAAGCCATATGATGTGCGAGACGTGATTGAACAATACTCCCAGGGTCACCTCAATCTCATGGTGCGAATCAAGGAGCTTCAGAGAAGGTATGCTGTTGAAGTAGGATGAATTTTACAGAAATTTGGTGCACTGATGAATACATGTAAGGTGATCGTAATGTAGATTTCGTTTTTTGAGGCAATTAAGAGACTCAAGAAAGTAATAATGTAAGAGAGAATGAGAGTGACCAAACAAGAATAAATCTGGGACAGCATCGCACAAGCGACTTAAGTTTCATGCTGAAGAGGGACCGACTGAGCTAAAAATGACAAGAGTTTCATTTATGCTGCCTAGTGTGTTCAACGCAGTTTACATATTGGGACTGATAAAGCTCCAATATTGAAACATGCTCCACTCTCCCCCCAGCAGATTGCATCAAATCTTTACTTCTGTACAATCCCTCCATCATGAAACAGTAGCATCTTTTAAAGTCTTCTATAAAGTGTACAGAGTTTGATTATAAAGGTCTTGTCATCTGTCTTCAAATAATAGGTCAAGTAATAAAGTCTCTTTATTGTCATAAAGCCACCACTTCTCCTCAGTGACTTCATCAGTAATTGGTTGAAGTTTACAAAATTTTCATCATGTGAGATCGACTTATTTCATTTTTCATTTCATTTTATTGATTCATTCCAGACATGTCAAAACAATCTTTTAAAGCATAGACAGTTTTAACACTATCATGAATCTATGTATCTGAAAATAAATATAATATATTTATAAAATATATAACAAAGCATAAATCAATATACCCTGACACATGTGCATAACCATAATTTAGAAACATATAGAACCTCTCATAAATAAATCTAAATATTAAATGGACATATTCTTCCCAAAAAAGAAAAAAGAAAAAATAAACAAAATGTATACCCAATGTATACATACCGATCTATATACATACATATACATATGAATATGCAAAACACATATCTGGTTTAACATGTCTGAAAAGGGGTAGGAAGAAGTAAAACTTATTTAATCCTTCCCCTTCTCCAATGTTCCAAGATTACCCTTAAAATGTATCTGGTTTTTGAGGCCTAATACTAAATTTTAGTTGTAATTTTATGTCCAGATAGACATAGACATTTGCCTACATACATACTGATACACACACATTCACATTAAAGTACATGCTATAATATAAACTATAGTATATACTACAGTACATACTACATATACTTCACTCTGCATATTCACACCCACACACACAGTGCACCCCGAGAGCACCCAGATACCCACCCCCCCCCATCCCACCATGCTGCACTCTGACACCAAACCCACTCGAGCCCAGTCCCCCCCACCAGCCCCCCATAGTGATGGCACAAGAGCAGAACTAAGAGGGTCCCTGACCCGGTTGGCCCACATAAGGCACCACATCAACAAAAGCACCCAGACCTCCGACAGCAACACCCATGAGCCCACCCAGGCACCACCCACACCCCTCTGCCAGCCCCTAAGACCACCCCACCACACAGCGGAAGCCCCCCCCCCCCCCCCCCCCGCTGGGGCAGGTTGGGGGCACCCACCCAACTCGCCCCAGCAGGGGCAAACCCCCGCCATGCAGCAGAGACGCCCCAGCAGCGACGAAGACTTAAATATTGAGTCATACATTCCTTTGTAAGGAGGTCTACTATACACATTCGGTGCAATACCCATTTAAATAATAGAGTAACAGTAAAAGTAAAAGACGTAGAAAACTGGAAAGTAGATTAGGCTTGCTATGTGACTTTCACACTACACAAGTTTAACACCAGTTTTCCATTTATAAAAAACCCCAACTCAAAGACAGCAACTGGGAGACTGCGGGCCCGATCTTCCACCAGATCTCCTAAAGCCGCTATTTAGGGATAGCGGGTAGCGGGAGGGGAAGAACGCAATCTTCCACCACTTGCTAAAACCGCTATCCCACCTGCGCTACCCGCTATAATACGCATGGGAAGTGGTTAGGGCGTTCCACCTGTTAAACCAAGCAGTGCGTCAGTAGCCATTGCCTTTAAGAGCAGGTTGCGCTACCCGCAAACTGCTACCCACAAACCGCTATCCGCAAACTGTTATGGAGTGTCTTTTCACCCAGATCGGAGCAGCTCTTGTGCGCAGCTCATCTGGGACTCTGCTGCAGAGCTTCCTCCTCTTCCTTCCTCCTCCTCCTCTGCACTGATGTATACATAAAAATATTTTTACACAGTCAATTCCTATCGGCAACCTGAAAGTCCCAGATAGTCCCAGTAAACACGCTCTGGTCGTCTATGGTTTAATTGGCGAGCAAGCCATTTAAGACCATCTCTGCCATTTTCTCAGGGGTTTCAAATCACGCTTTTTATACAAGAGTTAATTGGAGAGTTAGAGCCATTTGTGCACGTCCACATGTGACCAGGTGGACGCGCATTGATGCCATTTGGACGCGCTCTTGTACGTGCCGACATGCGGGTAGCGGGTGGTCTGACCTCTGACCACCCGCTACCCACTACTCTAAATCCGTGATTGCAAGATACCGAGTTTGCGGAAAGGGCAAAAGACACGCCCATTGCCACACCTACAATGTGAGTAAGGGAGTCGGCATAAGGGGTAGCGGCTTTAAGCGAGCGGAAGATTGCATTAGCGGTTAGCAAAAGGTTCCTAAACCCTGCAATTTGTGGGTAGCGGCTAGTGGTTAGCGGCTAGCGGGAAGTGTACAATCGGGGCCTGGGATTGCTGTCAGTTTGCATTTTGTGCCACCCTTTAATTGCAGATCAGGCATGTAGTGTGAACACCACAATGACTTTGAAACTCCCAGTCTCCAGCAGTATCCATTTTATTTCATAAAATGGTATTATTCATGAAAGAGGTACGCTTTGAGAGGTTGCTAAAAAGTAGAGAGAACTGTCCCTGCTCTGATAACATGAACAGTACATAAAGAAGGAATCTATAAATATTCAAGTTTGCTGTTGTTTCTTTCAGACTGGACCAGTCTTTAGGGAAGATGGCATTGTTCCAAACTGGCTCAGGTATAAAAGGTTTCACTTCTCCACAAAATACATGGCAGAAATTGTGGAAAAAAAACTGCAGACCAAATGCACCATGTTTTATTGTTTATGTGGCTCATGTGTACCTCTAAAGACAGAGCCAGAGACAGAGGCAACAACTCTATCGGATCCCGACTCAACAGGATGGAGGACAAGGTGGGATTTATGCACAGGCAGAAAGAAGCTACACTAACTCCTTCCTCAAGTGTTTCAGGTTCTTTGCTGTGCAAAAAAAAACAAAAAAGACTTAAATCATGCCATTTTTTTTATTATACTGGTTATTTATCAAAAATATAATGCATTTACAATTTTTTGAGGTATTGCAACAAATCCACCTTTATTTATTCTAATGAAATATGAAATATGTCTAGTGACCTTGTTATTGCAGGATGAAATATAAAACAGAAAAAAGCTTGTACAAGAAGCAAGTAAAAAGAAACCTTTTAATTATTTTTTTTTTTTAAATACCATCCAAATAAACCACCCACAGTTCCTCCCCCAAGTCTTCAAAAAGACTTGCAACAGTGTTCGAAATTATCAATGCATTGCTTGTTGAGAAACACCATTTGTAGCTGAGGCTATGATTTTGTTGCAAAGGTGTTAAATTTTCATAGTGAGTGCTCAGTATTCTGCATGCCTGTAACGTTCATGAAGCAGAATTATCTTTGAGCAAATCATGGTGAAACTGTTTCTTCACTGTCATGCAATCATCAACAGATAACACACATGGACCAGACTCTGAACCGCATTGCAGAGTCCCTCACCTTACTGATGGACCAGAGGGAGGTTGCTGCGGGTGAAGGGGTAGACAGGCTGAGGCCGCGGCTCAGACGGACTTGTAATGTACTCCACAGTCAAGACAGCCTGCCAAGCTATGACCAGCTGTCTTCATCGCCTTCCTCCAACACAGCCAGCAGCGTGCCTAACCACAACCCTCACCTCAGCTCCGCTGCTAGTCAGGACGAGAGCCGCTGAGACCCGAAACCAAACAGGCTCAATGTTTTTCTTGTGTAATCATGTGCAAAATTTAGTAGTACCCTTTATTTTAATCTCTTTTTTTTTTTTTTTTTTTTTTTGGTGTAAAATAATAATAATCCATATTAAAATCACCTCATCGTGGTATATCTGGTATTAGGAAAATACAACTTCAGACAACATTTAGGCAACATTTATCTTTTTTTTTTATTAATTTAACAAAAATATTAAAAAAAATTTAAAAAGAAACAAATCATATAGGCAATATTAAGTACTCTATATTTGAGTACAGTACTCAACATTTTGAATCAGTAATTTCCTGTGAGATGCAATCATTTCCTGTCTCTCACTTTGTTGTGGGGGAATTTTGGCTCATTTTTCTTTGTAACATTAGATGTTTGCTTATGTACAACTCTCTTAACATCCTTCCGCATCATGTCATGTTTGACTAGGCCATTCCAAAACCTCAATTTCTTTTCTCTTTTTCAGCCATTCTGATGTTAATATTTGCTGGTCAGCTTTGAATCATTGTTCTATTGCATGATTCAACTGAACAGTCAGATAGATGGGCCACACACGTTTGCCACTAGCATACTTTAATATGCAGAGGTGCCACAGAGTTCTTACAAAGTGTCAAAATAAGGAAAAAATAAGAAAATTTAAAAAAATATATATATAATAAAACTACTATGAAAAAACTTAAACTAATCACAAGCAAGTTTTTCAGTAACTCAGAAGTAAAGGAAAAGAAGTTTACATTTGTTTTTAAGTCTTCCAAGTTCAGTACCTCCCATGTACCAGTAACCAAGCAGACTAACTCGCCAGTTTCAGCCCCTTCCACTGTGTTTTTAATTTTAATTAACAAATATATAAACATTCTCAGTTAATAGTAATCATTGACTTTCATAACATTCTATGAAATAATACAATCAATTTAATCATTTATTTAAGAATAGTTACACATGCCATGAAAAATTCCAAATAACCAAATAAATAAAATGAATCATAACAAAGGTTACTTATAAATCCCTTTTCATACCAAAGTAACACAAAGTGGTTTACATAATAAAAACAATCATTAAAACAACACGAAAGAACAAAGACACCTTAAAAGCCATCACACACCCAGCGTTGCAGCAGAGAAAAAAAAAGCTCAATACCCAGTCATCCTCTCTCTCTCTCTCTCTCTCTCTCTCTCTCTCTCTCTCTCTCTCTCTCTCTCTCTCATGCACACACACAGTCAGTACTCATATCCCCAAACCCCCTTTGGTCCTATTTTAAATAGACTCTCAATATCCATCTTGGCACCAATGAACCAGGTGAGGAAAACAATATTTTGATCAGTCAACGTCGAGAATACCTCCCCCCACAATCACAGAGATCGCCAGCCACAGGAACCACACTGGACCCAGGCCAACCAGGACCCACACTGCAGACATCAGCCACAGTCTAGGGCCCCGTCCACCCAGAACACAGACAATCCCCATGGCAGCGACCCCAGAAACCAAGCAGGTGTAGCTTCCCGACATGGAGGACCCACCATGAGGAGAACACTGGAGTTAAAACAAACAAAAATTTTTGAGAGACTTGAGAACCAATACAAGCAGCTAAGAAATACATAAATGAATGACTATACAATGAAATTATAACTTAAAAGAAATAAATAAGTTAATAAGCAAGAAATAAATGCCATTAAAATTAGAGTAGAGTTAAATAAATGAAAAATAAAAGGTGTAAATAGATTTTAACTCCAAGCCAAATTAAAAAGGTAGGTCTTGAGCTTCCTCTTAAAAGCATCAACAGTCTCTGCAGCCCTAAGGTCCTCAGGTAGGCTCTTCCAGAGTCTGGGCCTGTAATGATGAAACAAGGCAGCACCATAGGTTTTAGTTCTGACTCTAGGAACAACTAAAAGGTACCTGAGAACCTCAGGATCTGTTAGGGGTCTTACCTTAAAAGGAGGTCAGATAAATAAGAAGGCCCAAGACCATTAAGACATTTATAAACTAATAAAAAGAACCATTAAAATCAATTATGAAACACGCAGGGATCCAATGCAGAGATTTTAAAACTGGTGTAATATGTTCCTACCCTTCTGGTCCTCGTCAGCACATGTACAGCTGAATATGCCGCTCACATGACAGAGTGCACCTCAAAGAAGTATTTAATTAACCAGAACGTAGTTCACTGTTTCCCACCCACTTACGCATCAGGACACACCGGGACCAAAGGAAGTGCACCTTCTTGGAAAAGTGATGTGTATAAATGTATGCATTATGGGATTAAACAATAGAGTGACCAAATGTGCACCCCTGGTTGCTGTACAGAAACGGGAGGAAAGGAGTAAGGAATGGACGAGTTTTACTACAGGAACATGAGGATGTGGTGTGCACTGCCATGATCTGAGTGACAGACCCGCTCTGTCACAAGAGTTCATGGTCTGCTCAATGACTGTAAGGTCCTCAGATTATGTGGCTGCAAAAATACTCCAAATCATTATCCTCCACCCTGGTTTGACATGTAGCTTTTGGTTTTTATCTGATATTTCTCTAAGCATTATGCAGTCTTGGGGTAAATTTGCTAGGACATCCCATTTAATTTACCAGTACTTCTCAGACTGATGCGTATTGACAGTTGTTTTTCTGTAACCATTTCAGTCTTTCTTTGTTGGCGATGAGATCAAAGATGTCTTTTTCCTTATCCCATAAAATTGGATTACCTTATTTATTGTTTTTATGTCCATCATTTATAGTATCAAAGTAATACAAAAGCAAAAAAAAAAGAAAAAAAAAGACTGCATGGTAATTCCTCAGTATCAACACCTTTGCCCAGCATCACAACTTGTAAGCACTTTATGGTGTTCTTCACTGGAGAATTTTCATTTGTTCTTCCTGTAAAAGGCTTCTACTTCTATTTGCACTTCTCCTTTGAGGTCTCTCCATTAATTTTCAAAGATTTTTTTGGGTGGCAAATTGTGGTAAAGATTTTCTGAACGCACCTCTATAAGGTGTGCATGTGTCATTCTTTCTCTTTATCTTTGCTTTTTAACACAGTATGATATTTGCTGATATTTAACCCTTCCTTCTACCTGCATAAGGCCAACCCAAGGCCAATTTGATGCAGTTACAGAACTTCTTGTATGTTTTCTCCAAAGTCCAATTTGGGCTTCTCTTGGAAAGTTTTCCAGTCAACTTGAACTCCACTGTTCTGTGAACTACAATTTCTTAATTGCTTAACAAACTGAGGAAACAGGTACCTTAAAGCACGTCTCTATTTTTTATACAGATTTTCCTCATTTTCAAAATGGTCGGAAGTTGCTTAAAGGAGCTTATGACTGTTGACTAATGATGGAAGGTTTGAGGAATCAAAGTATTTCTACAGCTTTGAAATTTACATCACCTAGCCTTTTCTAACAAGCTGTAGCCTTAACAAGCTGTTTAAGGTCTGGTACCTCAGTAAAAGTTACCTGAGGGCTAAAGTCTCCTGGGATGTCGTAGAAGCTGGGGCTTTCATTCTCACTGTCTACCACACACAAGCCTGTTACATTGACTGGTAATTTGGAATTAAACATATGCACTTGCATAATTGTTTGTCTCATTTCAAACTGTGGCCCAACGTTGAACTGGTGAGCTATGTTGGGTGTACTTCACCTTTTACCTGGTCACAGCTGGGAACAGGTTCCAGGAACCCAACCATGGTTATTATAGTTAACGAAAACGAAGCAAAATAACGACAACTAGAATTGGAAAAACATTTTCATTAACTGAAATAAAATAAAACGAGTGTTTAAAAAAATAACTAACTGAAACTGTATTATGTGTTTATAAAACAAACTAAAATTAACTATAATACCAGGAACATCCTTTGTTCTCGTATTTGTAATTTTTTTTTTTTACATAAACATTTTGGGATTTACATGAAATCTATTAACTTCACTCTGCCGTACAACAACAGCCAAAAAAAATCGAAGAAAAAAAAACTTGGAGTGATCAGTGATGGCTGCGGCAAAAGTTGTGAGAAAGCGGCACAGTCCTATTTGGGATTTCTTTGACTATGACTGTGTTAACGATAAAAATAAGTGCCTTGTTGTAGAAGCAGGTGATACAATGTGTGGAATACTTCTCAAGGGGGAAAAACCCCACGAATCTGAAAGTCCATTTGAAAAGCTCGCATAAGAAGGCTAACCAAGACTAGCTGGGTAAGCTAGCCTAAGCTAGCCCCCTGGAAAGAAGGCTAACCAAGACTACCTGGATGAATTAGCCTCGCTGCCCTCCTCCCTGGAAAGAGAAGCTACAGCTGCAGGCCAGTCAGTGTTGGGAAGGACGGGAGAAAACTGCAACTATAATAGACTGTTTCCACCGGCAACCAAATAGCTGCTGGTCAGTAAATACACAGGAACACCACAAGCGGGAAGATGCATTGATAAATATGTTTATCGAGACCAGAATGTATACACGACTATGTTACTCGATAGCCTTCAAAAGGTTCAGTGCTTCACTCCAACCAAAATTAAAACCATAATTTACAAAATAAAACTAAAATTAACACTGAAACTAATAAAAACTAAACTAAAACTAAGCATTAAAAAAAAAAAAAAAACTAGCAAAACTGCTCTAAAAACTAATTAAAACTAACTGAATTTGAAAAAACTAAACAAAAAACTAAATAAAAATCAAAACTAATGAAAAACCCCAAACTATTATAACCCTGATCCCAATGTCTGTGAACAAGGGGCCATAAAGGCACATGTTGGAGTTACAACAATGCTACATCTATTATAAGATGGCACCAAGTGTAATCTTTTGTTAGAGACCAACATGGCATGAATCAAAGCAGTTTTCAGTTTGTGTTTTGCAGGGAAACTGCAATTCATGTTTGAACTTAAGTGATAGTGTTTGAGAATCATCTTGTCTACTTCCATATAGCTGGATACTGTACTTAGATATTTGGGACAAAACAAACAGATGTTAGAAACAGAGGCCATGAACTCTCCTCACCTTTTGCATATGTTGATAGTAGTTTGTGCAACATTTATAGTAAACTTATATAGATTTTTGACGAGAAGACAGCGACCAAACAGGGATGATACCTGCACAAATAGACCTGTTTATACAATTTTTGTACACATACAAATTTAAAACTACTTTATTTTGTCTGTTAAAAAATAAAGTACCCCATACACACTATCACTTAACTGGAATGAAATAAGTATTTTTAGAGGCTTAAAATGTGTTTGATTTCATTCGAAAATGTATTCTGATGAAGGTCTAAGGCCTCCCCGTGCTAACTTTAAATGCTATTTTTGCTGCAACTCAAAACTGTTTCAGTTCACATTTACATTCATCTGCCAGTCCCTATCAAAAGTTCATACTTCTACCATCAAAATAATAGTTATGTACATTTTTTGTAAATTTAAAAAAAAATAAAATACCTTCTCCTGCTAACAGAGTGGCCATATTATGCTCATTTTCAGCCATCCAAATTTTTAGCTTTTCAGATTTAAGATAACATCTAAACCTCTGTAATTATTTTTTCATGACAAAGACCAAGAATCACAAGGAGGGGTGGCTCTTCCTGAAAACAAACCGATTTTGCTGAAGTGTTTTTTGTTTGGTCGAACTCCTGGACATACTTGTCAAGTATTCCGTTTTGGGCGGGAAAGTCCCGTATTTTACTCTTCTCTCCCGCCATCCTCCCGTATCAGTATTTTCCCGTAAATCTCCCATATTTTGACCTGTATTATTAAAAAATAATAATACCGCATTGGGTGGAGTTAAAAAAAAAAAAAACAAAATGAAAAACATTCCCAATCTGAGATCTGTCTCTTGCCTCACGATAACTGCAGCAGAAGCAGCTACTACAGGTACTGTAGGTGGATAGATGTCGCGAGGTTAGTTTGTGACATCTGATAAGTGACAGCGCACAAAGAAAAAAAAGATTGTTATGGAGAATAAGATTGCGCTCTTCTCTCGTGTAAAATAAACTACTCTGGACCAGTTCACAAATCCACTCCTTCCAAAACAGTCATAAAGAATGCAAAGTCTGCAACAAATGAGTACAACAAGTCATTAAAAGAGTAAAGAAAAGTCATATAAAATGAGATGAAAAACTGAAAGAATAGCAATATGAAATGAAAACAATGCGTGGAATTGAGAATCAAATGTAAATGTAAATACAAGCAATGTTAAATGAACAAAAAA
This sequence comes from Hirundichthys speculiger, assembly GCA_018398805.1. Taxonomy (NCBI): domain Eukaryota; kingdom Metazoa; phylum Chordata; class Actinopteri; order Beloniformes; family Exocoetidae; genus Hirundichthys; species Hirundichthys speculiger. Next base: position 182,598 of record JAGFBZ010000963.1, on the reverse strand, counting down.
GTATGTAAATCCCTTCAAGTAAATACTCTTCATATATACCTCTTTTGTGTTTTCATTTAGGCTATAATGAATGTTCACATTATGTCAATGTGGCTTTATGCACAGCTGCACTACTTCCTGAACTTCAGCCAACTGCTTTTTTGCTGTGTGCCAGTAATGGACAAACTGATTAATCCAGGTGTGTCTGACCTCACAGCAATGGTCAGACACACCTAGATTGATCAGTTTGTCCAATAATGACACACAGGAAACAAAAGAGCTGGCTGAAGTTCAAGAAGTAGTGTTGCTTTGATTTTAGCTTTTCTGTACAGCAAAACTTGACAAGTATGCTCCTGGAGGCTTTCTGATAGGTGGAGCTTATGGTGCCAGAGTTGTCAAGGTTTGGACGTAAAATGCAGGACAGGGGGAAGCAGAAGTGTCCAACAAGAGTACTTTGATTTAACAAAACAGGAACAAAAACGTGATTGGAGTAATCCACAAAGGCAAAAACCGCAGGGCAGGAACACAAGGAGCAACCAAGGGAAGCTTCACTGATGGGGACTACACCAGAAAAATAGAAGAAAATACAGGATAAACAATAGCATGAAGAAACAACAGGATGAACAGCAGAACAAAAGGAGAATCAAGCAACAAGGAAGAGGGGAAATGAAGAGACTTAAACAAATCAAGGAACAAATGAGATGCAGGTGCAAACAATCAGGGAGAACTCAACAAGGGAAAGAAAGACTTTCAAAATAAAGCAGGAAGTAAAGTTAATATCAATGGAACAAAACACAAGGAACACAAGAAAAGTAGACCAAACCAAGAAAACCTTAAAAACACAAAAACCAGGCCCACAAAATCAACCCCAAACCATGACAAATAGCTCATCAACTGTCACTGTTCAAACACACACGTTTTCAACACATAACCATGTTATCAACACTACATTTTCAAGATAAACAGGACATGACTTCAACACCCCAAATCCTTCTGAGAGGCTTGAACCAGAATCAGGCTCTAAAAGTGGACAACATGACAAACTGTGACAACAAAGATTTCAGCTAGATGTCTGTGTTTGGTAAATTCTCTTAGACACTGCAAATCAGGCTTCAACTGTGTGTAGGCCACGCACATGGGGCACTGAAGGTCGAAAAACTATAAATGTTACTGTTTCTACTGTTGGGCCACACGCCATGGGTTACAAAAAGAGCACATAGCAGTTTGAAGCAAAGGACCACTGAAATGACTGCAACCCCCAACATGCTTTGCAATCTTTATTGTTTTACAACAAGGTGTGAAAGTGATATCATGCCCTCTTACTGGCTAAGGACCCTCATCATACAGCAGGGGTCCCCAGCAGAGGCGGATCACGTCCCCATGCATAAATACCAGCTCCCTCCCTTCTCTCCCTCTCTCTGACCACCGCCAACCAAAGGCGCACCTCTCTCTGGCCTGCTCCAGCAAGGTAATTAGCTGAAGGCCTGCATTTCCCTGGCGACCTGTTTGCAGGAGATCCCTCTGGGTGTCCAATGACAATCACACACCTTGTCAAGATCGTGACACGCCTACGGAGTGAGCTGCAACGAACAGAATAAACGATGCATAGGAATCACCCGTGCGCCTCGGACGCGTGACTAGCCTCAGACGAACCGGGAAGGAAGACAGGCTGGCTGCTGTTGCTGCGTAACGCCGCATCTGTCTGTTAACCACAAAGAGAGAGAAAGAGAAGGAGAGCTGCTCCTGGATACTAGCGGACCGTACGTTCAAACCTGCCCTATACAACCGATTGTGGATCATCAATCCAGACTTCCACGGACCTCATCGATTGCTTCCAGAGCGATCCACGTAAGAGGCTTTTGTGTCTGGGCTAGAGATGCGCGGTTGAACCGCGCACCCGCGGGCGGAGCGGATAATCCGCATATCGGGCGGATGACTCGTCAAAAAATAAAACTTTAATTAAATTCGGGCGGGTTGCGGTTGAAGCACTCAAATAATAATAATAAGAAACAATATTTTACATATTATTAAAAAGGATGGCGGGTCGGTTCGGTTTTGAAAACTGGTGAGAAAACGTTCCTGCAAATGGATAGCGGGCGGATAGAGATTTTAAGAAGCGGTTGCGGGTTAAAATATACGTCATCCGCGCATCTCTAGTCTGGGCAGAGCTTAGTTTAGTGTTGTTCGCAAATTCCCTTTTCTTGTGTGTCGCACATGCTTAGAACCAGACCCATCAGTCTAACTAAATTAACTAAATTTACTAAACTAAAATAACTAAATTGCTTTGATGTTTTTTTTTTTATTGCGAGAAACTCGAATCTCCGTTTCCCAGTTCAAAGATCATAGTAGCTCTGTGAAGTGGCTTCACATCGCTGCATCTGTGGGGAAACGACAGAGTTGCTGTTGCTAATCGCTCGGAAATATTCTAGCTTTGATGATTTTACTCTGTCCTTTCCTTTCTTTTCTCTTCTACTAACCACTACGTTACAATCATCAGCAGGAGAAAATCCCTGCTTTGCCCTATGCCATCTTGGTCAGGGATCGAGGTTACCACATGACCTCGCCCACCATCTTGGAACTCTTGTTGCGTGAGGTGGCGGCCATCTTGGCAAGGGATGAAGTCACCACGTGATCTCGTCTGCCATCGTCTTGGAATCCTCCTCACTACGAATCCAATTTAGGGTGAATTCCAATTCCTCCCTTAACCCTCAATCTCAACCCTCAATCTCAAAAATGCGCGTTCCCGCTAAGGGCAAGTGCTGTCCCAATTCTAAGGGACATCAAGTTGAGGGACGAGTTTGAGGGCTGTATCGCCCTCAAAATTAAGATTTTCCGACACCACCCTTGGAAGTAAGGGCTATCCAGAAGCTAGCTACAAACGTAAGTATCTTCGTATATCTTAAAGATATAAATGTTACGAAACCATTTTATTATGTTTGTTTGAGACCTTTTTCATGGATTAACATCGTTGTTGCGTAACATTTATTTTTTTACTTTACAGTGTTTGCTGCTGGACCGGCGGTCCCGTCGGACCGGTCCGCCGAACCGTGGCGGTCCCGGTCCCGTCAGCGGTCCCGGTCCCATCAGCGGTCCAGGTCCTGTCGGTGGTCCGGGTCCCGTCAGCGGTCCGGGTCCCGTCGGCGGTCCGGGTCCTGTCGGTGGTCCGGGTCCCGTCAGCGGTCCGGGTCCCGTCGGCGGTTCGGGTCGGCTTCACGTTACTTGTACTCATCGGTGGTCCCGTTCCGCCGTCCCGGTCCCGTCAACGGTCCGGGTCCTGCCAGCGGTCCGGGTCCTGTGGTGGTCCGGGTCCCGTCAGCGGTCCGGGTCCCGTCGGCGGTCCGGGTCGGCTTCACGTTACTTGTATACCTTGTTGTGTAGCTACGGAGGACTGAATAATGTATCCTCTATTGTGTTATTTGCTAATATTATTTAGAGAATATACAGCGCTCTTTTCATTGTTATCCCTGTGTAATTTCAGGAAATACAGAGACAACACGGGCTCTGATACATTTCAGTCTGATGACGTAACTGCACTCAAGGGGTGTCCCATTTCTAAGTCACAAGATAACCCTCACACTTACTTTCGAAGGTTAAGATTGAGGGCCAAAAATTGAGGGTTAAGGGCGAGGGTTGAGATTGAGGGTTAAGGGAGGAATTGGAATTGGCCCTTAGTTTATCTCTCTCTCTCACTCATTCACACACACACGCACACCCATAGTCCCTCAGCATACATGTATATAAGTCGATACTCTTTTCCATTTAATGTTTTATTTGCTTATGTTAGTCTAGTTGTCTTATGGTTAGTAGATATCAGGATCTTGATTCAAGTGTTTGTTCATTTTAATACTTGTGTTAATAAATTCTGATATATTCTAATGAGAGATGTTGTTTGTGGTTATTTTACATAGTTTTCTAACGTTTCCTGGTTGAAGAGGTCTGTGCTCGGACTCACACCTTCTCTGTTGCTCTATAGCGCCACACCTGGTCACAGGCATAAAACAACAGCCATTTTGAGACTGATTGTGCCGTTTAGTCTTTGTTTCCTGATTTATCAGGTGGTGCCCAGTTTCAATTTATTAACTTTGTTAAACAAGAATATTTGTACTGGGTAGAGGTAGAAATGCATCACATTGAAGTCATATTTGTATATTTACCAAACAGAATATTCGTGTTTGTTAAAAGTAGAAATATTTGTCATGAAAGCAAGAATTTCTTTGTTGGTGTGACAGATTTATAATTGAATGAACAAAAAAATCAAAGTAGGTGTGGTGGTGGCGTGGCGGCTGATCTCTCATTTTTCCTGGAGGCTACCTTCCCAGCTGCGTCGAGGAGTGATTGGACTCACCTGCTCCCACTCTGCTAATCAACATGCCTACTTGAAGCCTGCTGAGGCACTCCTCGACGCCAGAATATATACAGAGACCTACTGTGGTACCAGTTGGCTCCCATTTCCCTTGTGTGGTAACGTTTGTTCTCAGATTCCTTGTGAGTTTCTTGTTGAATAAATGTTCTTCTCCTCTGCTTTATTCCAGTGCCTCCCATGCCCCCACAGCCCAGCACTCTCTGGACATTTTTGTGTTTTTCTGTTTCTTGTGGACCTCATCCAGCTTGTTGAGTTTTCATCCCTTGTGAACTGACTCCTCTGTGGAAATAAATTCTTGGTTTAAACCCCTGCCGCTTCCGCTCCTGGGTCTCACTTCGCTCTATCCACCACAGTAGGAGCAACTCTTGTCTGAACTTGTAAATCTTAGTAAGGTCAAAAAAATCAGGCAGAAGTTGAGAAAACTCAAATCTCTTGCATGATGTTGCCTTGATATTTTGTTTTCTCAACTTATTTGTTTTTACAGTGTTCTCTTTGTCATCGCCACCACCACTGAACGTCTGGAGTGAGTTTCCTGCACTGAAAGTAAAGGGGCTGAATAATATTGCAAGCTCCACTTTTTTTGTTTATTTTTAAAATAAAGTTTAAAATATCCAATAAATTCCGTTCCACTTCATGATTGTGTCCGATTTATTGTTGATTCTTTACACAAAAAAAAAGAGACTTTATATCTTATGTCTTTTTATCAGTGTTGGATTATGGTGATATTTTGTACATGCACACCTCTGCTACGACTCTTAAACCCCTAGACTCTGTTTACCACTCTGCATTAAGATTCATCACTGGAGACAGCTATGACACCCATCATTGTGACTTGTATTCTAATGTTGGGTGGCCCTCTCTTTCTGTAAGACGTGAAAGACGTTGGGTTTTATTTATTTATAAAGCTCTTATTGGTCTTTACCTCCTTACATCAGTTCCATGCTTTCTTTTAATGAGGGCTCTTATCAAACTCGGTCTCGTGATTGGATTACGCTGCAGGTGCCAGCTGTTTTTAGTGAACTTGGAAAATCCAGTTTTTCATATTGTGCACCTGCAACTTGGAATAACATGCAGAACTATTTCAAGCTTTCATCGTTTTTATCCATAGGGCAATTTAAATCTTTAACTGTATCACATTTTACTTCTAGCTGTTCCTGTTTTACCTGATTATTGTTCTACATTTTAACTACATTTTAACTAAATTTAAATTAAATTTTAATTATTCATGTTTTTATTTATTTTTTTACATTTTAATTGTAATTTTACTGTGTTTTTAAATTCTTGTCGTTACTTTTATGTAAGTTTCACTTTGGCATTTTTTTGTGTCTAAGTGCCTTAATTGTTGTTATTGTTGTTTCACTCGGCTGCATTGTAAATGAGGTCTCTACCTCAATGTATCTCCGAGTTTAAATAAAGGTAATAATAATAATAATAATAATAGTCTGAAGCCTGAAATGTGGCAAAAGGTTGAAAAGTTCAAGGGGGCCGAATACTTTTGCAAGGCACTGTATTTATAGAAAGATGAGGTTGGAACTGCCGAGCAGGAGACCAAGAGGAAGACCAAAGAGGACATTTATGGATGTAGTGAAAGAGAACATTAAGTTAGTTGGTGTGAGAGAAAAAAAAATCATTTAGCTTTAAATCATCTATACATGAAAGTATTTCAGATTAATCCAGGACACTGGCTCGTCCTCAACATCATCTGTTGGGGTTCAGTGTGTTTTCTTTCCATCTGAATTAAATCAAATTGCTTTCATCTTAGAGAAGTGGATTACATTTAATACTTTAAATGCATCAAAAGTTTCAGTTAAATGAGATGGTGTTCTCACTTCTGCAAGGTCTTTTATTTATTTATTTAGTAACACGTCCTTACAATGATAAAGGGTTGTGATAATTATTTTAAAAGTGGTGCCTTCAAGGGAATGGCTGACTGAAACAAATGAGTTGAATATTTTTAGCTTTAATTATGATTTTTTTTTTTTTTCCCCCTCAACTTTCAGTAGGTTGTTTTAAAGTCAGAAAATGGTTTTGGTTTCTTTTTTGTAATTAAAAAGAATGGTTTCTTATTTTTAATCAAAGGAATTCTTTACAATAGAAAAATCAATCAAAATGCTTTACCCCAGTTTGGTGCATCTCTTGTATTGGTACAAAAGCTTCTTTTCACACCATGAGGAGGGAGTGGCTGCCATGTCCTCATTTAGTTTATGGAAACGTCTAAGAGCATCATCTTTACGTTCATGACCTCTGGACAGCAGATGGTGACCTTTCTGCTGCTGGCCATCCGTGGGGTGTCCATGAATTCCTTCACACAAACGGCCGTGAGGATAATGGGCCCAAGTGACCATCTGCCTCCGGTGTCCACAACAATGGGCTGCAGCCTCCTGAAGTGTGCTGAGGGTTTTTGGCCTTTGTGCTGACCAAGAGGTGGGTGAAGGGACACTTTCACTGCATGAAGGTTGTGGTGGTTTTAAAGTTTTTTAGCCTGTGTAATTACTTTAATTTGGGTTATAAACACAAGCATTATACAGATGTCTTGTGGAATGCAAATTTGGCTATTTAGCAAGGCTACTATAGAGTATTTTAAAAAAGAAATGTAACAGAAGCAGGTTGCAAATCTGCAGAAGATTGCATTTGATTATCACAACTCTTGGACATGAAATCATTTGCGGAAATATCTCAAATTTGACGAAGCATAAACTTAAGAGGATCATGATAAATGCAGTAATTGCCACATTCTAGTCTAAACTGCAGCTTTCAGTTTAATGTAATAACAGTGTCACAAGTTGCACAGGTTCTGCTGATCTACAAGTAAACTGTCTGAAGACTGGAAAAACACACAGAGCTGAAGTTGGCTTTGTATTCATAGCTTCTGATTCAGCTGTGGCCTTTTTGCCAACTCCTGAATCAGAAGCTGCAAATGCCAACCTCAGGGTTGTAAAGTTTTTACAGTTTTATGCAGTTTAAACATTTAGTCTTTAAAGTGACTGTAATTTTCCTTTCAGCTTCTCGCTACAGTATATGAAAAATATGAGGGAAAACTTGCTGCCAAATGGTCTTTATTATAAGGCAAAAACAGGTCCTTAAGGTGCAAATGTTTTTTCCCCCATTTCAATATTTCAATCAGATTTCCACAATATTGCAAATATTTTAGCATGTGGTTCCAGCGCCGCCATGCTACCTGAACTGCCGCTCACAAATCCATTTTCGGGTCACGTAAATCGGAGAATTAAATATTAAAAACAAATTCAGTCCCGTGGCCCATTTTCATTTGTTTTTTTTTTTGATCCAAATCGAAAATTGAAAATATAAAAACTAGGCTTTTTTTTTTTTTCGTTTTTTGTGTTAGGTCAAAAAAACTATTAATTTATTTAATTTCAATAACATCTTAATAAAATTAAATTTTTTATTTAATTTTTGATTGACAATTGAAAGTGGAAAGAACAAATAATACAGGGATTGATAAAGTACCGGAACTTTAACATGGACATTTTCATTTTAAAGTGTTCCCAGACGGAGGATTCAACAGAAACAAGGTTATTTGACATTAATGCCCTGGCAGTGGCAATAAAGTTTATTTTATTTTACATTTTTTAAGATGAGATTTACACTAAATATGTGTTACTGGCAAGTGCTGATGATAAAGGTGTTTGCACAACAAATGTTATGGCACTTTAGTTCATATGGCAGCAGAACATTTAATTAAAAGTACACTTTACACTACTTTTAAATTCATTATTTGATTTTGCGTACACAGTGCGATTAATTGTGATTAATCAGGAAAATCATGTGATTAATTGCGATAAAAATGCTTTAATCCTTGCTCAGCTCTACTAATAACACATTTCATCAATTGGTTTGTTAACTGACACCAGTCAAAAACAGGTCTTCCTGCTCCACCACACACCATTTCGGATGTGTTTTGTTGTCTCTACGTCACATGCTTCATTTCTCTGATTGGTTGTCTATCCAGTAGCTTCCAGTGGCAGTTTCCTTTGTTGCTACTGTCCCCTGAAATTTATTGTCAAATCCAGAGGAACCAGACTAATTCTTTGTATTGAAGAGGCCGGACTACAGAATTCAAACTTCTGAATACAAATTGACCAAACTATATCTCAGGGTAAACTCTGAACTGAGCTATCTTAGCAGCAGTAAAACTGGCATATCAAAACCACAGCATTAAACATAAAGCAGAAAAAAATCACTAAAAAATCGAAAATATGACTGTATTCAATAAAACAAAGCATCCTAAAAACAAACAAATACAAAATACAAATTACAAAAAAATTTCCAGACAGCATAATAACAGTACCAAAAGCAAGACTTCAAAGAACACAGAAACAAAACCATATTTCCTGGTTGAATAAACACTTAATGAATATAAATAGGGATTAACATAAATGTAACATAAACTCAACATACTATGCAGCATGTCCGATTGTATTATAAAATAGTTAATGTATCAGAAAATCTGCATTTTTGTCATGTTCCTCATTCTGCTTTTGCATTTTTTGTTTTGTTTTGTTTTTTGTAATATGGTTTATGTGACTGATGATCCATCCTGCAACATTAGCATTTCTTTCATGAAATTGTCACTGCAGTGTTGTCAGCAACAGCTTCATTCACTCAGCTTCATGTGTTGCACGTCTTCATGGAGTGTTCATTATGCTGCCCACTATGGAAAATGAGAAGCAGTGGGACCTGCTGGACCCAGTGGACCCAGCTTGATCATTGATTTAAACAGCACAGTAAACTGTCCTTTGTTCTTTCTTCTCCATTTGTGTTCCCACGTGAGGACTTCCCCTTCACGGATGTGTGTTAGGAAACAGGAGCTGCAGTTAGAATGGACACTGGTGGATCAGGCAAAATATCACTGCTTGGACTGTGAAAAGAGACAAAGTGTAAAGAGAACAGGGGAGGAGAGGCCTGGGGGTGAGAGGTGATGGTCGGGGGTCTCGAAAGGCTCATTTGCAGGTGAAATAGATGGCACACTCTGCTTTGTGGCCATTGTCCTGCTCTCCGGCCAGATGGCCTCTTTCAATTCTTTAGAGCTGTAACTCCAACACAGTGGGAGTCGATACATTTCTGTGGGATCTGGCCCCTGTAATCAGCTAATTTGGAAATTACAATTCAAGTTAATGGATATAATTTTAAGCTTGACGGCACATTCCTTATGACAGTAATTATGAAATATCTCATAATACGACCCAGAAAATGCAATTACTGTAAAACAAATTTCTTCTTTCGGTCGCTAAACTTTCAGCTTCAATTGAGTTTTCTTTGACTGCACAGAGGTGCTTATTAACCTACTCATCTGTGGCTGACACAGACATATTTCTCATAAGCCTGCAGTCTTATTGCAGAAACAATCATCTGTAAATCTGGGATTTACAGCTATGAAACTCCTGTTTGTTTTTTTTTTGTTTGTTTGTTTGTTTTTTGGGGGGGTTATAACAATAAATGAAACTGCTAGCTTATACTGTTTTTTTTGTTATTTATTTTCTTTTCTTTTTGCTTTTATGTCTTAAACTTAAACATGAATGTGGAAATAGCTTTTAAAACCAAGGCTGGCAAAATGTTTCACATAGTGGGATTGAAAAGATGAAACAATTTAAATCTATTTATAATAAAAGCACAAGTCTCATTCTTCAGTCATGCATCCAGTTTTTGCAAAAGGTGTCATCAAGTCCTCTTGATGTCCATTTACAGATTATGAATTATTATGAATTTATGTGAATAGTACATATACGACTGGTCAGTTGATATTCAATGGAGAGTTTTTAAAAACTGTATTTATACAACTTTATGTATTTAGGTTTGTTATGAAAGCTGAAGATGAGTTTGATTAGACATCTGTCTTGTTGTCAGAGATACTGAACAAATACATGCCTCTGAAATAAAGTATCATGTGACCAAATTCAAGCTTGACTTGAAAAGCGTTCCTTACTTGAAGGTTAGGTAACTAATCATAGACTGATAGTTCTGACATGTCTTCTTGTTTCAATTTATGTTTTGGAATTCTTCCATACTTAACTTCTGATGTCTTACGTCTGCACTTTCAGCAGCAACCATTCATATACAGTCATGGAAAAAATGATTAGACCACCCTTGTTTTCTTCAGTTTCTTGTTCATCTTAATGCCTGGTACAACTAAAGGTACATTTGTTTGGACAAACATAACGATAACCACAAAGATTGCTCATAAGAGTTTTATTTAAGAGCTGATATCTTACCATTTTCCATGGTTTTCTTGATTATAACCTAAATCACCCAAGTTTTTACATCAATAGCTATAGCATTGTGCTGCCAAAAACACTGCTTTTATGCATTCAGTGTTTTCTTTTCTGTCTGTTTTAGTCACATGATGACGTTTAGTGGTACCAGGTATTAAAATTAACAAGAAAGTGAAGAAAAAATGGTGGTCTAATAATTTTTTCCATGACTGTAGTTGGTCTATGAATCCTTTGCTGAGTTTGTGGGCTTTATTAAATGTTTCTCCATGTTATGTACCAATAAGATGCTTTCTCAAGGACAAAAACAAATCTGAAATATTTTCAGCAACTGATTAAAAGATTTATTAGAAATAACAGTTGAAACTTTTTCATTCTCAGTTTAAGGATGACAACAACAAAATAGTGCTTAAAAAAAAAAAACAGGTGCCAGAAGAACCTGATTGTTTTACAGAAATGTATAAACAGTATATATATATATATATATATATATATATTTTAAAATATAACTCAATCATTATTCGTCATTCTTGCTTATACACCAACAAGGTAAGCTGAAATAATAGGAATTCATGACTTTCTTGACACTCTCAGTCACCTCCTCAGTCATGTCCACTGTAGCTCCATTCATGCTTATCTGTGACACAGCGCTGTAAAACCATACAAAGTTGTTGCAAGAGATGTCTGGAATGGGTGTTCAAAAATTAAATCATTTTCACAAGATTCCTTCTACATGCTGTACTGCACACTGGTCCTGCAGTTGCAAGGTCACATGACCTTGTTGACAGACTTCTACTGTAGTGGGATGCTTTATCATGAGATATTGTATTTGAGGTGGGCTGGTCGTTGCACGCTGGAAGGTTTCCCAGCAGTATGACGTCATCTGAGTAGCTTTCACATTCTGTGTAATGTGTAAGTGTTTAGATACTGCATAGTACTATAAATTACTACATCAGGAAACAGTGATGGAAAATCCTGAACACAATCAAAAATTCCATCAAATGAAACTGACTTATTAACACACAAAAAAAATTTTTTTGCTCAACAAACATATCTATGGGACCATAATGAAGGAAAATTAAACAAACTTTAAATAAATGTGTATATAAATAGAATAAATACCTAAAGATAATAGCTTAATTTTATCACAGGCACTAAATACCAAAGCTGAAAGTTAAAAGAATAAAATAAAATGTGTGTGCAGTAAATAAGCCTCAGTTCTGTCCATGAAAATCAATGTTGGAGCACAATTAGTCCATTTTGAGCTGCGTGTTCATCTTATTGTCCTGCACTGAGCTGCTTCACTGGAACCACTATGGAAAAGACTCAGGGTGCTCTTTGTTTCTGTCGACCTTCTTCTCTTTGGGAAAAAATCTGGCAAAAAAACAAAAAACAAGCAGAATGACTTATCCATTCAATTATTTATTTTTTTATTATAATTGTCTCTCATTATAAGCGCAATTAAAGAGGAGTGGATGTGTCAGAGGCGTCCTGTACCTGTAATCCGTGCCTTGATTCTCGGTTCGGTTGCCGGCACCGGTTTGGGGAGCCTCCTCTTCCTCCGGACCGGCGTCATCTCAGCGGGACACTTGCGGGCGGCGTTGAAGACGCTGGAACAGTTCTCCTGGTCGGTCTCTGCGCCCTCCTCAGCGCGCACCAGCCTGACGTCATCCTCACCTGTTGGAGGACCGGCAGCATCCCGCGGCTGTGCGGGATCTCGATAGAAAGCCGCGGTGCGGTCGGCGGGCACCTCCTCCCACTGGAAGCTGCCCGGCAGCGGCGTCTCGGACCGGAAGCAGAAGTTCCAGCGCCGGCTGTCCTGCTCCGTGATCTCCCGGAGCTTCAGCTCCAAGTCCAGGCGCAGCTGCTCGCGGTCCACCGGGCCAAACAGGCTCCTGCAAACAGCCTCTCTTCTCCCGATCGCGTTCATCCCTCGATGATTGTGGAGAACTTTGAGTGAGGAAACTTTCTTAATGTAGAGAGGATGATGCTGCAGCTGTCCCCCTGCCTGTCGACTCTGGCCATCACAGAGCTGGAGGAGCATTTAAAGGCTGCAGGGTGCACCAGGTTTTGTTTGTACACAATAAGCAGCGGCTCGTGATTGGCTGCAGCTGTCTGATTTAGGGGACAGGCGCAGGAGGTTATATTCATTCATCTATTCATTGTGTGATGAGGACCACGGAGACCTTTAAAGCCCCTGGTGAGTAACAAGACACTGTTCAATTCAGAATTATGACAATAAGGATTTCTTCAAACTAGGACCAGTGTTAGTGCACAGCCTGGGCTTTGTATCATGTCATTGTAACTCTGGTGGAAGAAAAACATGTTCAAATGCTGTGTTAAAATAGAATAAATGGAAATACTCCTTTACAAGAAAAAAAAAAAAAGAAAGATAGTAGTGGTCTTTCTGATTGCCATGTAAATGCAACCCTAATTCCAAAAATGTAACATGTTGATTAAAAACAAAAAAATTCCATCTTTGTAAATCTCCTCAACTAATGTTTTTTTCAGGATCAGGAAAAAAAAAATCAAATTGAAACACTGAGAGTGACACATTTTACAATTTCATGAAAACATGAGCTAATTTTAAACGGCAACAGGTCAGTGACATGATTGTGTATATTTAAAAAACTGCATCTATACAGCAGAAACACAGAGGGTCATCATCCTGTGGGAATCGCATCTACACTTGCGAAACAGTTTCAGAATATTGTTCCTCAGCATACAATTGTGAAAACTTTGAATATTTCATCATCTATGTACATAATATCATCAAAAGAATCCAAGAATCTGTGGAAATATCTATGCGCAGGGGACAGGCTAAAAATCAATATTAGATCGTGTTCTTTGGGCTCTCAGGCAGCACTGCATTAAAGACATGACTCTCTTATGGAAATGAGTGCATGAACACTTCTGGAAATCACTGTTTAATAACATGGTTCACTGTGCCATCTGCAGATGCAGGTCAAAATTCTATCACACAAAGAAGATTGCATATGTGAACATGACTCATTAACAACACTGTCTCTCTTGGCCAAACCTCAGTGAAAATGAACTGAGGGGAAGCTGAAAAACAGACATTTGGAATTCTTTTTAAAAAGCATAAATGCCATGTCTTCCAGACTAGGAGAGGGGCCGTCCAGCTTGTTATCAGCACTCAGTTCAAAAGCCTGCATCCCTGGTGGTATGTGGGTGCATTAGTGCTTTAGGAATTGGCACTTTGCACATCTGAAAAGGAAACATTACTACTGAAAGCTTTAGGTCAACATATGTTTTCATGCAAATATTGTTTCTTTTTTTCATCTTTCAGCAAGAAAGTGCTAAACTGCATTCTACATCCATAACAAAAGCATAGATTTTTAGTGGAGGAGAATATTTACTGGCCTGGCCTGTCTGGTGTCCAGTTTATTCCACCAAGTTCAACATATGTGAACCTGATAAAAGCTCAGAAATTCAGAATGTGACTGTCGTTCCCAACTGCTTCTAATCGAGACAAACAACATTTTATATTCATTGGGCTTGTTGTGTGCTTCTTTCTGAAATACTATAGGGTTAAATTTGACAGATAAATAATACAAAAAGGAAAATATTTACCGCTGAATATAGTGTAGAGGAAGTACTGGTCCCATAAGACGTAGTTACTCAGGGAAAGCCAGATTAGAAACAACCTACAGCTCCAGAGTATGGTAGCAAGTCTGGTGTTCAGTCAACCAAGCAGGGTTTCTCTGTCCACTGTCTTTTTGACCTCAACAAGCTAACCACAGCTGTCCAGATCAAATTCAGGTCACTAATGCTGCCTACAGAGAGACTCCTGCACCTGCACCCAGAACCCCAACTCAGGTTTGCAGGTTTATACACCTTCTCATCCACTGCAGTTCAGTCTGGGTCGCTGTCTCAGACCACCGTCCTGATGCACAGCCCAGACTCACTGGTGGATCCAGGATGGTGGAATGAAAGCAGAGCAGAGCACTGGTGTCCTTTTTTGCCCTTGATGTTGTTTTGTAAATTCATCTTTTCCAAGAAAACACCCCCTCCTCACACCTCTTTAACATTCTCAGCTTGCACTCACTTTGCACTTCTGAATGTGTTGTTTTTGCACCTTTTATATATATTACCTAATACTTACAGAAGTGTTCGTGATGTACTGAAACTTGAATGTTGTTCTTCATTATTTAGTTGCTCAGGATAAATGTGTTTACTCTCCACTGCTGTAGTGAGTTCATTTTACTTTTGTTCTGAATGATTTAAAATTTACAATGAAACAAAAATATAGAAATATAAATGTGCTGCATAGATATGTATTTTTTTACTTTCTTATTTTCTGTTCTTTTTTAAGTGGGGTAAACTTGGCCTATTTTCTCAAAATGGCAACAGTGACTGGAAGCAGTGAAAGCCCTATTTTCAGTGACAGGTGATAGCTCAAGCTGAACATGCGATAGTAGCAATTGTAGGTGGAATTGAGAAACAGTCAGAAGTGTAGTGTAAATTGTTGTTGCTGTGACTCTTACAACCATAATACTTGTCATTTCCCAGTTTTCTCACTTACACTGAAATAAGAAAAGGAATTTAGCCTTAAGAAGGCAGAGTGACATTTACTGTGAGGTACTGTGGCATTTTTGCCTGTGCTCAACACTATTCTGTTGCTATCCCAGCTCACATCTACAGTATCTGAAACAACAATTTCCCTTCCAGGCTTCAGTCCAATAGGTGGGAAGAAATTAAATTATGCTGGACATGGACAGAAAAAAAGGCCCCTATGGGAGAGAACAAACAGCTGATGCCAATGTTGAGATTTCTGGGTTGATGGTGCATCATTGCCATTGTCTCCTCTCCCTCAGGTGAGTGTAACTTGATGCTGAAAAGTTAGATACAGCAACTATAGCTATTTTAACACCTATAAAGACGCTTACTCCACCTTACTTCTTTTTTATAGATCAGCATGATAGATATAATGGTTTGAGAAAGAACTCAATAAGCAGAAGAAAAGTTGATATATTTATGTCCAAAAATTAGTACCCTTTCTTTTAATCTTTGCCATAATTATTGTTTAAGTAAAAAAAAAAAAAAAAACATACCGGTAATAAACATCTTGATATTATTGATTTAACAAGAATAATATATAAAAAAAACATTTGTTCAATACTAAGTAGCCCCTTGCTACTTCTATCAGATTTGAGTTGGGACCTGATCATCGGCCACTGATCAGCCGATTATCAGCAAGTGTGCAGACCTCTATAAAAGCAGACCTTTTTGGTTTGATGGTCTGGAGCACTGAGACTTGTAATAATGTTATACCAAGAGCGAAAGACATTATTAATTTTCTCAACAAAGCAGCTGTTGTAGCAAATCAGTCTGCAAAGGGTTATAAAAACCATTTCCAAACAAATTGGATTTCAATGTTCAAGAGTTGCCAGGAGGTACCCTTCGCTGTCTCAAAAGGGCATGGAAGCACAACTGAGGTTTGCAAAATTCTGTCAGATTAAACCACAAGACTTCAGGAACAATGTCCAGTGGACAGATGAGGCCAAAGTGGAGTAATTTGGCTTTAGTGCACAGGTCTATTTCTGCTGAAATCCAATAAAAGCATTTCATTAGAAACTGCCAAGCATGGCAGTGGGGGGATGGATGATGATTTGGACTTGTTTTCCAGCCACAAAACCAGGGCAACTTGTAGTTATTGAGTCAACCATGGACTCCTCTGTATACCGGAGTATTCTGCAGGCAAATGTGAGTTTGTCTGCAGCTACATCTTGGCTGAAATGGAGTCATACAGCAGGACCATGATCCAGAACACAACACCAAATTGAGACCAGAATGGCTATAAAATACAAGCGCAGACTTAAATCCAACTGCAACATTGAAGTAGTAGAGGTTTACAGTGGCAAATGTTGAAAACCTCAATGCAAAATTGTAAAGAAGAACGGACTTCTGGAACTGCTGTCAGGCCATGAATCAACTGTCCTCTGATGTTGCAGGTGTTGTTTCAACAATTCTTTCATCAGCTGACAGACACAGAGCTTATTATGCAGTCATTAATATGTGCATTTTAGTACCTTTGAATGATTAGTTATTTACACCTGGGTTTACATACTTTATGTTGTCACGATCTACGCAGTGTCCTGCATGAATGAGTAATAGCTTCATACTAAATTAGCAAAATGTAATAAGATTTTCTTTCATCAAATGTTTTTTGTAAGTGTAACAATGTTTGCTTATGGAGATCTATGTTAAGGCTTACCTAACAGAAGCTCATCATCCTCTAGTTCCTGATTGTATCCGCACACAACATCCCACTTGACTGTAATCTGATTTGTATGTTTCATACATTATAGATGAGATTCTCAGTTAACTATTGTCTCTCAAAAGTCCCCCAATAGATAGCAGTTGTTTTACTCACTTTTCCTTTCATTTTGTCTGGGTGGGAATCGGGCCAAGAAGTCACCTGCATCATTTCAGGTTTTCAGAAAAATAAATTAAACTATCAGCTGAAGTAACACATCACTGAAGAACTTCTTTCAGCAGCACAAGAACATGTTATTATCTTGGGTCGTATGTTGCTGATTTTAGGATGATCTGAAGAAAGTGATGACAAGACTTCCAAAGCCTCAATAAAACAAAGTAAGTTGATATATTCAACATTATAAAAGCTTTTGTGATATGCGTATGACATGCAAAATCATAACTTTATGTTATATAAGTGGGTGTTTGGTTGGATTTACTTATGCAGTTAATTAAATAAATAGCCTGATTTAAGTACTGGCTCAATTATGTTGCTTCCTTTGTTACCAACAGTCTGTACCTTAGAAACCATAAGATTAACAGAAACTATGTACAATATAATATGAGCCAAATATGGACTGTAAATCTGCTTTAATAAGTACTTTTCCCTGCAATAATAAATGAGGCAAACAAATAAACGAATTAAGTTAAAAAAGATATAGGTTTTACAAAAGAATGCTTCAAAGACCATCAACAATATATATGTAATATGTTTGTTTGTAATATGTAAAATAAGCTGGCCCTAAAACATTTGAATACTTAAGATCTATCTACAGATCTACTTATGTGCCACTGGAAACTGTCCACAAAAAAAAAAAAAAAAAAAAGAAGAAAGCCATTTTAGGGGGTTTCTTCTTTGGCCCACAGTTGGCCCAAGAATTGTATGGATTCGACTTTGATTTAGCAGTGGATGCAGAGGAAACAACTCCGAGATACCACTGGCAAAACATACAACCAGTCAGAGAAACAAAGCACGTGTTATAGACAGAGCTATAACCAGATTAGTATCAACAAAAGATGGTGAGCAGCAGAGTAGGAATGCAGATGAATGATTGTTTTCAGTTTTGCAGTTAAAAACCTTTTGATCGGAGCTGTGGTTGTGCAGTGGTTCGGGCAGGCGGCCAGAGGCTACAGTCCTTGACGCAGCGGTTGTGGTTCAACTCGTGGGTTGCATCCCTTTGCTGCATGTCCTCCCCGTTCTCTCTCTGTCCCCCTTCCTGTCTATCTTCACTGTCAATAAGGCCACTAGTGCCAAAAAAATCTTTAAAAAAAACAAAAAAACAACTTTTGATCGAAATATTATTTGTAACTCTGCAAATGGGTTCGAACAAGGCAGGTAGCAGAAGTCATTTCTCAAAGACTCGCTGCTCTCATTTTGTCATTAAGAAATGTCAAAGAAAAATCAGTGTGGAAGAGTAGTGTAAAGGTGATCAGATGGCTGAAACGGGACCTATCAGCTATTAAATTGAGCTGGTAGATCAGGCTTGAAGAGGAAGGCTTTAAGTGCTGTTAGTTGTTGGAGTTTTAAAAACTGTTTTACTGGTCAGGACAATGCAGTCCTGTTGAGGTTACCTGGAATCTTTGGGGTGGGGCCTATAGTGAAGAATATCTGATTGGTTGAGTTTCCCCAGCATTTTATTTCCAAATTTTTTCTCCGTCATTTCAGGTTTAATTAACAGCTGACAAAATGCATTGACCAAATTTTTTCCTCAGAAATGTTCTTACTGTTTTTAACCATAAGATTCAGGGACATTCATGAGACA
Organism: Hirundichthys speculiger; assembly: GCA_018398805.1. Taxonomy (NCBI): domain Eukaryota; kingdom Metazoa; phylum Chordata; class Actinopteri; order Beloniformes; family Exocoetidae; genus Hirundichthys; species Hirundichthys speculiger. The sequence goes on along the minus strand of JAGFBZ010000963.1, from coordinate 163,987 downwards.
TTCACGCCTTCGTTAATGAGGTGAAAACATTTAATGTGAGCTACAGAGCTGCAGATAAATGAGGAAGAACTCCAAGTGAGCCAAGAAAACCATTAAAACTGAAAAATTAAACATTAAACTTACATTGTTTCACAAAGTGAGATAGCCGGCTGTGTGCAGCGTTGAAATGTAAACAACGGCTGTCAGGCTCCTTTAAAATGAGGAGGACGAGAGCAGAGTTGGATAACATGTATTGGTTTAGTAAAGTATTAAACCCAGTAGAAATATTGATTGCTCTAATGACGAACCTAGAATGGGATTGGATAAAGTGTAAACTTGGTTTGTTAATTGAGTAACAATTCTTTTTGAGGGAAAAGTTAAACTGGATTATTCAACTGGCCACTGGAAAACCAATTGTGAATGTTTTGTAAATATGATTATGCACGTCCTACTGTACCAAACGAATCAGGATGTGTGAACAAACAAGAACAAATGAGGACTTTGGGGGCTGGAGCAAGTCAGGCGTGGCCAGCCAGGAGGCATAAACCCGGAGGTTTCGAGAGAAATAGGGTTCATTCTGTGGAGCGTTCTTCAAAGGATGGTCAGCTGGGACCAGGAGCTAACCACCACCAAAGGGATTTTACTGGGAAATTTATTCCTCAAGACAGGAACAGAGAAAGGAGACTTTTGGAAGGAATAACCATTTTCCCATTTCTTAAGGAATATATTTGGAGCTTTTCAGATTTTCTCTAGCTCACTGCAGGAGAGGAGAAGGAGCCGGATACCAGAGTTCCAGGAACACCCACCCTGTCCTTGGAAGGACCTGCCTCGACACCTCGCTTCACAGCCTTAAGAGCATTCTGGCCACTTGCTCATAACAAACCAGCCTGAATCCATTCAAATGAATAAATGAAATTGGAATTATAAGCCACAGCTCACACCAAACCAACCTGAATAAATTCAAATGAATGAGATTGGAATTTCAAGGTACAGTCCTTCCAACCAGCCTGGATTCCATGGAAATAACTGGAATTACAAGCCACGGCCTGGATTAACACAGAAGAACGGAGTTGCCAGCTGTAGCATTATTATGGATTATAATTAGTTTGTTTTCCAATGTTCAATCAATGTTTAATCAATGTTTAATCAATGAAATGCTGTTGCTTAACTCTGCTAACCTGTTTAATAAATATAAAATTAACACAAGACGTTGTGGTTGATATTGAAATTGCCCCCCCAAGGGTACACAGGTGTGCCTCTGCATAACAACACAGGTTCTGATTGGTTACTCTAGCCCCCTATTGTCACAAACCCTTGGGGCTTGCTGTCCAAGCCACTAAACTTAACCTAGCCAGTAACAGGAGCCCAGATAATAAGGGGGGAGCTGCAGTTAATGAATGTGGCTGATAACAGTACCTAAAGCCAGGCTATTTCTTTAGGGTAGTTATCAGAGTAGGCAGGGTAGACATTTGGACGGATTGATGCAGTGAGAGCTAGGTGAATCTTCCCTGACACCAGCTTAAACAAAGTTGAGGAATTCTAGCGAGGTAAACCCCCCTAGACCGCAACTTCGGGCCCGAAGGACAGAGAGCTGGTCCCGATGACAGACTCTGCTGGTCTGAAGGAGACTGAAGGAGACTGAAATCGTCACCTGGGGGATCTAACAAAAGGCAGCAGCTATCATGATAAGAAAGCAAGTGATGTAGAGCGGTAAAACTCTAATCTCCCAACATTTTATGACTGTATCTTTCTATAGCACAAGCAAAAACATCCACAACCTTGGTAAAGTGTGGATGCAACATGACCAGGTTTTGAGTTAATGCAGCTGAGGTGCACTTCCTGGTTTAACTGTCTGTGGAGGCTGCTGTAACCAGACTCCAATGAGGACTGTCAGTGCAGAGTGAAACTCTACAACTGACTGTGAGCTACCCTGTATCTTAGACCTCAGTGGATATGCAAATGGGCAGCATAATAGAGAAATAAGCTCTATTCCGTTCTATTGAAAAAGTCCTGGCCCCTCAAAGTAGCGCGTTGGAACCTGCCATTTTTAGCTCAGAGGCCCCCGAAAAAAGGTATGAGGGTTAAAATCATTTTTGTGACACTGCCCCAGATTTACTCTGTTTGGTCTCTTGCTCAATCATCCTCTCATTAATTTGAGTTTGGTTTCTTGAGTCTCCTAGTTCCCTCTGCCAATAATGTAGCTCTAGCCCCAGTCACACAGCCAGCCTTTTTCACCTATGCAACACCATTATTCTACCTTGTGCTGTGTGAAGCACAAGTAGGGCAGAATGGCATAACATTTTGTTCTGCTGCTGTTATACCTCTGTTCTGCAGTGGGAGGTAGTAACAGGGGTGTAGCAGGGTGAAATGAGTGCCATTTGAAAGGTGTAACAGGGGAATGAGGATGATTGGAAACTCCATGCATAGGATGAAATCAGTCCATGATGGGTATGTTGAGACATGGCACAGTCGCCCATCTGTCAGCGTTTGCCCACTGCCAACCAGCTAGAGTGGCTGTATCTTAGCAAGCTGGAGCACCTACCTCTTGCTTAGGCTAACTAAATAAACCTAAAAGAAGACTTTAATTCATTAATGTCATCTAACGAAGGTAAAGAGCCAATATTAACTACATGCATTGTTTTTACTTTTTGTAATTGAGATGAATTAAACATCTGTTGAGTATTTTTAACATATAATATGCGTTGCATTAAAAACCCAAAAGTGCAGCGGGTCCACCAGATCCAAGAACTCTGGCTGAATAACAAAAATATAAACAGCACACAAAAGATAACCAAGTCTCAGACAAGCACTTGACAGGCATGCACCCCCTTAAAAGGATGGCTCTGGTGATGAAAGTGATAAGTACTGGGTGCCGACAGTCAAAATGAACCTAAAGTTCCTTTAAATAAAATGAAATAAAATAAATGATAAGGAGTGTGGTTTAGTCTCAAGTGATTTGCCAAGCACCCGTAGATCAATGTTTTCTTTCTAAAGTGAAAATGAAAGTAAAAAAGTTATTCAGAGATGATATTTATTTCACAGGTTGTATAACAAATGGGAACATGCTTACTGCTCTACCTGAGCCTGCTGAGATTGTTGGAAGACTTTTAAGAAATTTGCCATCATTGTGATTTCAAGACAACTAATGAGCTCTAGAGAAGAAACAGGGCATCATGGACGTTCCACAAAAACACATGAACAGTTGTAGTAGGACAAGAACCATCCACATTCACCATTTACACTTCAATTATGATTTTGGCAAAAAATAAAACAACTCAGCAAATTTAGTGAACTTCAAACCCTAGCAAATTATTTCTCCAAATGTTTTATGTCCTGCAATGATGACTAAGCAAAGAAAGTGAGCTCAGCACCTTTTGCTTTAAGTACTAATGTAAAGTTCCTTGGCTAACTGTTTTCATACTCAGCTCTTTCAGAACCATATTAAATGTCACATCTATCACAGTGATCATACCATTAACGTAGAAGCTTTTCATTCTGCAGCTGAAAATGTGGGCAGCTCTTAAACCAATAATGAACATGCCATAGGTGTTTGAAGGTGTGGTCCTGATGGGAGCATGTGTGCAGCGGTTGACCAACATGCAAAGTGATGGAGCGCAGCAGTGTCTGGGATTGGCTCCGGGTGAAAACCCCACCTTTGTACTGCTTCCTGATGGCCCAGGCAGTTCACCTGAAGAGAAACGCTCTCAGCCCTTACAGGTGTGGCTCAGCAGAAGAAGGAGAGAGGCCTACTGTACACGTCTGCAATGCCAGAGAAGCAAGACACACCAATGGTGAGTTTGTACAGTGTAGCCTTATTTTATCATCATCATGAGCACATTTAAACTTGAGCAGCTGAGAATTCGCTTTCTGAATAGGTTCAAACGTGTGATTTACATAATGGCCAATATTTTCCTGAAAAGCTTTCAAGATTCGGATCTATTCATTAAAAAGGAAAATACCGTTTAGAATTTAAGGGTTAAACAGAGTAGGATTCAGGAGGATTTCTCCTGCTGAAGAAGTAATTACACCAACCTATTCATCTTTTAAAAATGATTAATGTAGCACCAGTTCACAGAGTTTCTCAGGGGACTTTACATAGTGAAGTCGTGACCTAACAGCATCACAGAGAGAAACTCAGCAATTCTCCCTGGAGCAGCACGAGGCCACAAAGAGAGGGTGAAATTCTGTTTTAAAGAGGATGCAAATGGAACAGAACAATGCCCAGTGAGGGCGGTATGATGGAACTCATTTTATTATTTATAAATAAAAATTTTCCTACATTTCAACTACCATCTTTAATTGTTATTTTCTTTATAAATCTAATATGAGTGTCGGAGATGAACCATAAAGAATCGAGAAGTGGAAATGGATTGCTTGAATTCTAACAACTGTAAAATCTTGTGACTCAACAACAGCATGGTACTTAAAATACTTTCTTCTTTTTTTTTCAAGAAGGGAACTGAATTTAGAGCTGGTTCCTTCAGGGGTGCTAAAGGGCTTGTTGTCATAATTTAAAAGTTTGTTAGTGGGTGCATGGAAGGGTTTGTGTTTCCTTGAAATACACCCCCTCCCCCACACGCTCACACACAGGTATACATCCACAGCTTCAACATCCTTTCCTCCACCTTTGCATGCAAATAGTCCTGTTTGCATCCCCAGTAGTCTTTTCCCTCTTAGGCCCAAACCTCTAGTCAAATGAAACCTTCCACAAGCTGCTCACTTACATTAAACAGATGGCCAAGCAAAAATTGACTCAGTCTGTCTGTGCGATAGCAAATGCATCTATATTTGGCTGAAAGGCTTTTCTTGATCCAAAGTACACAGAAAGACTACTGCTTTTCATGCTAGGGATGTGCACTTGTGTTGCATTTTTTTCTTTCTTTGTTTTAATCATCTTTCATAAGCAGCTCAAGTGCCAATGCAAATAAGGCAGGCTGATAAACGTTTCTGCTTACTGAGGCAATTGGATAATCTTATCAATAATGAATGAGTTTGCTTCATGAACTGAATGCAGTTTATTTCTAAGAAAAGAATCCTGAAGAGATGAATAGACTGTGGCTGTTTTCAGTGTAGAATAATAGCTGCTGCTATAACATCACAAGTATATTTTCTAAACATGCCAAACTATTTCATAGAGCTAATCCTTAGAAAGGTGCAAAACAAACCTTATATTTAAGCTTCTTTCACAACACAACAATGAACTTTTTTTTTTTTTTAACATTTTTCATTTTTTTGTGGGAGTTTCCCCATTCCATAGTATATGTGGCCCAGATCTCTAAATTTTGTACGTTTTAAGGACTGCGCTTGTGGGCACCGGGCAAGAGGAAGCACTTTGCATGTGAGACGAGAATGAAAATTGTGCCAGCTTTGCATTAACCACAAGTGCTTATGACAAACACTCCATCTGTAAGAGTGGTGAATGAGTCATAAAAGGTTTTGTGGAAAACTGACCTAATACCAGCGTTTTGAATTGTTCACAGGTAACATTGCAGCCACAGACACGATGTCTGCAATGTGGGGACATGCGGGAGTGGTCAGAAGAGCACAGGTGTGTGTGTACATGTGGCGTGTGTGTGCCTCCATGGCAACTGAGAGAAGTTCTTATCTGAAACAAACCAGTGTGTTCTGAAGTTTTCAATATTAAGAAAACCTCATCAAAACAGCTGAAAGCAAACGCTCGCTTGGGCTCCGATCTGCTCACTGATTTGGATGCATGCTAAGGGAAGCAAGCATTTCCGCATGATTAACCAGTCTTAAGTAATTCCAAGATGCAAGTCTGCTTAAATTATTCATAACAGAAGGTTTTCAAAGCTGCAAAATAAAATGCTTTATAAAGAACAGCAATTACTCACATTCGTAGTATGATAATGGATATAGCAGCCAAACCACGAAGCATAAAAAAAAAAAATCTTATCATGTCATTTTATTTAAAGAATGTCTATAGGTCTTGCTACTTCAACATATTATACATCATATAATGAAGAAACCTTCAGAGGGAGAAATGAAGCACAGCAGTGAGGGATGGGTTAGGTGTATTTGTTTAGATATTCAAGCAAAGCTGACGTTCTTTCTGACTCAAGGTCACGAGATTTTGCTTTAAAGAGATGGTTCATTCCCATTGAGGTGGGACTTGTGAAATATTTCTGATTTATTAGTGTCCTACTGCAGTAGACAGTGGTCATGGTGCTCTCAGTTTTAAGAATCAAAGATAAATCCTCATGGGGAGCAATGCTAACAGCTAATCAGAATGAGGGCCATAGAGGAGCAAATATTTACTGTCTATTCAAACCCATAACTCATAAAACTCATTGTGATTCGAGAGTTGTGTCATTTGTGCCAGACTTATTTATTTCCAAGGGGAAAATTACTGCATGGATTAAAGAAAAAAAAAAAAAGATAGTTAATGAGAGATGGGTGTGACATAAAGTGAAAATTTCCATGCAATAATTACATGCTTCACTGTTCAGTAGGTATTAACCAAATGGATGGGAGAATTACATAATCATGATAATTTGTGCATACCACAAGGCTTTATTTTACTGCATGTGTTATTGACATGCTTTCAGCATGTAACAGACAGATGAATTTTGCAACAAACAAAATAAACCATAACAAAATATATTCTGGCACTTTGTGCTTGAAGAAGTGAAGCCAGAGTCAGTTTACAAATGCACTCTAAAGTAGAATTTACTGATTCTTTTGATCTGCGTGTCTCATAGCGTCCTCCTTGGCTGTTCCTGCTGCTCCACGATCGATGAGACTCTTGAGAATGTAGCCAGAGGCCTGGCCAGCAAGATGAAGAAGAAAACTCACTGGGCAGCTGGGAGAGTGGGGGACATTGACTTTTGTGGCTCCACCAAGATGAGAGGAAAGGTAAAATTTAATAACACACACAAAAAAGAAGAAGGCTTCACAACAAGCCAGCAAGGATTACTTTTGAAAAAGCTTGCTGACATGACAACATTTCTCTTCCTTTGACTCAGTTTGTGAGAGTGCGCAGCAACACAGAACCAGTGCTGATCTACCAGATGCTGACAGAAGAGTGGGGCCTTTCTCCTCCACACCTTGTAGTGGCTCTGGTGGGAGGAGATGAGTTGGCCCAGATGAAACCCTGGCTCAGAGACACTCTCAGAAAAGGACTTGTGAAGGCTGCACAGAGCACAGGTTATACTGATGTGGCCAAATCTGGCCTTGGCTTTTAACAGCAAAGAAATTAGTCCTCTTGTTCCTGTCCACTGACATGCAACAGAAATGCTGTCATCAGTTGAATAGTAATACTCTCTTCAGGACATAGTTCTAGTCTTAAGTATAAATATTTTATTTTTTAATTTTGCTTATACGTGTTACTATGCATTATGTTGTATTGCATCAGTTCTTTTTGAAATATCTAGCATTTTTTATGACCATATGACCAAAAACCTAATTTGCATCAATAGTTAAAACAGCAGTTATAAAAGGTTAGATGCAAACCTCTGATCCAATGCCCTGCACATGTACACATATAGTCATGTGCTAAAGTTAGTTTCAGTTGTTGTAGTTTTTTTTTTTTTGTTATTGTTGTTTTGCTTCATTTTTGGGGTTTTTTTTTTTTATATAAAAACATTAAGAAATATATCTGATTGCACTGGATCTTGGTATTAGGCAAGTATAGTCAAACAGTATAGATTTTCTTTTCACTATGTTCTTGTTTATTTGACAAAAACAAAGAAAAGAAAATAGCAATACTCAGTTCCCCGTAGGAATCCAGAGGATTTGAGCTATGACCAGCTAAACCTCAGCTCCTGGTGAACTGATTATTAGTAGGTGTGTGAAACATTCAGGAGTGTGTTAACACAGTGCAGTGAGAGAAAGACATAAATAATTGTCCTAGAGAAGCAATTGCCAGACCAAATCATCCTGGAAATGGTAATAAAGCCATTTCCCATCTATGAAGATCTCAATGCTCTATAAAGAGAAAACTATTCACATGTGGAAATCATTAAGTTGCCAGTCCTCCCAGAAGTGGACATCCCAGCAAATCCCAAGGTTAGACCTTGCAAGTGCTCAAAGCAATATATATTTAAAAACAACAACAACAAAAGCAAGAGTTATATATCTGTCTTCACAAGCATATAGTATGTTAAATGTAAAACGTCTATGACAGCACAATTAGATGAAGTCTGAACATGTACAGATATGTGTTTTTTTTTTGCTTTGTAAGAGATACCAAGGGAAAGAATCTTCTTTCTAGAAAGAAGCAAGGCAGAGAGCTCCGATTAATGAAGGTTAAGAGTCTCATTAAACTTAAGTAATACTGTCATGAAGAATGGGGCAAAGATCTTTCACAATCATTTGAGAGACTGATAAAGTTCTATTTAAAACAACGACTCTGAGTTATTGTTGCTAAAGGTGGATCTGTGCACTATTGAATCATCGGTTGACTTAGTATTGCCCTGCCAAATGTTTTTCTTTTAGTTTAATTTTTGTTGACTATGTGATGCCATGGTGACATGGCACTGTTGTATGTCTGAGACTGTACTTACCTAATACTGAGACCCAAACATTCAGGTGATGATTGTTTTGATTATTACCGCTCCGCCAAGGAGGTTATGTTTTCGGTAGCGTTTATCTGTCTGTCTGTGTTCAAGATAACTCAAAAAGTTATGGATGGATTTTGATGAAATTTTCAGGAGTTGTCAGAAATGTGAAAAGTAAGAACTGATTTCATTTTGGGTGTGATCCAGAAGAAATCCTGGATTCTGGATCACTTTCAAATTTTCGATAACATTGCGGTCAATGGGGCCGACAATTTGTTTTCTTAATATCTCCGTTAATTATTGCCCAAAACTCATGAAATTTGACTCAAGGATTGACAATGGGAACCTCTATTGAATTTCAGAGGCTGACCGGATCTGATCCAGAACGCTGATTTTATCGCAATCTGTAAATCTTTATATGGGAGAATTGTTGCACTTGGCAGAGGTCTGCGCTCTCAGTGCTTTTCTAGTTACTAAATTTTTTTCAATTGTTGCAATTTTTTATACACACACAGAGAGACACACATGCAGGCACACACACAAAAGGATGAAACCAAAGTCTACTAATGTTTGCGCATGACTGCTGGTAAAATTGCTTTTCTCTTCTCCAGGGGCATGGATTCTGACCAATGGCCTTCGCTTCGGCATTACCAAACACCTTGGGCCAGGCAGTGCGAGATCATTCTTTGGCCAGCACGTCATCGAAAGTTCGTGTAGTGGCCATTGGCATCGCATCCTGGAACATGATCCATAACCGAGAGGCGCTACTCACAGCCAAGGTTCATGCAAAACACAACAACAGAGTCTCTGAGGAGCATTGAGTTTGTGTTGACCTCAGTCTTTCTGCATACCTGTTTTCATTTTCCTAAGGTGGATGAGCCTGCAGTATACAAATCACAGGACTTGCCTCATGGTTCAGTGTATTCCCTGGACAGCCACCATTCACACTTTGTGCTCGTAGAGGAGGATCCCAACAGACCAGGAGCAACCAGTGAGATGAGGGTGAAGCTGCTCAAACACATCTCCCTGCAGCGCACAGCTTACGGAGGTAAAATCCTTTTAGTCACTGCTGGGAACAAGGAACATATTCAAAATCTTTTTTTTTTTCACATGTAGTCATAAGATTGCTGTATTTGAATATGACTTAATTAAAAGTTAAAATTATACATTATCCCTCACAAATCTGTAGTTTAACAAAATACAAAATGTAGGAATATTCGTTTGAAATATTCGCACCTGTGAGGATGCTGAATTATAAATGCACGATGCATTATTTCACTGTGGTGCTGTACATAATACATGTGCCTGCTTTATGTGTGCATATTTCAAAAGAAAACCCGTCTTCATGTTTTATTACCTTTTAATTCAATTTGGCTGGCTGTAAAATCACAAGCCTCAAAATCACAATCCTGTACAAAAGTGCAGGAATCAAGCTGTTTCTTTGGGTTTTTTTCTTTTTAAACCATTAAACCCCACCATATGAATATATGCAGTGTTTGCTTTTTCTCAGTTGAAACATTTCAGAGTTAAAACCACACTAAGCCTATCACTAGTACGTGAGTGTAAACCTTCAGAACTAATCTAGTTCAAATCAAGCGTGTCCAGATTTATAACATGACAGCAACAACTGAACTGGAGACGCCTGTACAAAACCACTTTTATACAGTAATGGTACACATACAAAGTGTATAGAGATCCTATCCACACTATCAGATCATTACAATTATTGCATTTTTGAGTTTTTGTTTAATAACTTAAAAAAGACTATATATAGATATATATATATATATATATATATATATATATATATATATATATATATCTATATATATATATATATATATCTATATATATATATATATATATATATATTATATATATATATATAGATATATATATATATATATATATATATATATATATATCTCTCTCTATATATATATATATATATATATATCTCTCTATCTCTCTATCTATCTATCTATATTCTGTTTGTTTATTTTTAGCTGTTTTCTTCAGAGACTGCCACAGCAAACCATCTGCCTCAGTCTAACACTATCTGCTGCATCCTCCGTCTCACACCAGCTAACTTCACGTCTTACTTCACTGCATCCATAAATCTTTGACTTCAGTAATAACAGTTCAGTTCGCTGTTCAGTGACCAGAGTTCCAGAGTTGTACAAATTTGAAACCTGTTTTTTGCGTACGTGCAGGCACAGGAAGTTTTGAGATCCCTGTTCTGTGTTTCTTGGTCCACGGGGAACCCAGAATCCTACAGGTATGTTTTTCTTTGTATGATGTTATATTAGAAGATACCCTACAGAGAGCCAGATTTTTTTTTTTTGTCATTTGTTTGACCATTTTTTGACTCTGAACACACTGAGAGAGTTAGGCTCACAGTCGGGATTTGATTGTACCATCTTCCAAAGCAGCAGGCCAAAGTGAGACAGTCACAAAATGAAATCTCTTCAGCCAAAAAAGCCTGTTAAACTATTCTATTTCTTTACATTTCTTTGCAGCTGTAACTGAGAAGACTGAAGGCTACAGTATTCACGGAACACTGTATTTCCTTGGTGACGTTATCTCAGCTAACCATGTATAAAAAATTCATCTGGACATGTGTCTTGTCTTGCAGAGGATGTATAAGGGCATTGGAAATTCAACACCGTGGCTGATTCTGGCAGGCTCTGGAGGCGTGGCTGACATCCTTGTCACACTGATGAATAGGGGCTGCTGGGACACAGACAGTGTGCATGAGCTCCTGCTGGACACCTTTCCAAATGCCCACCACAGCACAGACATCAGTAACTGGGTCAAGCTGGTGAGAGCCATGTGCACAGCGTGGAGGCAGACACATGCATAGATGTGCACATCACAAGACATAAAGATTGGCAAAAAAAAATTTAAAAAAAAACACAAATAAAATGGGGCATGCTGGGAAAGTTATGAAGTGTGCTAATGTGGGATTTTCATTTTCATGTGGCCTCATTAAATATATGAAAGAGGAAGGCCAGATTCAAGTTAACACAGACATTGAATATTTTGTGATTGTAGAAACTGTCAATTCTGCACTAATAACTGACTCTCAACCTGCCAATCAGATCCAGAAGATACTTGATCATGGGCATCTCCTTACAGTTCATGACCCTGAACAGGAGAGCTCAGAGCTGGATACAGTCATCCTCAAAGCTCTCGTCAAGGGTAAAGTACTTCTTGTAAAAGACGTGTTCAAGAAACTTTAAACTCCCTACGGCTCAGCAATTATAGCTTTTCTGACTTGACGGAGGCTTGACATTTTGAGCTCCTCGAAGGTTGTGAACTTGTTGACATTTTACATTTCTATGTTTATCAGCTTGTAAGAGCCAAAGTCAGGAAGCTCAAGATTTCCTGGATGAACTGAAGTTAGCTGTGGCCTGGAACAGAGTGGACATCGCCAAGAGTGACATCTTTAATGGAGATGTGGAGTGGAAGGTGAAAAAAGTGCATTGTTGTGCATTGCTGTTTTCACTGATACATGTGGGCTTGCATTGAGCCAAAAGCTGACATCTGTATGTAAATATTCTGCAGAAGATATGATGTCTTTGATGTTTGTGATGATAGCTTCGTGTGCTAGCTTCATATGTTATACTTCTAACATTTACTTATTAACACAAATTAAAATCACTTCATGTCAGCCTTGGAGTGCTAAATGTGTCAGTATAATCATCCTCAAAGGACCATAGATGCCTTCAAACTTGGCATAGCAAGAAGTACATCCATTTACAAAGCTGTGTAGTCAGATTGGCTGCAAAGCTATTTCACTTGAGAGCTTTAATGTGCCAGCTTTTGTATTCCATCAATACAAAAGGAACTTATTGACTATTCATAAGATGGTATAAAGATTAGAGAGCCGAGCCATTTTGCATTGCAGTGCAAAATAGAATAACATAAATATTACCAAACCTTTCCTGAAATGGCTTTACGAATGATGGCAACAATACATGATGATCTTTGCAGGCGTGTGACCTTGAAGAAGTGATGATGGATGCTCTTATCAATGACAAACCAGACTTTGTGCGCCTTTTTGTGGACAACGGTGTGAACCTAGGCGAATTCCTCACCTACGGTCGTCTACAGGAGCTTTACTGGTCTGTGTCGGAAAAGAGCCTCCTTCACAACCTGCTCCTCAAAAAGTATGAAGAGAAGCAGCTCTTGCTTGGCGCAGCCAGGACACCTGGTCCACCCGGTCACCACCCTTCTGAGCAAGGGAAACCCCGCTTCACTCTCTACGAAGTGGCCAAAGTGCTGAAAGATTTTCTCCATGACTCCTGTAAAGGCTTTTACCAAAAGATTCCCACAGTAAGTTTCATAAACCATCTCAAATGATCCTGTGAATATACCAAAATTTTCAGATAAAAGTTTTTGGTTTAAGTTCTTGGAGTCATTTCCAGTGCTTTTGATTTGTCACCACATCACAGATTGATTTTTACTCTTGAGATTTTTGTGAGCGGCTTTCCAATTCGAACCTTCTTCAGCTGTTAAATTTCAAATTGTTAAAAGCATTTGAAAGGGACAAAAGAAAAACAGAAAATATCTAAACTACCTTGGTAAAATAACTTTCTGGAGGACAACAAATCATTAAATGTGACTCATCCTTCACATGTTGGAATAAAGCAAAATCAAGCCAATATCAATCCCAATTGTCATGTTACCAATTCTTGCCATATTTGCAATCATATTTTTGATTTATTCTTACTCAGTTGAAATCACTTCATATTCCAGTTGACCCCCTTTGAAAGTAGTTGGTTTTACAGTAATGATCACCATTAACTGCACGACTCACGGGAGCATTGCATTTTGCATTAGCTTTCTTCAGCTTCTCATATGTTACATGTTTAAAATGTTCAAAGTTCTATTGTTACATTCCTAGGAGAAGCCTGCAAAAGGTCGACTGTTCCAGAGCCAAAAGAACCTGCCTGAGTTGGAGGAGCGCTGCGAACATCCTTGGCGGGATCTTTTCCTCTGGGCCGTCCTTCAGAACCGACAGCAGATGGCTAACTACTTCTGGACCATGGTCAGTCATGTGAGCTTCTTTGTTCCGTTCAGCTCCAGGTGGTAATTTACCAGCGCTGCATAGCCCAATCAATGACAGCCTAAATGTGCCTTGCATTAGAAAAAGCCACTTAAACCAAACTGAAGTGAGCTGACTTACAGTGATGTTCTAGATGCAGTTTGACAAGACTGAAGTGAGCCAGCACAGAGCAAGTGTAGGTCAGTCATGCCATATGAAAATGTCACTGTAGAGAAAAGAGCCCTGCCAACAGCATATTTATCAAGAGTGGAAGTGTGCTAAAATGCTATCTTATCTCCAAGAACATTATTGAAATTAAGGTCATCCCACTTTCTGAGGATGTCATCCAGTGGTGAAACGGGACAGGTGGAGCTGAGCTTCTGATGAAGTTAATAAAAATCATGTACTGAAAGAGGATTTATGCTGAATAGTTAAACGACACCTATCTGTGATGGTTGATCTTAGGTTTTCAACATCTTTTTAATGCACCTATAAATTTTCTGTGCCAATACTGCAACCGATGATTTAAATCTCACTAATTGTCAGCCTTCCCAAATAGCAAATAAATTTTGTCCCAAATATGCCTGACACTTGCAATTTTTTATTGGTCTGCATTTGGTCCTGACTGATGAGGTTGACTCAGAGTTAATGAGACTGCCTGGCCCTCACAGCACTTGCTGTAATCCATATCAAAGGGTGGCTGTAGCTCAGTTGGTAGAGCGGGTTGTCCAGTCACTGGAAGGTTGGCGGGTCGATCCCATCTCCAACTGTCCACATGCCAAAGTGTCCTTGGGCAAGACATTAAACCCTAACTTGTCCCCAGTCGATCTGGCAGTGCCTTGCATGGTAGCAGCCATCCACAGGTGTATGAATGTGAGTGTGAATGGGTGAATGAGAGGCCATTGTAAACCGCTTTACTGTAAACTGGTGTGGATAAAGCAGTATATATATATATATTTGTGCCACATCTGGTTCTTCCAACACATGCTATAACCCAAGCTAGGTCCATTTTAGGATGGCTCAGGCTGGCGTAATGCATGCCAGTAACTGAGGAAAATGTGCCAAAAACAACCCAGATTATATCCAAATGTGTCTATTATCAAGGTTATATGTTTGAATTGTGACTTATTTCAAACATTATCAGAAATTGTGGAAACTGTATAATGCATGTATACAATCCCCTATCCCCTGTAAATTCTTTATCACTCAGAATGTGGCCTGAGTTGCATCATTCATATTGTGAATGTTTGAAGTATCTCATGTTGTGGGACTCATCACAGTCATTCCTCAGAGGCTGGCATATGTTATGCATATGCACGTTTCATAATACAATGAGTAACCTACACATTTAGCAACTCAGATATGATACAATAGAGCATAATGACACATCATAGCCCACTGAAATAAAAAGAGGATGAGCTCCAGAGATTGTGACTTCAGATGGAGTCTTCTGCATCAGTGTTCATGCTCATCATTTATGCACTGAATCTTGTCAGTGCTACACATGTTTGCAGTTCTGTATTAAATATTAAATTATTAAATGGATGTCATCTGTTGGCAATAGAACCCTTAAATATGGCCTTCTGTATGGCCTTTACCATAATGTAAAGATGTAAACATAACGTGCTATAAAGGCATACCTAGGGCAATGCTGATCCCCATCCATCCATCCATCCATCTGTCCATCCATCCATCGTTCATCCATCCATCTATCAATCCATCCATCCATCTGTCCATCCATCCATCCGTCCATCCATCCATCTATCAATCCATCCATCCATTTGTCCATCCATCCATCCGTCAATCTATCAATCCATCCATCCATCCATCCATCCATCCACTCATCCATTTGTCCATCCATCCATCCATCCATCTATCCATCTATACCAACTAAGCATAAAGATTTATTTTGTTCATGAAAGGGCCTTCTTTGACTCATGTTTCTGTGGCCTCCATTATTTCTGTCTTCAAAAAAAGCAATCAGATATTGGAATGTTACTTTTAGGAGGAATTTTAATACCTCTGAAAATATGGCCTTCTGTCTTCCAAAGATTGTCAGAAGGGTAATACTTTAAATAATGAGTTTTACCTTGAGGTTCCTAAAATATTCAAAGGAAGAGGAACCACAAAGGGACCTGTTTCAGTCTGAGACATATAGACTTCTGGATACTCAATGGATACAGGTACCGCTACAGCTACACAATGGCTATCTCTAATGATTAAGAGATGTTTCCGCTTGAGGTAAAACATTAAATAAAATCAGAACTGATCATCAGAAACAGAAAAGAAAGACACATTTAGTTACAGTACATCCCATAAGGCCACTTTTTCAAGGCTATGTCCACAATGGTCTAATTTCATTTTTAAATGCCTTTTTTAGAAAAAGAAAACTGACCCACATCAACACTTGCAATGGAGATACATCCCAGAAAAGATCTCTGTCCATATTACACCAATGTTAACATGTATCACACAGCTTCAATGCTCATTGGGCATGCGTGAAAACAAGTGAAAACAGGCTAGAAACTCGACTGAAAATGACCTTTTTTTTTGCTGCAGATGGGTCTTATAGAAATTTACCTCCTAGTCATCCAGACATTTGCAGTTTTATTAAATGCAGACGTTGGCTGCATAAGAGCTGATATGGATGAAAATAAAATCATACAGTAGGTACTTTCTGCTCTATCTTGCCAGTGTTGCTTATACTATTGTTAAAGCACATGTTATCCCATAATAGTCCACATAATGGTCTTAGGATATAAACTTGGCAAATCACAGAAGGATGTGTAATGATCCAGAAGAGCAAATCATGAAGTAAATCTGTGCATCTAAATTATTGCTTCCAAATGCTTTCCATTTACCCGTCCACATTGGACAGAAACATTTATTCCACTACAGATTCCATTTCAGTACGTAAATGCAACTGTTACAGTTTTTTTGTGTCAAATTTAATCTGCATCTTTGCACAAGTGTGACAAAGACAGGTTATTGGCTGGCAAGTTTTTAAAAGGAAATTATTATGCTCATTATTATGCACTTTTTTCTGCCTGAATTAACACAGTTTTCCAAAGTCTTAATGATTTGTCTCTGATGTGCTTTAACTCAAAATACCACAGGGATACAGTACAAACAGCTCCCTGTTTCAAGCTTGTCATCATAGTTTTGATCAAAGCAGGCAGCTTTAGCGGGTGGAGTTAGCATCTTGACTCCACTTCCACCCCATTTTCCTCAAGATGTGTCTCCTATAAAAATGATGTTATAACTTTAACAACACCCACCTCTGAGGTACTTCCAGTTAAGCATAATGTGAAGTTGGCTAGAAACAGAAATGGGGAAGCTCAAAAATTCTACCCTGATGTGGGACTGTGATGTCACAGTACCTTGTAAATTGGAAAGTCTCACTGAATAGTATACTTTCAGTCCTAGGTGACCACAAACAAGCATGACAATTATGTGTTATGACTTTTTTTTTTTTTTAACAATATACGCCTTGTAACAGTCTTGTGATGCCAGCAGCTATTTTACTCTTTGCTAGTAAGACAAAACAAACATATGTCCCTCAACGTCATATTGTAAATAATCCCATTCACTGAAAATTCTGTATTCTTTGCGAAACTATCAAAATATTACACATTCCATCTCACACAGTCTTTGTTAATGGTTAAAGTTTATGTTTCAAGCTTTGAAACATTAAAGCAGAGATTCATGTTTTCAGAACTATGTGTGCTTTTAGCTCAAAATTTAACCAAAAGGAAATGATGTTTCCTGATAATGAATTACCTCAGATTTTTATAGTGCATTGACATGCGATGAACTGAGAGGAACAGATGGAGAAGAAACTGTAATGTACGTTTAATGGTAAATGGGCAAAGACACTGTTAAAGCCCTTTACTGATCATGGTAGTTTTTCCTTAACCTCAGATGACACGGACAGTGGTAACAAAGAACAAAAGTGGCATCATCCAAACTTAAAACTGTCACTTAAAGGCTTCTATCATACCCAAGGTACATGACATAGTTTTGTGTATGTAGCCATAATTTACAGGGCTAATTAAATGTTTCCTTTGTGAAAATTTCAGGTTGAATTAGAGCTGATGCACTCAGTACAATCAATGAGATGCAAAAGATAAAGCTTTCCAAATATCTGCACTAGATCTCTTTTCCAAAGCCATTTCTTGGATACAGCTCTGTTTTAATTCTGCAGGGCCCTGAGGCAGTTGCAGCAGCGCTGGCAGGTTGTAAGATTCTGAAAGAGATGGCACGCCTGGAATCTGAGGCTGAGTCTGCACGCAGCATGAAAGAAGCCAAGTATGAGCAGTTTGCCCTCGGTGAGTCCATAAACTGTTTGATGACAAGAGTTGACAGTGTGGTCAGAAAAACCCAAAGGTCGGGCAAACCTCATACCTCAAAGCAACATAGTCTCAGATAGGCACAAACAAATCCCACTGAGAGACAGTGAAATATGGATCTGAAAGTACTAATTCTCCAAACTTAGCAGAAAGGTAGTGGTTTACTCTGTATACTGACTGTTCTTATTGTGTCAGATGTCTTTGGGGAGTGTTACTCCAACAGTGAAGACAGAGCCTATGCATTGTTAGTGAGGAGAACCCACTGCTGGAGCAAAACTACAGTTCTCAACTTGGCAACTGAGGCCGATGCCAAATCTTTCTTTGCACACGACGGAGTTCAGGTAACAAAGACATGCATTCATATGCTTATTTGACTTTGATTTTTCATATTTTTTTTGTTTGGCTGATTGTTTATTTTATTGTTGAATGTCGAATGGAAAAGTTGTGACTTGATCAACAAATTCAGGTAATATTGCTGCTTTCTGTGCCCAGATACACTGAACATGGTTCCAGTGCATTACATGCCATTCCAGACTTTATTTAGTGCTCAGTTTCTCCTGAACATACCTCCAAGACATGTCCTTGTCAACAGAAAGTCATTGTTCAAAGTTAATTGGTATTCAATGTCAGTAGGAAAAGTTAACACACAGTCAATAATAGCTTTTTATCTTTCAGTCTTCTCCAGTGGAAATCTGCTAATTATGATTTGGCACAAGAGTATTATTTCAAGAGAGTGTGAATTTCACGGCTCTGTTATTGGAGGGGGACAAACACATGACTAAGCATCAGGTGTCGCCTTTATGTAAGCGGCTTCATCCCAAACTGCAGTCAGCAGCTGTGAGTCAGGAAATGGTTCACATGCCACATTCAATTGTTTACAGCGGGGAGGACATATCATTTTTTCTTTCTGTGCATTGTCTAAGATTGCACTGGAGTTTCAAATCTGTAAGGCGGCAATATTGAAAGAACTATGGTGCCCCCCTATGGTGAATTACCTTCACATGTTAAGGTAGTTTGAATTGTGGAGAAATACACTTCAAAATAGTCAACTCTTATTGCAGGCTCTCCTCACAAAAATTTGGTGGGGTGCTATGACGACAGACACATCTATCTCCAAACTTGTGGTGTCTTTTTTCTGTCCACCACTCATCTGGACCAACCTCATCAAGTTCAGGTGACAACTAACTTTAAACCAAGTAGTGTGCTGTATGTCTTTTCATTGTATGTAAGCTAAGATACTCTTGCATGTTTATTAGTGAAGAGGAACTGGATAGTCGTAATGGAAACAAGCAGTTTGTGGAGCTGGACAGCCTGGATACAGAAAAGGCCTTACTGCTAACTGATGATGATGACCCATTGTGAGTTGGCTATCAATACTTACTTTACTTATAGCTCCCTTCATTAGTAGCCATAATAAACAGCCAGAAACTTTACATATTTTTTAAAATCAAAATTGACATTTTTAGGCCTTATTTTTTTCCTACTGTGTCCAATTTATCATAGTACAGTGTACTATAATAAATTGGCTACACCTTTGCCCTGCCAAGCTACAGTCCTCACTTCGCTGTGTCATTTTAGTTTCAAACTCAGTTTTATTTGTTTCATTGGGAATTTGTTTTGTAGTTATGTGAAACACTGGGCAAGCACACGTGTGAAGAAAAATACATGCAGCTTTGAATAAACAAAATAATGATAATTATTATTATTATTTGCTGTAGTCCATAGAGTTTAGAAACAGTTTTGTTTTCCAGGGAGTCTTCACCTGGACATGCAACAACCCAGAGCTGTGCCTCTGTCTGGTGGCGCTTCTTTCTGCGCCGCTGGCGTCGTTTTTGGAGCGCTCCTGTCACCGTGTTCCTCGGCAACGTCATCATGTACTTCGCCTTCCTCTGCCTCTTCACCTATGTGCTCCTACTAGACTTCCGCCCTCCTCCACCCTTTGGTCCTGGAGCTCCAGAGATAATGCTCTACTTCTGGGTCTTCACCCTGGTTCTGGAAGAACTTCGACAGGTGACAATCAAAGAACTAAATCTTACTGGCTCCTTTATTCACCCCTTTTTTGTTTTTAAAATAGTTGTGAGTTCTTCATTCTCATTTTGAAACATATCTGTTCAGAACACTTATTTATCTATCCAGGCAGAGTCACGTCTATTGTGAAAGAGCTGCATTTTGATTAGACGTGCTACAGTGGTCAGTACTGAGAAGTCAGACATATTCTGAGTGATGATGTGCTTCAGTAGAGTGAGCTCATTCTCTCTGGGGTTTTAAACGATTCATGAGCCTCTCACCTCTCTCCATTACTTCCTCTGTGTGAGCTTGGTCAGACAGGCATGATCCCTTATTGCACTGATCCCGTTGAGCCATCCTCCCTTGGGCACAAAAGCCTCATATGAGACCGGCCTTCACCACTGCTCCCTCTGCTTGCTTCCTCAATGTGCATCTCAGACAGCCTGCAATGAGCAGAGCTACAGCAGAGGCTTCCAAAAAAAAAAGAAGCACAGCACTGCAGGCAGGTCTGGCATGCTACCAAGCCGAGTGGGGCCACAACTGCCGACATAGCAACAGTCATGTGCAAAAGTTAAAACCCCTCTTTGAATCCTTTGTTTTTGAGTCTCTGTGAGCTTTTGTGTGTAAAAGCATCATAAAAATAATCTGATGATCACGGTTACTGTAAGACAAATACATCAGACAAATAACAACAAATGACTTGTTTTTCATCATGCCATTATTTATTCACAAAAATTGGAGCCAAAAACAAAAAAACAACAAAAAAATAAATAAATCACATGGGCTGTACAAGGTACTCCACGTATTGCTTCCAGTGGAATTAAAAAGTTAATTTAGCATGATACCAGCAAAAACCCTTCATGCTAAGTCACACCTAAATGCTGCTTTTAGAGAGGTCTCCACATCCACTGTAACTGGCAGATAAGGTTTTCCAGAACAAGTTTTTTCTTGTACTTTGCGCATATCCCTCCACGCATATATATATATATATATATATATATATATATATATATATATATATATATATATATATATATATATATATATATATATGTTTGTTGTTCATTTTAATAACCACAAAGACTGCTCATAAGAGTTTTATTTAAGAGCTGATATCTTACCATTTTCCATGGTTTTCTTGATTATAACCTAAATCACTTAAGTTTTTACATCAATAGCTATGGTGTTGTACTGCCAAAAACACTGCTTTTATGATATAATAACCAGAATGTCAGACTGTGCAACGATCAGTGCAAAACAAAACAAAAAACAAAATAGATTAAAGCTCATGTACCTGTCACTGTGGTGACAGGACAATTACAAGAAAACTGAACAAGTACGGTTTGTTTGTAAGGGTTGCCAAGAGAAAGTCTCTCTGGTCTAGAAAGAGGGTGAACAAAAGCATGATTTGTCTTGTAGAAAGATGAGACCTAAAGGGGAGTTGTTTGGCCTTGATGCCCAGCCATGTTTGGCAAAAGCCAAACATAGTCTTTCAGGATAAATACCTCACACCACATTCAAGCTTCGGTAGTGAATTAATGATGATTTGGGACTGGTTTGCAGCTACAAGACCTGAGCAACTTACAGTCATCGAACTGAACAATAACATTTCTGTGAACCTAAATATTCTAGTGGTAAATGTGAAGCCGTTTGACCAAATCTGGTCAAGATCGGGTCGTCCAAAAGAACAATGATCTGGAGCACACGAGTAAACCTCCACCAGAAAGACCAAAAAAATCAAAGAAATGAGGATTTTGGAATGACCTAGCCAACGGTAAAACATGTCAGTGGATACTTAAAAGAGCTGTGCTGAAGCAGATGACCAAAAACTGGATGGGTCAAAATTCCTTCACAGTCATATCGTGGAGGAAATAATAAA
This sequence comes from Hirundichthys speculiger, assembly GCA_018398805.1. Classification (NCBI taxonomy): domain Eukaryota; kingdom Metazoa; phylum Chordata; class Actinopteri; order Beloniformes; family Exocoetidae; genus Hirundichthys; species Hirundichthys speculiger. Next base: position 142,207 of record JAGFBZ010000963.1, on the reverse strand, counting down.
GTAACACAGGAAACAAGTAGTTTAAATGAGTGCTGCTAAAAGGGAATCTGCAAGCTATTCAATCATTAAGCTACTTAGTATTGTTCATATTTTTTCTTTCAAAAGAAGGGAAAAAAAGTATCTCTGTCCATCTATAGAAGCATTAAGTTGTCACGCTGGTATTTATAGAGTGACAGCTGAGGCTGACACACCAGTCTGTCACTTCTTGAAGTGTCATACTGCCCTTGTCTTGTTGCCAAGCCAACAGCACCATCAAGAGACCGAGCACCAGTTCCTTATGCACTCACAGCAGCCCCACTCAAACCACAAGAGACAACACAACCTTAAACTCTCAGAATAAGATGAATTTCCCCTAAGTGAGAATTTGGGACATTGCAGATGTCTCAAAAGCAGCTAGGTCATGTATCTGTTATCTGCACTGGAAAGGGCTTCAGAGTGTGACCTTTTAGCAGACATGTAGATTTAGGGAATGTTATTTTGCAGTTTGAACCACATTTTGCTGCATTCTTTAAAGAAATTGATAAACACAAGAATGTAATACTAACATATGAACTATTTTTATGACACAGAGCTTCTTCACAGATGAAGAGATGAACATCTTAAAGAAGTTTAAACTCTACGTAGAGGACAACTGGAACAAGTGTGACATGGTGGCCATCTTACTCTTTGTTGTCGGTGTGTCTTGCAGGTAATTATTACTTAACCGTTGTACCGTCTTCGCTTTTAGGACCCTCTGGTATCCCTCGGGTCAAATTGACCCCGGACCAATTTGGTGTTTAAAAACAATTTGAAATATAACATAATTCCATAATATATGCTGTCTTTAACTCAATTTTAAACAGTAGAGATAACGTTTAATGATTACAATTAGTCTTTACTAGAGTACAATTAACAACGGAAGGATGATTTGTTTTTTGTCATGAGGTTATAATTGATGTGAAAATCCATTATACTCAAGATTTGGGTGTAATAAATTATCTTTAGCTTGAAGGAAAAAAAATGAAAGTGAGACTGTTTTCATTCACATTTATTATTCTGAATGCAAATCAATACATCAACTTGAACTTGAGCAATCAATGATTCACTTTTATCCCAATGAAATGCAGATGAATAACTGAGGCACAGTCCTTGCAACAGGTGGTGGTGCTCGGGGGAGGAAAAAAAAAAAAAAAAAAAAAAAAACAGGAATACCTGATTACTGAACACATGCTTCACAAAATGTGGCTGTATATGTACCACAGAAATACTTTTTACAGTTTCTGCATGTGGTTTGTGTCTTTGTGTCCTTTGATGGTCCACACACCTCGCAGCGCTTCCTCCAGCCAACAACTGTGACCTAGAATAATGAAAAGGACTATTATTTTGGGATTTTATTTATTTATTTCTAAAAATCACACACACCACTCAGCTGGAACAGAACACTTACTTCAGAAACTTGAGGTTGTGGGTGTGTGGTGCATGCAGGTTGGACAGCTGGAGCCTCTGCTATTCTCCACACTGTGGGTGGAGAAGCTGTTGTCCTGGGCATATGTTATGTCCTTTGGATGTGCAGCTGTCCGTTCTGGGTTGATCGCCATCCAGGCTGTAAATACATGATTGTCTGAGACATCCAGGATGTTGTAAAAGATCACAAGTGACCACCGTCGCACTCTTCTTTAACAGCTGTAGCAGGCCGGCAGCTTATCTAGGTTGCCTATACTCCTCATTTGGTGGCATTGAAGTCAAACATCTCCTCTGGCTTGGCACTGAAAAGTACACGAAAAAACAAAAGTGTTGGGGTCATGCAATAGATTATGCAGCTATGAAGGTGCAAATTAAAGCATTAAAAAAGAAATGTAAGTAAATGAAGGATTTCATTACTGAATGCTGAAACTACATAAAGTGATATTTGTTATATTTTCCAGAATGGTGAATGATACATATGAAGGCGGGACGGACAGTTCTGGCAATAGATTTCATGGTATTTACTCTACGTTTAATACACATCTTTGCCATTCATAAACAGCTGGGGCCCAAGATCATCATCGTGGAGAGAATGGTGACCAAAACAAAATACTAATACCTAGACACATGACTGTTTCATCATTTAAGAATTAAAAAAAGAAAAATGTCTTCTTTTTTTTTTTTTTTACAGATGAAAGATGTTTTCTTCTTCCTCTTTTTTCTGAGTGTGTGGTTAATTGCTTATGGAGTAGCCACTCAGGCTCTTCTCCACCCCAATGATCCTAGAATTGACTGGGTGTTTCGCAGGGCCTTGTACCGCCCCTATCTGCACATTTTTGGGCAGATCCCCCTGGAGGAGATAGATGGTAAACCACAGTAAATACACAATGTATCCTTATCCAGAAACTATGCAACATATAGGATGTTGTTTGTTTGTTTTTTTTTTTAATCTATGAAAATATATTGTAGTTCATTGTAATGTGAAATTACATTTCCATCATACATACAGTCAAGGATGGCTTTCTGCAAATTTGAATTTCCATGAACTACTTCTGATCTTATTGTTTTTTATTGCTCTCATTAAATGGGCTGCAGCTGCTCGGATGCCTGAGATGAACTGCACAGATGACAGAGATGAAATCATCATGGGTCTGCAGCCGCCATGTCCTAACACTTATGCCAACTGGCTGGTCATTCTACTGCTGGTTATCTTCCTCCTTGTCACCAACGTGCTTCTGCTCAACCTCCTCATTGCCATGTTCAGGTCAGTCAGGAGCCAGTAGTCCAAGAAGTCCTTCTTATCCTTGTCTGCTTCATTAACGTAGACTAGTTGCTTGTCTGTGCATTGTAAAATAAATAAAAAAAAGAACAAAAATTACCATTTTCTTTACACTTTGTAGACAACACATATTGTTTCAACATTTTGCAGCTACACCTTCCAGGTTGTACAGGGTAACACTGACATCTTCTGGAAGTTCCAGAGATATAACTTGATCGTGGAATACCACAGCCGTCCAGCACTAGCCCCACCCTTCATCATCATCAGCCACCTCTCTCAGCTCTTCCTCTGCCTGATCAAACGGCCTGAGTCCAAGCAGGAGCATCTTGGTAAGGTGGTTCTTCAATCATATATATATACAGTCATGGAAAAAATTATTAGACCACCATTTTTTCTTCACTTTCTTGTTCATTTTAATACCTGGTCCCACTAAACATCATTATGTGACTAAAACAGACAGAAAAGAAAACACTGAATGCATAAAAGCAGTGTTTTTGGATGTACAACGCAATAGCTATTGATGTAAAAACTTAAGTGATTTAGGTTATAATCATGAAAACCATGGAAAATGGTAAGATATCAGCTCTTAAATAAAACTCTTATGAGCAATCTTTGTGGTTATCGTTATGTTTGTCCAAACAAATGTACTTTTAGTTGTACCAGGCATTAAAATGAACAAGAAACTGGAGAAAACAAGGGTGGTCTAATAATTTTTTCCATGACTATAGATAGATAGATAGATAGATAGATAGATAGATAGATAGATAGATAGATAGATAGATAGATAGATAGATAGATAGATAGATAGATAGATAGATAGATAGATAGATAAAATATGTTTTCATCATATCTCCATTCTTTGCTGCCTATCTGGGCTAAATAAACATAAATGTACCCCCTACAAAACCTATATCCTTTCTATCTGTGAGAATTCTCTGTCAATATAAAAGTTTTTTGCTCTGTTTCTTTACGAGTTTGTGTGTGTGTGTTTTGTGTGTGCTTGCAGAGAGGGAGATGCCCGCAGGACTAGACCAGAGGTTGATAACATGGGAGACAGTGCAGAAAGAGAACTACCTGGCAAAACTGGAGCGCCAGCACTGGGAGAGCAGTGAGGAGAGACTGAAGAGCACTTCCTCAAAGTAACGATCGTGCAACGATTCTGGTTGAATAATATATATATATATATATAAAAAAACACGCACCCTTCTGTAGTCAGATCATTATTATATGTATAATCCCAAAGTCAAAAAAGATGGAATGCTGTGTAAAATGTTAACAGAGGGCAATGATTTGCTAATCCCATTAAAACTATACTATACTTTACAATAGAACAGGAAAAAAAAGAAAAATAAAATGTTTTACCATTTCATGGAAACTATTAGCTCCAATAGCAACAACACTTCTCAAAAAGTTCAGGACATAGACAACAAAAAAAATCTAGAGAAAAAAATCTGGAGAAATCTCTGTACACAAAGGACAAGATTGAAATTCAGAAGAGTACACTTGTGATGTTTGGGTCCTCAGGAAACACTGCATTAAAAACAGGCATTATTCTGTCATGGAAATCACTGCATCAGAACAAGGTTCAGACATCACAAAGAAATAAAATACAGTTGATTAAGTAATATCCTTGGGCCCAGGAGCACTTCTGGAAATCACTAAGAACACAGTTCACTGTTACATCCTCAGACGCAGATTAAAGTTATCATCGTCAAAAGAGGAAGTCTTATGTGAACTAGACCATATTTTCTGGGCCACAGCTCATTCAAAATGAACTGAGATAAAGTGGAAAATTATTTTTTGGAAATTATAAATGCTGCATCTGGTCTGTTATCAGTGCTCTGTTCAAAAGCCTTCATCTCTTATTGTATGGAGGTGCATTAGAGCCATAGAATGGACCTGGAAATGAAACATCAATGCTAAGGTATAGAAGGGTCTGAGACCAGCATATGCTACCATCCAGATAGTGTTTTTCTTTTTTCTCTTTTCCTTTTCAGTTGAAAGTCTTGCACCATTCGGCAAGCCAATGCTAAACCACATAATGCATACTCTTAGGCACAGCTTCGAAGAGTCTGGATGCTGAACTGTTCTTCCTGCAGTCCAGAATTTTAATTTGAATGAACTGAAAACTTTTAGTGCATCAAAAGAATGCAAGACAAAAATGGGACAACATTCCACAACCAGTACTCCAGAAGCTGGACTCCTCAGTTCCTGAACATGTACGGGCTTGTTGTTAAAAAACGAAGGATGCAACACAGTGGTAAACATCGTCCTGTTCCAACTATTTTGAGAAATGTTGTTGCTTTCAAATTCAGATTTTTTTTTCCTAAGATGGTACATTTTCTCTGTTTAAATATTCTATGTTTTATTGTGAAAAGGATTTGGCTTTATAAGATCTTAGGAAAAAAACAGCATTCATTTACACTGTACAGTGTCCCACATTTTGTGGCATTAATTGTTTACCCCTTAGAAATCAATCTTTTCCCATGTAAACCTACAATACTTTACTAGCCTAACACCATTCTATTTGTTTTCTACTTAATAAACTTAGAAAAAAAAGATTACTTCAGAACTGAACATTGTTTTAACTGATTGTTTGTGATCAAGGGTTCAGAGCTTGCTGAAGATTGTTGGTGGATATAAGGACCAAGAAAAACGAATGGCAGCCATGGAAGCTCAGGTAGAGCAGGAAAAGTGATATCCATAGTAACACATTAATGCAGCATCTGATTACATGTGTGCTCAATAGTTTCAAAAGAAATTCTGGAACTACTAACAAAAATTGACAAGTCCTTTTTGGCTTCATCTCTAGGTCAGATATTGTGGAGAAGTTCTGTCCTGGATGGCAGAGTGCTTTGCCCAGAGCACACTCAAGTGTGGAAAAGAAACTCCAAGAGCACCAGGTGAATCAAAAATCAGAACAGGAAAGACTACAAATGGTTAATTTTCTAATTAAAAACAAGATTAAAAGTCATTAAAATATTTAGTCATACATAATATGTGTTGCATGTATTTTCAAATAAATATTCATTCCACTTGAAATTTCAGTGTCTCTAACAGGCAGCAGGGCAGGGAGCAGCACGGACACACCTCAAAGTCTTCCAGAGAAAGAAGCAAAAAAAGAAGAACAAGAAGCTAAAGCTGGTCACCCAGGATATGGAGCCAACAAAAAGTTTCCTTACATCGATGAATAAAAGAGAATAGAATTATGCATATAATTAAATTACTATAAATGGCATCATTTATCCAAAATCAAAAATGAATTACAGTAAAACATGGTAATTGCATTACGTTCAGATTTAACAAGCAGCATATCACTTTAATAGCTCAATGATCTTAAACTAAATTACCAGGTGTTCATACATAAAATATTTTATCCAAGTCACATTATCCAGGAACTTGAATGAAACACATTGTTAATTCTGTCAAAGGCAATTTTCTGCACCAGAGATAGAGAAAATATAAAACATAAAAAATAAATACTACACTACTAGACTACCCTGTATGTTTTTAGGATTAGTCATTATTTTTGCAGATTAGAAAGGAAGAACGAAAAAGACTTTTGACAATATCCATCCATATATATTAATTTTGTTCCTTGTGATGGCCCATTTTTGAAGATACATTGTGGATTTTCATCCTAAACAATACAATCAGCAAATGGTAAATGATTAACATCCCACATGAAGGCACAATTCCATTACCAGGATGCCTCTCCACATTCACAGTCATATGAACTTCCATCTTCTTAAATCATTTTCTAAAACCAGACTCCAAACCCTGCTTTGTTTCTGGATCTACTTTTGTGAGCTTTTCTGAATTACTGGATTGCTTTCAATGTTCCTGTCCATAAATCTCCAGTGTAAAAGAGTGAAGCCACCACACATCACTGGACATTGTGATATTTGTTAAGTTGGACTGTTGAATCATCTTCTCCAGGTGGTAGATGACTCCTCTCACCTCTTCTAGCATAGCTCTTCATCATCTAATCTGTTTATTCCAGTGAACAGTGCAATTTTAAATAATTTTAGTTTTTTAATGTCTTTCATATCTATACTATTTTTCCCCCAATAAAAATGTCAGAGTATACCTATTTTGTTTCACTTCCCATTGTTAACATTTTTTTTTAATTAACTTTTCATATGTAATGCCATTACACCCTGGGTATGCAATAAAACAATTTTTATCCACTCCAGTCTGCAGACTCAGTTAAATCTTTCCTTGCGGTTTTGTTTTGGTTTTCATTTTATATCCTCCACAATTCTTTAGAACATATATTCATTACAAACATTCATATGACCTTCCTTGTGCATGCTGGGAGGTTACTGAATAAGTAAAAAAAGGAAATTAAACTTGATCTTTGAAATGTTGCTTAATGATGCCTCCTAGTTGTAGCACTTTAAATCTCGTACAAGGAACTAGAGCAAGTCATTTGTATAATTCAGTTCAGTTCGTAGATGTTTTCACTCTAGCCCAAACGCTGCACCGTCATGTGACATCGGTCAGTGCTGTTATTAGTCAACAGCAGTCTTGCCAGAGCGCGTCATTTTTCTGTTATTTGTTTGCATCACTATCAACAAAACGGCTGTAAGTCATTGTCCACGCTTGCTAGCGTTACTTTCCTTTTTCATGTTTACGTGTACCTTAACTAACAACGCGCCTCTTTAGCTCAAACATGTGCTGTAGGCCCTTTAGTTGGGTCAGCTCGAGGTCTGGAACTTTCACACCACAAACGAATAGCACCAGAGTTTGACAACAACCGTACCGAGTATCTCTTTTCCGACCACGGTTGGTGCGGTCGTTTTGGTGCGCACCAGAGTGCAACTGTTGTGTTCACATTGACCCAAGTGAACCGCACTTATGACCAAAACTCCTTTGGGGCGGTGTGAAAACAACCATGGCATTCACTGTGAAGGCAAATGATAAGCTGATTTAATATTGACCTTTTAACATATCTAAAAGATGAATTCTGGCTGAGCAAATAAACATTAGTAAAAATTAACTGAAAGCATTTTCAGAAGGAAGGAAAATTGGTCAAAAGTCTTTAGATCATTCAGTCAAGTTCGAGCAGAAAAGCTCTTAACATACAACTGGTGATCAATCATGGTTAAATATGCACCTATCAATCAGCTGTTGATTGGAACCAGGCAATTTTTTTGTTCTGACCAGCGAGTGACCAATATCAATACTGGCCAATTAGATCACTGGTGTAACTGGATTTTATTTCTGGTACATAAATACATAATATACATGGAAAGATGGGCTCAGTAAATGCAACAGATTAGTGCATTAAGAAATTTACTTTTTCTTCAGGTCAGTAAGCACATTCTAACGAGGCAATCACTGAAGCATGCTTTTCATGTTGATGTTTTTGTCATCTAATATTACAGAACTAATCCTAACTTAAAGTACAGTATGCAAGTGAAAATAACCCATTGAGGAAGTATAACAAAATCTTTCAGACAAAAGACTTGATCAACCTGCTGCCCCTGGTGATGTGCCAAATGCTGAACAGCTAACAAAGGCTAAGAAGCTTCCTTATCTTTAAATTGATTATGTTTCTTTAAGTGGCCGATTATAGTTTTTAAAAAGAAAATTGTTAACAGGCTAGATTTTTAAGAATTTTGGAAATCATAATCCAAACAAGAAATCTGCAACACGGTCAATCCCTAAATGCCACCAGACCTAGCACAAGCAACAACGGCATGACCACACACGATTAAGACAAATATCCGAGCCTTTTCTCCACAACTTAGCTACAAGGCCATGGTTGAATGTAATTACATCTATTGCCTATTTCATGAATTCAGAGACTTACAATCTTATAGCGTGATTATGAGTAACTGCTTTCTTGACAAATACATATATTTAGATAAAGTTAGGACCTCAATGAGATTGTATTGAATTGTATCACTCGATTCCTAGTGTATCTTTTTGAATAAAAATATAACAGCCCCTAATAATTTGGTAACTAATTTAGCCAAATATTCATCTCATATATGAGAGATAAACGTCCCTAAATATATCTACTAAAACAGATGGAAAACAAATAAATTATAGCGTTGTGGATCACTATGTATGTCACTTTTCCTACTTCTGGTGTCCATCAATTAAAATATAACAAGTAATACTGAAGCACTGGCAACAGTTGCATCAACACGGAAATGAGTTTGACTTTAGTCCCTTGAAATTGATGATTCAGGCCTTTAGTCCCTTGAAATTGATGATTCAGGCCCTCTAGGTTGAACTGCTGGTCCCTCACGGTGAAACGTGTCAAAACGTGGCGTCACCTCACAGCGAATGAGTAAAGTGTCATCTTTAAGAAAATTTCTCTGACTCAACTGAGATAAGTGCAAAAAGGTGACATAGCCAAAGCCTTTGGGATTACGCTGAATGACAGGCTTCTGGAAGGCTTGAAGGTCTGGCTTTGTCTCCATTACTTCCATGTGATGCTGACCCTCGGGTCCTTGATCTAGAATGGCAAGCCGGATGGTCCCTTGAAAAGGCCAGGTCAGCTGCCCGTCAAAAACTCCTTGCATGGTGTGGATGAAGAGAGAGATGAAGTTGGAGCAGCGTGGGGCGCTAGGAGTCTGCAGGTGTAAACGCAGGCACAGCTTGTAGCCTGGGCGTCCTGTGTAGAAGCCAGGGCTGTGCTCAACCACCAGCTGTCCTGCCTCTTGGTTCCGCAAGTGAGCAGAGAAACCTCTGAGCCGCCAGATAAAGATACCATGGACCTGCTGGGCCTCCAGCTCTTTCACCGTCTCCTCCAGCATTGACACCCTACGCCTGAGCTCTGCAAGCTGGCCAGCCTGTAAAAGAAATCAGACAACAGTTTAAAAAAGACACAATCTTTATCTAAAGAAAAAAGACAACTGATCTTGTTAATTAAAACAGTAACAGGCAGCCAGGAAAAGATGAAGAAGAACAGCTTCTGTTTGATGGAAAAATATTTTGCTGTGTTGTGCATCTTATAGAACTACCTAATTAAATCTTATAAACAAAGTGTTACATTCCATCTATTTCCATCTATTTATCTCCTTAGCTTCGGATAACCTCTATTTAAATGAATAACAACACACAAGCATTTATTTAGCTGCAATAAATGGAGTGATACCACTCAGGTTGTTTTAACCTCTGGCATTTAAAATAAATACACTGCGGTTCTGTATTTTAATCACTGATTAAATATGCTCTTAATTCACACTCAGTCTGTACATTATAGGCCTGATCTTCCGCCAAACCTCCTAAAGCCGCTATTAAGGGATAGCGGGGAGCGGGAGGGGCATCCCCCCGCAAAAAATGCAATCTTCCACCTCCCTTAACCGGCGATCTTACCTACACTAACCGCTATATTATGCATGGGAGTGGTTAGGGCGTTCCACCTGTTTAACCAATCAGTGCGTCAGTAACCGTTGCCTTTAAGAGCAGGTTGCGCTACCCCAACCCGCTATGGAGCGTCTTTTCATCCAGATCGGAGCAGCTCTCATGGGCAGCTCGTCTGGGACTCTGCTGTAGAGCTTCCTCCTCTGCACTGATATATACATAACTAGCTCTAACTCATGTGGAGAAAATTATTTAAATTTTTTATTTTTTTTTTGTACTCCAAGAAGTTTCAACAAACTGCTCAGAAAAAAAAGAGCCAGTGAACTCCCAGGAAAGCATTTCTTAACTAAAAAAGCACTTGGAGAGCGCAGACTTCCGCCAAGCAAAACAGTTCTCCCATATAGCGATTTACAGATTGCAATAAAATCCCCCTTCTGGATCAGATCCGGATCAGCCTCTGAAATTTGATAGAGGTTTCCATTGTCAATCCTTGAGTCAAATTTCATGAATTTTGAGCAATAATTAACGGAGATATTGAGAAACAAAATTTCCAGCCCCATTGAGCGCAATGTTATCAAAAATTCGGAAGTGTCCAGGAATCCAGGATTTCTTCCGGATCACAGCCAAAATTAAATCAGTTCTTCCTATTCACATTTCTGACAACTCCTGAAAATGTCCTCAAAATCCATCCATAACTTTTTGAGTTATCTTGTACACAGACAGACAAACGGACAGATAAACGCCAGCAAAAACATGACCTCCTTGGCAGAGGTAAAAATATTTTTTACACAGACAATTCCTAATTCCCAGATAGTTGGCGGCTCCCAGTAAACACGCTCAGGCAGAACCGCTAGAACATACTCTCAGCAGGGGGTGCTGGGAGCGGCTGTACGCACACCCGCTACCCTAAACCAGCGATCCCAAGATACCGAGTTCGCGGAAAGCACAAAAGACACGCCCATTACCACACCTACAATGTGAGTAAGGGAGTCGGCAACGTGGGTAGCGGCTTTAGGGAGGCGGAAGATTGCATTAGCGGAGGTTCCTAAACCTGTATTTTGCAGGTAGCGGGAGGTGTACGATCGGGGCCTATATGTTAGAGGCTGCAGTCTAGCAAAGAGGCCTAACAACATGCACAGCAGCTTTATATAGTCACTTTAAAAAGTTAGGACTCCCATCTTTTCATCCTGAGTTTTTTGTTTTACCAATCTGTGTATCAATCAAAAATTTAAAAAAAAAATTAAAAAAGTGACATTTTGTTTTTAATTTTTTAATCTAACACAAAAAAAAACGGAAAAAAAAATGCCTGTTTTTTAAATATTTCAATTTTAGACTTGGATCAAAAATACAAAATGAAAAAACGGGCCACAGGACTGAATTTGTTTTATAATCGAGAATTGGACTTTCTGTTATCATGACACATCTGTGCCACTAGATGGAGCCACACTGAAGTAACCAACAAGAGTATAGCACGACAGTGAACACATGGAGCAGATCTGATGTAACATGGAGGAATGGCGCAAGTTTTGTTGCAGTCCAGAATTTGTTTTTCAGATAGAATTGTTAATATTGCTACCTGAGTTGGTTACCCGAACTGTAAAGTACACGGATTTTTACCGTTCTGCATGTCTGTTTTCGCTTTTTTTCACATGTTTACCTGTCCATTGTCTTCCGGTTCCGCAGCAGCCAGAAACACTTTTCAAAACAAAAGCATGGTGAGCAACATGCGTTAACACGCGATAAAATAAATGTCGGCATTAATAAATTAATGCGTTAACGTAATAATAATGCGTTAACTTGCCCAGTCCTACAAATAACCTTTTTCTACTCAATAGACCCATCTGGCTGCACCTTAAGGCTAAACTTGCCATTCATAAGACCCTTTTCTGTCACCATGTCTGTCCCACACATTGACTGTAAATACACTTATTGGCTGAGGTCATATTTATCTTTTGGGCACTCACTTGTGCAAAACTCCGGTCACAGCATTTCAATTGGGCTGTCGTGTGGACTCTGACTAGGCCAGTGGTTCTCAAACTTTTAATATTGCGTACCACCTGAGAAACTATTCAGCTCTCTGAGTACCACCATGATGACCAATTTTAAAATATAGCCATATATGCCTTCTCAATTAGCTTTAAACACACAGATGTTTATTTCTCATTGTGATTATTTATTGTTGCCTGAATTGTTACTTTACTGAATCAGACATTTACAACTCTGTCCAACAATTCTCACATACTCATACTCTCATACAGAGCAAAATAAACACACTCAAAAGTTGTTATATCTGCACTGCAACTGAATATGCAACAAATATTTTTTTAAGAGACACAATTTTAATATCTCAAGCTACACATTTTGTTTGAAAAGTATTTAGAATGCATTGTATGTTTCCCATTTTTTTTTTAAAGTGATGGAAAAAATGTGAAAAGTTATGATGTTCTCCCACGTACCACCAGAGAGCACTCACGTATCACTGGTGGAACACGTACCAGAGGTGTTACCACAGTTTGCGCACCACTGGACTAGGCCATTTTAAAACCTTGATTCCAATTCCAAAGAAAAGTCGGGATGCTGTGTAAAAATGCCTAAAATTCCCCATGTAATGGCAGTGTTTCCCCTAGCATAATATTAGAAGGACGTCCCACCTCCCCTAATGGCACCCCCACACACCCATGAAGGTCAAGTTAATTTCTTGACTTGTCTGTACTAAATAAGCTTTGATAATGCCCAGAAAATTTAGATAAATGCAAGGAGACATTAACACTTGTGATACACTTGGGTATCCTTTACCTGTGTCTCTTTTAAGATGATGAGCTCACGTAGCTGGTGATCCTGCTTCACCAATCGTCCATCCATCTCTCTGAGCCTCTGCATCTCCTCACTGGGCTGACAAGAAGCAGAGTTGCCACTGCAACTCACAGGTCCTCTGGGCCCACTGCAGCCTGACACTGACGCTGCAGCTGCTTGATCATCGGAGGAAATGGAAGGTCCAAGTGTCCGCAGAGGTTTGGGTGTGGTTCCATTGAGGCTTAGACCACGCAAAAAATCAGCCATGTAGCGCATATGCATCTGTGTGAACTCCTGCATGTGCTGAGCCAGGTTGTGGCGCTGCATCTGCAGAGGTGAAAACAGTTGTTTCAAGCAACATCTGGTTGACGTGTTTGAAAGTAATTATAGGTGTGTGACAAACCATGTATTCAAGAAATGTTCATTCAACTGGCGTATAGCCTCATTACCTACCCTTTCTTTGCATCCAAATATGTTAAAAGTACAGGCAATTGGTGCTTTTGGGCAATCTGTGTCACAATGAGATTCCATCTGGGGGAGAAACATAGCATCTTAGCTTCATTCATGCTAATTTCTTAAAACAAAGCTTAAAAAAAAAAAAAAAATTATATATATATATATACACACACACACACACACACACACACACACACACACGAAATGAAAAATAAATTTTCAAGTCATTGAGGGAAATAAGTATTTGATCCCCTAGCAAGACATGATCTAATACGTGGTGGCTAAACCCTTGTTAGCAAGCACAGCTGTCAGACATTTCTTGTAGTTGCTTACTAGGTTTGCACACACATCAGGAGTAATTTTTGTCCACTCCTCTCTGCAGATCATCTCCAAATCCTGAAGGTTTTGAGGCTTGCGCTTGGAAACTCGCAGCTTCAGCTCTCTCCATAGATTTTTAATAGGATTAAGGTCAGGAGACTGGCTAGGCCATTCCATGACCGTGATGTGCTGCACTCCTTTGTTTCCTTGGCTGTATGTTTTGAGTCGTTGTCATGCTGGAAGACCCATCCACCACCCATTTTCAATGTCTTTGCGGAGGCAAGGGGGTTCTCACCCAATATTTTGCGGTAAATGGCCCCGTTAATTTTCCCATTGATGCGGTGAAGTCGACCTGTCCCCTTAGAAGAGAAACACCCCCAAAGCATAAGGCTTCCACCACCATGCTTGACAGTAGGGATGGTGTTTTTGGGGTCATATTCAGCATTTCTCTTCCTCCAAACACGTCGAGTTGAGTTGAGGCCAAAGAGCTCAATTTTGGTCTCACCTGACCACAGCACCTTTTCCCCGTCTCTTTCTGAGTCATTAATATGTTTGTTGGCAAACCTGAGTCGGGCCTGGACGTGAGCCTTCTTGAGCAGAGGGACATTGTGCGCACTGCAGGATTTAAAACCACTGCGTCACAGTGTATTACCAATAGTTTTCTTGGTGACTGTGGTCCCAGCTGCCTTGAGATCATTAACCAGCTCCTCCCGTGTAGTTCTCGGCTGATCTCTAACCTTTCTCATGATCATTGAGACCCCACGAGGTGATATCTATATCTATCTATCTATCTATATATTACTGTATCATAGTGGACAAATGTAACAATCGTGCTCGATTATTACCCTATCCCAAAAATCTTTTTTTGTTTTGTGCTTGAGAGCAGATGTTTAGGTTTCCAAGGTTGCTAGCAACTCCAAAAATGTAGAGACAACACAACCTTGTCTCTTTGTTTTGGTCCACCTATGTCTAAAAATACCACTAAGTGGTTCGAGTTTACAAGGTACTATGGCATCACAGACCCAGACTCAGATCACAGTAGAATTATCCAGCTTTTCCATGTTCATCTCCACCCAGTTTCACATCTTTCTGCACATCTGAGATGGGCAGACCAAAGCTGTAATACCAATTTAGATAAAAAGGCACACCCTGCTGAGCAAGGGGTGGAGTTGATTTAAGTGTCTGACTGGTCACATGGTATACCACTGTAAAAGTGACCACATTAAGGCACAACTGTGAGCTGGGCGTTTGGCCGTTGAGTATACCGTTTAGCATACAAGACTAGTGAGTTACACAGTGGGGAAAAAAAAACAGTCTTGAGAAGCTGAGTGAGCTTCTTTTCATGGTAGACATTGTGGTAGTCACCTGGTCTCTGATGAGGTCCATCTCACAATACTGGCACTGCACACTGGCAAAAGGACACTGCTGCTCATGCAACTACAGGAACAACAAAAACAAGATAATAAGCATGGAATCCTCACAGATACTCATCATATATACAAATGAATAAGATAACAGTACCTCTCTCTCCTCATAAACAAAGTAAGCCACACAGTCCACACATGACATTGGTCTTCTAAGGCACTCAACAGTTGTATGTTCCTCCAGGATGCTCTTTCTCACAGGCTGCTGGCACTGTGGGCAAGGCACTGTGGCAAACTGACACTGTGCCAAATGATTCTGGAAGGAAGGAGGTTCATTAAAACAATAGGGTTAATCTTATGCCAAAACAGGAAAGAAGCTGTTCAGGTGGTTATTCATTTTCCATATCAGAAAAAGATGTAGTTCTTGATACCCAGTATATATATTTTTTTATCCAAAATAAGGAAAATCAGGATAGTTAGAAATCCTTATTAATACTTCTTATTCTAAAGTAGAGAGTTTATAATGGGAATTTATACTTTCAATTTCTCAAAGTTGTTAAATCTTAAGACAACTGCAGGATAACTTTGTTTGTTACATATTGGGTTTACGTATTTGTTTGTTACGTATTGGGTAATGGGTGGTCAGACCACCCACTACCCAATACCCAAAATCTGCGAGATACAGGTACGGCAAGATACCGAATTTGTGGAAAGCGCAAGAGACACGCCCATTGCCGCGCCCACAATGTGAGTAAGGGAGTCGGCATAACGGGTAGCAGGTTTTGGGAGCGGAAGATTGCATTAGCGGTTGGCAGAGGCTCCTAAATCTGCAATTTGCAGGTAGTGGGTATTGGGTAGCAGGAGGTGTAAGATAGGGGCTCTCGTTCGCAGCTCGTCTGGGACTCTGCTGTAGAGCTTCCTGCTCCTCCTCTGCACTGATATATACATAAAAATATTCTTACACAGACAATTCCTTTTGGCAACCTGAAAGATCCCGGTTAGTTGGTGCGCTCCCAGTAAACACGCTCTGGTCGTCTATGGTTTAACTGGTGAGCAAGCCATTTAAAACCATCTCTGCCATTTTCTCAGGGGTTCAACTGAGGCCAAATCTCGCTTTTTATACAAGAGTTAATTTGAGAGGTAGAGCTGTTTGGGCACGTCAATATGCGACCAGGTGGACGCGGATTGATGCCATTTGGATGTGCTCTCGTTCACGGCGATATGCAGGTTGTTGGTAGTGGGTGGTCAGACCATCCGCTACCATTACCCTAAACCAGCGATCACAAGATACCGAGTTTGTGGAGAGGGCAAAAGACACGCCCATTGCCACACCTACAAAGTGAGTAAGGGAGTCGGCATAATGGGTAGCAGCTTTAGGGAGCGGAAGATTACATTAGCGGTTAGTGGAGGTTCCTAAACCTGGAATTTGCGAGTAGCGGTTAGTGGTAGCGGCTAACGGGAAGTGTACAATCGGGGCCTAAGGCTCGGTGAATAAGCAACAGCCATGTAATTCAATAACAACATTAATTAGGGGTGCACAATAATTATCGGCCTGACGTCGTGATGCAGGCATAATCAGAAAAACAATTTCTCAATAAGGAAAATCAAGAATACCCCCTCATGCCAGAAAAAAAAACTTGGTAACTCGGTCATAATTTTGGTAGTTGCTGACTTGAATTGATATCCACATGTTACACATAAAAAACAGAAAAAATAGAAAAGGCTGAAAGAACGACTAGCAAACAAGGTAACGTGGGAATTTACCTTACACCTTAAATGCATCATGTGGCACAGCGTGCTGATGAAAACAAACAATATGGCAGCGATTGTATGGAACTTTGTTCAAGCTTCTGAAGAAAATACTTCACTGGTTATTTGTAACAAATGCTCCAAGCAAATTGCACAAGGAGGGAAAAATAGCACAAGCTTTAATACGTCAAACCTGATCAGCCACCTGAAATTTAACCATTGCTTCAACAGGTTCTGAAATCATATGAAGACGCCGTGAGCAAGTCAGCAGCAAGTCCCGTCCCTTCCTCTCTCACCCTCTCATCTGAAGCTTCCATGAGATTAAAAAAAACAAACAAAAACCTACTGAACCTCATTTATTCTAATTGAAGGTATACACTTGAATGGAACCACAAGCCAAAATCCTTTAGACGTAATTTTTGGTTGCTAATTTTTGGTTCATCATAAATTTCGTCTTCCCTAGTCCATGAGGATCCGTCTGCAGCTGAATCATCCACCCCATCATTCTGGGCTGAGCACGCCAACTACACATGCACTGGGATTAACATCCCATTTACTAAGAAGTACAAAGAAGGTGACAATTACAGAAACAACATGGATGCTTATTTAGATAAGACTTTCCCAGACAATCTCTCACCTCTACGATGCACTTTATACCAATTGCATGTCCATGTATGTTAAAATGTCTGTACAGCTGACCCCAAACGTAGTTTAAATTATGGATGGATATTTGATTATTTATAACTGACTGCTTCAAGATGTAACCTTGTTAGAAGAATCAAATTTCATATGATCCCCAAAATTCTTAACAATGTACTGAATTTTTTATCGTGCAGCAACAACCAGCAGAGAGCACAATTTACTGCGGTCCAAATAATTTGCTACTTGAACAGGACTGCTGGGCTAATGTAGAAATCAAAACTAAACATGAAGAGAGCAAAGCTATTATTTAGCTTTAGATAGCTTAAGACTGTTTTGAACTTCAAAAACGATGAAGATCTCTTTTAAACATAAAAATAATAGTAATAATAAATATGAAGTTCACTAAGCATTGCAGCGTTGTACAGTATATACCTACAACACAACAACCATCCCATCGATGTATCATTTAAACAATATACACCTGACAGTTATTAACAAAACTTCCCCCTCTGCTCAGCCTACCATCACCGCAATGCTGGAGAATATGAGCTCCGATGCTCAATGGGCAGAAAAAAATAACGCAAAGGATCTACAAATTGATTGAAATGGATATGTTGCCTGTAAATATTGTTGAAGGCAAAGGTTTTGGGGATCTAATTAATTTACTTGAACCAGCCTACAGTGTTCCGTCACAGCTCACCATCACTAGGCTCACAGAAACTGAAACAAGAACCGTTCCAAAAGTTAGCCTCATCTGCCTTAACAAAAAAAAAAAAAAAAGGATTAATCGATAATTGATTGTTAATGTCCCCAATGATCGCTGAGTAAATTTCTTCAACTGCCCTTTCCTAGAGAATAAATCAAGATGTTGGTGGATTTCGAGGATCGTGATTGGTCCATGGCACCATGAAATGACCTTTATAACACCCCCCTTCAGTAACCGATTCAATGGAACAGTGCTAAGAAATACTGAAACAATCAGAAGGAAGAGTGTATGGTGACAAATGAGGAGACAAGAGAGGCTCTCTGTGGCTTACTTGTTACTAGTTTTCATTTAAAGTAACTGTATGAAGGCATTTTTATTGGTTTCACATGCACTTGTCTTTCTGGAATCCACAATGTGCATGAAGGTGGCTGAGGACTTTATTGTCAGGGACCCGTGCTCAATAAATAATGATGGATCAAGCATTAATATGCTATTTGAATATGAAAAATAAACAAACATGAATGAATGATGACTGAAAATTAACAAATTTTATCTCTACCTTTAATCTCTGATTATTGTTTACACTATGTAACTGTTAAAAAAAATTGGGGTGACATTCTTGCTTCCATGTTTTTGGATGAGTTGCATTAAAAAAAAAAAACCAAAAAGCTGTTACTTAGAATTCTTACCTCTAAATGTCGAAGCTCCATCTTGTCAGTGCATCCTGAATTTGGACAGCGAACAGTTAATGATAAAATCTCCCTTTTGGCAAAGTTATCAGGAAACAACTGGTCTTCTGACAGTACTTCATTGTCCACAGGGCACCGCTGTCCTGTATCACTGTGTTGGAAAAAGAATGAACAACAATTACTTAGGCAGTGCTTAAGGATGATTGGTTTCCAAAAGGTGTTTTATCTTTGAGCAGGAAAACTACAGAAATGTAGCATCTTTATATTTTTATGAAGATATGTTTTACATTTTGAATTTACAGATTAGCACTGTTGCTAACAAGAGCTAAAATACATACACAATGAACTTGGTGTTTAAATAAGGAAAAAAAAATCATAAACCTTAGTCAAGAGTTTCATTGTTTTCTAGAGAAAACAGTACAATTACATACCGAATGGACTTCTCAATACAGCTCTTGCAGAAACGGTGACCACAGCGTGTTTGAATGGCATTCCTTAAGGCCATGAGGCAGATAGGACACTCATATTTACTTTCTAGGGGCGGGTCAAACTCCACATCATAGCCCTGAAGAGGCGCAGCAGCCTGAAGACAGGAGGAACTGCTCATGAAGGTGGCAGAACCCTCTGATGGGCTAAGAAGGGATTCCCGTTCCTTTTCCAGCATGGCTAAGGCACATTCGGATAGCTCTCCACCAACAGCTCCCTCATAGCTGTCCTCTTCCAAACTCCTCTTATTGCTTTCAAAGCTAGCCATCTGTAGAGTGTGGCTATTAGTTGCTGAAAGTGGTTTAAAAAAAACAACATTTTTTAAGTATAATTATTCACTTCAAATAAACCTCAGTAATAATTTCCTAACACTTTATATTAAATACTTCAGTAGTATTGAGAGAAAATAAAAAAAATGTCTTTAATTTTATGTCAATTGAAAGGGTTGAGTGTGATGATGCAACTTAAGCTAGACCCACACTTGTAAACATTCATTCCAAAATGTTCAAAAAAGAAACAAAAAAAACTGATCCAAATCGGCACTAGCATTTCAGCTCTGTGTTTGAAAAGATCACCATCCATACATCACCACCTTAAATGCATATCATGCAGCCATACAGTGAAAACCAGCTTGAATATTTAGCTGGAAATAATTTTTGCATCAGACTGTTCTTATAATAGCTCATGATGGCTTTCCTTCTGCCCATGCAGTTAGCTGCAGTGTTATTAAGTACATACTTGGTACGAAAGCTAGTACCACAGACAAGGTCAGCAGGGAATCTCCATGTTGTTGTTTTCTTAGTTGCTAAGGGAGTCTGTGTGTTATCTTCCTGTGATGGTCATATGATATAGGCTTGTGGAACAAGGGAAGGATACTTAGTAACTCAGAAGATCAAATCATGAACTGAATTGGTGCAACTATGTCACTGTTTCCAAGTGCATACATTTAGAAACTGAAAAAAGGTCTCGAGTGGATTTGTTTTTTTTCCTCAAGAGTTGAAATTGTTGAAGTAGTGCGGATACCAAGTGTAACCATGACAAAAAGTTTCACACTTAAAAATGAAGACATACTAGTGTTGACAGTTAGTCAAAATCTTACTATATTATGATAACTGTGTGGAATAACAACAAAAAACAAAGCAACAGCTAGCAAAAAGAAAATGTCTCTATGTGAACAGCTTATACTTCATAACCAAAAAAAAGATTCTGCTAGTCTCATTCCACTTTATAAACCACCTTTTAACTTCCCCCTGTCAACCGACCATTTTTTAACTTCCTCTCTTATTATAAAAGAACAAAAACTGCAAAGTAGTAACTGTTTTTTTTTATTACCGTGTTAAGAGTTCAACAAAACTAACCCCAGTAAAGTAGCTGATTTTAATGATTATCTTAAGCATGGATGGAAGTTTAAGATCAATTAAATATTTCTGATTTTAAAAGGTGTCATATCTGAAAATGGAAAATAACAAAAAGAAAACAAACCAAAAATAAAAACAGTACAGACAATAATTTATCAACTACACTCAGCTGTGTTCATAGGGATTGACATGTGTCACAATGGCCAGATTAGAAATCCCACTGAAACATTCCTCTTCAAGAACCTGTGCTAAAAGCCTCTGTTATACAATGGAAAAGTTTTCATTAACCTAATCCAAAGAGATATGGGTACTTCCATAAAAAACAAGCCCAATGGGTTTTTACAATTCTACCGTATTCTTTGTGGCTTAATGTAAAAAGCTTTAGAAAATAAAGTGCAGTTTATAGTTTTATTGATGGGGTTTTTTCAAGAAATAAATTACTGAAAAATGAATTTTATGCGGAAGAGAAGGAACCGTACCCCATTTTGTTGCATTAGAGCAGGATAAAGCCACCATGCCCTTCATGTTTTTGACATAACTTCTGTGACATCTGTGCATATCAATTTCAAATGGTTTAGCCATTACAAACTCTACAATTGTGTGAAGGTGCCATGGTCTGAATTAAAGGAGATAGCCAGAAATAGGTGTGCTGGAATTCCCAATATTATTACATCTACTTACTTCTTATTCCAGCCCCTCACATGTACCTGTACCGACGTAAAACGTTTTTTTTTTGTGTCCCGCAAGTTATGTTGGTCCTTTAATTTTCATGTATTTATTCCATTGTTAAGATAACTTTAAATATTTTAAGTTGTTTTTTTTTTTTTTTTAATCCGGAACAAGGACACTGAGATCTCTTTCAAACCATCAATTTGGTAGATGTGTAGCAAAGCTGATGTCGTTTTACAACATGTTTACATTACATTACGTTTGATGTCCCGGTTGTTTATTTACAAAAATAAAAACGAAAAAGAAAAAGAAAACCCACTTTAAACTAAATTGAAATAAGTTTCAAAATTGACCTTCTGTATGGACTCCTCCCTTGTGGAAGTACCCACATTCACTCCCAAATTATAACACTGCGTCAGAGCAATCATGGATTTATTTTTATTTTTTAAAGCAGAAAAATCACGAAAATAGTCCTAGTTTGTGAGGTGTTGAATTATACATTAAATAACTGACTAAAAACAGGCGTTGTAAATTACTCACTCCACTAACGATACACCCACGTACGAAGTTAGTAATTAGCTTCATTGTTCACTTGACTGAAATGATATTGTTTACTTACTTTTATCTCGACTAACAGTGCAATGTAGTGACAATTTTCTTCCTTTTTTGATTTCCTAAGATAGAAAAGTAATGTCTTTTCTGTTCACAATAATATCAGCATGTTGTCACTTGATGCATCTTAATGCGGAACTGCAAACGTAATTGCACTAAAATGCAACTAAAACAAAGATACGAACCAAAACAACCGGAAGCACGGAGAAGTCCTCGCCACCAGAAGCATTAACGTACTAAATATCTATGTGCCTGTAAAAGCAGCATTTATCCTCGGATTTTACTCACCTTAAAAAACGTTACGAACGTTTTCGGTTTCCTGTCAGTTTTTTCTTTCTTTCTCTCAACGACCTGGTGGTGACATTTTCGTTATTGAAGACTGTATCGCCGCCGCGTGGACGGAGGTTGCGCCGCAGCAGATTGGCAGCAACAGCAGCAGCAGTAGCAGCAGTAGATTGAAAATGGCGGACCTCAGGAAAACCTTCCCCCAGCCTTTTTTCTGCCGTGACAACTACACGCGGAAAACTTCGCTTCAGGGGAAGATTTTCATCTTTCTTTGTATACTTATAGTAGACTCCGGAGGAGCTACGACCCATTGGGTTGTCACGGAAGATGGAAAAATTCAACAACAAGTATGACAGCTCATTGACCTGCTAACGCTTGCCTTAGGTGGCTAGCTTATAAAGCTATTTATCTTGGCGGTGGGGATATTGTTATTTTAGTAATATTGTTCAGTGAGGTAGTTGTAGCATTTGTCTAAACTTGCCATACTGACGTCCCAGCTATGGCTATGCTACATTCAGTGGTTGACGTTAAAATTTGATTTGTGTGGTTAAACCGACCGGCTTGATTTACTTGGCAAGATAACGTTTATCACTTGGATAAGATAGCCGAGTTCTGCTCGATCAAATTATTTCAGGATTCTGCCAACATTTACTTTAGGAATCTTCAAGCCGGTATTCATGACCGTTGGTGGGTGGTAACTGCTGACAAACTGTCACCTTCACGTGTTTTGTTTATGTGACGATCTTCGGGGGGTCTGATAGGATGAGTTAGCACATCCAAGACTTTTTGTTCATGTGTCAACCAAACCAGGACATACTCTCATACCTGTGGATCAACCTGCTGCATAAACCCGTTTTCGTTTCAGGTGGACTCCCCCTTGAATCTGAAACATCCTCATGATGTTGTGATCTTCATGAGGCAAGAGACTCGCGTAAACTACCTCAAGAAGTTGGAGGTGTGTAAAATTATTACTTGCTGTATTTTTAAAGTACAGTTGTAATCATAACTTTACATACACTGTATAAATTAAAAAGACAAACTTTTTTTTTTTTTACTGCTCACTGTCAGACATTAAATCATACTAAACCTTAATTGTCAGTTATATATCCTTAGTATATGGTACCATTGCCTTTAAACTGTATGACCGTTTTGGGTTTCCTTCCTGAGGCTTCTCACAATAGTTTGCAGGAATTTTGGGTCCATTCCTCCAGACAGAAATGCTGGACCTGAGTCAGTTTTGTAGGCCATCTTGCTCTCACACACCTTTTCTGCTCTGCCCACAGATTTTCCGTGGGATCAGGGCTTTGTGATGGCCACTCCAAAGCATTGACTGTGATATTGACTGTTGTGTTTATACTCAGTATCTTTGATAGGCAGCTGATTTAGTTTTATTTACCATTAGTATTTGGATTTACTACATGAAGGTTAAAGGTTGTGTCTTTTTATGCAGTGTATGTAAACTTATAGTTTCAACTGTATCATTCATTCTAGTTAATCCCTGCATGTTTATTTGAGTTTGGACAGAAAACTATAAATTTCATTTTATTGCAAGCAGAAAAATCATATCAGCACGATTCATGTGTGATAACCATGTACAATACATCATGTCTACTTTTACAGTAAACTTTTACTCAAGTACAGTTGAATCTTTACACTACCTCAAGTCTTTAGTGTGCAAAAATGTGACTCAGGTATCCGATTAACTATTATTTTATTTATTTGCACCCGCCTGATTCTTGATCACTTGCATTACATTTTCTGTCCGCTATCAACCTTTTTTTGTTATCTGTTTTTATTTCTTGTTTATCTCCTCTCATATCTGAGCAGAAGCAGTTAGTAGCACAGAAGATTCACATTGAGGAGAATGAGGACCGAGACACAGGTTTGGAGCAGCGGCACTACAAAGAAGATGCAGACTGTGTGATGGCTAAGGTGCCTCTTGGAGACCTGGATCTGTATGATGGCACTTATATCTCCTTGGAAAGCAAAGACATAGAGTAAGACTTCAGTAAAACAATAGAAGAACAGAGTTTTAATTCAGCAGTCTGAGAGTGCGATAATGAGTACCTCTTTATGTTGCCACTAAGCCCTTGGTCTTTAATATTTTTTCTCTCCTCTCCTTGCAGTCTTGAAGACTATGTTGATTCAGGATCTGCTTTGCCTCCAGATCTAGAAAAGCCAGACTGTGCAAAAGTGTTTGAGCTTCCATATAGCATCCATGCATTCCAGCATCTCAGGGTAAGAAGAAACCTTCCTTTTTTAAAAGTAAATTTTTCAAATAAATTATTTGATTTTTGAAAATTATGCTTACAGTCTGTGAAAGTCATTCAAAAATTTCAGAAGTCCGTGGTGCTGAGCTTAGCAGTTCTTGATTTACCAAGCGGTCATTGATATGAAGCCATTAGAGTAGGGGCTCACACTTAAAGTAGTCACTGGCTGCATCATATGCAGTGATTAACAAGAACAGACATCCACTATGAATTTAGTTTTTCTGTTGTGTTGCTGGCATCCCATATTTTTTGTGTTAATCAGTATACTGACAACTAAAGTAGTCTTCGGCAGATTAAATTAGTTGATTAGATTCTGGTTGGAGGTATGTGAAACATTGGCTATTTACTAGAGCAGAATAAACATGGGCAAGAGTTCAACAGCACCAGAGATTAGATATAGGCTGGCCTTCAACAAACATACAGGTATCTGGGGGAAGCCCAGTCGTCTGTCTTTCATTCCATTAATCATCTCTCACCTGATGGCAGGTTGGCCCTGGGTAAGGGACAGGTACACCCTGGACTGGTCGCTTCATACAGAGACAGATGAGACAGTCCGCCATTTATACTCGCACTCATTCACTTTAGAATCACCAATCAGCGTCACTTGAATGCTTTTTAACTTAGAGAGGAAGCTGGAGAAAACACAAACACGAGGAGAAAATGCTTGTGTTTTTGTTTTTTTTTGTTCTTGAAAGACTATTGATATTTTAAACTGTACATGATTCATACTGATCAGAGCTTTTGTTATTAATGCTTTTTTTTAAATTAGTTTTTTATTGTTTTTTCATTACCGATTCATTTTACACTGACGCCCTATTAGAGGTTTTATGAAGCATCACAGCACTGATAATTCATGCATTGTTTCTTTGGCCAGGCAGTGTATATGATCAACTATATCTTGTTATATGTTTTATCAATTACTTAAAAGTACTTTGTTGTTTCGTTTGCTTGATGCAGACCAAATATTTGACTCTTGTAAAAATATTACCATCTTTCCCACAGCCATTTCCAATAGGAATGTTTTACATGTCTACTTAGTTCTGACCAGGCAGGATCTTTTATCAAAATATGTTTATTTGAATTACAATTTATGTTTGAAAACGAGATTTGTGTGCATGCAATTGGTTAATAGTGGAAAAAAAAAAGAAATAATCAGTCATTCTAGAACATACTAAATGGTTCAGAACAGAGGCTCAGCCTTATTTTCCTCTGACCTTTGACCTGTTAACATGTTATCTGAGCATGTTTCAGAGCGGTGACTCACTGGTTTCATTGGTGCATATTTCTGTTTTTAAAGAGGATTAGGTAGCTGGTGTGAAGCAAACACTTTTCAGATGTGTCTCACATTGTTTTGAATCAGAGATTTTGATAAGTACAGGTGTTGTAGTTTATGACTTATTAATCAAATTTTGATCATGCTCTAATATAAATATATATATATAATGAAGTGGGCAGGTGAGAATTTATGAGCAGACTGCCACTTAAGCAACACTTATGGAAACCTGAAATGACCTGTCTAATCAGAATCAGAAAAAGCTTTATTGACAGGTACAGTAAAAAACAACAACAACAAAAAAAAAAAACATTTTATGTTTATTGAATTTAAGAAAAAAAAATCACACATTCATATAATGTGTATGCATGTTTAGTGACTTTTTAATTAAATGTTTTCTGTAGGGATATGCATGCCATTGTAATGTATCTCATGAACTAGAGAACAGTTTTTTTTTTTTTTTTTTTTTCCCCAAGATTTTGTGGCTCTAGTGGCCTTTATTAAAAGTATATATACACAGGAAATTGGGGCAGGGAGAGAGAGGGGGAAGAGACGCAAAAAAGGGTTACTAGCCTGGAGTCGAAACAAGAACTTGAGTTCTTGTTCTTGCTCAAGTAACGCTAAATAAGGTTAATATTTTGGGAACAAGTAATGATGTATAACATATACATCACGGCTGCATTCCTCATATTAAATGTTTGAATTTTTTTCTGTTCTAGGGTGTTCAGGAGAGGGTAAACTTGAGCTCTCCAATTCTTTCTAAGGAGGATCCCATTTTTAACTCTTTGCCTCAAAAGCTGGGTCGTAGTATTGATGAAGTGGGCCATCGCATCCATCAAGGCCTACTGAGGGTAATACTTGCCTAGACCCCTACATTTACAAATAGTAAAAATATGAGTTTTCCCTCCTTCAAGATATTGGACACAATCATGAATGTCTTTGAAAAACAAACAAATAAACAAACAAAAAAAACCACAGGATTTTTTTTTTTTAATACAATTGCTTAAGTTTGGAAAATGTATAATCTTTAATGAGTTTTTAGTTGTATGTATGTAGCCCTCTTAAACTTGATTGAATACATTGTTTAATACAATAAGATGTTTAAAAATAACTTCCACAGAGACCTAACAAATGTGAGCTTTAACATGTTGAAAAAAGAAAAGGAAAGAAAAACTGTGCCTGACTTTGATATTTATTTCATTTTTCTGTTCTAGAATTCATCTTCCTGGGTGTTGTACAACATGGCATCATTTTACTGGCGTATGAAAAATGAGCCTCAAAGGGCAGTAGACTGCGTAGTGCGTGCTCTGCATTTCTCTCCAAGGTACTGTCAGGCCAGCTAGCAGGTCTCAGCACTGATATACAATTTATAGTCTTCGAGACTGCTCAGATTTCTCTCTGTGTTTATTATTCTTACAGGCAGCATAAGGATATAGCACTGGTCAACATGGCCAACATCCTACACCGCGCCCATTTCTCAGCAGATGCTGCTATTCTTGCACACGCTGCTCTTGACCTCACCTCAGATCTTTTCACAAGTCACTACACTTTGGGCAACATTTATGCTGTAAGTAAAAGTGAAGTGTTTTTTTTTGTTTTTTGAACAGGTTAGTGTTTATAGAAAAGAGATTTCTGGAAGGACATAACTAAATCAACAGCATTTTACCAGACATAATTTTATATAGCACATGTACTTGAGTCTTCAGAGCTTTATATTGTTGTGTATTACTATACATATACGTATAATCTGTTATTTTAGTGTTTGCGTGGACCAAAGAATAGAGTTTTATATGTGCTTGTGTCCTATTTTAATTCTCTCTTGCCAGATGCTTGGGGAATACAACCACTCAGTGCTGTGTTACGAACAGGCACTGGAGGCCCAGCCAGGCTTTGAGCAGGCCCTGAGGAGGAAACATGCTGTGCTCTGTCAGCAAAAGCTGGAGCAACGCCTAGAAGCCCAGCACAGGTAGGCAAGCAGTAGTTCACATGCTCGAGGTACCTTTTTTTTCCCCACCAAAGTTTTCATCAAAATTCTAATTTACAGAAAGATAAGATAAAATATCAGTATATATCAAAACAACATGCATTGCAAGAAAACAGAGAGACTTAAATGAAATGGTAGAAATTCTTGGTTTGTTTGGAAGTCAGTTTTTTTTTTTTGTTTTTTGTGATCTTATCTGCTCAGTTGAAAAATTATTACCCTTTGAAATGAACAACTTTATTGCTGAGCTTGTCTATGTTCAGAGAATTTAATTACAAACTAGCTTGTAAGTAGATAAATGGTAGTTGTATCGTAGTAGATTTAAAAAAAAAAAGTAGCTGAGATTACCTGGTTGGCGTAGGAGTCCATGTTGGGGTTTTTTTTTTTTTTGTTTTTCTTTCCTGACTTTGTTCTTCCTTTCTTTTTTTCTTGATATGGTCCTTTCCTGACTGTTGTGTATTTTGCATATGGATGGGTGTAGATCCCTGCAGCGGACCCTGAATGAGCTGAAGGAGTACCAGAAACAACATGACCACTACCTCCGCCAGCAGGAGTCACTTGACAAACACAAGCTGCTTCAGGAAGAGCAGATCCTACGCAACATAATCCATGAAACTCAGATGGCCAAAGAAGCTCAACTTGGTAAAATGCACAGTACACAGTACAGATGTAACGATATGGAAATCTCGATTATAGTGACCAAATTATCACGGTTTCCGATATTATCGCAGTATTCTTAATTGCTGTACAAATGTCCAAAAAACACATACATTTAAATAATTTCACAAAATCTTGTGATTTTCTTGTCATACTAAAACATCAAAAGCCAAAATTTTATCAAAATGAAACTTTCACATTAAAGGGCAAATAACTGGCGCAGAAAGAGGTTTTATTTTAAATGAACAAAATAAATAACAGGAACAAAGCTTATTTGTCTGGTGCAAATTTAAATAAACACTTTAATAACCATAGTGGGTTTAAATATGCAAACAATTATCAGGAACAAAAATTATAGTGCAAGTTCAAATGAAATAAACTTTGGACTTTAAGCTGCACCTTAAATAAGTATAAATGTGCAAATAAAGAAACAGTTGTAAAGGAGCCAAATATGTTGTTATGAATTGTAGTTCACTCTGTGTGTCTGTGGGTGTCGCTGTGTTGTTACCTGAGGGTCAGGTAGAAAGGTAACTGCCTGTTATTGGTTAGGTGTTTGACCCTGGAAGGGCAAAAGGTTTTTGACCGCTGTGGCGCTAACTGACGGCATTATGGTTGTTGGATCAGTTAATGGAATAAATAAATGTTTTAACTGCATCAGAAAAACATCGTTCTGGCCCTTTTTCGATCAACACGCAACAGTAACATTTACAAAATGTGAGTTAGCGAAGCGCGTCGACCAGGTTACTCTTGGTCAAACATCTCAGTAGCTTGAAGCTTTAGGCTTAGCTCCTTCAAGATGCTTGTACAAATTACAATAAAATGTAAACAAGTGCTTTGTATAAATTGTCATTTTCATTCCTCAGGTTTATTCAATGTAACCTTTTGCTAAAGAATCAACCACATTTTTCCAGGAGTTGGGTATTGTCTACCCTTAATTAAAAAAAAAAAACTATTTGAAATAGATCCATGAAAAATCAGCAGGGTTCAAGTCAGGTGAGGAAGGTGGTAGTTTAGTAGCCCTTGAGGTTGTTGTTGCAGTTTGGGAAGATAATAGCCCTGGAGAAAATCTTTCTCCATGTAGGTATATTAAGTTTGAATCAGGTTTGTGGCAGTTAGTCTGTCAATGTTCACCTAACATGATCTTGTTCTTTAACTGCCTGTATTGTCTTGTCCAGGGAACCATCAGATGTGCAGGCTGGGTCAACAGCAGCGCAGCCTCTATTGCCCCTTTGACCTACCTGTGCGCTATCACCGGGGGGACCTTTTTGAGCATGTCCACTATGTCCAAGTAAGTTTTTGAGAGTGTAATGTAGGACATGACAGTACCACTCAGAAGCATTGGGACGCACAGTCCTCCACTGGTTTCTTTATCTGTATTGTGAAGAACAAGGCTGACGGCATCTAAGCTTTAAAATAATACAAATATAATAGGGGCTACTCAACTACTGTGGAATGTGACCTGTAAGGGGGCAACACTTACTCTTTCAGGGCTTTGCAGACCTGTGCCTTTCTCCACTATGGCATCCTCTACTTATTTTAGGCAAAGTAGACTAAATGACAACTTGTATGGTGTCAGTGTTGATCTTCTTGCTGAGTTGACATCAACATAGCCTGGAATTCCTTGTGAGGTTCAACACGTCGACATTCTAACTTGCTTTCTTTGGCCTCGCTCTAAATTTGTGCCTTTTGAATCAGTGGGAGTTTTAAATGGTCAAGTCCAAATACCCCAAATGAGTGGGAATGACCAGTTTCAACTGGTGCTGCCTCCTAGAGGTGATATTTCAGCTACCACTGATTGTGTTGATGATAGATTTACAAAATATAAAGAGCTTCATGAGGTACTAACCTTAAATGCTTTTCATTTTAACAGTTTGCCTTTGCTATAACTTGCTACATGGAATATCTTGAGGCCTTTTACAGGGAATATTTCCCTGTAAAAGTACAGGGATGTATAACCAGTTCAGCAGCTCTAAGCTCCAGACAGATCATAGCAAATAACTGCAATACTAAGTAAGGAAAAAATACAATCTTCCATCATTTGAGTTTATAAACATCGATCTGGCCAAAGCATTTGAAGAACTTTGAATAGGATGATGACGATACTTGTGACCTCTCCACCTCAGGAAAGACAGACAATGTTCC
Source organism: Hirundichthys speculiger (assembly GCA_018398805.1). Classification (NCBI taxonomy): domain Eukaryota; kingdom Metazoa; phylum Chordata; class Actinopteri; order Beloniformes; family Exocoetidae; genus Hirundichthys; species Hirundichthys speculiger. The sequence continues at coordinate 111,712 of JAGFBZ010000963.1, read as the reverse complement.
CTCATCTATAAAGGAAAAGTTTGTAAGCTTCAACTTCCTAGAGTTTAAGCAACATATGACTACTGCTCAGACATTGTGTGGCTTGAGATCTAATATGTATAATACCAGTAAAACATTACTGAAAGACATATATAACAAAAAAAAATGTTTTTAGCCAACAAAGATAAAGAAGGATGTTACTCCAGTGGAAATCCACTTTTGCCTTATTACTCAGCATTTTAGACTTCTGTATCCAACCACTTGACCTTTGGAAAAACACACACAAGATGAATGAATGGTCTCTACAACCCCAAGTTTGGAATATTATGGAAAATGCTTTTTTTAAAAAAAACAACAACAAACAATAAAAAAAAAGGAAAGCACACAGATACACACAATGATTTTTAGATTTAGTTACAGTTATGCTTTTTGCAGATTTTTTTTTTTTTGTGAATTTTATTTAATTGTGCGATCATATAGAAGATTTCACTAGTTTGCTGAGAAAAAAATAAAAATATCAATGGGCTACCGTGCATATTTGTTCTGTCGTTAATATACTACACCCACGAATTAACATTGTATGGGAAAGCCTGGATGTATCCATCCATCCATCCATCCATCATCTATACCCGCTTAATCCTATGCAGGGTCACGGAGATCTGCTGGAGCCTAGCCCAGCCCTCTTCAGGTGAAAGGCAGGGTCCCACCCTGGACAGGTCACCAGTTCATCACAGGGCCACACAGAGACAAACAACCATGCACATTCACAATCACTCCTCCAGGAAATTTAGCCTGGATGTATATTGAATGAAATTGAATTAAATTGATGAGACCAAACTTGAAATATCTTGGATTCATACTGTGCGTATTGAAATAAAAGTGAAAGTGAATTGAAGGAATCCCTACAACTGTGCGCCAAGGAACTAGCATAGCCGCTATAGTGTACAGCACTTTTGGGTGACAATCATTTTGTTTTAAGTCAAAAGAGACCCAATGCACATTTAGTGAGTGTGTAAACACTGCCTCTCTCGAATAGGAGAGGTGGAGTTGTGCACTGGATAAGCTAAGTCCAGCAGAGATGTTTAAGTTGGACCTTTGAATGAATAAAAAGCTAATGTGAATCCTGGCTATCTTTATTTTTAAGACTTAGTCTTAAAAATAGAATAAAATTTATCAGATGGTGTCCTACATGGCTCCTAAATAGATAAAAAAAAAAAAAAAAAAAAAAAAATCATCTGTAATGTTGTTTTGTGTACAAAATGTAAATCACAATCAAAAATGTTCCACATTTGACTGCCGCTCCATCACAGAGTTTGTGTGTATTCTTTTTATTTATCTCTTTGATCATAGTTTGGAGAGGAGGTATCTGTGGCATCAAGTGTGGCGCTTGTGTCAGAACGTAACTCAAACCAGACAAGAAACAGCCCCCAGGTCCATCCCTCTGTGTCTGGGAGCCAGGACCCTGCTGCTGCCCTCTGGGGCAGCCACCGAGATTATACGCATGTAAGTCTGTGGATATTTTCATTTATCCAGGTCAATTCCATTCTCGCAACAATTGAATCATAGGAATCATAGGCAACTGGACTTAGATTTGTCTAGAAGACGTTTCGCCTCTTATCCAAGCAGTACGATTTATGGCATATTTATTTATTCTTAAACCAGAAGAGAGAAAGAAACATCTGGGCTATATTTTTGAAAGTTTCAAATGTATTGTAAACTGTAACCAAATTATTAGAAAACTTGGAAAACAAAATATTATATATTTTTGCTTATTACTATTATAGGATTGTTAGACTTGGTTCATCAAGATGAACAATGAAAGGTGCTTTTCCAGCAAGAACTCCAGAATGAAGGAGGTCTAACATGATAACCTCACCAAGAGACAAGGGCGCAGATGGCACTGCGCCCCCAGATTTATACTGATCACTATCTGTTTGTAATGGTATTTTAATAAGCAATAATTGTTAACTGAAATGATGAGATTTAAGATGTTAACATTGTCCTCCTGGCCTGCAGCCAATCCCTGTTGGGGTCAACAATAAAAAAAAACAAAAAACAATTACAGCGTTTTTTTTTAAAACCCAAGCAATGTAAGTATCATATTGCCTGTTAACTTTCCCAGATGTGCCATATTCACCGAGACAAGACTTGACAAACTGGACAGAAAAGATACTGCCCAGCAATATTTTCAGGTAAATGAAAGGAGGAGAGATGTTTTTGGGACATATTGAGTCTGCTTATAGACGGTAAATTTGTTTAACTGCAGAGGGATTTTCTTTTTCTGATCAGTTTTGTTTATTGGGAAAAAATACTTTTTATTTTTATTTGTATAAAACTCTGTTGTTCAAATGTTTATACTTCTGGTTTCATACACATTGTTATGTTTCTAATCATTTACATGTCACAAGTGTGAATCATTTCAATTTTATTTTATAATACATTTTTGGACATTCCCTTTTTGTTAGAAGTTACAGTTAAAGTTTCTGTAATGAGATTCTTTATCCTGCTGAGATCAGCAAATGTTTAAATAAAACATGCAGAAGACATCAAGTTTTGGAGCATCATTAACATACCAGACAAATAACAAGTTGATTATGTAAGGAGAGTGTTAACTAGATAAGCCTTTGTCTACCAATATTAATTCAGTTAGAAAACTCACAATTCTAATGACAGCTAAGCCCCCCCCCCAGTTTAAAAATCCTGTCTATACCCCTGCCAAGGGAGTGTCAGTAAAACCAGTCATTAAGGGAAACTATGAGAAAATTAACACAATGACAAGTCTCACAAGAGAACACACTGTAAAATAAAGTGTAAAACAATATTTCAGCTTTGATCTCTTGGAAGAGCTATGGTAACAGAATTCATACATTTGTAAGCCATGGTATTTGTGTACATCATCTTTTATTGGTTGATCTTATTTCTGATTATTTCTGTCACATATGATTCATAACCTTTGCCTTATATCAGTATTTTCCTAAATTATCTTTGTTTCCACTTGTTTTTTTTATCTGTGAATTGAAAATGTTCATTGAAATAGTTGGATGTGAAACAGACTAATGGTACTGTTGAAATATTTCTTAGACATTTTTTGTCTTAACAAGGACAGATTAGTAGAGCTGACTCGAAATATTGCTTTTGAGAAAGAGTTACTGAAAATGTTTTTTTTTTCTTTAGGATATCCAGAGAATTTTATGGCCTCAGAGGCCTGACTGTACCCAAGAGTACCCAAGTGTTCCCGCTGCTCACCTGCTCCCAACCTATTACCTTCCACCTGAAACACAGGGCCTCAGGTCAGTACCCAATCTGAGACTTTTTTTTTTTTTCTTTTTCTTCATTCCAGGCCTGGAACATGCAGTACCTCAGGGATCAACAAAAGGTGTTGATTCCAAATGTCTGTTTCTTTTCTATCAAGATAGCATCATCAGTGGCCCATGTGACACTGATGATGCCACTGAGGCCTTGTGGTACCCGGCTATGTCTACCATCTTCTGCCCATGTCTTATCTGTGATACAGAGCTGTCATTTCATGGCAGCACTACAGGGAATCATCTGGAGGGCATGACAGAAATAACCATTGAATAACTGACTTGTTGAAAAAATAATCAACAGTTTAGTCAACTTCAAAAATAATTATTAGTTGTAGCCCAGCTTGAGTGTTGTTCCTGACCGTGTCCACTCAGTGGTGACAATGGTGTAGCCACCTTCTGATGGTTAATGCACTGTCAAAAATTAATTCACAATGTCTCAAATCATCTCAGAGTGGTTTCTTGAACATGATACTGTACTGCAGTGGCCTCCACAGTCGACTGAGTTCCTTCAGTAGACTGATCCTCAGTGACTTTCTGTGCAGGATGGTCCCTCTCTGCTGTACAAAGAGGGAGACTTTGGATTGGTTTGTTACTGTAATGATTGTCATGCAGGTGTTCCAAATCCAGTGGTCGCTAGCATTATTTAGCTATATACTGTTTACTCATTTTCATATCCTTTTAATCCATGCATAGACTTTAGAGGTACAGTGGTCATACAAACTACTACATTTGACATCACATAAATCTCACTGACCATTTTTTGCACATCTAACTACAGAGGGCAGAAAAATTATTTGTCCTGAGGGTATAAACTCTTACAGCAGTTAAAATCACTTGTATTGGTTCCATTGTCTATGTGTATATCTCATAAGGTGCTATAGACTGAGCTTGAGAGAACACAGCTGGATTTTCCATCTATAGCTGCACATGAAATTGAAAATGAAATCTGATTGAAATATGTCCAAACTGTGTATATCCAGCCCAGTGGCAACTCTTCTCTATGGAAGCAGCAGTCCTTTTGAGGCCACAGCTCTGCCAGACTGTGGCCCAGTCGCCGAACCATATCCAGCCCTCCTGCCTGCTTTGTTAGACGAGCCTTTGAAGGAAAATGAGCTTCCAGATCGCTTTGCCTCTGAGGTATCTATGTCTTTTTCTTGGTGTGACCTAAAGTTCCTTAGGATACATTACACTTGGAGAACTTTTACAGTTTTAATCCTGGTTTTGCTCTGTTTATTTTTCTTTGAAAATCAAATCAAATAATGAATCTTAATGTTTGTGTTCACAGATACTCCGGTTGCGCAGCGGTGGATGGACATTGGAACAAATTGGCAACAGAATAGCTCAAGCTATGAAACAAGTAAGGAAGTTCCTCACTTCTCTGTTCTCACAGCACTTTTATGTCCCACTACCTGATGAAAAATACTTGAAGGTCTAAAACTAGAGATGGGTACAAGTTGTTTTTTGTTGTTGTTGTTGCTGTTTTTTTTGTCTCCTAATAATTTAGGCCTTCTTGAGGCAATGCTCAGACTTTATTGTGTTTGGCTGATGGAAAAAGGCTCCATCATATTTCATAAATGATTATGAAACACTCAAACCTCGATGATACTCTCAAATCCATTAATCTGGTACCATCTTAAGTAATTATTTTCAGAGCTAACAGAGGTTTGTTTGTATGTATTTAGGCTACTATAGACCGCTGGCAGGTCCACAATGAGGCAGCTCTATTTTGGCGGGCTAAAGGCAACAGCAGCCATGCCATGCAGTGTCTGCGCCAAGTATTGAGCTCAGCTCCACCTTCCCAACGCCATTTGCCCCTCACCAATGCTGCTAACCTGCTGCTGCACCACGGCTTGACCACCTATGCACAAACACTTTTGGAGCACGCACTGGCGCTCAATGCATCAGAGGTAAATGGACTGATTATTAACCTTTTACTATTTTATAGTTGAATACACGCAGAAGCAAGAATATATTGTCTCAAAAAAGAAGAAAGGTTTCTTGGAGTCATGTACATAAAGGGCTGCCTTGACTCACTGCTCTTTTTTATTATATACATTGAGTCCATAGCTCAAACTTACTTGGACACTGATGATTATACTATTATACTACAAAACATACTAAACTTATTGTAGATCCAAAATAATTTACAGTCCACCAGTTATCATAAACTAAAACTAAAAATGGAACTCTCTTTAACAAGTTTTTAAATGTTATATGCAAACTGTGCAAAGAGCAGTTTTTTTTTTTTGTTTTTTTTTTTTTTGCTTTTTCAATTGTGGTCATGTGTGGCAGGGCTGAGCAGTATACCAACTTTTGAATTTTAGTATTTCATACGGATATAACATCAGACAATTATTATTTACATCTGTAAAACGTGATTATTATTAAAGTCATGCCATTATGCATTTTATTCCCCACTTAAGGAGCAGCCCGCTTTCACATGTATTTCTTAGATGAGCTGCAGATTCAGCTTTGTTTCCAACAACTTATTATTCTAATTATTATTATTATTATTATTATTATTATTATTATTAAAACTCAGACTGCAGGATAAGCTTTGTGACGGTTCACAACTCTTCAGTTTTATAAGTGAATATTTTAGTATCTATCACTGACTTACTGTACTGACTGGTAAGAAAAAAAAGGGAGGAAAAAAATATTATTTTTTAAATTATTAAGGATTTTAATAGTGTTCAAGTGCAATATATGAGTGGGAATGCTTGGAGAGAAGGTAAGTGTCAACTGTTGACACTGGTTGACAACTAATAGAAAAATACTTATTGCTCTATAGAACTATTACTGATATTATCTCTTTCCTTTGCTCTGTCTCTTTCTCTCTCTCTCACATCCAATGAACATTTCAGGGGCAGTGGGGTTTAGTGGGGGTACTTTGGCCCTTTGACTCATGGAGGGTCATGGGAGCAAACTACTAACCCTCAGGTTTCAGTAAAACCCCTCTGCAAGCTAAACCATGGCTATCCCATGACTACTCCACTTTGTTGAATAACTTAGTCACAAGTAAATGTGTGGTTAGAAAAACATCTTATTTTTTGTTTTGGCTAAAAAAGATCTACTAAAGCTTAGTGTCAGTTTTCATATGTTTCCTGCCAGTGTATGTTACCCTGTCTTGTCTTGTTTTTTCTTCCTCAGCCCCACACCCTTTTCAGCCTGGTGAGCATGCATTTGGCTCAGACCAATGTGACAGGTGCTCTGGCCTTGTTTCGACACATCCTGGAAACGACCATGTCCTCCTCATATTCCTTCTCATCCTTTGCTGGCTGTGAACAGTGTCGCACCAGCTTGCCCTTGATGCGTTGTCTTCAGTTCTATCCCTTCCTTTACAATATTTCACAACAGCAGCCATGTTCACGTGAGTAACTCAACCATATACTGGCTAATTCAACTATCGCTGAATACTGAAAATATACATTAAATGAAAATGTACTACCTCCAAAGGATATGGAAATATGAGAACTTAAAATAAATCAATCCACTTAAAAATACTTAATCACCAAAGGGAAATGATATTTTTACTCTAGGAGGTCAGTCGGGCAGTCTCATGATCACTTTAGAGATATTGAAAAAGATTGCAGGGTCTGTTTTGTTCAAGCTTTTCTTAAAGCTATTTCCTCCAATAAATGCTCACTACCTAATAATGTCTCCAGGAGAAAATCTAAATGAAGCTAACCCATAGACTATCTGGAAGATGTATCTGATAATGTGACCCATTGGTTTGTACAAAGATCTTAAGCCTCTTTTTGCTCAAACGGCGAGAGATCCTGTTTTAAGCCTGCCGACAGGCCTTACGCTAGAAATCCCTTATGTTATCTCTTGAACCTGTTAGAGTTGGAGGAGTAAAACAAGTTGAACTGTATGTTGTGTTCTTTATCTGAAAAGAAATGTTACCTGTTGTTTCCTATGTTCGGAGTGAAGATAAAAGTGCTTTGGAGTGGAGTAATTTTGCCTCTCAGTAATTTAAGATGCAAAAAATTGATGGTGTTAAATTTAGACAAATTTTGACTATATTTTGTTCTCTAAAGCTAAATATCGCTGCAGTAAAACTCACTGACCTCTTGAGGACAAACAAGCACTTAAAATATACACAGACCTTTGTGTAAATCTTAAAAATCAACAAACTTTCAAACATGCAACAAATTTTGTGTTTCTGTTTCACATGTATGTATATTTGTACATTAGGGATGTAAAATTTGATATCTCGATTATAGTGACCAAATTATCACAGTTTACCACGATATTCTTCATTGCTGTACAAATGTCTAAAAAACATACATTAAATAATTTCACAAAATCTTGTGATTTTCTTGTCATACTAAAACATTAGAAGTAGGGATGCACAATAACTATTTTTTAAACTGATACCGATAACCGATAACTTTCAGCTCCTAAAGGCAGATACTGATACCGATAACACACACATATACCTAAGATCATTACATCAATACCATGAACAAAAAAAACCAAAAACAGTTTTGACTCTTTAAATGAACGGATATTTATTTTTTCCAATGAAAAATTATTGCCAAGCCTCTCAAACATTTTTGTAAAGCTATCAAACCTATTTGATATCTCACACCAACTTAAATAAGGTGCATCACTAACTGATATAAAAAATAAAGGCTCCTTGAACTGATGGAAATACATGCATCAGAATTACTAACTGAAAAAATGCATTCCTCAATAATAAAAAAATAATGAACAATAATAATATAAAATAATAATATTTATTCACATACACTTGTGAAGTCCTCTCACACAGACGTGTGAAATTCTCTCATACTTACATGTAAAATCCTCTCACATACAACAGGAAATTTCAGTTGAAACACAAATTATTTCAGTTGAAACGGAAGTTGGTTAGCTAAGTAGCACGACTTCAGAATACAGGTAAATGGTGGGGAATTTGCGATGTCCTGTCAGCAGCCAAAAACCAGTCTGAACGAAGCGACGGACTTAATTAATAGTATACTGGCTCCAGCAGAGACCACCCTCACACTCGGAAATGTTTCAACTAGAAAAACAAGTAGGATCAAACGAATATGCATTATTTCTGAATGTATCTAATTGCTGTCAGTGGTTGATGGGACACTGCCACACTAATGGGGAAAAGGACTGGAGGCTACTGTCCAGTGTCTGTATTTGGAGCCAAGGGGGTCGTTTAGAGCCCAGTCGTTGTAACACTTCCGAGTGTCCGATGGTTCCAATGGTCTCTGCTGACGCCAGTATACTATTAAGTCCGTTGACTGTTTTTGGTCAGACTGTTTTTTGGCTGCTGACATGACACCGCAAATTCCCCGCTGTTAACCTGTATTCTGAAGTTGTGCTACTTGTCTAAAGCAGTGGTTCTCAAGTGGTGGGTCGCGACCCAAAGGTGGGTCGCAGACCCGTTTTCAGTGGGTCGTGGGCCTTTGTCTGGGGAAGGAAATGCTAAAAAAAAGAAAAAAAATGCATGTCATTTATACTCCTTAACAGTAGATGGCAATAATGCCCTGTAATGCGAGTTGACACCCGCCAGTTCACACCATAGAAAAAGACCTGAAAAGTTTGTTTACATATGTTGAGCATGGTGAAACACAGATTCAACGAAGAATATATGAGATATAGATTTTCATATCTTAAAGACAAGGGTCAGTGAGTGGTAATTCAGCTAAAACTATATATTTTGAGTTCTTTTTGAAACTACTGCTCAGTGGTTGCACTTTTCTATTTAATGTTTGTGCATGTTGAGTCTGTTAAAAAAGGCTGAAGTTACTGAAGTGAAGTGAAGTGTTTTGGATTTAATTAAAATGCAGCTTATTGAGCATCAAAGGGAATATTTCCCACTTGAAGTCATTTTGGTTATGCTATTTTGGTCTTTGCCATTTTGGTTCCCTAATAAACTTTTTTTTTTTTTTTTGGCATTGTGTGATATTCTATTTTACTATCTCCGATTAAAACTGCAGGATCTTTTCATTCAATAAATTTGAGAAGTTAGAAATTTTCCTTGATTTGGGTCACGGCTTGTCATTATGGGTGATGGTGGGTCCTGAAGCCAAACCAGTTGACTTCTGTTTCACCTGAAATTATTTCCATTTCAACTGGAAATTTCCTCTCACACATACAACTGAAATTTCCAGTTGTATGTGTGAAAGAATGTCACAAATGTATGTGAGTGAATACATTTTCAGTTGTATGTATAAGAGCATTTCACATGTATATGTGTAAGATTTCACCTGTATGTGTGCAAGGTTTTCAGTATAGTATGTGAGAGTTCGGTTTTATATGTGTGTGAATGCCAGTTCAGAATAATGTCCATCACAACAACTCATACTAATAACTTACATGAGAAATGCACTTTTTTTTTATACATTTCCAAATATAATAATGTATTTAACACAAGATTGTGCATTTTTATCAATGTCTTTTTAAACAAATATAAATGAATTATGTGAAGTATTTTTCTCTCCATGTTCTCTGCTTATGTCTGTATTTATGAATTGGTAATGTTTTGAATAATAAGTGAACCAATATTTTTGTCAATGCAGAGGATGGCACCTGTATGTCTGAGGATGATCTGGGCATACAGCTGGAGGAATGGGAAGGCAGTGAAGAGAAGCAGGACTCTCCTGCCATTTCTGTCATAGAGGACACACTGCTCTTTGAGAGTAAGAATCTTATTTTTGTGAAACTTTCAATGGCGATATAAACATTCGGGACACTTTAAAACATTTTTGCATAAATTATTGACTAAAAGAAACCATTCACAAATTAATCTTCAGTTTAGTTCAGATTTTACAGTAATGATATTTCTCCTGTTTACTGTGCCTCTCAGGTTTCTGAAGTTGAAAATGTTTGATTTACCGTAGTTTGTTATATAACAGAAGGATATAGTTGTACTCAAAGTCCTGATATAGTTGAGGCCAGACGTTTACATACACTGCAAAAACACATTTAATTCTTTGTCTCACTGTCTGAAGTCAAATCAGACTAAACCTCTCCTGTTTCAAGTCAGTCAGGATTACCAAAATTATTTCATTTTGTTAATGCCACAATAATGAGAGAGAGAATTTCTTATAGAATTTTATATTATTTCCTTTGAGGTGAAAAGTTTACATACATTTCCTTAGTATCGAGTAGAATTTCCTTGAACTGCATGACTTAGGTCAAACATTTTGGGTGACCCTCCAACAACAGGAGAAGATTAGTCTGAATTGACTTCAGTGAGACAAAAAATGAAATGTGTGTTTTTGTACAGTGTATGTAAACTTCTGGCCCTCAACTGTATGTGTCGGTTCTGATTGTATTACTCTGTTTAAACCAAAAAAATATATATTTCCCTTATGCTCTTACTTGTGTCCACCCTTCAGAGGTTATTGTGGACAGTAATGGGTCAGAAGAAGCAGCTGGACAGCAGCAAAAGGTGTCTCCCTCTACCTCGGGATCAGCTAAAATGACTTCATCCTTTGGTGATGGAGGAGTGGAAAAAGAGGAGGAGTGGCAGCTGAAAGAGGATCTTATGGGAGCGTTTGAAGGAGCCCTAGATGTTGGAGGGAAAAGAGGGGACCTGCGAGGCATCCGTGTGCTTAAGAATGATCGTGTAATGGGATCCCGTGCAGGAAGTGGGCCATGTTTTGGAAACTGTGAGGATGATGAGGGAGCTGAGTGGGTAAGTGTCTAAGCTCACATTTTAAGATGCAAAAAAAAAAAAATTGCAAAGCTCAGCTGAAAATTTGAGTGTTTTTTTTTTTTTCTTCTTTTCAGATCACCTTTCAGGTGAAGCGAGTCAAGAAGACTAAGGTGGATGGGTCAGAAAGTGCTGCTGTATCTGATGATGCCCTAAATGGGGAGTCACTTCCAGGAGGGCATTCTGTATTGGAAATCAGTGGTCCAACTATTCCGTCACCTGGTCCTTCAGGTAATAGATACACCTACATTTAAATTAAATCGAACAATACTCTATCAGTTCCCAAATGGAAATCATATTTTTGCGAGAGAGAAAAATAAAAAATTTGATTAGTCAAAAGTAACAGTGGGAAGCGTAGTAAAAAAAATACATTCAGAGCCAGAGATTACCCTGATTGTATTGGGGTGCTGTGTTTAGAGCTTGGCAACAAGCGATGCAGTTATCTCACATGCTCCATGACTGTTCAGGGAAGAAATGTGTTGAAAATTTAAGTAGAAAATAATTTTCTTGCTCTAAGACATTTTTGAAAAGAATTTTCAGATAAAAAAAATAAAGATTTTTCATGGACCCCCCCCCTGAACAGGTCGCTGGAAAGACTACACAAGTCTTGGCTGGCCAGGACCAGAGGAGTGTCAGCGGACCCGAAGGGTTGACCTGACCACTGTAGCTAGCACTTGGTTGGCTGTTTCTGCCAAGAACATTGAGTAAGACTGCTAACATTCTAATCTTAGTTTTATCTGATCAGTTCAGATTATAAAAAGGCTTTCTACAAAATATCTGTTTAGAGTGAAAATGAACAAGTAGAGCAACAAAAATGCATTGCTGCCTTGCTGTTCTGGCATTACAGAATATCAACGACCAAATGTGTTTCATCTTTGATTTTATGTTTCCCTTTTACTTTTCCTCTTTAGCATTACAGAGCACATAGACTTTGCCACTCCACTCCAGGAGCCAGCTGTGGAACCTTTATGCAATGCCAACCTCGCTGCCAGCATGCACACCCTTGACCACCTTGCTGGGGTAGCCAATCGTGCCGCCATCCACTACACTGGGAGAGAGCCAGTTGCGTGAGGTATGATCAGGCAGAAGCCACATCATATAAAAATTGGTATGCAAATTGAATTCTAATAGTATAAATGTAGTCAAGTCAAAACTGCTTTTTCAGAGAAATTATGCTGTTTTTATTAAAAGAAACAGTTGCATCAAAATAAATATATAGCACTAGTATTCTGATTCAAGTTTGATATATTTAATTTAATTATCACATCTATCCTATGTCCACTTGCTTACCTGCCGTTAAGGCCACTAGATTTCTCACTAGACGTACAGTTCCTTGTGAAAGTATTCGGCCCCCTTGAACTTTTCAACCTTTTGCCACATTTCAGGCTTCAAACATAAACATATAAAATTTCAAGTTTTCAAGAATCAACAACAAGTGGGCACACAATCTTGAAGTGGAACAAAATTTATTGGATATTTTAAACTTTTTTTAAGAAATAAAAAACTGAAAAGTGGGGCGTGCAATATTATTCGGCCCCCTTTGTAGCGCCACCTTTTGCTGCAATTACAGCTGCCAGTTTCTTGGGGTTTGTCTCTATCAGTTCAACACATCCAGAGACTAAATTCTTGCCCATTCTTCCTGTAAAACGGCTGGAGCTCAGTGAGGTTGGATGGAGAGCGTTTGTGAACAGCAGTCTTCAGCTCTTTCCTCAGATTCTTGGATTGGATTCAGGTCTGGACTTTGACTTGGCCGTTCTAACACCTGGATACGTTTATTTGTGAACCGTTCGATTGTAGATTTGTCTTTTTGTTTTGGATCATTGTCCTGTTGGAAGATAAATCTCCGTCCCAGTCTCAGGTCTTTTGCAGACTCCAACAGGTTTTCTTCCAGAATGGTCCTGTATTTGGCTCCATCCATCTTCCCATCAATTTTAACCACCTTCCCTGTCCCTGCTGAAGAAAAGCAGGCCCAAACCATGATGCTGCCACCACCATGTTTGACAGTGGGGATGGTGTGTTCAGGTGATGAGCTGTGTGGCTTTTACGCCAAACATATCATTTTGCATTGTGGCCAAAAAGTTGGATTTTGGTTTCATCTGACCAGAGCTCCTTCTTCCACATGTTTGGTGAGTCTCCCAGGTGGCTTGTGGCAAACTTTAAACGAGACATTTTTCAAATGGATATCCATAAAAAGGTCTTTCTTCTTGCCACTCTTCCATAAAGGCCAGATTTGCTCAGTGTACGACTGATTGTTGTCCTCTGGACAGACTCTCCCACCTCAGCTGTAGATCTCTGCAGTTCATCCAGAGTGATCATGGGCCTCTTGGCTGCATCTCTGATCAGTCTTCTCCTTGTTCCAGATGAAAGTTTAGAGGGACGGCCGGGTCTTGGTAGATTTGCAGTGGTCTGATACTCCTTCAATTTCAATATGATTGCTTGCACAGTGCTCCTTGAGATGTTTAAAGCTTGGGAAATCTTTTCATATCCACATCCAGCTTTAAACGTCTCCACAACAGTATCTTGGACGTGCCTGGTGTGTTCCTTGGCCTCCATGATGCTCTCTGCGCTTTAAACAGAACCCTGAGATGATCACAGAGCAGGTGCATTTATACAGAGACTTGATTACACACAGGTGGATTCTATTGATCATCATCAGCCATTTAGGACAACATTGGATCATTCAGAGATCCTCACTGAACTTCTGGAGTCAGTTTGCTGCACTGAAAGTAAAGGGGCCGAATAATATTACCCACCCCACTTTTCCGTTGTTTATTGGTTAAAAAAGTTTAAAATATCCAATAAATTTCGTTCCACTTCACAATTGTGTCGCATTTGTTGTTGATTCTTGACAAAAACAAAAAGAAATTTTATATCTTTATGGAGATTAAAAAGGGAATTCACTTTAAATGTGCAATGTAATTGACAATTTGCGTAACACAATTTGCGTGTTTTTTTTTTCTCCCGGACTAAAAGGAACTTTACTTTCGAAAAAATGTTCCAAGGTGGGGGTTACTAAAAGCTGGGGACACTGCACACTTCTCTGCCTCCTCCAGCCTCCGCTTTCATCATTAACAAAAAAGAAAATAAAAAAGTTGAAACGGCCACCGGCGATGAAGTGAAGGAACTGCCTGGCTTACTCCCAGGTGCAGGGCAGAGAAGTTTCTCTGAGATTATTATGTGTCTGGCGATTCAGTGTTCTGCAAGTTTTGCCAGCACACAGTTGAATGGACACGAAAAGATGTATGCGAGGATCACTTAATGAGTGAAAAGCACAAATGTAAAAAGGAGAGAGTCACTCACCGAGCTAAACACAAAGAGGCTGACAATTATGTATTTAAACGGATGTCTGTAATAGCTGGAACACCTAAAGAAAAAACACACGGGCACACACTCATACACACAACCAGTGTTCAGTGCTTTGGAATTCATAGTATCTACATAAGTTATAGTTAATATAGTTTTTTCTGTTATCAGATACACAGTTTGTCATGACATACCTGAAAAATGTCAGGCTACGTTATGACAAACTATGTGTCTGATAACAGAAGAAATTAAATAATGTTAAAACGATTAGTTTACTACTGCTGTTTCACTTTTTTTTTTCTTTTTTTTTTTTTTTTTTTGCATTTTAAATGAATTTTACCTATTTGAGTTACTTTTTTTCTTAGTTATTTATTTTATAAAAAGAACTTTTGAAATTTTTTTGTTTGTCAAAAAAACTGAATGTTTTGTTGGACACAATATGTTTAAAAGTATGAAAACATTAAAGTTTACAGTTGTAATTGCATAAATTGTCTATTTCATTATTTATATACTGTCTTGGGGTTAAATTTGCATAAAATGCTTAAAGGGAATTCTCAAAAATTAAAAACCGAAAAACAGAAAATGAAAAGTTTGAGAAAAGATCAAATGGATTTCATAGGGCCCTACTATTTTATGTGGTCAGATTGTTGAGCTGCATGAGCAAGGCGTTTCACAACGTGCCATCACTGCTGAGGTTGGACGCAGTAACGACTGTCATTTTAGAATTTCTAATAAGATCCTGAGGGTTATGGAACAAAAAAGTCAAGTTATAGAACCAAAAAAAATTCACTGGCACTGAGCCAGAGGATCCAGTCGGATGTCTATCAAGACACAGGGTGATCCTCGACCCAAATTAAGGACTGTTACTGGTGCCAACTGCAGCCCAATCACCATCAGATGGCATCTGAGAGAGAAGAGCTTTAAGAACAGAAAACATCTTCAAAAGGCCTCGTCTCCTTCAATGCCAGAAAATTGCCCGTTTGGACATTGCAAGAACGCACCAACCATGAGACGTTGAAAGTTGGAAGTTTTTTTTCTCTGATTAGATAAAAATGTAACCTTGAAGTCCTGATGGCTTCCTAACGTTACTGGCATGACAAGGAGATCCTGCTTGAGATGTTTTCTACACGGCACAACTGGAGGGGGCGCCATCATGATCTGGGATGCTTTTCCTTCAATGGAACAATGGAGCTAAAGGCTTGTGCAGAGGCATCAAATCGGCGGCTGGTCATGTGGAGATGTAGCAGGGAGCATCCCTCATATTTAAGGGCCCTCCTCTGTGTGCTAATGACTGGGGTTTCACCAGAACAATGCTGCAGTTCAGTGTCTGTCTGACAAAGGACTTCTTCTAGAGGAATAACGTCATTCCCTTGGACCATCCTGCGTGTTCCCCTGATCTAAATCCATTTGAGAACATTTGGGGATGGATGGGAAGGGAAGTGTACAAACATAGACATCAGTTCCAGACAGTGGATGCTCTCTATGAAGCCATCTACACCACCTGGAGCAACATTCCCACCAGGCTCCTGGAAACACTCGCATCAAACATGCCCAAAAGAATTTTTGAAGTGATCAACAAGAACGGTGGAGCTACTCATGACTGAATCCTTTTTTGAAACTTTTATTTCTATTTTACAAGGTTTTCAGGTTTTTTTTTTAGCTGTGGTCTCAAACTTTTGATCTGCTGATGAACAGCCTGTTTCAGTTTAAAGGTGGAGTAGGTGTTGTTTGAAAAACGGTTCCAGCAATCCAACTCAAGTGAGATTTTGAAAATATACACTCCCTCCCTCCTCCCAAAGGCTCCGCCTCCTCCTCTTCAGCTCACCCCTCGAAAACCACGCCTTCACATGATTCACGACTGCATGAACCATAGGGAGGGAGGGAGGGAGGGGTGATATTTGATGGACGTATTAGGCAGCCAATCAAAATAGTGATGATCACTTTTTTGATTGGTCAGAGTTTTTCTCTGATTATACCCTCTAGACTGGACCAAAATGTTTAGTTTTTTTTGCAAACATTTTATTTCAGTGGGTGCAATGGAAATGTGAAAAGGTTTTCAGGCAATATTGTAAAAAGTGTTGCAAAAAAACAACACCCACCCCACCTTTAACTGTTGTTTGCAATAGATTGCTTACTCGATTTTTTATTTTTTTTGACTCACTCCGATTTCTTCTTTTTGCATTTTGAAACTCTGCTTCGAGCCCTTTTCAGCTCCAAAACGTGCAAAATGTATATTATATGGAAAAAGATCTTTGGTATACTCTGTAGAAACTTAGTTTACTTTAAATAATCGTCAAAGCCCTACCACTCAAGTCCAACTTGATTTCTTCTTGCCTTACCCAAAAGGTGCTGCAGAACCTTGGCAAAGATAAGTTCTCCCCCCAATCCTTTGAGCAAGTGGGGACACGAATTGCTAAAGTACTGGAGAAGGTAGGACCTCACAGATGTGTCGTATAACAGCAAACACTTTTATTTTTCACATTCACATTTTACATTTTTTTTTCTCAACTACATTTTGTCAATCTTGCTATCTTTCTTCCAATCAGCAACACCAAATTTGCTTGTTGAATTTGTTAACGTACACATTAAATTACATACATGCACAACATGAAAATACACTTGTGTTAATGTTGTGCTTATTGTCTGATGCTGGTTGATGCAGCTTAATGACCAATGTTTTTCTCTTCCCCCTTGCTTAAAACTGCAGAATCAGACATCTTGGGTGTTGTCCAGCATGGCTGCACTGTACTGGAGAGTGAAGGGTCAAGGCAAGAGAGCCATCGACTGCCTGCGGCAGGCCCTGAACTATGCCCCCCATCACATGAAGGCAGGTTTGACAAAAGCTGTTGTGGTCTAACTAGTCTTGTTGTTTTATATTTTCTGTATGCTAATAATGTAATAGTATAGCTGCAATATGTATTGTTCACATCTATTTACAAAATCAATCTAAGGCAATGTAAATATACTATTTAAAGAAGAACAAAATGTTTTCATGCCATATTGAACATAGAGACCTGTTGTGTCTAAAGAGCGTTGGCAACCCCTGCAGCACCACTTTGGCCCACTAGAGGTGATGCAAACCATAGTACCATTCAGTCTATCTTTGTACATTCAAGATATACTGTATGCTGGGGGTTGGCACATGAACTTTGTTAAGAGATGCTGCTCCCATTTGGTATTTATTGGTATATTTATACAGGGTGCCTTTAACATTTTTTTCTTTGTTTTATTTTCTGGGACATAGGATGTGCCACTTATCAGCCTGGCCAACATTTTTCAGAATGCTCGGTTATGGGAGGACGCCCTAACAGTTGCCCGGATGGCAGTAGAGATTGCTCCACACTTTGTTGTGAACCACTTCACTCTTGCAAATGTCTATATTGCAATGGTAAAAAGAAAAAAGAAGCAGTCTTGACTTTATTTTCCTGTTATTGCCTTTTTTTGGCTTCTCAAATTTAACCTGTTCTGCTACAGAAAGTGATTTCTGCATCATGTCGGTTGCCATGTCTTTTTTTTTTTTTCTTTGATAATAGGAGGAGTTTGAGAAAGCCATGCGCTGGTATGAATCTACTTTGAAGCTACAGCCAGAGTTTGCCCCGGCCAAGGATCGACTGAGAACCATCCAGTGTTACCTGCTAACTAAAAGGGAGCGCCGTCAGCCCTGAGCCACTGAGGAACCAGAGAGTGGTTCAACACATAGATATATGCACACATCTGATAAACTCCTCTGATATCACAAATGACTTCCACAAAGTGAAACTATGGCAAAATAAAAAAAAAAAAAAAAAAAATCAAAGTTGAAGGTATTAACAGTCATATTTTGTTAATTTTGTGGTCCTTCCACCCCCCCCCACCCCCCAACCATTCAAATCCATCCTTGACAATTAGGTTTTAAATGTCAGTGCAATGTAGATAAATTCCCCACAAATGCAAGATCTTCTGACAGCCGGTCTCTTTATTTTTTGGATTGGTTGCCTTGCAAAAATGGAAGACGGATAAAATCATTGTTGCTCTTAAAACCCAGCTAATTCTAATATAATTTTGATTTTAATCTGTGCTATTGGAACAAGGGTTTATTCTGTCATTTTTGAAGACATTTTGGTGCAAGGAAATACAGGTATACTGTTTTATTTTTTATTTTAAAGAACAACATACTACTACCTGAAGGTGGTGCCCTATTTTAATCCAACTTGTTGAAAATTTTGACTGCAAATGATAGTATACAATATTTTGCTGGGACGATAATATGCTTCTCAGCTCAGAAGTTAAAGGAGTTTGAATTTAACAATACAAGTCCTGACTGTTTGTGCTTTTTACAATGAACGGGAATTCTCGGTTTTTGCACTTTTTTTTTTTTTTTTATCATTCCTATTTATATGGGACCTGCAGTTTTTGATTTTGCGACAAGCTAATTTAAAAACAAAAAAGTGAAAAATGAAATGTGCTATTGCATTTGCTTCTCATCTAATGAAAATCATCTCGCAGAAAGTTTTATCATTGACCATCTATAAAGAAAAAAATGTATTAAATGTACAACATTAAAGGCAGTATGTGGATTGATATTTGTTTCTCTGCATCATTTTGTCTTTGAGATTTAATGAAGTGTTTTTACTTCTTGAAGATTAAGTTCTCAATAATATAACCAACATAAAACTCACCCAGTGATGGCGCTGTTGAACCAGTTTTAGGCTGATTTCTTTTAGCAGTCACGTTAAACGTTTCCTGGCTGTTTCATTAGAGTTGTGTATCAGAAAGCAACTTGGATGTGTGCAGCACAAAGGGTGCTCATATTCAAGTGTTTTATTTAAAGGATGAAATCAAGTTAAATTGTTATCCAATTTAAAATATTAACACTTGGGGCACTATTAAAAAAATTATAAAAATATAGCAGCTCTTTAAAAAAAAAAAAAAAAAGACTTTCCTTTCACTGCAGTACATTGCAAAAGTTGTGACGGTAAAGTTTTTCCTAAGTTAAGATCAACTACTTGTCAGTGCTGCCAGATATACACCACACACAGGATTGGTCCACGGTAACTACACTGCCTGGCCAAAAAAAAAAGTCATAACTAATATTTAGTTAGACCACCTTTAGCTTTGATTACATCACACATTCGCTGTGGCATTGTTTTGTAAACTTCTGCAAAGTCACAAGATTTATTTCCATCCAATGTTGCATTAATTTTACACCAAGATCTTGCATTGATGATGGTAGAGTCTGACTGCTGCACAAAGCCTTCTCCAGCACATCCCAAAGATTCTCAATGAGGTTCAGGTCTGGACTCTCTGGTGGCCAATCCATGTGTGAAAATGATGTCTCATGCTCCCTGAACCAGTCTTTCACCATTTGAGCCCGATAAATCCTGGCATTGTCATCTTGGAATATGTCCGTGCCATCAGGGAAGAAAAAAATCCATTGATGGAATAACCTGGTCATTCAGTATATTCAGGTAGTCAACTGACCTCATTCTTTGAGCTCATACTGTTGCTGAACCTGGACCTGACCAACTGCAGCAACCCCAGATCAGAACACAGCCCCCACAGGCTGGTAGAGTAGGCACTAGGCATGATGGGAGCATCACTTCATCTGCCTCTCTTCTTACCCTGATGCACCCATCACTCTGGAACAGGGTAAATCTGGACTCATCAGACCACATGACCTTCTTCCATTGCTCCAGAGTCCAATCTTTATGCTCCCTAGCAAATTGAAGCCTTTTTTCCAGTTGGCCTCATTGATCAGTGGTTTTCTTAAGGCTACACGGCTGTTCAGTCCCAATCCCTTGAGTTCCCTTCCTATTGTGTGTGTTGTTTTTCTTTGATTTGATCTCACCAAACATTTAAGTGATCGCCGATCATGATCATTAAGGATTTTTTTTCCGGCCACATTTCCTCCTCGAAGACAATGGGTCGCCACTATCCTTCCAGTTTTTAATAATGCGTTGGACAGTTCTTAACCCAATATAGGTAGTTTCTGCAATCTCCTTAGATGTTTTCTCTGCTTGATGCTGCCAATGATTTGACCCTTCTCAAACAGACTAACATCATTTCCATGACCTCAGGATGTGTCTTTCGACATGGTTGTTCAGGAATGAGAAGCAACTCATTTCACCAGTTGAGGTTAAATAACTTGTTGCCAGCTGAAAGAGGTCCATGCAGTAATTATCCAATAGGAGGCTCGTACCTATTTGCTTAGTTAAATCCAGGTGGGGATTTTTTTTTTTTTTTTTTTTTTTTTTTTTTTTTATGGCCCAGCAATGTAAATAAGTTGAGTTAAAGGAGAACGATACCAGGTTCAAGATTATAGAATTTAAAAAGTTAATAAAAACTACAAGTATTTATGAAGAAAAATAAGGACCATTGTAGCATAAATACACTGTCATTAAGGCGTTGTGTGTTACTGACAGAGCGAAAGAGTAGCAAATGCATTTCTTTTGTAAATGTTATAATGTAAAGTGACTTGCTATTTTTGTGAATGTGTCTGTGGTTGTTTGGGGATGACCAGTCCCCTCGGGTGTGAGAAGTTTAAGTTTTAGCAGTTTAAAAGTCAGTGGACAGAGGGGAGTTCCAGATTTCTTACAGTGTGGTGGAAGTACACCTTGAGGTGTGTGTGCCTTCCAAATGGTAAATAGACTTAAATGGATATGTATTCATAAAGCTGCAAAGCGCTTTACAATGTGTTTCTTATTCACCTGTTCACACACACTCACTCACACAACAGCAAATCTTTTATATATTCACCTGATATACAGCAATGCTTTGATTAGTACACTCAGATGATGTGTTGTGGGTGTGAGGGTTCATCCACTGACCTTCCTGTCTGTGGTCCTTGTTTTCAGCTCTATAATCTTGTCATCCCTCCTTCACAGAATTTAAGATGACATGTCAATGAAGGTACTAAGCAATTTAGCATTTCATGTTATCTTGACCCATTCTTGGAAAAAATGTCTCTTAAAAAATGTGCAAGTATATGACTGCAGTTGAAAGTAGACTTTTCAGTGACATTTGTCAATAAAGCTCCATATTCCTTATTCCTTTTTACTGCATTCAAAAAAAAATCTCTTCTTTGCTTCTCCCTTTTCATTATTAGCCTTAAATCTATTTTATTCCTCGTTTGATTGCGTGGTAGGCTAAGAAATCACAGAGGAATGTAATTTAATAAATGGAACTATATTGATGTGACAAAAAAACATCTTAATTTCATACTGTATGCAATAATGTAAAAATCAAATGAATTCTAAGAATCACTCATTTGGGATTGGACTTTGTACAGGTTACTGCTGCTACAAGCAACAGAAATGAGGTAAACTCTAGATCAGTGGTTTCTTAACCTGGGTTTGATCGAACCTCAGGGGTTTCGGTGGAGGTCAAGAAACACACCTGACTCATATGATTCATGATGACACGCCCCGTTTGGTCATCACCGGCTACAGGTGATCTCGTTACATTGCTTGGCCAATCTGTGCTGCAGGGAATTTGGAGCGCTCTGTAGTCGACGTATGACTGTCCTGATGGTACATTCATGGGTACATTTAATCATGCATAATTCATATTGTAAATAGGAATACTTTCTGTCTTTTATATTGCTATTTAATATTGTGTTTTTTCATGTCTTGCTGTTGCTACGCTGCAATTTCCCAGTTTGGGATCAATAAAGTACATCTATCTATCTATGTATCTATATATTGGTTTTGTTCTTTGAAACACAGTGATGTCAATGCACGGTTCATTTTGTGCACCAGTAAAACATATTGTCTTGAATTTGAAAAAAAAAAAAAATTATTTTTCAATAAAGAAGGGTTCAGTGAATGTGCAGATGAAACTGCTGGGGTTCAGTACCTCCAACAAGGTTAAGAACCACTGGATCTAGATAGTTAAATGAAAATCTTGGCTCTAATGCTGGCTAAGACAATAGTACAGTACACATATTACTGACATGTAAAACTAAAAGTAACTGTTTATTTATATATATGTATGTATAAGTGTGTGTGTGTGTGTGTGTGTGTGTGTGTGATAATTAGTATTAGCTCTAAGCCTGAGACCAACTGTGTGTGGTTTTAATTTTTTTTAAAAATCTATCTTTATTAAGTCTACCACAGGGCGATGATAACCACTGTGAAGCATGTCCTCCAGTTTTTACAACATTTTATCTGGGAACTGAGATTGTTGTTAAATGTCGTCCTATTCTTAATAGTGGATTGAAGCTGCTCAACAGTCTTTTCTGTCTTATTTTCATTTTGTGATGCACCAAATGTTTTTAACTGATGACAGGTCTGCTCAGTCCAGTACTTGAGCTCTTCTAGAATTGAAGTCTTGCTTTTTTAATTGATGCAGTATGTAGTTTATGATTGACTTGCCGGCTAAAGCCCTTCTCCAAGGAAACTGTCGTCTAGATGGGAGTGTACACCTGTGAGCTGACCAGCTAACATAAATAAATACTGCTCATTTTGGATCAGTGTAGTGCCCTGCTTGGAAAAACCTACAAACTGGCATTAAAATGGATGTTATTCTGGTACTTGCCACCTACCTCAAAGGTTTTGCATCCTTAAGCAGAGCAGTAGAGGTCTCTTCAACATTTTTTTCTTTTTCAAAGTGCTCAAGAAACACAACATTGAGTCTAAGATGTCTATTTGGTCTTCTGATGAGATTTGATGAGCGACTTCAGAAATGGTCCCAGTTACGCAGAGAGCCGTACCCCCACAACCCACAGACCTCAAAGGATCAATCGCCAAACATCTCAGTAACAGACACTGCTGATGCTCTTTATGGAGACCCTGACTGCTCAGAGCTCTTTTGAGAACATGGTCAAGACCTGCTCAGTAGATTTTACTTCTTATTCAAGTCTTTCTAACATTATAGTGCTGCCGGTCTTTCTGAGAGATGCTAGTTTTGTTGTATAACTCCAATGAATTTAATACCTTTGACTAAAGTGGGCAGATGGTCCCTCACCTCTTTCGTCCAGAGGATGTGGCGTCCATGGTTTCCAAAAAAGAAATTTTGCAATTTTGATTTGACTGACCGCTGAACAGTTTTCATCTCAGTCCATTTAAATTAGCTTTGGTCAAAAGAAGATGCCAGTGTGTCTGTATCACGTCCACATGTGCCTTAGAGCTTTAACTTGCATTTATGGATGGCATGACTGTGTTCTTAGACAGTGATTTTTCTGGAAAGTGTTCCCAAACCCATGCAGTGATTTTTATTGCAGAATCATATCCATTTTAAATGTCATTGTCACCTGAGTGTCCAGAAATCACATGTCCAATACTGATTTTCAGCCTTGTCTTCCTCACACAGCGATTTCTTCAGATTCTGTGAGTGTTTTTGATTATATTATGAACTATAGGTGATAAGATGTTCAAAGTCTTTATGCACTTTATGCATCTACAAATCTGACAATTTGCAGATGCATTTTTTTTTTAATCACAGACTGGTGATAAAATCTCTCTGCCCCTTTTTACCTCTGCCTCTCTACGAATGCTCTTTATGTACCAAATTATATCACTGATCCTCTTGCCAGCCTAATAAGATGCAAGATGTTTTTTCAAGGTGTTTTAAGTACCAAAAAGTATTTGTGTGCCACAGATAAATGAAAGCCTGGCTGTTCAGAGTTGTTTATTCGAGTGGTATGTTGCTGATGCGGCACACAGCACCATAACCAGCTGGAACAGAGTGTTCATTCACATAAAAAGGGTACATCCGCATAGTATTTATGTGCAAAGCCACTTTTTTTTTTTTTTTTTTAATTTGCTGGATTTTTTTTTTTCCCTCTTGAAATTACAAGATCTAAAAATGGCACAAGAACAGTGCAGCCTGCTATTTTTAGAATCCTGTGAAAGATGGTTGCAGAGGAGCTGAAGTGTATGCACAGACTCCTATAAATACAAGCACAACACATGAGAGGGCAAATTTGCAGCTCCTGATTACCCGCTGGAAGCTCTATGCGCTGTGGATCTGCAGCTGCACTGCTGATGGATCTTATTTATCGTTATTCCCTCAGTCTATTCCTGAGCAGCCGAACCTCTTTTCTACTCTGTTTCAGAATTTTTTTCTCAATGAATAATTGACTGGGTTGGTATTTTTGACCACCGCTGTCTTGGTTGCAGTATATAAATAGCTCATGTGCAGCAAAGCGTGCATGGGTTTGTCAGGGGTGTTAGGCCTAGGAGACGGAGCTGTGTTATGTAATAGGCATGTGAGTTGGCACACCACAGAAACACTGCATTGAATGGGTGTGTGTGTGTGTGTGTGTGATGCTCTGTTCTCACTGAGTGTTTTCACAGCAATAGTACACTCACTGGGAGTCTTGTTAAGTCTGCTGCAGCAAATAAGTTTGCTGCAGATGCACTTTTTGTTCATTCAAAATGATATTTAAATCAAGTACGTTTGCAGTAAAGCTTTCTTAATAACTTATAATAAGTAAGTGAATGTTTCCTTCTTTGATATCTGCATTTGAACTTCAACTATCTGTGTGTTCTCTCACTGTTATATGGATACACTCTGCTCTCAAAATTACATTTTCATCATAACTGTGTAATGAAATGTAGTTGGGACTCAAACTAGAAGCTTTATGCTTTGAGAATCACTCTAACAAGTGGCTAAGGCACTCAAGGTTCTTATTTGTTCTTCTGCTAAACTTTTCGTTGCCATTGCAGCGTTGAAATTTGTTCTCACGGTGTGTAGATAAAGTATTTTTAGCCCACCGGGGTTTTATTTAGAAACAGTGAATGGATGCTGCTGCAAGATGTTACATAATAATAGTGAGCTTCTTACAGGGACATGAAAGGTGGAGTCTATTTTGAAAGCACAGAGATCGAGTGGATTGAGAGCTCAAAACAAAGGGGAATAATGCCAGTTTACTGCAATGTTTATCTTGAGCACAAACATGTGTTAGTGTTTTATTTGAGCTGATGATGATGATGTTAAAGTTACAGCATGTTATGTATATAGTATATACTGACAACCCATGAAATTCAAGTAAATCTGTTTTGATTAATCAGAATATTTTGATTGAATGGTGACTGGATAACATTAACAATAAACTTTTTTTTAAATGTATTTATCTTGGCACTGTCCAGACTTCAGTTAATACATTGTACATTTCAGCTCTTTCAGTCCTCTCTGTAATGACAGATATTATCCCTCTTTGAAGGTTTTTAAGGGATTTAGCTCAGTACACATGCATTTTCCTTTTCAAGCTGTTGGTTTGTTGTTTGGGCCACAGTCCTGCTGAAAGATATTTTCTCCTTTACCTTTAAACTAGTTTTATGACACCAAGTAGCACATGATATTGCAAATTCTATTGGTAATCATTTGACATCATCCTCCCTTCTCTACTGTCACTGCAGTCAGTCCCAGAGACAGTAAACCAAGCTGTGTCATCAGGGAACTGTCTTCATAACTTTATTTAGTTGAAGTCTTTTTTTTTTTCCTTTTCCCTTTTTAAATTTTTTTTATACTCATTAGTTTGAACATGTTGCTGATAAAAAACAAACAAACAAAACGTATTCACCGTACTTCAAAAGACTTCTTTTTGGATTATTTTGTCCAGACAACATTATCTCAGAAAGACTGGCTTATATGTGGTTTCAGAAAACTTAATCATGATTTTTTTTTTTTTTTTATGTCTATAAGGTTATTTTGTTTTATTTTATTTTTTTCATTTGGACATATGTACAATGCTGTGTGAATGTACTTGCAATTTAAAAAAAAAAACACGTCTGGGTTCCTTTGTGACCTCTTGGAAGAGTCGTTCACTACTGTTCCATGTTTTCTCCTTTTCTGGATAATGGCTCTCACTGTAGTTTGCTGGAGTCCCAAAACCTTTCCATTTGCCATTTTCTTTATATGTTTTGCTTTTTAAAGATGTTTTAGCCACCTTCATGTTGTCAGACAGCTTCAATTTCAGTGATTCCTTGATTCTACAGGTTTATCTGCATTTACTTCATGTTATCTTTTGTATTTACTCAGGTTGTCTTTGTCTGATATTACTTTGATGATCGAATGAAACAAGTAACTGTGACAAAATATGGAAAAACATGTGATCTATGTGACTTACAAAAGGACAACTGTTGAAACACTAATGGCCAGGGCCTCGATAACTAAAGTTAAAAAAAAAAAATAGCTGTGGCAAATGTTTCTCATCTACAGAGAGAAGACTGAAATACATGAATTTGACTGCAGAACAAAATGAGTATCCCACCAACCTAGTATCAGTCAAAACAATTCATGGTTTTTTCCTTGTTCACAATGAATTTATGTGCACATAATGCCCAAAGTAGCTTTTTGAGCCTGTTTGCCTGACTTCCAAACATGAAGGAAGGAAGAAAGAATTCTCTCAGTCCTGCTGAAGCCCCAGCTGACAAAGTCGTTTAACTAATGATGATGACATTTTTCAGATTAAAAATATACCTATTCACACAGTTAACATAAAAAAAAAAAAAAAATCTTACAAATAGTGTAAGTGACTCAGTAGTCACGTGGAGTGGTCCCAAAAATTCAGTTCTCAGTTCTGCTTCAGTTTTCCCATCGACTGTCCAAAACATGTACAGTCAGGTGCAAACCCCCTCTTTTATTTATTAGAAATTACTCGAAAATACAACATGTTAGATGAACAACATGCAGTTTTTTCATCTTGCCAATATCTCCTCAATTAAAATGAAGCAAACGTTTTCATGTCTTTTAATTTATGAAACATATAGTCTTTAATATAAAAAACCTTTAATAACTAAATAAAGAAAAAAAATGCATTGCCAGCTTGCAGTGGTTTAAGAAGTTGATAATCAGAAGAAGTTGGGGCAACTTGAACAATGGGGAAAACAGTGATTCTTATGTTTACTATAATTTCTTTAGAAGAAATTAATCTTTTTTTTTTTCAATTTCAACCTAATTTTGATTTTCACTGTGCGTCCCTTTTTGCTTTTCAGACCTGGAGTACATTCCAAAATATGTTGGGACAGTAAAGCTATCACCTTATTTGAAAGGTTCCCGTTTCAACAGTGTTTAAAATGTCTGTGTCTGAGGACTTATGAAGAGTTTCATTTGGTATTTTGATACATTTTTATTGCAAACATGTCTTAGAGTCTGAAATGGGGCCATAGTCACATTTTTAATTTCAAAATTCTCCGTACCTCTCTCTACAGGCTGGCTGAACTGCAGGCAAGCCAGTCTGGTTACCCATAACTGAGCCTGGCTTTTGGACTTTTTGCTGGTAACAGTCTGGATGTTCCTCTTTATTCTTTATTCCAGGGAACGCAGCGTCAATTTCTTCTGAAAAATAACTGGAATACAGATTCATCTCACCACAGTGGATGTTTCCATGCTGGAATAGTCCTTCTCACATGCCTCAAAGCCCAGAGACGTTGACTCTGCCTCTGAACAAGGTTAACATGAGGCTTTTTTGTTTGTTTTTATAAACAGGAAAATTTAAAGTGACATTTGTGAATATAATTAAACAGTGTAGTACTTGACAAAGATTCGCCAAAGTAATCCTTCACCCGTGTGGTTACCAGCTGTTGATTAATGATGCAGTTCTGTCTCATGGATTGATGATCACAAGCTTCCAGCTGAGGCTCCTCTGTTACGCCTTTAACTCCTTCCTCTAGATTCCTTCGACTGGTTAATGACATTATGGACTGTAAAATGGGAAATATTTAAATCCCTTTCAATTTTTCTTTTCGGAACATTGTTTTTAAACTTTTCAATGATTTTCTCACACATTTATTAAAAACAAGAATTTATTCGTAAGTGTTGTTTTGATCTATGTGCTGCTTCTTGGCCAGGTCATCATCATAAATAAGAATTGGTTCTCAATTTACGTACCTGGGTAAATAATAGTCTAATTTCCTTAAAAAGGTGGAGATCCTTTCGCCCATCTTTGCTGCTGAAGACTAAACCTTTCATGGACACTGCTTTTGTATGAAATCATCATTTGTATCACCTATTTTAAATAACATATTTTTTTCTTTTACTTCTTTACTCTCACTAAATTGCCCCTCAACCACCTTTTTTGGAATATCTTGCAGGGTTGAAATGCAAAAGTGGGTATAAATTAACAAATGAAAGGAAAGTTGACATGAAAAAAACATGACATATCTTGGGTTTCATATTGTGTGCAAAGAAATAAAATTCATAGGTAATGGTTTTGATTTATTGTTTTTTTTTTCGTTTTTTGTATTTTGGTAACATATTACTCACTCAATGACCAGTTTCCAATTTTTTTTGCTGATTCACTTTCTTAAAACTTACAGCTACAAGCTAATTCACCTCCAAGTCTTTAAACAGTTGCCGCCTCCTAAAACCGAACAGTAGTTTCTGTTTAAACATGCTCATCAAATTGGTAGAACATGAACAATTCCACCAAACTTGGTTCAGTATGCTGCCGTCGCCCCACAGACCTGTTCCTGAGTCACCACGGCCTCCATTTACTGCAGAACAGAAACTGTTCTGTGGACCCGAAGCATTCTTACTCCACACAGATTCTACAACCCACAGGGTTTAAAGGATCTAATCCTTAGATGCTCCAGAACTCTCAGATGTTCTCGTTCCAGACCCTGACTGGTCAGAGCTGTTTTGAGAGCACACGGAGGACCTGCTCAGGTGGTCGTAATGTGGCCTATTGTTCTAAAATCTCATTCTATGTTTCTGCATGAAGGCAGCTATCATCAAAATGCAAATGAGCGCTGATACAACCCAGTACCATCCAAAACTGTGGCTTCTGAACTAGATTTTTTTTTCTGGTATAGTGATTAGTATGGCTACAATCCATATTTTCCACCTTGGCCATAGTCCATCCCAGATTCCTTTAAGCCAAGAGACATCTAGATGAAGGTTAGCACATGGTTTATTTGCTACTTTGTATTTTAATTCTTAACAAAGACTTTCCAAAGTAATTCTGTGCTCATGTGGTTACGTAAACTGTTGATTCATTTTGGCATTCTTGATGCACTGCCGTCTGAGGGATTTCGTAGATCATAACTGTCCAGCTTTGGCTTGTAGCATTACCCCATCTTCTTCTGGCTTTTCTTTTCAGGTGCTGATAATTCACATCAATCTCATTCTGTCTCTTGTAACTTCCTCTCTCATGGTCACCAACTGAATATTGTCTTTCACCACATCCAGAAATTTCCTCTTTGCTCTTCCCTTCTTTTCTACTGCAACACAGCTCCATCTTCAGCATCCTTCTACCATCAGTGTATTCCTTGTCCCCCTCTTTATGTGTCCAAACCATCTCAGTCCAGCCTCCCCAACTTTATTTCCATGATGTATCTTTGTCTGTTCCTCTGTTGTGCTCTTTCCTGTCTATCTCTTGTCAGTTGCAAAGAAAATCTTAACATCTTCAAGTCTGACACCTCCAGCTCTACTTCCTGTCACTTGGTCAGTGTTTCCAAGAAAGGTTGGTGTCTCTATAGGTTTTGTAAACCTTTCCATTTACTCTTGCTGCATACCTATCACAGATAACTTTGCCTCAACCTGACTGCACCTATCTTCTTCATTTGCAGAATTACCTTCTCCATCAGTGTTCTTCAATACTGGTCTTCAGAACCCACTGCCCTGCATGTTTCAGGTGTTTCTCTGCTCAAACACACCTGGCTCTAATAAGGCTCATTCACAGATGTGTGTAGACCTCTAAGACACCTAATAACCACCCTGTCAGGTGTTGTTGAGCAAAGAAATATATAAAACATGCAGGACACGGGGCCCTAAAAATCTGGATTGAGGAACATTGCTTTACATACTGAAATTCCTCCAGATTCCTTAAATTTTTTGATAATTGTATGCACTGAAAAAGAAGAAGTCGTTCCAATATTTCAGTAATAAAACATTTCAATGACTTTCTTATGCAGCTGTTGACATGGTTGAGAGCATCCATCCATCTTTGATATGGATGCTCTTTGGATGCTGCTTTTGCACCAAACTGTCATTACATTTACCTGCTGACGTGACCTTTTTCAAACAACAATATCATGATATCAGTT
Organism: Hirundichthys speculiger; assembly: GCA_018398805.1. Lineage (NCBI taxonomy): Eukaryota > Metazoa > Chordata > Actinopteri > Beloniformes > Exocoetidae > Hirundichthys > Hirundichthys speculiger. The sequence continues at coordinate 81,473 of JAGFBZ010000963.1, read as the reverse complement.
TCCTTCTAGTGTCATCTAGTTAGTAGCCCTAATTGACCTGTGTTTGTTTGTGTTTTCTTGGTAAATAAAAAAATTATATTGGGTTTCTAATATCATGCAAATAATAATAATAATAATAATGATAGTAATAAATAAACAAAATAAACTTAAGAATCACTGTGTTTTGGGTTTTAAATGTCTATCAGCAGTCGTCTTAAAACTCAAATGTTCCTCTACTTCAAAGTCAAGTAGCCTATTAGAAATCAACTTGCAAGTCTTGAGAACAAAATGTGCAACAAAAATGCTTTAAAGATGATTATAAAGCAGTCTATCTATGATCTGAGGCCACCTTAAGTCCTTAAGTAATCTGTTTTGATTCTACACCTTCTGGTGTGACTGGTTTTAGTTTTTAGATTCAAGAATATTAAGCTTTTTCATTTACACATTTTGACTTGCGCATATATATATATATATATATATATATATATATATATATATATATATATATATATATATATATATATATATATATATATATATATATATATATATATATATATATATATATGTGTGTGTGTGTGTGTGTGTGTGTGTAAAATGTATTCTTTTTTTTTCTGTACAGTAGTACCTTGAGCAGAGAAACCCGCAGCGCCAGGCACGTCGAGTATTGGAGTTAAAAATAGCATCATCGGTTGGCCAAGCGCCGCTCCGTTACTACGCGTTTCAGCATTCTGCCCTGTGCAGGGGGGAGTCTGCAGGACTGAGACCGCGGCAGCCCTCCACCTTCTCTGCTGCTCCATCACTCTGAGAGCCACTGGTGGTTCTCCTGAAACACTAAGCCCAACATAGAACCATCTTCCACCACATTTACAGGCCCTGTGATTTGAAAATGGACCCATATTTGGAAGGAAGGTGTTCTGGTTTGGTTTGGTTAACCCACCACTCTGGGGGATGCTCCCCTTGTTTTCGGTGTCAGGAAGAAGAGCTTTGAAATCAAACAATGGCATTTTCCACTGGTTTTTTGGGGGCATATTACAGGGAGAAGAGGCTTTGTTTCCACCTTCAAAGTGGGAGATTCTCCACCTGACGTCAATGCCAGTGTGACTGACGCAGCCTCCAGCAGAATCAAGCCTCTTTTATCCATCCGTTTCTTTTGTTGTTGAATATAAAACTGATGCTGATGATGATTATAATAACAATAACAATAATGAGGAGAAGAACTTCCAATGAGCTTTATGCATGTTTGTATTCTAAAGCCATATTTTCCATCTTTTGATAGGGTGGGAACGTTTCAGCTCGCGCGTGCACGGGAAGGAAGCGCGCTTTCAACAGCAAATCATCAATTAATAATTTCAGAAAAAAAAAAAACTGCACATCTATAACAATCCGTTCAAATCCAGCCGTGCGTTTTTGTTTTTCCCGTGTTCTGTTAGGGATATATAGGCAGTGCACGCGCCTAACGTGCAAAAGCAGGGAGAAGCGGGAGCCCGCGCCAGCTCACAAACGCTGCACGCTCGAAATTCCTCCGAGGAACCTCTGTGAGCTTTTCTTTTTTCATCACGCGCGAGCTAAAAATAGAAACGGGGTTGGATCGTGATCCAGAAATAGATAGGGGGCATCACTCCTATAAAAGGCACACCATTTAAGAGTAGAGAGTGAGAGAAGCGGAAAGCAGGAGCAGATTTTATGGACAAAGACGCTTTTTTTTTTGTTTACTTTTAATGCCACTTTTCCTGTTTTCAAGTGAGGACTCCGCTGCATAGATGGTGAGTAGTACTGCCCTTTGTCTTGCTGCATCTGTTTCTTTTTGTATCAGGCTTTGTTTTCAACATATGCCTTTTTTTCCCCTCTGTAAAACGTCAGGGAGCTGCAGCGGTGTCATGTGTGTATTGCGAGGATTTCTGCTATTTTTGCACCATGCTTGAAGGGACGTCAGCCGGTTGGGTTTGCAGCTACACGGGGATCACCCTCAGTTGGGCTTGAAAGGGGATGATGTATCTTTTGTTAGTTTGTTCGAGTTAAAATAGCTATTTCTGCTACTTTTTGACGTGTATTCGAGGCTGAGATTTGTGGATGGTTTTAAGGTCGAAGAAGGGAGCTGTCCTCTGGTTGTGGTGCTGAAATGTTCTGAGACCGTTCGCGCTTTGCGGTTTAAGAAGGGAGCTGTCCTCTGGCTGTGGTGCTGAAATGTTCTAAGACCGTTCGCTCTTTGCGGTTTAAGAAGGGAGCTGTCCTCTGGTTGTGGTGCTGAAATGTTCTAAGACCGTTCGCTCTTTGCAGTTTAAGAAGGGAGCTGTCTTCTGGTCGTGGTGCTGAAGTGTTCGAAGACTGTGTCTGCTCTTTTACACCCTTATAATGCCACTGTTGGCATTTCAGATGCACCAGTTTCACATAAAAGCCTTGAGGCGTTTTAGATCTTTTGTTCTCTATAGTGCAAGTCTCAATAATCACTTCACATTTGAGGGATTTCTCTCATGCAGGTGTACCTCAACGCCTCAGAGCTCTGCCTTTATGTTTTAATCTTTGTTTGCAGATCGTTTTTCTCGCTTCTGTGTACGACAAGCCTCGAGTCGTGACTGCTAAAAGTGAGTAAGGCGCGTGCTGCGTCAGTGGCGTCTGGCTCCGGTGCGCTCGAGACAGATGGGGGGAATCGTGACCGGCTGGGGAGACGCGTCCACGAATGCGAAAGGCTGAGCGGGCCAATGAAAACGAGGCGAGGGTGGGGCCGCTACAGCGGCAGCTGGAGAACTGGGAGCCAAATTGCAAATGTAGAAAACTTCATTTTTTTATGAAACTGGAGGCGCGCTGAGCTGCACCACCATTGTGCCAAGTGCGTTTTCCAGCTATTGAGCTTTTCTCGTCTCGTTTTGGTCGCACCTTTGTCCGCGGTGGATGGCGCGGCGGCTGAGTGGGGGGTCGTGAAACTGTCAGGTGCCTTGGCCTCCTGCTTAGGTGCTCTTTTTTTCTTTGTATCGCTATTGGTAGATGGCTGGTCCTCCTGTCCAATCAGACGAGGAGCATTCCTCTGCTGCGTGTTAAAGTCTGTAACGGCAACAAGATGCCGCCTCTCTTCATCGCTGCTCTTTTTATTAACAAGGCTGCCTGTTGCTGCAAAGACAAGACATCAGAGTAGATTTCAGTTTTGCACTGGACAGTAAACCATACAACAGGATTCTATGTGCAAAAGCAAAGACACTTTGAGGATGAAGAGCCCGCGGAGATTTGTAGAAGCTGTCCGTCACGAATCTTTTTGCGGTCTGGGCTTGCTGTGCCTACAAATCTGGGAAGCCCTTACCCCAAAAAGCATTCGTGGAGGACACTAACGTCGCTCGCTTCTTGGACCGGGGAGCCACACTGCTGCTCTGCTGCTGTCAGACACGGGTTCCGTGGCGTGGCTCACAAAGTGTCTCAACACGCACGCACACGCGCGCGCACACACAACTGTTTGGTTGCTTATGTGAATGTAAATATTAACCATTTGCATCTCCAACTGTGGTGCATCATGGAGTGAGTGAGAGAGGAGAAGGAAAATACCAGAACTTTACACTTCACGTCTGATGGTGCACACTCTGGACTGCTTCTCCAGTGTTCGCCTTCAGCATAATTGTGCCCGTTTGCTTCTGTTGTTGTGTTAACAAACATGAAAATATGTGGAAGATTCACAAGACTGACAAAATGTATTAATTTTCACTGACAAAAACATTTCTGTATTGATTTTGCAGTTTTGGAAGTCCATCAGACATTCAATTCCTTCTCGTTTTATTTCGTGCATATTTATGGTTATAAAAACATATGCATTCCTTTAGAGAAGCAATATTTCAGCAGATGATCAATGTACGTCTGCTGCAGCATCTGGGATTGAATAATGGAGATATCACATATCTCCAAGATATTACAGAGAACTTGTTGCAAGCACCTACAGAAATGTTTGACGTGCATTAAGTGAATATATATATATATATATATATATATATATATATATATATATATATATATATATATATATATAATCAATACACACATTTCTGTGAAAATCTACCTTATATTATACCTTTTAAATAAGATTTTTGGGGTTTTCTCTGCACTAATATAAAAAAAAAAATCAAGAACCTGAATTCTTTTTAATTTTACATTTTCATTTAAATTAAATAATTTGCTTTTTTGCAAGTACACATTTTCTCTATCCCTACACTTCGTTTCCCACATGCTCTTTTGGTGTCGCCTTTGTTATTTTTGGTATTTATATGTGGTGGATTTCCCCAATGCACTCTCACATACAACTGTGTGTGTGTCTTTTTCATTTCAGATCAGTTTTTCCTGTGATGCAGAAACTACAGAAGAAAGATAAACCAAAAGAAAACATGCACACACACACACACACACACACAGGCATTATCTTTACAGATACACAGCCATGGGAGAGAGCAGCAGTGACCAAATCATTGAGCGAGTGAAGGGAAAAAAAAAACTCTACATGGGTGGTAAATAATACTTTTTTCATCATTTTCTGTGTAGGGCATGTTTATTGACCCCATAAATACACTACATTTATATCACGTCCTGTGAATCAACTTTTGATTTTGTTTGTTCTTTTCTTTTCTATTTTCATTGTTATTTATGGAATGATCATCATGTATGATGATCATTCCATAAGAAGAGAAGTTCATTTACTGTCAACTTTCCTCAGCAAGTTGTTGATGAGTCCGGATGACATCCATCACCAGGCTGTTCAAACACAAAGCAAGAAGAAAGTGTGAAATTGCTTTCTCCTTGTGGTGACGACAATTCTTTTTTTTTTCCAGATCATATTTGGCACATGCAATTCCCTAAAAGTCCATAATGTTGATGTTACTGCACACAATGTAATACTTAGTTTTAACCACAAACACACACAGCTCTCATAGAGCTGCAGGGCATCTGCTTATTCAGCTTACCTTCTTCCTAACTCTCACACAAAGGTTAAAATGCACAGATTGTTGAAAAAGGCAATCTGTGTCTGTAAGCTCTGTTCTGTGAGGTTTGAATATAGTGATGCGAGCATGAGGAAAAGACAAAATACAGAAAGGCAACAAGATTCTTTCAGCATGGTCCAGGATTTAACAAATCTTTGAATGACTTGTCTTTTTTTAAATTTGTCTTTGTAGACACATTATATATATATATATATATATATATATATATATATATATATATATATATATATATATATATGTATGTATGTATATTTGTGTGTGTGTGTGTGTGTGAATATCAGTGCTCACTTACGATCACATGCAGCGCTTGTCAGCCATGTGTGCATGATCAGCTCCTACCTTTGTGTGAGACAGACACAAGAGTTGACCAAACATCATATACAAACCAGCTGACCATCAAATTTACAAAAGAACCATATCAAATAAGGAAAACTAATTTTAAGAAAAAGTCATACATATTGAACTGCAGTGCATCTCACACACTTGTGTAGTCAGCGCTCCAAAACAATCCATCAAAATGCTTTACTTCCACTTTGTGTTCTGTTAGTGTCTCATGAACATGTTGAGGTGTGTGAGTGTGCGTTCCTGTGTTGCGAGTCATATGCCTGTGTGATCTTTAGTTTTACACCGCAATCGCTTCTATTCATGCAAAGTGTAGTCATGTATTTGTTAAAAACATCTGAGAGTGATTTGATAATTTGACACATCAAGTTTTCTTTTTTTTAAGAAATGTGTAAAATGTGTGGACGGTATAAAATATTTAATAAAGAGATTTTCAAAACATTTCACGAGTTTATGGTACATTCATTGCATTTGTGGTTGTTATGAGTGGATATCTGCTTTCAGATACGTGTGTGTACTTTCTGTAAAAAGGTAATGTATGATGCTCTTAAAAAATTGACATAGCAGCTAATTCATAATTATATATATTTAAAAAAAAAAAAACAGCGTGATATACACATTGTGATGTGAACTTGTTGATTTTCCATCAGCCATTTTAAAGACATATTTTAAATACATCGTAATTGGAATGCATTTTTATGATGTTTTGTTGTCAAGCTGCACATATATGAATAAAAGCCTTTGGATATGATGCACAGTGTCTTTTGCTTGTGTGTGTGTGATCAATGTAATAAAAGAGGTAGATTACAAAAACTTACACGATGAACACAAGTAAAGCAAATAAATAAGAATTCCAGGCCAAATAAATAAAATAACCAGCACATTTTAAAAACATTTTTTGGTCACAAATCAGTTATCTTTAAACTCACACTATTGATTCACCTGATTCACACTCAGTTACACGTGCACTGCATACCCAGAGTACTCGCCCCCAGGCTCTCACAGTCATGATCAGCTGCTGGACCATTTGGGTCTGAGACGGGGCTCTAATTTAGGCTTTCTCCAGATTTTCTTTTGAAAACTTGCAGCCAGCAGTTCAGACTCGTGTTTACAACTGATGCATTTCTATTTTTAGTTGTAACACACTTATGTAACGCTCATTCTAACATTACGGACCAATGTTGTTTGCTCTACTTGACTAAACTGTGTGATGCGTACATGTGCGTGCGTCTGACCAGCAAGAAAAATGAATTTATAGCTTATGATTTACATTAAAATAAAGAAATGAAAAGCAAGAATTCAAAAACAAGAAAGAAAAGATTTCAGGTCAATAGTCTATTAGACGTGTATTCGGGAAAACATTTAAATCAAATCCTGGCTGGGGCTTTCATGTTAACAGTTTCACCAGAAAGCCTTTCCACATAAAAACAACTTCCTATAAACCCCAATTAAGTCTTTTAAATCCCACAAAGAGTATGCTCCAAATGCTATGAGTTATTGTTCTAATGTTTGTATATTTCATGAACACCATTCATGATTCCTAAACTACAAACATGAACATATTTTATAGAGCTCTGATCCTACATTTCATGCAGCATTTCCATAACAACCTAAATTACACAGAAAGGTAACGTTAAACATGAGACAAAAATCTGTAATGTCAATAATAAAAACAAATACAGAACCTGTAGCAACAGAAGCAACACACACGATATGTGATGTCAGTATTTGCCAGTATTATATAAAGGGGTAAAAAAAAAAAAACAATAAGGTAATGGAAAATTCAGAAAATAACAATTAAATGCTGCATTTTTGAAGTTGCATTTTCAAACTGGATATTTGAACCACTTCACATAAAAACAAGTAAAAACCTAATACTAGTTTGAAATCTACTAAAGTAATTTTGGCATTCAACAAACCAGTATATTTTTACTTTTTTAAAGGTAAAAGATCACTCTTATGTGCCGTAATTCAAAAGGCTGAGAATTCAGTCAGATGTCATGTGAGAACTGCACTAATGTGTTGATAAGAGATGTGGTTTAAAGCAGCGTATGTTGGTCTAAAAGCCCTGTGTACTTTGTTGCATTGATGCTACCGTCACAGATATAAATGATATCTGAAAGGGGACTGATATAACTCCAGACCATCACAGAGCACGGCTTTTGGACTTTGGACACATGATGCCCATTTCTTCTACAGAGGATCTGAAACACTGATTCATCTGACCACCACCTTTGGAAGAGGTTAACATAAGTCTTCTCTGTGCAGAGTAAATTTTTAGTGGTATTTGTGAGTGTGATTCTATATTGTAGCGCTCAACAAAGTTTTTCCACAGTGACTTCTTGTCCATGTGGTAATATCGGCTATTGATGATTGACATTTCTTGATGCAGTTAGTTGAGGGATCAGAAATGACAAATGTCAAAGCTTAGATCAGCCTCCATTTACACTCTAAAATGTCTTTACATAACTTCAATATTTTAATGATTATAACTGTAAAGAGGAGAACTATCCAAATTTCTTCCAATAAAAACCCCACAGTGATTTGTTGACTGGATATTCTACACCCACCTTTGCCCCTCAAGGGTTCGTTTATTACATGGGTGCTGCTTTAAAAACAGGAGTGATGACTGCAGTCACCTGTAGCCACCACATGTTTCAAATTATAATTATCATTATATTATTATTATTATTATTACTAGCTTCTGTCTCAACTCATTTTTGGAATGTGTGGCAGGACTGAAATTCAAAATAATGATTTATATTAAGATTAAAAAATGAATTTGACAAAACAAAACATGAAATTTGTTGGGTTCATGTCGTCGGCATTGAAATGATGTCAAAATAAATATAAGAATCACTGTTCGTGTAGGTGTTTTTTGTTTGCTTGTTTGTTTTGTTATTGTTTTTTTTTAAGTATTTTCTTTTTTATTTCTTTAATTTCAATTATTTTTTCGTATATTCCACACTGTGCTGTCATTTTCTGATTAGGGGTTGTGCATGTGTTTGCCATGTGTTTCTCATTACTACATTTAAATTACCTCAATTTTTTTTCTTCTTTTGTTTTCTTTTTCTTTTTTGTTGCATATGTGTTTCAGGTCTGAAATTCAGAAATGGTTTTCTATTAACTAATGAAATTACAACTGACAAGCCAAAGCATGTTCATACAGTCTGCTATTAAATAAAATTGAAAACATTTTCCCTCCTTCTCAGTATCTTTTTTTTTACCTGAGTTGGTATTCTGGAATAAAAAAGACATTTACAGTTGATGGCTGAAGGTATTTTCTTTAAAATGCATGTGTAATAATGAACATGTTCAGAAAATATGCACTTTAAGTTGAGTGGTGATTCTAAATATTCTACGAGAGTGAGTGTGCCAGGTTGTTTGAGCCTGCATTGCCCTGTAATAGACAGATGATCTTTCAAGAACATGTGCCTCCGTCTCTACCTCCATATAGGAAAATAACAGAATGAATGGATAAGTGTGGAAAGTCCCGCCATCATGCAGGATACAGATGAACTAAAGAAATCCTTCTTTCCTACTTCTACCACACTCCTAAACATCTGATAGGGATCGATAATCATGAACCCATCAGGTACTTGAACTGTTTACACTCTTAGTTTGCACATGCATAATTGCACTGTTTACATTTGCACTGTTTATACTGCTCACATTTGCAATAGTCTACCCCCCCAACACACACACACACACACACACACATTCTGCCTTTTAAATTACTCTATTTTGTATTATTTATCTGTTTTGGCCTTAGTTTTTGTACTGTTTTGTGCTGGAATGTTAATTATCAAAAAGTAACATTTTTTCAAAATTTAAGACTTTAAGACAGAACTTTTATTTTTTTTTTTTTTACAAATAAAATGCTATATTGAAAAATACACGATTGATTGTCTTGATTTTGAGACAAAAGTTACAGTGATATAGATTTTGCAGTTTTTGCCAAAGTCTACATTTCACTCCAAAAGTAGCAATGTTAACTTAAAAAGTTGTGATTTTGCAAAACTTGATGAGTATCACTATGACTGCACGAATTTTAGAATTAAATGATTGTTTAATTAAAACAAGTAGTACCGTGGATCTATTATATTTTTAAATAAGTGTTTTAACTGTGGGAGCTTTTTCTCCTTGACTTGAACACCTGCCCACAAAATGTCCGTGCACGACCCTGAATATCACATTAATTTCACTCTTTGGAGGCTCTGATTCACACGTATATGTTGAACGCAGGATGGTAGTGACGCACTGGTTTGTTGCGTCGTTGCAACAAAACGCAGCAAGAGCGACGACGAAGAAAAACGGACCAATCAGCATCGGCCAAACACTAACGCGGAAGTGACCGACGCACAGGAGCCTGAGAGTAGCTGGGCGCGTGCAGTCGCACTTTGAACGTTTCTTATCGCGTTCATTTAAAAGTTAACAGTCCAGGCAGTGGTCCGAGTGGCACAAGTATGTCGTCCAGCGGAGAAGCCGTGTTTCGGGCCGTGGAGACGCCGCTGTTCTGGCTCGGGGCTCTGACTGCGGCCTGGCTGTCTCTGTGCTCCGTGTACCGGCTGCTGTCCGGGATCAGGGTGTGGGTCCTGGGCAACGGGAGACTCGTGTCCCCCAACAGGTTGGGGAAGTGGGCAGGTGAGTTATGCACACGCCGGTAAATAGTTATAACTGTAGAAAAATAAGCGGAACAAGTACCAAAGCCAATATCAAACTAAAATCGCCACTGAAATTGAAGCTGATGCAGGATTACACAGAACTTTTCAAATGAGTAGAAACACGAGTTGTAACCTTCTGGGTTTTGGTGAAGTGAATATTGAATGAGAAAAAGGTGCTTAACTTTTGAAGAAAAATATCCGTTGTCTCAGGTAATAAAAGAACCACTGTCTCTTTCTGTCTTACTACACTGTTAACTCGGCTGGTTGTTCACCCATGGTGTACATCAGGCTGCTGTCCTGCACGTCCTAGGTGTTTCCCTGCTCCAGCGCACCTGATTCAAATGAATGGGTCCGTTAACGGTCCTTTGCACACCTGGATGATAAGCTGATAATGATCCATTCATCTGAATCAGGTGTGTTGTGTCAGGGAAGCATCTAAGACATGCAGGGCAGCAGCCCTCGAGAACCTAGTTTGGAAACCCGTGGTGTACATCAATAACTTGTTTTCAGATTTTTAGACTTAGTGTTTATTTTTATCTCTTTATTTTCATTTCTACTGTTGTTTATCTTTCATATTTATCCTTTGCTGTTATCCCCCTGTTATCCTGCTGTTGTAACAATACACATTTCCCCATTGTGGGACGAGTGTAGTGTTTGAGACAGAATAATTGAAGGCCAATTTTCTTAACAATACACATTTTATACTAATTTTTTTTTTGCATAGGACATGCCCAATATGTTTTAATTTAGGGACTTGACAGTCAAAAGTGTTTTGAATCATGTTAGACTTTTTCCAGACGTCATCTCTGACAATCTTTTTCCTTTTTTACTTTATTGCAGTGTTTCTCAATGGTGGTCCTCAGGTTAAAGTGCCCTGTGTTGTTTAGATGCTCCAACATACTTGGCTCAAATGAAGGGGTTATTGACAGATTTGTGCAGACCTTGATGTCACACTGGTGGCGTGATCCCTTCACTTGAATCAGTAGTGCTGGAGCAGACAAACAAACAACATGCAGGGCGGTGATAATTGAGAGCCAGGATCGAGGAAAAACTGTTTTTATGGAATAAATAATTACCATTTTCTCCTTTTATTTGAGAAGTGGTTCTTTCTTTTCACCACGCGTTGCCGCATATTTACCTTTTTTGGCCATTAATACATGCATTTAAAACAGAAATGTGATGCTGTGTGGTTCTAAAAAACCTGACTTCTTTTGGCTGGAAGTTACAGTTGGTTTCACACAGACCCCCCTGCTGGATTATTCATGCAACAGCTCTAAATTTATTCACCAAGTTACAACAGAGCATGGTTTTATCAACAAGTTATACTTGGTTTCTTTTCTTCAGTCTCCTAAGAATAAAATTAAAATGGAGTGATTATAATTGTTTGGATGATTAATCAGTCATTCTTATAGCCAACTATTGGCCTTTTTTTTTTTTTCTTTTTCTTTTTTTAAATCAGCATCAGCCAAAAAAAAAACACATACTGGTCAACCTCTAGATATTAACACAAAACAAAACCACAAAATGTTCAGATCAAAATGACTCTAAAAGCAAAAGCTAGCATTTAATGTGACCTCACTCAGAACCCAATTTAACCAATTTTTTTTTAAATTTTTGTAAACGAGATTGTCCCATATTGTTGTTTGCATCAAACGTGTACATGAAATAAAAGCCCCCCAAAAAGGATATTTAATCATCACTCATCACATGAAGAGGAAAATAGGTCAGTCAAAACATCTTAATTTGGATCTTTCCATTTCCAGTTTGTTAAAAAAAAAAAATGCTTAATTCTTTTAGTGAGACAAACTATTGCAGAATTGCTTGATTTCTTTCCCTGTTGAACTCATTTAAAGGGGGGAGCAGCATATGTACCCTTTTCCCAATTCAATACAGGGTTTTGCGGCAGATAAAAATGAATAAGCCTTTCAAATAAAGTGATAACTTCTTTTAATTTCTTAAGAAACTAGGTCTACAGATATCAGAACAGAAATGGCCTTGTAAATGAAAAAATGAATATGCTCAGTCTGTTGGAACGATAATAAGACCATCCAGCCATAACATCTTGCAGTCTCAGGTGTCTCAATTTAAATTCAATAAAGTTTTTAATAAACTAGGGCTGCATAGGTTTGCAAAGATTTATCGTGACTGCAATATCACTCTGCAATATCAGTATCAAATGAAGAAGAAAATATAAAAAATGGTGTTCCATTGTTTTTCAAATGCTGTGCATTTACACTCTAAATGTCAGTATGTTTTATCAGTTAGATGAAAACTCACTGCCCAAGATACCAATTTAGATGCCAACTTCCATAGGAAGTGTTGTGACAATAGAAGACAAAGAAATAATTACTGATATATTTGTTAATATGCTGTATGCCATATTGCCATCACAGTGCATGATATTGCATAGTTTCCTAATATCGTGCAGGCCAGTAATTAACCTTTGTGAATCTCTATGGTATGCGTCGTTAATGATAATGTTGGACAGAACTGCTGAAACATGTAGATAGGTAAAGATAAGGTTCATAAGGTAAGGTACTTGCATAAGATAAGTAAACAATGTCCATTTTTATGCAGAATTTCTGACGGTATCAAGAAAGTGTATGTGTATTTACATTTCAAGTCTTTAACATGAGGCTAAAGGCTGGTAATTTACAACAAATGTAGAAGGTTTAAAACTTCAGGTGGCTTAATTCATCTTTCTAGTTTACATATTGCTCTAGCACTCCCAGGGTTTCCTTGCTCTATCTGTAGAAAGCTGCGGTACTTTGAACAAGAAGTAAACAACAGGCAGGGAATGATCAGCTTTTAGTCATTGGTTGTAAACTATAGTCCAGTTTATGAGTGGATAATGGTTCAATGGGATTATCGACTCAGATTGGATGCTGTCCATCTGTCCACCTCACTCACTGACTGAACCTTGAAATTTGCACAGACATTATATTGCATAACACTTGCTAGTCTAATGCTCAATGTTCATATTTCAACATATAAACTGCTAGACCGGAGATGTCAGACACTTTCAGCATTTTCTCATTTTATATTAGTTTAGAAGAAGGTAGAAGTACTGTATAGGTTTATAGTCAAGCTATATCTTGTGTGATCCGTACTGTTGAACTTGCCTGTTGTGGACAGTAAAGAAAAAAAAAACATCAGATCATAAAGACAAATTGGTAAATAGAAGAAAAAAGTTTGATTTCATTTTAACATCAGAACAGTCTATTTCAGCCTGTGCAACCAGTCACATCAGGCTGCCAGAGAGAACCAAATGTTTTGAAGTTGAGAGCTGATGTTGCCTTTGTTCTTTTTGTTCTCCAGCTAAAAATGGAAACATGTCAGCGGGAGGGGAGTGTGGGGTTATTTTTGGATCACGCATGCAACACGATTCAGAATATGCAATGAGGCAAAAGGAGCCTGTTAGCCTTGGCTGTTACTTTCATTGACAAATTTTGTCTCAGTGGAGTGGACTTGATTGTGAGGACAGCCTGATTATGTAACAGGACCAGAGCCATTCATAAATGAGATTCGCCTGAGATGGAGGAGCCTCAGGATTCTGGTTCACTGGTGCCCACATTTGCAGATCTGTGTGTGTGTGTGTGTGTATGTTGCTGTGTGTGTGTGAGATGCTGAGCGAGAGAGACAATGAGCAGCTGTGTGTACAACTACAGAGCAACATTGTAGTGGTGTCTTAATAAAATGTGGTTTTGCAGTCTTAAACAAGGGCTCTTTCACAATTGTATGGCTGCTTTTGCAGTTTGGTACATTGCTGGATTATTGTAAATTAAAAACATATCTAAAATTGAAAATGTAATATGTTGGGGATTCAGCTTCATGTTCCACCATTTCTCGTCAGCTCATTCATAATTCAAATCTCTTGAGCCAGAATGATATAACTCTTTTCGCTGACAACAGCTGGTCTGTCACAAATACATTGTGTTGTGTGTGTTTTGGCAGACATATAAGGTTTTTATACTTGCGTTCACACACACACACACGCACACACACAAATAGTTGCATTGTCTGGAGTGCATGTAGAAGGTTAAAAACCACAAGGGGGTAAATGGTGTGTGGAAGCAAGTGGTTACTGTCTAGTTTGAGAAACACAGGGATATTCCTGGGAACATTACTCAGCCATTTCTTTTCCACCTTTTTATGCCATATTCTAGTATTTCTTTTAATCATAATGAAACTTATTTTTCTGATGAAAAAGTTGACATTTTAGTTTTAGTGTAAATGCAGTAGTATGTTTTAAGGAAAGTGTACATGAACACATGGCAAGAAAAGCAGTAAGAGAATTAAAAAAAAAAAAACAAAACCATATGGGCAAGGTCCTGAATGTTAGTTGGAATGTTAACCTGCTCGGGCCTAAGTAAATTTGGTTGGATGCACATTTGAACTACAGTGATTCACGCTTTAAGTTCCACGGTTTTAGTTATTTGCGAATTTTTCAGAAATATATAATATAATAAAAAATCAAGAAAAAAATTGTGGAAACTCTGCACGAAAATCCACCCCACAGCAGACGAGAGGCCACAGCTGCCAGCGAAACGTCAAACGATGAACTCACAGCCTCCTGTAACACGAGAAACGGAGACGGCCCAGAACTCTAGAATCTGTGCTCTGATTGGCCGAGACGCATTTACTACGGTTCAGAGACCAGAGGCTGTGAGGGAAACAGAAAGACAACAGTCGAGCTTTTGTCTTGTTTCACTGCAGTGCCTTGATACTTTTTTGCAGTTTTTAAACATATTTTAAACACATTATTTACTCTCGGGGGGGCTCTGGCTCCAGTTCGCGGATTTTGATTTTCGCGGGGGGGCGCTGGTCCCCATAAACCACAAAAAATAAGGGATCACTGTACACTGTTTTGAAACCATAAATATCCAACATGTCGAATGTTTACAGCAATCTCTGACAGCAAGCGCTCATGCGCTTTGCGTATTGTTTGGGTATGGATGACATTCCATGTACAATCAGAAAACAAACCAACGGAATACCGTATTGGCCCGACTATAGGGTGATATTTTATTCTAGAAATCATTTTCTCAAAAATTGGATTATTTTATAATCCAGGACTAGACTTTTCTATTGTCATTACACATCTGCATCACTAGATGGGGCCGGCACTGAAGTAACCAGTAAGCAATGGAGCATCTGATGTTGATTAAAATAATAAACATCAGTTTGTTAAACAGTACTTGATCTTAAATAACATGGAAACCTGACACGTACCTTACCTTAATTATGGTACCATACTTCCTAAAAAAGGTGAGATCACTAAAATGTTTAACAATACAGGAGAATGTTATCTCTGTGACAGTCTTTCTATAATAATTGTACATTAAAAATGTTGTTTTATGAATAACCTTACTGTCTTAATTATAATTTTACTTTCCTAAAATGATATTTGAAAAATATGTCGTCTTATAATCAGAGTTGTCCTATATTCGAACCAATACGGTAATTGCCTAATTACAGAGCTACGTCAGCCATCTTCTGCTGTCACCTTCCACCGTCTGCATACTGGTGGCCAGTTGCCTGTGTGAGATGTGATTACACAGCTGTCGTTTCACAGCAGCACAATGGTGAGGCACATGGAAGACATGATAAAAAATAATTGGTGATTTATACACTTATACACATCAGTGTTGGAGGTATGTCATGTAAATTCTTTTGGTGTCCTTCTGCAAAGTAAAATTTGTAATATGTATCTAACTTGATAAAATGTAGAAGAAACATGAATCTTTGATCCTAGATAATTTGTTCTGCGTCACAGCCACATTCCTTCAGATATGTTTCAGGAGTCAAGGAGACCTCTCTGCCTGTTCCTGCTCCTAAAATGTTAGTTCTCAGGCCTCTCAAAGGTCTGTTATCTTACTGAACCCTACCATGATAAGAAATTCCTCTTATTCTGTCATTTACAAGATTTTATGGTGCCAGAACTGTTCTTCTGTAGAGTTTGTGCTGACTCCAGTCTGTTCTTGGATGAAACTTTGTCATCCTCTTTTGTTTTAACCACATTCAGGTCAGGGTTGTTGTTCATTCCCGAAGTGCTTAAGACTTTTTTGTTTTTGTTGGATTGTCACAAAACACTTGGCCATGTTGAAAATCTAAGAGATCAGGCAGTTGAAGAAAATGGCTAATCTAAGCCCCTTGACACCCAAAATTGTGCCACTGTCTCTAAGATGCGATCAGATTTTTGTGGTCATAAGCTGAAGTTTCTGTGAATTGTACAGCTGTGTTTGCCAACAACTGCACATTGACCATGTCTGTTGTAACTATTTTTCTTTCTTAAAGATGTCCATTAGATTAGCCATTTCAAGTTTTGATCTATTAGCCTTTCAGATTAATTTAATTTTGTAAAATTACAGAGAATGTTGAAGCATCTGCCCTTTTCTCACTATCTGTTTGCCTCCTAAATAAAAGATTGCCAGTTCAAAACTCAAAATGTCCTGTTTAACCAGAAGAAAACAGAAAAAAAAACAATTACATTATTTTTGCTGACATAAAAGATGTGCGAATCAGGACATTTTTGAAACATTTAAGAAGTTGATTTATAGAAAATGTTTCCCAGCTTTGAGTGGTCCCGGGACTAGAAAAGCACAATATAGGCAGATAGTTGTTACTGTTTTATTTGAAAATAATTAAATTGGTTGTCAAACTGATTTTAAGGGATCCTCATCCTGATAAAGACCTGCGTACTAGTATAATGTTGATAATGAGAGTTCACATGCATGATAGTAGTGCTGTCACCAGGACACCTATCCAGTCTGACCTAGTTTTGCAGGAAACAGCAGTTCCAAAAATAGACCTTTATTTTATTTGAGTGAACGTGCACTTAGCTGCAAAGCCTTTATTCATTTATAATTTTCCTTTTTGCCTGCAAAACACTTCATTCTTAAAACAACTAAAAATAACCCACTCTCAGGTTTCCACATCATTTTGCCTGCAGACTCTCCTGTACTGACCTCTTGGTGCTATTTTTAGTTATCCCCAGAATCCCCCATGTTCATGTTTGTCACTTTCTCTCCTCTTTTCCTCCTCCATTCCTTTCTGCTTGGCTCTGTTGCAGCCCTAGAGGATGCTATGCATCTCCACATCATCTAACATTCAAAAAACCATACAAAGGGGAGATGTACACATGTGGATGTGCATGAGAAGGAGTGAATGATGGTGTCGAAACAACAAAATATTTCCTTAAAATAAACTTGACCTCTGAAGGAAGGCTTCTCTTTGACCCTACAAAAATGGGGATGGCTTTTATTAAAACAGTTTCTGTTTTGAATCCTGGCATTGTCGTCTTGGAATATGCCCGTGCCATCAGGGAAGAAAACATGGTTGTTTAGGAAATGAGAAGCAACTCATTGCACCAGTTGATGTTAAATAACTTGTTTCCAACTGAAAGATGATTGCCCATGTAGTAGACTTGGCCAGGCAGTGTAACTTTATTATTGTGTTATCTGTAAAAAAAAAAAAATTCATAGTTTTCTAGGAAGGGTTTTATGGATTCCGTCATTTCATTTTTCAAGTTATTCTTTATAGGTAGTTTCTGTGTGCTTTTCATATCATTCATATCGACGTCATAATTATCTTGCATTGACCAAAATTAAGAAATGTATTGTGATACAAATTTTGTCCATATCCTTCACCCTAAGTTTTTGATTTTAGATCATAATTCACATGTCTGCCATGTGATGGCAGCAGTTATCAGTGATGATGTACAGTGTTCCCATCTCATGTATGAAGGTAAAGAGCTCAGGTGTTTGAATGGTCAGGTCAGCATCTTCTCATCCTCCCTCTGTTTATTAAAAACCATCGTTGAACAGTTTATATGTTCAAATGTGTAGTAGTCTGAAACTAAAATGATTATCCTCACTTAAAAGTACAGTATAAAATATCGACCTATAGATTGGCTCTTGCAATAGCACCTATTTGTAAGTTGGAGGCTCACTGTCCTCGTAAGCAA
This sequence comes from Hirundichthys speculiger, assembly GCA_018398805.1. Taxonomy (NCBI): domain Eukaryota; kingdom Metazoa; phylum Chordata; class Actinopteri; order Beloniformes; family Exocoetidae; genus Hirundichthys; species Hirundichthys speculiger. Next base: position 63,549 of record JAGFBZ010000963.1, on the reverse strand, counting down.
CGGTCTGATGTTTTCCTTCCAAAATGTAAATGGAACAGAACAGGGCAAAGGAGGAATCGTGAAGCCCAGGGTTTACTGCGCCAGTATGCAGCGCGAACTCTTCTGACTTCTTTACGAGCTGCTGTCTGGTTGTTGGAATCACTTCAGCATTCCCATCTCCAGTTCGGAATGGAACCAGGTTTAAAAAAAAAAGAAAAAAGTAAGCTCCAGAACCTTATGGCATGAGTATACTGCTTGTAGCTCCTTAATGTAGAACTGAGATTTGGTGGGCTGGCAGCTACAGAAAACAGACTTAAAAAAGAAAATAAATTAAAAAAATAAAAAAACAGGTTAATGAACTTGACTGGACAGTAAAAACAAATTGCTACGTTACATGGTGGAATACAGTTACATGCGTGATGCACTCTTTACTGGGGCCTTGTCTACCAGTGGGTGAATATAATATATAACAGCCCTGTCAGACAAAACTGGAGACATATAGAACAGTGGTGCGCAAACTGTGGTACCACCGGTGGTACGCGAGTGCCACTTTCTCCACTTTCACTTTTTTATTTTTTTTATTAAATCTGAAACATACAATGCATTATAAATACATTTCCAATGAAATTCAGGTAACAATAACTACAATAAGGAATAAAGATATCTCCTGTGAATTTAAAGCTAATTGAGAAGGCATATATGGCTGTATTTTAAAATTGGTCATCATGGTGGTACTCAGAGAGCTCAACAATTTCTCAGGTGGTAGGCAGTATGAAAAGTTTGAAACAAACCTTCTATATCAGTGGTTCTCAAAGAGCTTTTTCAAATCTGGGATCATCTCTGGTAACTGATGCTGCTGCGGATAACCCTTTTTCTCCAATTGGTTGTGAGATATTGAGTTATAATCTAATATAAAGATTGTCATTGAAAAATAAAGGCCCCTAAAAAAAAAATCAAATTTTGTCTTTCAAATTTATTTTTACTGTAAAACATTTTGTTAAATCTTAGCTTGTGTGTGTATACATATGTATGGAGATTTATTTAATAGGCAATTTAACTTTTTTCATAGCCATGTTTACCCACTATCTATCTATCTATACTATATCTATATCTATATCTATATATATCTATATATATATATATATATATATATATATATATATATATATATATATATATATATATATACTCGCCTCCGCTCACTCACAGTGACCAGCCTATCACACTTTGGCCGGTTGACTGCAGCTCAGACGCAGAAAAAGAAAAATAAACAAAACAAGCAGGCATGGCCAGCGGTAGCGGAGAAATTGGGGAAAAACTTTTTTTAATCACCGGTGTGCGAGCATTTTGGTTTTGCTGTTGAATACACCGGCGAGGGAGTGAAAACAGTTAACAGTTAACAGAACGCAATCTTCCACCTCCCTAAACCCAGATCTTACCTGCGTAAGATCTAGTTTTTACCAGTTGTGCGTCTTGGAGCAGCTTATGTGCTTTTTAAAATTCTGCAAAACGAATCATTGGATGCGCATTTAAAGATCATGAACAATTAATGTTCCTGTCCCTCCTCGACCACCAACAGTTTCAGACATATCGGAAATAAATTTCCGCATCCAACCTTTTCCAGCTTGACAAAGATCTGCTTGGTTTCCTCCACAGCAGACATCTGAATGAGATCATGCCACAGCTGTACAGAGTGACGTGTCTGGCCGTGACTATTCCCACATCCACCACAACTGCTGACCAGACATCCTCTGACCTCAAGAGAATAAAAACGTATGCAAGTAATACGGTGATGCGTAATCGAGAGGTAGAGCCGTTTGTGTACGTCCACATGTGACCAGGTGGATGCACATTTATGCCATTTGGACGCGCTCTTTTACACACCGACATGCGAGTTGTGCTTTCCCCAAACATCTTGCGATCGCGGGTTTAGGGTAGTGGGTGGTCTGAAATTGTACCGAATCCCTACCGAAATCGTGACACAAAAACCACGGTACGGACCGTACCGTGAGCCACCTGTACTGTTGCACCCCTAGTATGTATATGTATATATATGTATAATCTTTATTTTATTTTTTTTATGTAATATTGACAAATTGGCATTCCATACAAATAGGTCATGTTGGACTTTTTTGCTCTTTTTTTTTGTTGGAACGTTGTTTTGAACCAACTGCCCTTTCGTTCTCATTTTTTGCTTTCATAGTCGGCATGTAGTACTTAATAAGCTTGCATGTCTAAAAGCCCTGCAGGCTTTGCTTTTTTAGTGCACACAGCTGCAACTCTGTGGTCTGCCTCAACCTTCAGACCAGTATTTACAAATTAGACCATCTCACTCTTGAGTAGATCTTAGCAACACTGGAGGGAAAATGGCAAGTATAGAACATAAATTAAGACCAAACTAAATGAAGACAAATGTTTCTACATAAAGATGAGATTTTCTCTTTAAGTGAGTCTGCAGGTTACATATTGTAGTGCTCCTTATCTCCATTCACTTTTTGTTATATTTAGCCAGAGGTGTTATGAATAGTTTTTTTTGAAAGATGGGTGCAGCTAAAAATAGTTCCCTGCTGCTGCCGCTGCTGTTTGTGCCAGGCAGTTACAGGGCATCTGCTCGCTCTGTTAACAGTGATGACAGAGAGGAGTTCGCTCCCCCTTCTCTTTGTTCTCCTTCATTTCCTCAGCTGCTCTGAATGTACCTCGTTCTATAGCACATCTGTCTGTGTCTGCAATTTGTCATTTGCCCTTGAAGTAAATCCATTGTATTTTTGTGAAGCTTTTATGCTTGACCATCATTGCTTTTACACGGCATTTGCTAGATGTCTGACAAGTTCCTGTAGGTGGCACTCTTTGTCTGTGTCTGGCGAGCACAAGCTGAGTTTTTTCTGCAATGTGATTGCAGTCTCCCTTGGTGTTCTCTTGATTTCACACCAAGAATGATAAAGGGAAAAGACAAAGTCATGAGTACGTATACCACAGTGAAAGTGAAAAATCAGAGCCCTCGTGAGTCAATGAATAGGAGCCATAATTTCAAAGTTTCTCAAGGTGATGGCTTGATAAGCCCTGATCATTTTGTGAGACAATAATTTTAAATACAGCCTGATGGTATTTTTAAAAGTGTGCACAACTCCGAGTGTAAGGTTGGACATTTATAATATGCAGCTTGTTCGTATTGATCTTGCAGTAAAAACATGCAGATGAGCGTCTGGGGGCATGATTTTCACATAGTTTATTTGCCTCCGTGACTACTATTGATTCACTTATTTAAAGGAAAGTAGGAGAGTAAATGTATTTATTTATTAACCTTTATTTCCCCAGAGACAAAAAAAGACTCCAAAAACTCTTTTGAGATTTTAAATCTCTCTTAAGAGTGCCCTGGCCAAGATGGGTATCAGCTAAGAGCAACAACTGTTCCAAAACATAAACAATAGTGATAAATTGCATATATGCATAAAATGTTCTTAAAACACAATAAAACATCACAACATTATTAGACTACTAAACATAACATCTGGAGCCAAAATGTAGGATAGATCTAGAATATTTAATAAATGCTTAAATTCATAATGAGACCAGATCCTTGAGGTTCAGATGAGTTTGAAGCTGATTCCAAGTGTAAGGACCAGCATATTTATTGTTGTTATTTATTGCCTTTATTATTGCTGTTGATTATTATTGCTGTCATTTATTGTTGGAAAAAAAAACCTCACTACAATGTTGAATTTCCCTTCTGGGATTGATAAAGTATTTTTCATTTCATTTCATTCATTTTCATTTCATTTTATTTCATTTAAATGCCTTTTCCCCATCTCAGTTTGGACTTTAGGTACAGTCAAAATAATCAAGTCTTGGAAATCAAGACAGTCACTTCCAGAGGTTTTTTGAAGAATGTAAGTCTTTAGGTATGATGGGAGAGCACCAAGAATAGCTTTGTAAATAATATTAGCATTATAGCACAGACATGAGGGAGGATGCAGGCTATCAAGCATAGCAAAGTACATGATAATGAAGATATAAAAGCTAAGTTATAAAGAATGCAGTTATGCTTCTGGTATGAACCTCAGTGCTTCATGGTAAACCGTATCCAGTGTGTACAGACATTGGGAGTAAGCATTTTCTTTCTTTTTTCTCTTTCCCTGTTTTTCCTATATTAACCATTCCCTTTTTATATATCGTATGTGTTCTTTTATCAGTAAGTTTTAACATGATGATTGTGTATTTTATGATATGTTTCTTTTAGTATGCATCTGACCTGTTAACACCGGTCCATGGACAACAGATGTAAAATAGCCATTTTGGCTAATTCTGGCACATTTACATTCTATGTTTATTAATGTGCACTTTCCATGTCAAATAAACCATAAATAAATTGAAATAAATAAACACAGAAACACAAAGTAGCAGAAACAAGTTTCTTTTTGGCCTCAAAAGAAAGTTAAGGTACTTGATTCTAAAGGAAAAACCAATTCAAATTAACACTTTTTTGGTCAACTGTTGAACATGTGGCACAAGTGAGAGAGCATCATCAATCAAAATGCCCAAGTATCTGTACTGTGAAACTTAGTCAGTCTCAAAACCCTGGAAAGTAGAGACTGTTGGAAGATTCAGGGACTTTGATTTTGCCTTCATTTAATGCTAAGTAGAAAGTATGAATTATTTGACTGGTTTAACGATCACTATTTGTTTCAATATGTTGTTCTTGTAAGTTTTTATATTTGTTAGAGAATATGTATTTTCTGTAAATCCAGTTTATCTCTCTAACTTTTTTTTGCTCTTTAGTTGTGACGGGAGCCACAGATGGGATAGGCAAAGCGTATGCGGAGGAGGTAAGATTTGTGATGATAATATAAAAAAATATAGCAATATTCTGTCTGTCATGTTTGTTCTGTAAGCTTTTAACACTGAGGTTTTTCTAAATGTAAAGGTTGTGTAAGATTGTTGTTAAGCAATATTTCATTACCTGATTATTTAGTCTTTTGCAAGTTTGTGTTTTCAGAATCTTTTCTGCAAGTTTTGATTGTATTTTATTCACAGAGTACTAAATGCTGTATCAGAACTTTGCTCAATGAGTCAAATTAAATGCAGATATATTAGAATTAAAAGTAAAAATCAAACATAAAACTTGCTAAATAGAAAACTTTTTCAAATTCATTCCCTTTAGATTGATCATCATAAAACAAAACCAATGACTTTGTGATTCTGCTCATCCAGTTACATTTTTGGACATATTTCTGTGTCTAGCTTGCCCGCAGAGGTTTTTCCATCGTTCTGATCAGCCGCTCTCAGGAGAAGCTTGATGACGTATCAAAAACAATCGGTGAGATATGTACACATTTCTTTTGATTTTCTATTGACCCTGCATCAGTGGGAAATGTAGAAGGTGGCAGAATTTTATCCATTTAACCCATTTATCACTCTAATTTCACATCTATGAGTCAAGGGAGCTCAACACCGTCTTTGGTCCAAATCTCTATATGTAATATACAACCTTAGCTACCATGGAATATGATATGTAAGAACTCGCATTCATCCGGGACTCTGCAAACATGTCTTTCTCTCAGCTATGGGTTTCTAGAGTTTTCCCAGTAGAAGTAGGAGGGATCGCCTGTCATCTCACAGTCATTGTTGCTTGAAAATCGGACATTTAAGTCAATTTATCAGTCAATCAACCATGATTTATATAGCACCTTAAAATAACCAGCTGGCACCGATAGTGCTTTCCATTAAAAGGAAGGCAAATAAAAGCAAAAGAACAAAGAATCACAAATAAACATAACATAAAAAAATAAAATTAGAGAAATAAAATGAAAAACACTAGTCAGAAATGTCACAGCGCTAACTGATATTAAAAGCCTTTCTAAATAAATAGGTTTTAAGCCTTGATTTAAAAGTTCCCAAGTCAGTGATAGCATGCAAGTCAGGAGGTAGGTTCCCCCACAACCTGGGACCAACAACAGCGAACGCACAATCACCCCAGTGCTTGCAGCATGATGAGCTTGGAGACTGCAGAATAAGATGACTGGAAGACCATAAATCCCTTCTGTGGTTGTTGAGGGTTAGCAGCTCAGAAAGATAGATACATGACACACAAGAGCCCCAAATGCAGCAGGAATGACTGGTTTTAACCAGTGCTGCCACCTAATGGATACCATTTTCATGGTACTCAGGTTTATCCTATTTCAAAAAAGTTGGGAGACTGTGTCAAAGGTAATAAAAACAGAATTCAGTGATTTTCTAATTTCATAAACCCATATTTTATTCCCAACAGAACACAAAGAACATATCAGATGTCACTGCATTAAAAATAGGCATAATTCTGTACAGGACATCACTGCATGAGCTCAAGAACACTTCCAGAAATTACTGTGAACACAGTTTAGTGTGCAGTCTACAAATGCAAGTTTAAGCTGTATCATGCAAAGAAGAAGCCTTATGTGAACACAATCCAGAAAGGCAAATGTTTTGTCTGGGCTGAAGCTCATCTAAAATGGTCTGAGGCAAAATGGAAAACTGATCTGTTGTCAAATTAATCAAAAATTGAAAGACTTTTTTGCATTAGTTGCATTAGTGTCTATGATGAGGGCAGCTTACACATCTGGAAAGACACCATCACTGCTGAAGAGTACAGAGAGGTTTTAGAGCAACATATGCACCCATCCAAACAAGATCTTTTTTAGGGAAGACCTTGCTTATTTCAGCAGGATGACGCTAAACCACATCCTGTATCGATCACAACAGCATTGCTTTGTGGAAGAAGAGTCTGGGTGCTGAACTGACCTACAGTTGAGGCCAGAAGTTTACATACTGTGCAAAAACACACATTTCATTCTTTGTCTCACTGTCGGAAGTCAAATCAGACTAATGCCTCCTGTTTCAGGTCAGTCAGGGATTACCAAATTATTTTCATTTTGTTAAATGAGAGAGAGAATTTCTTAGAGAATCTTATATTATTTTCTTCGGGGACAAAAGTTTACATACACAAAAACGTACTAAGTTTTTAAACAACGTGGGGAAGCCCAGATGATGAGGTCATGGCTTTGGAAGCTCCTGATAGGTTAACTGACAACATGTGAGTTAGTTGGCGGCACACCTGGGGATGTATTTAAGGCCACATCTCAAACACTCTGGTTCCTTGTTTGGAATCATGGGAAAATGGAAAGAAATCGGCCAGGAAATCAGAGAGAGAATCATGGAGCTCCACAAGTCTGGCTTATCCTTGGGTGTAATTTCCAGATGTTTGAAGGTGCCATGTTCATCTGTCCTAACAATTATACCCAACGTATAAACATCATGGAAATGTCCAGCCATCACACCACTCAGGAAGGAGATGGTTTCTGTGTCCCAGAATTAACGTGTTTTGGTCTGAAATGTGTGAATCAACCCCAGAACAAAAGCCTGAAGACCTTGTGAACATGCTGGAATGAGGCTGGTAAGAAAGTGTCATTATCCACTGTGAAACGAGTCCTGTACCCAACATGGGCTGAAAGGCCACTCAGCGAGAAAGAAGCCATTACTCCTAAAGAAACATGAAAAAAAGTCAGATTACAGTTTGCAAAAAGAGACCAAGACAAAGACCTTAACTTCTGGAGACATGTCCTGTAATCTAATGTAACTAAAGTGGAGCTGCTTGGCCTTAATGACCAACGTTACATCTGGAGGAAAAAGAGGGAGGCTTGTAGACCTGAGAACACCATACCAACTGTGAAGCATGGAGGTGGCAGCATCATGTTGTGGGTCTGTTTGGCTGCAGCAGGAACTGGAGCTCTTCATAAAATAGACGGCATCATGAAGAAAGAACATTACATGGAAATATTAAGGCAACATCCCAAGACATCAGCCAGGAAGCTGAATCTTGGGTGCCAATGGGTCTTCAAATAGAGAATGACCTTAGGCATCCTGCCAAAATAGTTAAAAAGTTGTCTTGAGGATAACATAGTCAATGTCTTGGAGTGGCCATCACAAAGCCCTGATCCTGAATCCCATTGAAAATTTGTGGGCAAATCTGAAAAGGTGTGTGTGAGCAAGGCAACTGACAAACCTGACTCAGTTCGCACCAGTTTTGTCAGGAGGAATGGGACCAGAATTCCAGCAGAGTTCCTGTCAGAGGATGTTGGAAGGTTCCCCAAAACGTTTGACCCAAGTCATGCAGTTCAAGGAAATGCTACTCGATACTAAGGAAATGTATGCAAACTTTTGACCTCAAAGAAAATTAATATAAAATTCTCTAAGAAATTTTCTCTCTCATTATTGAGGCATTTAACAAAATGAAATAATTTTGGTAATCGTGACTGACAGTTGTTAAAGGAAGAGAGGATGCTACACAATGATAAACATCACCCTGTTCCAACTTTTCTGAGATGTGTTGCTGCCATCAAAGTCAAAACGAGCTAGTATTTTTCCAGGAAATCGTCAGTTATCTCAGTTTCAACATTTGATATATTTTTTGTGTTTTATTGGGAATAAAATGAGTTTGAGATTCGCAGATCATTGCACTCTGTTTTCATCTATGTTTTACATAGCATTCCAACTTTGAATTGGTGTTGTAGTTCATGCATTAAATGTGGCAGGGCTTCAACTTTAGAGATTTGCACAGCTGTGCAGCCTCATTTATCCCTATCCTGAACTGTTCAGGTCTAATTAACAAATGACTAAAATCACATGGCACTGAATTACATATTTTGCACGTGATCCTTGATTGGGTGGAGATGCAGCAGGGCCCTCTACAGCCTCCCACTGCAGCTGAAAGTGTCTGTATAATTAAATAAAATCCGCCTCCTAAGGAATGGGTGTTGTAACTGATCATTATTTCACACTTCAATCATTTTCTTTCTCTTTTATTCTGAGTAACTATTTGATAGTCTTTAATTAAATTTCTTAATCTTTATTTTTTAACCCACACACACACACACTAAATAAAAACATGGTTTTGCTTTCAGCCAGTAAATGTGGAGTAGAGACCAAAACAATTGCTGCGGACTTCAGTGCCACAGATATCTACTCTAAGATTGAAGATGGACTTGCAGGAATGGAGATTGGAGTGTTAGGTAAGACTTGAGTAGGTACTGAAACAACCTTACTTTTTCATAGAATGTAATTATTTGGTCAAGAAATGTAAGAATGATGTCATGTTTCAGAAATTACCTGTGATTGGTGTACCTTCTATAAAGGTTAATTTAACAGCCCTTTGCTGCCCTCTTAAGAGTAAAAAAATGAACAACACTTATAATTTGTCAGTGCTCCAGACAAACTTTACAATAAAATTGTGCTTGAAAATTTTTTTTTTTTTTTTAAACATTGATACAGATCTAATCAGTTCATAGATAATAACCTCTTACAAAATAAGTCAGTATTTTTGTATTTCTGTATGCATTACTGCCTATTTAAATAAGTATTGGTAAATTTAGTTAAGATGGATAAATATCAAAATATTTCATTGAAATTTAATCATGTATTGGCTCTGAGTTAGATATTCACTTGCACTCTTCTTTGATTAAATATGTTTAGTGAATGTAGTGAATTATCACCCCCTCCTCTACAACCAAATTAAATGTACATTTTAGTTCTCCTGCAAACAGATCAGTTGATTACCGTCTTTAAAATGCACTGCTGTCTATCATTACATCTTGTCCTGCATAGTTTCTGTCATGCTACTTCTGCATTTTTATACAGGCCTTAAGTTTGTAGTTAAGTCGGCAAACTAGTTTTTCCAACAAATGTTTGGTCACAAGATTAATGCATGTTTTCGTTTTAGGGTTCTTTAACGTATTAAGCTGTCCCAGTGCCTTACACCTGAATGATATGAAGATGTTCTTTTTTCAAACGGAGGTCTTCTGCTGATTCCAGATGTTACGCTCATCAGCCATCTGGGGCTGCAGTGTCACAGGAAGATGTTTTCTTTTGAAAAATGAATTGGTAGCTTGGAGGGTCAAGTGAAGTGAGAACGGCCACGTATTTACTGAGCCAACACGAGTTCCCCCGCATTGGTGTTGGGATGACAACTTGCTTGTTTGTTATTGTTTATTTTTTCTGTCTGACTCATATACATTTATGCAATAAACAGTGGCTCCTTTATAGTGTTTTGAAAGATGCATAATGATAAAAGCAAAAAGCAAGTAACATGTTTTTTCTTTCTTTTTTAAATTCTGTGTACAGTAAACAACGTGGGAATATCCTATTCTTACCCTGAATTCTTCCTCAACGTTCCTAATCTGGACACTGTAAGTGTTTTAGGGTTGTTGCTTAACATTAATTTGTTAATATGAAAAAATAACATGCTTGTTATACGAGATGACATTGTGTGAACAGCCGTGGCATTGTAGAATCATCATATGTAGTCCTCTATGTGTCACATTTCATTCAGTTTCTGTGAACCATTTTTGAATTCATGGGAATCTTGATTTCTGCAGGTAGTGTTTTAAGCCATGTGTGCTTGGTCAGTTCATTTATGTCAGAAGTCCAGGTTCGATCAATCTAGGTCCACCTCACAATAGATCAATACAACCTAAGTGGGCTGCTTTGCTCTGCTTTCATTAGTCTCATGCCTCTTAAAACTGCTGAATAGAAAAAGGATCTGAAATTGCCAACTCAATTCATTAAATCATTCAGGTTTGTAAGTCCTAAAGTCAGTAATGTCTGTTCTACAGCTATATCGATCTAATAAAATAGTTTAACTTTTCTTATACACAAGTGTATGTGCTGTTTTTGTCAGAAATGACTAGATGTTGCTTTGAGTTGCTTGGACACTACATTCATTTTACACTCAAAACAGATAAACTCATTGTCATTTTTTACTAATATCTGAAGTAATCTTTAAATATCTGACCAGCTCCAATACTTTTTTTTTGCTTTGTTTTTCAGTTCATCGACACAATGGTCAACATTAACATAACATCAGTGTGCCAGGTGAGTCTTGAAACTGTGGGATCATATTGGGAAAACATTTTTTTTTCCCTTTGAACAGAATGGGAAAGGGAAAATGGAAATCTCGGGTCATTTGTTTATGTGATGGGATGCTGGGAAAACAGGGTTGTACAAGTTTGACTATGTTGCAAGTGTCAAATTGTTGGGGTAAAAATGGCCTGTTCTACTATATAAAACATTTTCATTTCTAGTCTAATGTAGTAAAGTAATTTCTTCTTCAAAGGTTGTGCAACATGCAGAACCTTCTTGCAGTCATAATCAAGAGTAGTGCAAACATTTCATTAAATCACGTTTCAAGTGTTTTCAAGGACAATTTTCATAGTCTAACAAAAATTCTGAAGAGAATTGCTTGAGTTGTGGCAGGCTTCTGTGATCTTAGTCGTTAGCTGGCAATTTGAACAGATCAGAGGCAGCGCTCTCCACTTTTCTGACAAAAGAAAAAATGAAATGAGAAAAAAAATTTATATAAAGTTTGTAACTCAAAACTCTGATCACAAAGTCTTTAGATGTGTTAGGATATCATACATAAGTCTTTTCAAAATCTGTCTGATAGTCTTGCATTTTATGTATCCTAAAATGTGAAAGTATGGGCGAAGTATGATTGCATAAGTTTCTTTTCTACAGGTTGATATGTATTGAGATGGACCTTTAGCTGTAATTGTAGTTCTGACTCTGTATGGAGGGGTTGGTAGATTGTTTTTGACTTGAGAATGTGTGGTATAAAATAAATAAATGCAAAAAAAAATGCTCAGTTTCGGAGGAATAAAAATGGCAGTCCAGGAGTTTTCAAAGGAGTCTAAGGTACTCTCATTTAAGTGTGCGTGGAGACCCTAGGGTAGAGATGATCTTAAAAATCCCACCCAGCCCTGGTCTTCACTTGATTCCATAAAATTTTATTTATGCGTTTATCATGCGTCTCCCTGTAGTGTGTGGGTCGCCATTGAGTAATTAACTTTGTCTAAGTGGATACAAATGGCCAAGATAATTTGTAATCCCTGTTCACTTAGTCCCACAGACAAGTTAACACACAGTCACTCACAAAATGGTGACATAAAGCATAATAAGTCACTTTTGTCCCGACTCTCTCCATGTCCAGCACTTCCCACAGCAGCAACTAAAGTCCACCCACAGTCTTAACACTTAATTTATGATATTCAATATTTCTTCCAACAGCTCCCCGTGCTCTCATTAATGTTTCTTCTCTCTCTTTATCTTGCCCCTTTAAACACATCTTCACACATCTCCCACACATGGCATTTTTTGTTTTATGCTTTTATTCTGCATCTCTCACTTTCGTTTGTGTGGTTTTTACAGATGACACGTCTCGTTTTACCTCGGATGGTAGAGAGGTGAGTCTGTGACCAAGCGCTTCACATCACAGATTCATTTCACAGCAGGATATGTGCTAAAGAAACAGAGCTGTAAAAGTTTAATAAAATAGTTAATGCGTTGTTTTTTTTTCTTTTTATATTTTGTTAATATACATATTCTACAGGGGTAAAATGGGTGGTAAAATACTTGATATATTGTGAGATTGTGGATTTGTGGGAAATTATGTTAAAAAAATGGAGGAATGAAACTAGTTGATCCACATTTGGAATTCTCAGTAAAATGAAATAAGCAGGATAGCTTGTGTGTTAAAATTAAAGAGATGTTAGCTAAAAATTGAAGGGAATTTAGAGTTAGGCTGGTGCCACTGAGTTTGTACAGATTTTTTTTTTTTTTCCTTCATAAACTTAACTGTTGTCATACATTTGACTGTTTTTCAATGTTGACTATCCCCTTGCACGCTGTATTTATTTCTTATATATGTATAATGTTTAATATAGATTGTGGCTTTTCCTTTATATGGCTGAATAATTTCACGGTGGAAACGTTCCTGCAAATTGCCTGACACAATAATAAATAGATTTTTTTTTTTTTTTTTTTCAATCCTTCAAAATATCATACTCTTGAGGGGGAACCCCAGAGAGCACCTCTGGCTGGAGAGAAAAATGTCATCACATTGTAAACATTTAAGTATTGATGTTGCAGTGTCTTTGATCTTATCATTATCCACCAGCTCTACTTTGATGTACTACCAGCATGCAAGTATATATACTACCATATTCTTCTATCTTGCCAGGACTGCTTTCAGGCTGAAATGTCTGTCGTGCCACCACCTACCTTCCCTCCCTCACTTCCTCTTTTTCATTGTTTCTTTCTGGTGTAAAATAACATTTGTTTATATTTGATTTCCAGGAAGAAAGGTGCAATCCTTAACATCTCATCAGCCAGTGGGATGTACCCTGTCCCCCTCCTTACAGTCTATTCCGCCTCCAAGGTAATTACAGTACATAGTATATGACCTTTTCGAGTGTTACTCAAGGGGATACCTGTAAATGCATCCCAGCCTCATAAACAGTTTACATGATAACATACAATGTAACCTTTTGGGAGAAATCCATCTATGGTCTCATCTAATGAATTATTAATCCATGAACATACACGGAAATAAAACCTAATCGATGTGAGTCTTAACATTTACTTTGATTTATCAGTAATCTGACAGATTTTCTTGATTTTTGTTTTTTACATTAGTCTTGTGTGTCTTAGCTTAAAATGGTAAATGGACTGCACTTATATAGTGCTTTCCAGACATCATCATGGTGCCCCCAATGTGCTTTACATTGGCCTCTCATTCACCCATTCACACAAACATTCATACACCAGTGGGTGGCTGCTGCCATGCAAGGCGCTGCCAACCCACTGTGTGTGTCTTAGCTTAAAGACACATGCTTTTCCCGTTTAGAGCAGATTAATCTTCTATTCGCAATACTGGGTCATGTCGATCTACTAAATCCCAGTTTCTGCACAAGTTTGTAGCACAAGTTTAAGAGAAATCAATCTATGTACTTAACACTGGAAAGACAGAGGTGACCTTGGCATAACATTGAGTTATTTTTCTTAGAAAATCTCTCTCTCTCTCACACAACACACACACACACACACACACACATATATATATATATATATCAGGGCTGGGCAACAATTAAAATTTTTAATCGTGATTAATCGCATTATTTCCCTGATTAATCGCATTGTATACGAAAAATCAAATTATGAATTCAAAAGTAGCTCAGCAAAATTATAACATTAAAACAGGTAATTTCTAAGGTAACAGCAGAAACTTTTAACGGGGAGTTCAACTTGTCAGTGGTTACAAATAATCTTGTTTCTGTTGAATCCTCCGTCTGGGAGAACTTGTGTTAAAGTTCAGTAACTTTACCAATCAGTGTATCATTCATTCTTTCCATTTTCAATTTTCAATCAAAAATAAAATTAAAAAAAAAAGTGACATTTTGTTACGTTTTTCACTTTTAAATCTAACACAAAAAAATTAAAAAAAAAAATGCCTGTTTTTTTTATATTTCAATTTTTAGACTTGGATCAAAAATACGAAATTAAAAAACGGGCCACAGGACTGAGTTTGTTTTATAATCGAGGACTGGATTTTCTGTTGTCATTACACATCTGTGCCACTAGATGGAGCCGCAACTGAAGTAACCAGTAAGAGAACAGCAGAACGGTGAACACATGGAGCAGATCTGATGTAACATGGAGGAATGATGCGAAAGTTTTGTTGCAGTCCAGAATTAGTTTTCAGACAGAAATGTTAATATTGCTACCTGAGTTGCTACCCGAACTGTAAAGCACACAGATTTTTGCCGTTCTCCATGTCTGTTTTAGCTTTTCCGCATGTTTATCTGCCAATTATTTTCCGGTTCCGCAGCAGCCAGTAACAGACTTTTCAAAACAAAAGCATGTGAGCAACATGCATTAACATGCAATAAAATAAATGTCGCCATTAATAAATTGAGTTAGCCCAGCCCTAATATATATAATGTAATATTTGACATACACAGCACACTCACCTTAATGAACTGCCTTTACTTAAAACAGGCATTCGTGGACTTCTTTTCAAGAGGCCTGCAAGCTGAGTACAAGAGCAAAGGGATCATCATTCAGGTAAATCATGAAGCAGCCTTAGATTTACACCCCCCCCCCACCCCCAATTTAAGCAGGACATGGTGTCAGATACTGTGGATCCAGCTATCCTCCCATTCATACTGTTTATTTCTAAAGTACTAGTTGAAAGTCTGGTCCTTTGAATCCAAACCTTTGATTTGTGCTGTTTTTTTTCCCCCACCCCAATACTTTAAAGATCTGCACATTAAAGTGATGAGAACTACATGCCCACATTTTTAAGTAGTCTTCACTGATTTATTACTGCAATATTTTACAACTGGAGGCTAAAGAATAGTACATTATGATTTTACCAAGTTACGAGACTAGCCACAGTGTTCCTTTATATAATCATTCTCTTTCCTTGTTTCCTTTTTTTTTTGTTCTTCTCACCCCAAAGAGTGTTTTGCCATTTTATGTTGCAACCAAGCTGAGTAAAATCCGACGAGCAACGCTGGACAAGCCCAGTCCAGATCGCTACGTTTCAGCTGAGCTCAACACGGTGGGGCTCCAGTCTCAAACCAATGGCTATCTGCCACATGCCATAATGGTAAGTCTGAAATTGGAGCAAAGAACTCATTGCCTGATACAAATATAGAGTTCACTGTTCCGTGAAACATCTCATTTTGATTAAGGTTGCATTTTTACCTTTAATTAAACTTATTATATAAGTGACACTAGAATATTCTGAACATCAAACAATATGTTAATTGATACTCATCACTGTTTTAGTCAACTCAAAGCATAAACTGCTTTGTGATTGCAGCAAACTTCCAGATGTTAAGGTCTAAGATTATTCAGGTTCAGACAACATTATGAATTCCAATTAGCAATTAATTTGTAGTTATCCAGGCCATACATTCAGTCTCAAAACACATCCAAACACAGAGTTAAAATGTTGGAGACAACATATAACCAGGTCTGGGAGGATTAAATGAATCGTGATAAATAACGTAAGAATGGAATAAAATGGAGTTAAACAATAGAGTGACATAAGTCACAAGTTCTGTGGATCTGTCAGTAAAAATCATTTAAGATGAGTGTTATGTATGTTGAGTAGCCTAATAGCAGAGGGAATAAAGACTTTGAATAGCAGTTTATTCTGAACCGAGGCATGTTATATCAGCCTGAGGTCATGAGAGTCACCTGTTTCGCCCAGAGACCCAGGTCCCACTGGTGAACTCCAATGATGTTTGACCACAGCCTCACTGTGCTGTTAAGGCAGATCTTGTCCTACGCAGACAACCCATTAATCCAACAAATAAAATAAGTTAAGATTTGTGGAGGCAAGTTATATAATATAGTATCAGACATGGGAAGAATTCAGCCTCAGCAGTAAACGAATCCTTTGTTGGCCCCCTTGTCAATCAAATCTGTGTTTACGTGGAATCTCAATTGAGAATCAAAGACGTTACATGAATTTCACAATTCAACATTTTCATTATGGATGTTTATTTTTGGTGAGTCCTTAATCCACCTAAAGTCAATGGTTAACTCCTTGGTTTTTGATACATTTATATCTGAGAAGTTCAGTCATACATCCTGACAGTGTTTGTTTTTTAGGCCAGCCAGGGCAAGACCCGTGGCTTTGTTCCCCTCTGTTGTTGCATGGTGCACATACAGTTGAAACCAGAAGTTTACAAACACTAGTATAAATAGATGCATAACTTATTTTTTTTCTCACTGCCTGTCATTAAGTCAGACAAAACTACTCTTGTTTTAGGCCAGTTATAATTACCAAAGTTATTTATATTTTCTAAATGCTCGACTCAGGTTTGCCAACGAACATATTAATGACTCAGAAAGAGACTGGGAGAAGGTGCTGTGGTCAGGTGAGACTAAAAGTTGAGCTCTTTGGCCTGAACTCAACTTGACGTGTTTAGAGGAAGAGAAATGCTGAATAAGACCCCAAAAACACCATCCCTACTGTCAAGCATGGCGGTGGAAGCCTTATGCTTTGGGGGTGTTTCTCTTCTAAGGGGACAGGTCGACTTCACTGCATCGATGGGAAGATGAACGAGGCCATGTACCGCAAAATCTTGGGTGACAACCTCCTTGCCTCCACAAGGACATTGAAAATGGGTCGTGGATGGGTCTTCCAGCATGACAACGACCCAAAACGTACAGCCAAGGAAACAAAGGAGTGGCTCCATAAGAAGCACATCAAGGTCATGGAATGGCCTAGCCAGTCTCCTGACCTTAATCCTATTAAAAATCTATGGAGAGAGCTGAAGCTAAAGCTAGAGTTTCCAAGCGCAAGCCTCAAAACCTTCAGGATTTGGAGATGATCTGCAGAGAGGAGTGGACCAAAATTACTCCTGATGTGTGTGCAAACCTAGTAAGCAACTACAAGAAACGTCTGACAGCTGTGCTTGCCAACAAGGGTTTTGCCACCAAGTATTAGATCATGTTTTGCTAGGGGATCAAATACTTATTTCCCTCAATGACTTGCAAATTAATTTTTATTTTTATTTCATGCAATTTTCTCAAACTTTTTTTCAATATTCTTTCTGTAAATGTTAAAATGAAGCTGCCATAGAAGTCTAAGACTGTTCATTTATTTCTTAGTATGACAACTGCCAAAATCAGCAGGGGATCAAAACCTTATTTCCTCCACTATGTGTGTGTGTGTGTGTAAGTATGTATGCATACATGTATGTTTGTGTATGCATATATAGATTCAACACACACCTACCTGTGCATATGTAAATAATCGTAAAAATGATGGTAATAATTATCATCATTACTGCTGCCACTGCCATCATCATCTGCACCTGCCTCAAGCACTGACCGTACCCATACTACTGAGGCAGAACAGTGTGAGAAACACCAATGGCTGCAGCTCACCAGCAGCCATTGGTTGCCCCACCCCCACCAGCGGAAGGCCCAGGGAGGAACCCAGGAAGTCAGTGCCACAACAAGGCTAACCCTCCCGGCCCTCCCATCCACAGCAAAGGGTTAGGAATAATATGGCACAACTCTGCACCAAAGGGCAACACAAGAACAGCCGAACGGCGCCTCTCTGCAAGTACAGCGCTAACAGCCGTCACAAGCCACCCAGAGGCCCCCCCTGGGTTGCCCAGAGCACACAGTCCATCACCAAGGGGCACACCCCAGCTGCCCACAAGCCACCGAAACCCCCTGCCACAGGAGAGGTCTCAACAGCAGAGACAGGCTCAAAAGCCCAGGCCCCACGAGTACCCAGACACTCCCCCGATCCCCATTACCAACCCCCCCTCTTACCCAGGCAGCCCTATCCAATTTTTTATTTTATTTGAGTATGTGTTTGCATCTAAGCTAGAAGTATTAGAAAAAAGTGAGGTGCTTCTATCCCACTTACCCTGTTGTATTGTGTATGTAGACAGTTTGTGAAACTGGCCACTGACAATGGCCACGGTTACATGATGTTTTTTAATTCGGAATTAATTATTCAGAATTAAATAATTCAGAATTAAACTATTTTCCTTCAAGCTTACATGGAAATAGTAATTCCGAATTGAGGTTTACATGGAAAACACGTTTGATCTGCTTTATCCAACTCCGCTTAAGGTCTGGGGGTTGGGAAGGGTTCTGATTGGATAGGGGGGCGGACGTCTCTACGTATTTACGTCTGCCGGAAAAAAACAAACTTACTCGATTAGCCACAACATGAAGGACTACATTATTAGCATCCTTGTGTGTTTTTATGTTTCCTGCCATCTGTTCTTTTAATTATTTCCAGTTCCTCCAAGCTATTTATTAAATAAATCGTCTCTGCTCTTAACCACCGTTTACTGCGTGCTGCCATCTTGAAACTTTGTTTTGAAAACAAGCCTAGCGCGGAATATAAGTGCCATCACGACAAACGGCCAGGGGAACGAGCATGCGCAGAAAGACCGGAATTAATATAAAGCGGAATGAGTGTATACATGACCGCGGAATTATTCGATTTGGATTTAAAATCGGAATAAACCAGCCACTTACTTCGGAATTAAGTTTAATTCGGAATGGACGTTTTCATTCGGAATTAGGTGTTTACATGGTAATTTTTAATCGTTTTAAATCGGATTTAATTTTAATTCTGAATTAAAGAGGAATTAAACTTCCCATGTAAACGCACTAAGTGACTCCGTTTTTGAAAATGCATAATGGAGTTAATATTGAAAATTAAGCTGCATGCCAGCTCTCCTCTGTGTATTGTATTTCACATGTAACATGGGCATGAACACCTAAGATTAAACTCATGCAGCTAGAAGGGCGGCAAAGAATAGTGTAGCACAGGTGTAGCACATATGAGATGCAATTTTCAAGACTAAAGGCTTCTCTGAAGTAATGGCCCCGGTGCAGTACAACGCACCGTCAAGGTATGTCATGGCAACAGCAGTGAAACCACAGAGGGCTGCAGTTTCCCATCATACAAAACGGCCTCCTACCAGCTCATCTCCTTTCACTGAATTCATGTTGCTCCAACAGCTGCTGTTAGCACCTGTTAAAAAGTAAACATCCTCTGAAATAATCGTATAATGCTCTCACCACCTTTTAGTGTTGTTTGCCTCCTTACAATGTAATTACTCTGTGGAGGCATGAGCATCAGAAATAAGATGGAAGCATAAAAATGGGTTGCTGTCTTTTTTCTTTTTCAATTCCAGTGGGTGTTTTCATTTATCAGTGGGCCACAAAGACAAACGGTCATTCTCTCTCCATTCCATCCATGCTGAATGGTACAGCAGTGTACTATATGACCTGAATATCAATGATCTTGTTTATTGATTATACATACAACACAATTTATCACAGCACAGGTGGTCAATAGATCATACTCAGCTTGAATAAGCTTTTATTCATCTATTGCAGTCAACAGTTTTTGTGTGGGGAACATAAATTCAGCACAGATGTTGTCTGCCATCAGTCTCTGTATGTCACAAAAGCCCAAGCAGCAGGCAGCTAGTGTTGATTATCTGATAATCCCTCTCTCTTCAGTTGTGCGGCGCAGCTCAGCACGTTACGGTTGGAAGCCGCAGTTACCCAGTTTCTAATTTAGGCTGTTGTAAAGCTGAAATGTGCAAACTCCTGAAACATTTGTCCTGTCATCTTTGCTGTAATACAAGCCCAAAGAGCTGGGACACTGTAAAAAAAAAATTTACAGATTAAACAGAATGATGGGCAAATCTCATTCACCCATTTGTTGTTCACAATAGAACATAGAAAATGTTAAATATTTAAACAGTGGAAATGTTCAGCCTTGAGAAAGCATACAGTGATTTTGAATATGATAGCAGCACCATATCTTGAAGGCTGAGGCAGGGCAATGTGTAGCACTTTATCACATCCCTTCTTCCTGCCAACAACCCCAATACATAAGGGAACTGAGGAGTAAGTTGCTCAAGTTTTGGAAGTGGAATACAGTCTTTTTAATGGATGCAGTTTGTGATTTAGCATTGTCTTACTGAAAGATGCAAAGCCTTCTCTAAATAAGACAGTAACGCCTCATTCATAAAATGTGAGCAGAGCAAATTTGTGCATAAACTGTTCAGAGTGAAATAAACTTAACCCTGAAAAAACAACAGTGCTTCTGAAGCTTGTTTACATATGGCATCATCTTTGTGTAATAGAGATTGAAGCTGCCTTAGTATATGGCACGACGACCTGTGATTTCAGGAAGTGTTGGTGAACTCGTGCAGTGATTTCCATCATAGAATCCTCCCTGTTTTTTCATGTAGTGCTGCCTGATGGACTGAAAATCACAGGCATTCAGAATTTCTCCAGGTCTTCATAGTCTGTTGAAGATGATATATTCAAAGTATTTGTAATTTTATGGTGACGGATGTCACTCTGCAAGCCTTTCTAAGATGCTCTTTTTATTCCTATTCATGTTACTGGCCCATTAACTTCATTAGCTGCAAGATGTTCCTCCAGGTGTTTCTTTTTAGCACCACTTCCTTTTCCAGCCCGTTGTTGCATACGTCCAAACTTTTGGGACATGCTGCTTCCATCATATTCAAAATGAGCCAGTATTTTTAATAAAATGGTAAAATGCCTCTCTTTCGGCATGGAATATGTGTTCTACTTTCTATTGTTAACAATATATGGGTTCATGACATATTCAAATCATTGCTTTCTATTTTTATTTACACTTCACACAGCATGACAACTTTGCTTTGTCATCACTGGGTGGGTGTAATCTGACAAACCTTGAGCCACATCTTTAATTGCAAACAATTTTGTAACCCAAGGATGCTTCGTGAGAAGGTCTCTCTAAGGCCACTGCCCATTTCCTTTTTTCAGAGAAAGTAATGCACGTCCACATTAAAATTTAACAGGCTGTCATCCTTTAGCTCCACCTTTCAAGTTTAAAAATTTAGTTTGGTGGTATATTTGCATGATCAAGCTGACAAAAAGATAAATGGTAGTGATCATATTCACTCATCAGCTCTCAACTCACTGGAGGAATTAATGTTGTAATGTGTTTTTAGTCAATGTTTTAAAGAAAACACTAATGATGATGATGATGTTGGGGGAGGGGGTCAGACTTTAAAATGAGTGTACACATGTTAGACTGAAATTCTACTAAATGAAATATCTCAACATCAAACTAACACTCCTAGATGATCTAGAAAGCTCCTCAATCACACTGTCCAACATAGGCATATTTTGATCAATAAATGAATTCCTCTCATGTTTGTATGCTGGGACGAGGACGGTAGTCCAGTTTAACAACCCATTCAAGCTACAACTGTAGTTCAATTAGCTGCAAAAGAACAGATTGTTGTCAGGGGAGGCTGTAAAGTTAAAGCTGACTTGCCTAACTTTGTGGCTGAAATAAGGGAGATTTTATTCCAGCAACTGAAAACTGCCCATTGATGTGCCATGTTGAAATTACATGTAAATTAATGAATTTATGCATGGACCCAACTATAGGATTGTCTAAACAGCTTTTGAGAGCAGAATTGAGGAAAGATTTGAATACTCCTCAAATGAGGACTTCAGTTTTATCTGACTGCTGCCAAAACCAATGTAGTTCAAGCTTAATTTGAAAAGGGCACAAGCATTAGAATGGCACAATTGCTTGATTTCCGTTTGTACAAACATGTTTGCCACAGTTGTCTCTCCTTTGGGTTGTAGATTAATAATGAATGCTAATCTGTTATTTGTAAATGCCACCATCTGACCATGTAATTTCCCTCTGTAGGGTTGGGTGACTACAGCTCTGCTCCCAGCCAAGATGCTCAGTAGCTACGTGATGGGGATGGGTTTGTCCCAGCGTGCTCGTTACCTCAAGAAGCAGAAGCAGGGATAGATGGATCAGCAGAGGCTGGGAGCTGCTGCAACAGACAGACGGGAAAAGCGTTAATGACTCCTCCAACTACCATCATCCTCCTGGACCAAGCAGAGAAAATGTGACACTTTTCTGGGCAACATCTTCGTTTCTTTTCCTCCTGATAGAGATATGAGCCAGTATTTTGACACAGTCCAAACAATTGTAAAACAAAAAACAATGACCAAGTGGTGGTTCTTGGAAAAACACAGCTTTAACGAAAAAAAATAAAAAATTAAATTAAATTCAACTCCAAAAACATTTCTGACATTGTAATGATAAATTGGGCTAAGAAGAGAGCGTAGAGGTAATATTGTGATTTGTGTGTGGTGTAACAGCTTTGTGCCTGTTTTTTTTTTTTTTTTTAATAGCTTAAAGCTATTCAAGTAAAGCACTGGAGTTGGTACTTGTTCTTTCGAGAGTACTGATACAAGGAATTATGATTGAAAAGTCATAAGTCAGTTTTTGTTAACTTCAGATAATAACCTTCATATACATTTCTTTGTACTTTTCTGTAAACTGGTTGTTTTCATGTAGCATGTTAACACGTGTTCTACTTAACTGATTTCAGTTGATTCCCCAAGTGTGGAATAATTATCCTAAACGTTTTATTCATAGTAGTTGTAGAAGTGCAGAATCTAGTGAATTAACTTCATCTCCAGATATCACGATTTACTCCTGGATCTGTGTAGTTTTTGTGTAGCTAAGATTTTTGACACGCTAGTCATTAGAAAGCTACATTGCATTTGTGCTTCCTGCCATAATAAATATTCTTTTCAGATTTGTCCAGCCTATTTTTGTTTTGAGTTATTTTTAGTTTCACCTCTGCTGTCATTAATACATAATGACTTCTATAACTTAAAACTTTTGTAAAGACATACTGGTAAAGTTGAAACACAATTTATAGAAAAATCTAAACTGGCAGTTGTATAAACCGAAAAATAATGGTGAGCCTGTACTATTCTCATTTACAGATTCACGTCCAATTTGTTAAAGAGATTGCACTTTAATGTTGGACCAAAAAAAAAAAAAAAAAAATCTCATTGTGCACTGCTGCAGCACTCTGAGGTTGAAATGCCAACTTTTAGCTCATTCAAGTCTCACCTCCCAGAATTTTTCAACTGACAGTTAAAAAAAAAAAAAAAGGCAAACTGCCAATTTTTTAGGCTTGCCCAGTTCGGCAGGAGGTGGGTGATTTGCAAATGTGCTACATGTTTACGTACTTGAAGAAAAAGCTGGACAACAAATAAGGCTTTCAGGGGCAGTTTTCCTGTTACTTAAAATTTAGAGAAATAATTGGTCCAGGACCTTTGACTATTCACTTGTCTGCTTTTCTTTATATAAACTGTCAAGTACATAAGCTATTACTCACTCTTTAAATCCAGTATTTTATTTTTTATTTCATTTTTCAAATAAGGAACCAGAAGGGAACACTAGTCCTGAAAAGTTAAAACATGAGGCTAGAAAAGCTCTATAAAGCATTCTTTAACGAATCCTCACTTTGTCTTTGCAAACTTCCTGTGGCACAAATGTGTTATTGTGGTAGTTTTAACTCACTTTTCTGCTGTTGTATATTTCCAATTCTGCTATATATCTGTAGATGTCTGTTGTTGGAGTCAAGCCATGAGTTCAAACAACCACATACAGCTGTGCAAAGGTTTGTAGACTCTCTTAGAAAATATATATATATATATATGTGCGTGTGTGTATTTGTATATGTAGATAGATATAGATGTATACATTCACCAGCCAGTTTATTAGTTACACCTGTCCAACTTCTCGTTAACACAAATGTCTAATCAGCCAATCACATGGTAGCAGCTCAATGCATTTATTCATGTAGATATGATCAAGATGATCTGCTGCAGTTTAAACCAGCATCTGAATGGAGAAGAACGGTGATTTAAGTGACTTTGAACGTGGCATGGTTGTTGGTGCCAGACGGGCTGGTCTGAGTATTTCAGAAACTGCTGATCTACTGGGATGTTCACGCACAACCATTTGTAGGGTTTACAGAGAATGGTTCAAAAAGAAAATATCCAGTAAGCGGCAGTTCTGTGGGCGCAAACGCCTTGTTGATACCAGAGGTCAGAGGAGAATGGCCAGACTGGTTATAGAAAGGCAACTGTAACTCAAATAACCACTCGTTACAACCGAGGTATCCAGAAGAGCATCTCTGAAGGCACAACACATCGAACCTCGAGGTGGATGAGCTACAGCAGCAGAAGACACCGGGTGCCTGGGTGTCAACAACATGAAAGCATGGATCCATCCTGCCTTGTATCAACGGTTCAGGCTGCTGGCTGGCTGGTGGTGTAATAGTGTGGGAGATATTTTCTGGCACACTTTGGGCCCATTAGTACCATTTGAGCATCGTGTCAACCCCACAGCCTACCGGAGTATTGTTGTTGACCATGTCCATCCCTTTCATGACCACAGTGGACCCATCTTCTGACGGCTACTTCCAGCAGGATAACGCGTCATGTCATAAAGCGTGAATCATCTCAGACTGGTTTCTTGAACATGACAATGAGTTCACTGAACTCAAATGGCCTCCACAGTCACCAGATCTCAATCCAACAGAGCACCTTTGGGATGTGGTGGAACAAGAGATTCACATCATAGATGTGCAGTCAACAAATCTGCAGCAACTATCATGATGCTATCATTTTAATATGGACCAAACTCTGTAAGGAATGTTTCCAGCACCTTGTTGAATTTATGCCACGAAGGATTAAAGCAGTTTTGAAGGCAAAAGAAGGTCCGACCCGGTACTAGCAAGGTGGACCTAATAAAGTGGCTGGTAAGTGGATATATGATCCCATTATTTGATTGACAAAAAGAAGGAATTATGTGGGTAATACTAAATTGCTCCCATGATTCAATAGTTTGCAGATGAACTTTTATCAGTAAGCTTGAAGTAGTTTCTTCTGTATCTTTATCAGTCTCATGTTGTTATGGAGGGAATTTTGGCCCATAGGTCTTTACAACATTGATTCAGTTCATTGAGTTTTTGGGAGCATTCGCTTATAAACAGACCTCTCAGGTCTCGTCCCAACTATTTCCATTGGGTTGAAGACTGGTCTTGGACAGGGCCAATTCAAGAGCTCTGATTCTTTTATTTTTTAGCCTCCTGCCTCTTCCCATGTGCAGCGCTTTAGTAAATAACTACTGTAGTGCACATAAATATTGGTCATCATTCTCAATCTTTACAATGTTAATGCCTTAGCCTATATGAACTGTTACTTTCCCAACATGCAGATACCTTGAAAATGTGTTTTAAACATGGGAATAAATTATAACACATTTAACACATTTACCATAATCAATAGGGGTTTCCCATGTTTAAACTGAAGATCGTGTTTCTTAAAATACCGGTGGATTGATATAATTGAACCCTGACATGTTGATATACAATCCTGCAGCAACTGGGGTTGTTATGGAGCGCATCTGGGGCGTCCTGAAGGTGAGGTGGTTTTGCAAGGATACCAGTAGTGTATCTGCTCTATACATCCAAAAAGGTGTTCAAAAAAAATATTGGCCTAATAAGTCCTGCACAACATGACCATGAAACAAAGCCCTCCAGTGCCAGAGATCCCTATTGCACCTGAACCTACTTGGCCAAGCCATCAACTGGTTAAATGATTCTACAGTGGGGGATTTTATTTGAGAAGTCAACATTAAAAGTAATTTGTAAACAGTCATGTTTTCTTGTAAAAATAAAAAGGCACTATCAATGAGTTTTTGAAAGCTGGCTATTTATCGGAGCTATAAAAAGGGTTCAAAGTCTCAGCTAACTTTCAGTGAAGGAAATGATGGATGACTTGCCACTGTATTTGTCAGTTTTATTCTAGACAGAGGTTTCTCTGATAACAATGCAGTTGTCAGTAGAGAGTTTTGCTGATGTAGGGAAAGGCGTGTTTTTGTTTTTGTGTATCCAACATCAGTGGCGTGTTCTGGTTTTGCTGTGTTTGACCTCAAGTTTCACCAGGGGAGTTTAAAAAGTGGAATCAGCACTGTTGCCTGGATTCATGAGATTACCGGTTTACTCATAGGTTACAAGATCACGTAAGAATTACAAAATAGTCTGCACTTTTACACCTCCTTATATGGTGATCTCTGAGCGGTGGGAGTGTGTTCCTAACCTGGAGTCACTTAAAAATCACTAATATACACACATTCTTACAAACAAATCCAAATTTTACACAGTTACTGAATCCAAAGTAGGGTTTTTTTGAGGAGATTATTATAATGAATGAGGGTCAATGTCTGTAAGGTGTCCAGGTCCTGAGACTGCTGAACAACCCAAGAGTCATGACTTCTCCACTTCTGCTTGACGGTGGATACGAATTGTTTTTACTGCAGCAATTTCTAATCTAAGAACAATGTCTAATGTCTTTACGTCTTGGCATTGTGCTTATGAAGAAGCAATCTAATGTTATATTTGCCCCATACTAACCTACTGCAATTAGATGATTTTGTTTTTACACACACACGCACACACATCAAAAATATTCTTAAAAAAGGCTTTAAAAAGGGTGTGCTAACTTCAATACATGACTGTATCTACAAAGCAGGATATGATTTGCTCAATGTTCTTTCTGTGATTTAGGGTCAGATGTCACTTCTAATACAAGTGATGTCTTAAATTCTCATAAATTCAAAGCAAAAATATGAACTGTAATGTGTGGTGAAAAGTATTTTGCAAACCCATATTCATATACTGTTAAAACCATCAATTAACTCACAAAACTTCCTCAAGTGCAAGTACTTTTATTTGTTGTTTTCAGTCCATATTAAATGCTTTGCTTTTTCAACTCGTCAGTCCCTTCCCTCCCAAACGTCACTGTCCAGTTCCCATGCCAACAGTTTCTGGGAGATTATTCCGGTGCACTGGTATGGAAGCTGCGGAAATGTGTCGTCACTGAGGATGTAGGAGGGGTGAGGAGCTCTGTGCATGGAGGGATGCCCAAAGGAAGAAGTGAGTGGGTTGCAGAGATGTATATAAAGAGCTCAGTAGTGCTCAGCCTTAACGGTTTGCTCAGATTTGTACACAATCTGTGTCTGCGTTCAAAGCGAAGAACAGCCTGGATAAGGAGCAGAACAGGATCTCTCAGATCATCTTATCAAGCAGAACCCTGGAAATGTTTCACAGCTCTTATTGATTATATCGTACTGTTTAACCTTTTGTTATTTTACGCATCATCTGTACCAGAGCAGTCGATTCAGATCATCAGAATTTTCAGCAGAAGGTTTTAAATCCAGCATCCTCTGTCTTATCTTCTCTCGTGCTTCACCATCTACATCTCCTCACATTTGAGCCTCTGTTCACCATGGCGACCAGCATGGACACTCTCCCAGCCCATCTGCTGCCTTTAGTGATGGAGGAGTTCCCTCAGTCTCTGGCCACAGCTTGTGTCTGCAGGTCTGAGCAACGCCAGCCCCGCCTCCGCTGCCTCCAGTGTGGCATCATTGAGGAGGAGGAGGAGGACTGTTCCACCCTGGAGGAGGACCAAGCCCAGCGCTCATTCCTGCAGACAGTAGAGAGCCTGAGGAGGAGTACCCGATGAGCTCCTTCAGAGGAACTTCTAGCATGACATGCATGTTCCATTTGACTTCCCTGTGACCAGTTTGGAAACCAGCAGATGTCTAAAAGTGGACCCTGGATGGTGATTTATTTTGGTTACACTGCCATCACTGATGAGGAACATATGCGGCATTAATTAGAGACTACACTGGAGTCGAGACTTGGAGAACTCCTAGAGAGCATTTGTTTGAAAGAGCTACACAAAATGGCTGGCAGCCATTTGGAATAGGATATTTTTGCAAAGTAAATTTGCTTTGTTGTATGGTGATTTTCTGCAAAGCATTTACTCTCACTTTGCCAAGTAACTATTATGTTATGCACAAATTTGTATTTCTTTGTGTTTATATTGCCTTCTGTTGCATATTAATGCATTTAATATATAAAGCTTACATTCTAATGTTTATTGGCTGATGTGCCTTTTCTGTTTAAAGAGATTTCCTAATCATCAATACCAGAAAATGTGCTTGAAGCTGAGATACTGAGAAGGCAGAGAGACATCAGAATGTCTAAGCCCCTTCCAGTTGGGGGCACTGTTGATACAATTTCTTTCTTTTTTTTTTTTTTTTTTTGCTCAACAAAAACTCCACTGTACTCAGCTATAACCTGCAACTTTTTAAATTACCCTTACTAGTTTGTATTTTACCTAAGCTTGTTTTTTTTTTTTTTTTTTTTTGTGAAATGAAGCTGGAATATATTCAAAGAAAATAGGAAAAACAGTCTACAGTATTACTCCTTTTTGTTACAAAACAGTACCTCCTTAAATATGACCAAAATTATACTCTTTTTTTAGTCCTGTGAAAAATTTAATCCAACCATGGTTATGAAGAAAGTTTATTCACAAGTGACACTATGTTTGCATGGTCAGAATACTTTTCTGGTTAAATTGCTGGAGGAAAAAAATCTGAACAAAAAACAAAACAAAGGTATTGTAGCATTTGAAACAAAGTTTTATGGGAAAATGGTTTAGTAAGCAAGTGTTAGAACATTGGAATGAATTAGGTTTCAAAAACTGCAGATGTTTGGTTCACTATTGAATTAAATGCACGCTGGAGCCTGTTTAATTTTTGGCTCTCTGCTTTTTGTGAGGAAACTCATCTTTTGAGATTTTGAATGCAGGAACACAATTCCATTTCTCTTCTTTTCTTGTTGTCATTCAGTTCATTGATTACTGCATAACTGTTGAAGTCAGGCCCCTTTTTTTCTGCTTGCCAAAAGCATGGAGCAAACACCATAAAGCCTGGACTACAAATGAAAGCTTACAGCGAAAGAATTTTCTGTTGGGAATAATGTTGTGTGGACTTGTGAAATATATAACTTTGCATTCATCCACCTGCTGAGACAGGTGGATGAACAAGTCATTACAACTGCCTTTAATCCCGTATCCTATCAAAAAAAAAAAAAAAGCTAAAGCCTAAGACCTAAAGAAACCTCTCACTTTGTCTTTGCAAAAACAAACAAATAAATAAATAAATAAATAAATAAATAAATAACACAACATTAAAACTAGAAAGGCACTCTGAGAGCGCAGACATCCGCCAAGCGCAACAATTCCCCCATAAAGCGATTTACAGATTGCGATAAAATCCGCGTTCTGGATCAGATCTGTATCAGATCCGGATCAGCCTTTGAAATTTAATTGAGGTTCCCATTTTCAATCCCTGAATCAAATTTCATGAGTTTTGAGTAAAAATTAACGGCGATATTGTGAAACATAATTTTCGGCCCCATTGACCGCAATGTTATAAAAAATTTGAAAGTCATCCAGAATCCAGGATTTCTTCCGGATCACAGCCAAAATGAAATCAGTTCTTCCTTTTCACATTTCTGACAACTCCTGAAAATTTCATCAAAATCCATCCATAACTTTTTGAGTTATCTTGTACACAGACAGACAGACAGACAGACAGACAGATAAATGCCGGCAAAAACATGACCTCCTTGGTGGAAGTAATAACAAACTGCTCAGCAGTTTGGTCTTAACATCCTTAAATCTTATCATAGTGGATCTTGGTGTTAGATCACAACCAGAGACAGACAACAACATAGAATTTTTTTAAAATACAGGATTAAAACCAGTTGTAATAACTTTAGCACATGACTTTTCACAAACATGAAGCTGAAAATGGTGGGGGGGGGTGGGGGGTGGGGGGGGGGGTGGGGGGGGTGGGTGAGCATTACTAAATACCCACTTACATAGGATTTAAGAGCATAAGTTGCAGCAAGGTGTTACAGATTACAAGGCCTTCATTAATTACCCTTCCGCCAAGGAGGTAATGTTTTTGCAGGCGTTTATCTGTCTGTGTACCATAACTGTACCATAACTCCAAAAGTTATGGCTCTCCAAGTGCTTTTCTAGTTTGCTCATGAGAAGGTCTGTGGACCTCTATAAAAGCAGACGTTTTGCCTGATTGCTGGTCTGAAGCATTCAGGTGTGAGTTAACACAATACGAAGAGGGAAAGACATAAGCAATAGTCTTAGACACGCGAGTGTTGGAGCTCCATGCTCAACCCTTCAGGCCTCCTGAGTATGTTCGAGCGCAATTAGAAGATTAAAAATGAACTGGATCATGTGATAGGGATTATTATGATTGGAAGGACACCAGAAAATCTACATCAGAATGGCTGAAAAATAGAAGCAGGTTTTGGAATGGCCTGGTGAAGGTCTAGACTTTACCCCAGTTGAAGTGTACAAAGTGTACAAAATCCTCAATGAACTGAAGCAACGCTGTAAATATGAGTGGGCCAAAAGCCCTGCACACAATAACGTGAAATACCGAACGTCTACAAGTAACAACTACCTCAATCTATTGCCTCTAAATGTGGATCGAGAAGCTACTGAATTATGTGGGTACCTAATATTACTCACATTATTTGAAATTATTTTTTGGCCTCAATTTTGTGAAATGAATGATGCTGAAAAAACATAGTAATATATTGTTGCTTGCCTGAGTGTAATGAGTGTATTCACCAAATGCTAAAACCTACTACAATCAGATGATTTTCAGTTTGTTTTTATATATATATATATATATATCTATATATATATATATATATATATATATATATATATATAGAGATAAAGGCTTAAAATAGAGGATACTAACTTAACACATAACTGTAGTGTAGAGGAAACACATATGAAACTACTGGTGTGGGTAAATGTGGAAACTTTGCATGGAGAGACATTTCATTTCAAAGTCCAGACATTCTTGTTGGGAAATGACAAAAAGAATGTAAAGCCTTCCACAGAATCTCTAAAATATTTCTCAGTTCAATGTCCTGAAAATTCCTGCTACACAACATCTCTGCTTGTGAGTAAAACGCAGCCGGATACATACTAATCTTCACTGCAAGCTGCAGGTTTTTTTTTTCTTTTTCTTTTTTTCTTTTTCAGTCCAAGTGGAATTTCTGAGATAAGGATGCTGGAAGGAAGCTGCCAACATTCCCCTTTTGTTGGCAGATTTTCCTTTTACTGCAAAGTTGTCCAGAACAATGCAGCATTTCAGAGACTATTTTTGAAACATTGTGTATTAGTTTCAGCATTTTTGACACATAAGCAATTAGTTGAAGATGTAAATACGCTATTTAGGGATAATGTGCAGCGGAAGAGGTGTTCCCCTGAAAAAAATGCAATCTTCCACCCTTGCTATATCTGATATGTCACACTTGCTATACAAGAGTTAATTTGAGAGGTAGAGCCATTTGTGCAGGTCCACACGTGTCCAGGTGGACCTGCATTTAAAGCCATTTGGTTGCGCTCTTGTATGCGACAACATGGGTTGCGGGTGGCGGGACCACCCGCTATGCTTTTTCCTAAACCTGCGATGGTACGATACCAAGTTTGCAGAAAGGGACACGCCTATTGCCACACCTACAAAGTGAGTAAGAGAGTCGGCAAAATGTGTAGCGGCTATAGTGGGAAGATGGCATTAGCGATTAGCAAACGTTCCTATACATGCAATTTGAAAGTAGCGGCTAGTGGTAACGGGTAAGGGTAAGGGTACGATTGTAGCCATAGTATGCTTGCAATAAGTGGCGTACAAGAATTTCTTCAAAGTTGATCAGGTTAACAAAATTTGATAAACTGACTAGATAAAAATACATTTAGTTTTATAGAGTTGTTTTGTTTTGTTGTGTTTAGTCATGGAGCCTTGTTTGTCCTTGGCTGTTTTTTTTTTTTGTTGTGTTTCTCTTGTCTGTTTTCTGTCTGACAGTTCATCTACATGTGTATATATATGTGTGTGTGTGTGTTTATATATGTGTGTGTATGTATATATATATATATATATATATATCGTAAACATTTACAGTTCATGGTCTCAGCAATTGCGGTCTTAGTAGATCGCGGAGGTTACAAAAATATTCATCGAAAAAAATATATATTTGAACATTTTTTTAAAAATCGAAAAAAATTCTAATGAAGCGCACGAGGCTGAAGCGAAACACATCACATCAAGAAAGAGTCTCAGGAAGCAACAAGAGCCAACACGAGATGCCCCATGAACGGAAATTGAGGCCTGTGATTGTCTGCTACTACGGGCATTACTGTGCCATCGGTTATCTGTACGCTGATTGGCTGACACGCGTCCCCCCGTCTCCCATCTCTTGCTCTTGTGAGACAAAGCCAATTTTAACGGTGAGACACTTGATGTTTCCGTTCATCATTTACAAATATCTCTTGCTTATTTCAGTGATTTAGTGCCGTTTTAAAGTTAACTCATTCACTGCCGTTGACGTCTATAGACGTCTAATATGTGTCACTGGGGTTGCTAGGCAGAGTGTCAAAATAAATATCAGAATTCTAAACATTGTAGTTAGCATTCCAATCCTCCAGATGGCAGCATTGCCACTCTCTATAAAGCCGCCGTCCCCCCGGAGGATGGGGAGAAATTGCGAGTGAGAGAAAAGATGGCAGCACATTCTACTGCTGATTACAGAGGAACGGAACGAGGTCGAATCAACCATTTTTTTTCAAAAAAGTGAAACTTCTCGATAGATTGTGGGGGTACTCCACATCGCGGTTTTTCACCATTCGCAGCAGGTCACAGCCCCCATCAATATATATATATATATATATATATATATATATATATATATATATATATATATATATTCTAAACATTGTAGTTAGCATTCCAATCCTCCAGATGGCAGCATTGCCACTCTCTATAAAGCCGCCGTCCCCCCGGAGGATGGGGAGGAATTGCGAGTGAAAGAAAAGATGGCAGCACATTCTACTGCTGATTACAGAGGAACGGAACGAGGTCGAATCAACCATTTTTTTTCAAAAAAGTGAAACTTCTCGATAGATTGTGGGGGTACTCCACATCGCGGTTTTTCACCATTCGCGGCAGGTCACAGCCCCCATCAATATATATATATATATATATATATATATATATATATATATATATATATATATATATATATATATATATATATATATATATATATATATATATATATATATATATATACATATATACATATATACAGTCATGGAAAAAATTATTAGACCCACCATTTTTTCTTCACTTTCTTGTTCATTTTAATACCTGGTACCACTAAACGTCATCATGTGACTAAAACAGACAGAAAAGAAAACACTGAATGCATAAAAGCAGTCTTTTTGGCAGTACAACGCCATAGCTATTGATGTAAAAACTAAAGTGATTTAGGTTGTAATCAAGAAAACCACGGAAAATGGTAAGATATCAGCTTTTAAATAAAACTCTTATGAGCAATCTTTGTGGTTATCGTTATGTTTGTCCATTATTATTTGTTATATAATAAGATAATATGTACACCATAATATTTTCTGGAATGGACATGTTTTACAGCAAAGCCATCAAGTCATTCAGTGGTGCTGTGACTTTGGATGACTTTTGTTGATACTGGTCTGGTTGTCGCTCTGCCTATGTCACACTCTTAATTTCTCTGATTGTGTGCCCATTCAGTGGTGTCCAGATGCAATATTCTGTTTCTGTTGGTACTGTACTTGGGAAATGAAATCAGAATCCAGAGGAACCAGACTAATTCTTTGTACCAAAGAGTAATCAGTAATCAGGACGGCAGGCTACTAAAAACGTAGATTAAGTGCATCATTTTTATCAAGGAATTTTTAAAATTCAGGGTAGGATTAGCCATAACGTGACGATGCTGAACTTATCACTTTCTTACTTATTCGGTGCCCATGAAAGAAGATGACTAGCTTTTTGGGGAGCTGCTTTGTGCTCAACCCATTGTTGCTGCCATTATTTTTCATCTCTTATATAAACTCTAATGGTTTGGACAACTCACAGATGAGTTTTTATAGAGCAGCATTTTAATTGAAATTTATCTTCATTCTTGTGCTAATATTGGACATGGACACTTAAACCTAAGAACCACCTTTGTGACTGGGCATGTATCAGGCTATCTACCACATTATTAGCCCTTTATGTGCAGCACTTTCAAGGTGGAACTTTTGTGCCAGTATGAGACAGAATGGCAGGACATTTTTGTTGTACCTCAACTCCACCTTGGGAGGTACTGTAGCAACAGAGGCAATAAAGCTTGGGGACCACTTCAGCTTATAAGAGCAAGCTGGCATGGTGAAAATGCTAACAATGCTCCTGTCACTCAGGTGATCCCACAATGTCAGCATGTTGCGTGTTATCGCACACTGATACAGCGCTGTGCTGCCTCTGTTTGGTCTATGTGAATTTCCAAAAGGGAACAGCGGTAGCTTGAAGACGATGGCTTTTTTATGGTGATATGAATCAGCGTCTGTGTGAACACTACTAGTGAATTCAAGGACTGCTTATAAGTGATGACTGCAATCAAACTGAATTCTTGTGTTCATTTTCCAATTGTGCATCCTTGATTCCTCTCCTTGACTCTTTCCATCCATAACCTGAACACAGACAAACCAAACAAACAGACAGACAGACAAACAGATAGACGCCGACAAAAACATAACCTCCTTGGCGGAGGTAACAATGTGAAATATACTATTATTGGGATGCATGACATAAATTTTCATTGTTTTTCAGATGGGACTCAACTTTACCTATCCATAAAGCCAGAAACCACCAGTCAATTAACTGGACTACAACCATGTCTTAAAGATAAAAAAAAGGTCTTTTCTCCCACTAAACTAATAACAAACTGAGGATGTGAGCGTTTTAGGAATAGACTGTCCAACCATATACTTATTCTGGATGGCTGGAAAGATTATACTTTTACAATCTCAGCTTCTCTTCATTGGTTTCCTGTAAAATCCAGGATAAATGTGAGATCCTTCCTTTTACATATAACAGCCTTAATGGGCCAGCCCCATCATATCATAAAGACCGCAGGCTTACTCTTGTGGTTCCTCGAGTTTCCAGATGTAGAAAGGGAGGCAGAGCCTGCTGTGAAATCAGCTCCAAATTTGGGTTTGGGATGCAGACAAGCACCCAACTAGTTAGAAAAGATGGTCACCCTTTGTGAGCCTGCTCCTGTTTTTTTTTTTTTTTTTAATTTTGCATTGTTTTTTTCCTCTTCTTTCCTCCCACAGTCCAAAAATAATAGGTGTTACGTTGATTCTTGACCACAGGAGTGACTATGAGTGTGTATGCTTGATTGTCTCTGCGTGGTGAGGACAGCAACTGTTCAGGGTGTATCCTGTCTTTCCCCTAATGACAGCTGGGATAGACTCCAGCAGCCCCCTGTGACCCTTGATAGAGTCTGGTGCTTAATAGGAACAAGAAGTTATAGATGATAGACGAATGCATTGATAGATGGAATTTAATTGGATTATAATTGGATCACATTTACCAGATTGAACTTTACTGTGTAAAGTGCCTTGAGGTGACTTCTTTTGTGAAATGACACACTTCAAATAAACTGAGCTTGCTGTTTGAGACACATAATTCCTCCAAACACTTTATAGTTGCTGACTTACAAAATTATCTCACTCAAGTAAATTACATTTATAACACACATTTGTGTACCATACAGTAATCAAATTGATCTCTTTCACTGAAATGTTTTTCAGCCTTAGTCAGCGACAGATTCGTAAGTTTTTGGTCAGTACCTGCTCATCACTCTCTTTTCTATGAAGAGACTTTCTGCCTTGATAGCTGGAGTTTTGAGATTTTCAATGTGTATTAGCTCATAATATCTGATGAAAGCTCAAGTCCTGGTTTAGATTTTTCCTCCTCACCTCACTAAAAGTATACCTCCCTCAAGGTGCCCAGCAAACGGAATGGCCTCATGGTGGTTGATGATGATGATAACATTTTTTTTTCTTTGCTCTGTTGCAAAATCCTGCAGCTGTCGCATTTGTTTTCTTGTAGCATTTCACAAACTCCCACCTCAGCATCTACCTGTAGGCACTGAGTCTCAGGTCCCCTGGGGGGAGTTTATTATCATCATTCCCCAGTTGCTGTTGTGCTGAAAAGCTTGTGCCTGCTTGCGGTGAATGACGACCTCAGAGTCCAATGCCGAATATAATCTTGAAATGTGCCGCTTTACTCATGCAATAAATCCCTTGTATGTGATGAACCTGCCTGTGGAAAAAAAAAAACAAAAGAAACCTAATTATCTAAGGAAATGAACCACTCATAACTTTTTGCAATTCTTGAGCACCTTTGTTGAACAATTTAAATTATAGTTAGCAACAACTTTTCAAAATTCTAGTTTTTCTATTTTTTTAAATTTAATTTAATTTAATTTTTTATCTCAAAGCCAAATACACATTCACATTAATGAGAATTTTGTAGATATCCAATACAAATGCATGTTTTAAATGTAATGACATGTAACAACATTAACTTTTTCTTTAACTAATCCCTCTTCATACAACTTTGGTACTTCCATAGTTAAGACATTGTGTAAAGAGTAAAGAATAAAAGACCAGTCATGTTTTATTTACATAGAACAATATAGGAACTGTTGAAAGTGAGATATTTTACCATTTTATAAAAAATTATTTTGAAATTGATGGCAGCAACATGCCTTATACAAAGCTGTGACGTGGGTTAAAGACTGTAAAAGTAAGTGGTACAGTATACCCTTGCCCATTTACGATTCACCATTTGCGGTCCTGCATACTCAAGGATTTCGCTCCGTGAGATTTTTTTTTTCTTAATGTATTTGAATTTGTGGTAGCCCCGGGAATTTTGGGAATTTCTTGGGGGCCATTTTTTAGCAGAAAAACACTCACATTCAGCCTAAATGGTAAATAATTTTAAAATAACAATATCAGTTAATATAAAATAAAAAATTAGAAAAGAGAGAGATGATACAGTATGTAATTTCTTTAATTATCTTGGGAGGGCTGGACAAAAATGTATCATTATTACAGTATTAATGAGTAAGAATATCTTTAGAATGTATTTGAGAAGCATATTTTAGCGCATATAATACCATACATAGGCCTTTTAAAACTGCATCAATAATTAAAGGATTTTTGGTATTTGTGGGGGGAGGAAGAAACGTAACCCCCGGGAATAATAAGGGTATACTGTATGTAAAAAACACATGTGGTGCGACATTACGCAGTTAATTAGGTTAATTTGCAACAGGTCAGTATCATGATTGGGTATAAAAGAAATTCTTAGGTTCAGTGTATCAGAAGTAATGTTGGGCAGAGGGTCATAGATCTGGAGACAAAAAAAAATGCTTCTTCAAATTGTGCAAGAATTTTAGAATAATCACAAAACATGTAATATCTCATTGTTCATAGTATATAATATTTTCAAAAGATTCAGAAAGTCTGGAGAAATCTCTGTGCTCATGGGGCAAAGCTGGAAATCCATACTGAATGTTTGTAATCCTTGGACCTTCTCACACCTTCTCACAAGATGTATGACAGAGGAGTGAAAAGAATGATCAAAATAGTTGTCCAAGAGAAGAGGACCACTTATGGAGAGCTTCAGAAAGACCTGGAATCAGCAGGTACAATTATTTCAACGAAAGCATGTACTGCACTCAGCCACTATGGTCCGTATGCACGCTCACCACGCAAAAACTCTGTTGTTTGTTGAAGCTCATTTAAAGTTTGCTTCACAACAAGCCTGTGTAATACTGGGAGAATTCAATATGGACAGATGAGACCAAAATTGAATCCTTTGGATGCCATAATACACACCATGTATGGTGGGCAAATGGTACCGCACATCACCCAGAAAAACACTGTACCAAAAGTGGAGGCGGGAACTTCATGACATGAGGCTGTTTCCTAGCACACGGTACTGGCAAGGAAGGAGTAGAAAAATGTATGATAGATTCTTGATTAAAAATCTGCTGCCATCTACCAGGATGCTGAAGATGAAATTAGGGTGGATGGCCCATGCTTCTCAATGATGGAAGCATGGGCCAAAGCCACACCTGAGCAGTGCATATGACTAATTTCTCCATACAGAAGATGTCTTGTATCTATCATTACCAACAAAGGTTTTGCATGAAGTAATAAATACTATGGTCATTGTTTTTCATTTTGTCATTTCCCACAAACTTAGCTTAATTTATGGACCTCTACAGTTTTATTTTTTATTTTTTTGTATGTGTGAATAGCATAGGTTGTTACCAACATCTTGTGAAAGTTCCATGCCAATAGCACCTTTAAAATATATTTACTGACAAAAATGGTAACATGTTCAGTTCTTTTTTTTTACCCGCTGTATGTGGCAATCGCTCACTAAAAACAAAGTCCTCAGTTCCCTGACACATAGAGACTGTTATTAAAAGAAGAGAGAATGCTACACAGAAGTAAACATTGTCCTGTCCAAACCGTTTTTGAGATATGTTGCTGCTATCAAATTCAAAATGACTTTTTTTTTAAAGTATTTTCTCGTAATGCATTTGATATGTGTCCTATGCTCTCTTGTGCACAAAATATAGACTTTTGAGATCTGCATATCATTGTAATTACATTTTATATACAAACTCTTCAAAAGCAGGGTTGTATAACAGGTGTATAATCAACTGTGTATTGATACCTTGAAGTGTTCCGGTAAAATGCTGTAATGATTATCATTATCACAGACACATTTCATGCCAGTTGTCTTGTTCTCACTGCATGCAGTTCCACTGAATGTTTCTTCTTGAGCTTAAAATAATGACAA
The DNA here is from genome assembly GCA_018398805.1 of Hirundichthys speculiger. Taxonomy (NCBI): domain Eukaryota; kingdom Metazoa; phylum Chordata; class Actinopteri; order Beloniformes; family Exocoetidae; genus Hirundichthys; species Hirundichthys speculiger. Next base: position 24,674 of record JAGFBZ010000963.1, on the reverse strand, counting down.
ACCATTATATATAAATAAAGTGTGCTCACCAAGCACTTGTACCTACACGACTGGAAAAGCCCTTCTATTCACCAGCAAAGCTCTTGCATGTTGTTGGGTTCACTTCATTCTGACACGGCATGCTATTAAGGGGTTATTTGTATAATTTACCACTTCTACTTCCAAGCCTCAGCCATATTGGCAGGAACATTCAAGACTAAATTGAGTGTGAAGATTGAGAGGAATTAATGTCTGCTGGACTGTGAGCTGAATGCATTCCTTTAGTGGCCCCTCGGCCACCACAGGGACACGAGTCTGAGCAGGATTTGTACGTTAAAGGTTGACTTAGCAAAGTCAATAATTGGGCTACTCTGTGGGACTTGCACCGCCCCAAAGCAATCATCCATTCTTTTTTGTTGTATGAGATGAGAGAGGCGAACAACCTAATAGAACTCGTAAGTGGAACAAAAACAAAAGCTGAAAAGGAATTTATATTTAAAGCAAGATAAGTTTTGCCGTGTTGTTGCCAAGGCTTCTAAGAACTGCTTTGAAGCCAGATAATCATAGTCAGTGCTCAGTCTTTATTTCCATTCCCGTTTGAAACAGTTTCATGTGATCTTTCCCTTTTGTAATAATGCAAAACGCAGTGACGGCTTCTTTAAAATAAAATATGGTGGGCAAGAACTGATGTGCTTAAACAGAGAGCTTCTGCATCTCAAGAAACTCCAAAATTAATGCATTTTTTTGTGTGGTTTTAAGGGGCATCTTATAGTAGCAACACTACATGCAGGGGCAATTCTAGGGTCAGAGCTTTAGGGGTGCTGAGCACCCCTAAAAAAGGGCTAGCCTCGCCCATGCTTGGTTCACAACAACTAAGCAGATTCTCAGTGTGTGTGTATTATGTTGGACGGCGGGCTGTGGTCCTACAGAGCGGTGCAGGTAACTTTGAAGAGGAGAAGTAATGTTAGTGAAAAGAGGACGATACCATTAGGCGGGGTCGTTTTCATTTTCATTCTTAAAATATAAACTTAAAACACAAACTATGGATTAAGTTTTGGACATTATCTAAGCCTGTCAAATGCAAACTAAAATTTTAGAATAACAACATTTCTTACTCCAGGTTTTTGGGGTGCTGAATTTCAATTTAGGGGTGCTGAAGCACCCCTAAAAAAGGACTAGCCTCGCCCATGACTACATGTCCGATTCAACTCAGCAGGTGACAATATTAAAAGGAAAAAGTAAAAAAAAAAAAAAAAAAAAAATCGAACGGGAAAATAGAGAGAGATAACTTAGTCTGTATCAGTCAGGTAGATAGTCTATAGTTGCACTCACCTGGCTACCCTTCACGTTGAGTTAAAGAGTCACTTCAAGCTAAATTACCGCACAGTTGGAGCTTTACTTGTAGCTTCTGTATGTGATGCTTGGATCAACGAATAAACAGAAAGAGATGCAGATTCATTTAATTAAGGCTGCCATTTGAAAAACATATTTCCCGCTGTTTGTTTGATGTGATATTATAATGCAACCCCTTATCTACACTGCTATATAGAGAACATATGAAATAACCAAATACCAAGCTAGGTCAGCATCTTTCCCTGTATGCATATCTTTCAGTCTTCCCAAGAACTGGTTCTCTGTTAGTTTAGCAATTAATTAACATAACATTTACAAGGGTTAGGGTTAGGGTTAGAGTTAACTAAAATGCTCCCACCATCACCAAACATGTCAACATGGCTTACAGAGAATATTTAATACAAACCATTTTTTTTATGACAATACTTTATATGAACAACATCAAAAAGATTTTCCTCAGATAAATCAGAGAAGTTCTTCAGAAACAGTCTTGCCAGCAAGAGTTGAATTTACAGAAAATTAAAAGAAGTTCTTTACTGCTGAGAATGATGATCTATTTCTGAGAATTCATGAAAGTCACTAAACAGGTAACTCAGCAGACTGCATTTACTACTTATAAATGAAAGGGACTGATGCATAATTTGCAGACATTCCAATTAAATCAAAAGAGAACCAATTTTCCTTTTAGAATATCTTTATACAAAATTGCTTTTTACCATCTTCACCTTAACTTGTTGAAAGTGTGGAGTGAATTGATTTATAAATGATGCTGTTGTGCCTCCTGTTAGGGGTTTTTCTTCCCTGTATTACACACTTATCTCTGTTAGTTTTTCACCTTTTATGGCATGTTCCCATCCTAGATGAGCAGTGCTGGTTTTGAAATCAAGATGTGAAAGCTGTTGAGTATACTCAGAATCTGCTAGCCTCACATTTGTATCCATGTGAGCTGTCTGATTTCACTTTCATATAAATGCTACATTTTTAGCATTAGCATGTATCTTAAATTGCAGTAAACTAAATTCTACACAAAGGATAATTCACTTGATGACTTGGAAATATCTGGAATTGAGATAATCCATCAAGCAGAATACAAAAGGTTCAATAAACTTGCGCACGTGATGCCAGAGATGGTGAAGCTCTGACAACAATACTGTGATACATATCATGCTAATGTTCATAAAAATATACTCTCAAAAAATTTTTTTATCCCATAAATGTGTGCAGTTTTTTAAAAACACTGAGAAAAGACATACAGTAATAGTCAAAGATTTGTATATAACAGGTCATCCAAAAGGATTTGGTTAATGTTCCCAAACTTCCAGCTGGTTCTTTGTACATGAAAAAAAAACCTTCCCTTTAAAACAATTGCCTGTTTTTAATCTTAACTGCATAGTCCTCTGACTCAAGCTACATTTGTAATTTGTATTTCTTTCGTGATCCCAAAGAGGAGGTGGTATTTTTATTAGTAGCATTACATAACCACTTTAAACATTATGCCTGTGTTCCGAACATCATTTACTCATTTTGCTGTCAACGAGCACAGCGCTTCGTGCATCATGTGACAATCAGAACTGTCTTGCTTTTATATAAAACCCACACTTACCCTCCACAATTACCGCTCATTGTGTCTTTGTGACAGGAGTCTATTCATCAGAAGTTTTGTTTGTGTAAAGCTCTGCTTAAAGAGGTAAGAATAATACTTAGAAAGAATATCTACTGAAAGGTTTGATTTTAGAAGCACAGTAAACGAAATGTAATCCTACTTAAATGGCATACTCTTTGGTTTCTTGACGTTTGTCTCTGACAAAAAAAGCATTTTATCTCTTTTTCTCTCTTCACGTCTCCGTCTTATGACCCATAACTCCTGTCGCATTCCCACAGTTCAACCAGGATATGTACCCCCCTATGCCCACAATCCAATCAACACTGTGCTCTGCATTTCTTACTGACCATGAAAGCATCCTTCGACCAGCGCTCTCATGAGCCTCCCCATTAGTGTAAATCAGAGTGATTGAATGAAGTTCTTGAAACAGACTTGGCATGATTTACTTTTTTCCATATTACTGCTTAAAATGACCACAAAGAATAGAAAAAAAAAAGGTACATTAATGCTCTTGTTTAATAAAACGGAAGCATTTATAGAAATGAGGGGAGGTAAAAGCCCACTTTACCTGCTTGAGTACCGTCCTGGAGCAAAAAGAGTTATTCTGCTTATGTTCTTTCTTTTCCTTTGAAGAATTTATTTCATTTAGACATGGCATGAGACATGTTTTATTCAATAAAGTGAACTTTTGTATTAGATTAGATGACCAATTTGAATGATACTGCACTGGCAGAGTCATAGCTCTGTCATTTTAGTATGAATTACAATGCAGAGATGTTGACAAAAGCCATTTTGCAAGGTCACTTGTCACAAAGAATTTAAAAGAAACCCAAAGTGATTGATTGACCTTGCAGAACTGGTAGAGTTAAAAAGGACAGGCGCATATTGCTCTCTGCTTGTGCTCTTAAACTATGTAGAGGACAGATGATTAGCTTCCCATTTGGCATAAAAAAAAAATCATCAATTTTTCAACTGATTATAATGTATAAAATCAAATGCTGCAAATCAACTTCTTCTATCATTCTAGCTATAATTTGGAGCTTTTCACTATGCAAAGAAATAATAAAAGAATTCTACAAATAATAAAGTATTTTTCATTTCATTTCATTTCAAACAACCCAGGGCCAAAGATTAGTTACGGGTCTTTTATGTGTCTGAATCTCAGTTTTTCTCATTCAAAGAAGAAATTATAAATATCACTTTTCTTTGATTTTGTAAATTGTCCACCTGGCCCTTATTCAGAGTTCTTGTCTGAATACCAAGACTTTTTTTTTTCACTTCGTGCTGAGTAGATCGGTATTAAGTTTGTAATTATAGCTGTTGACTATAACAATGTAGATGATGAAAACTCGGTATTGTAATTAGAATTAGAATTAGAATTAGACTCAGTTGGCCTTTTTTGGTGCTCACAAACTTACTCTCTTCATCAAATCCTTGATCTTGTTCTGAAGCATAAAAAGTAAACACCTTAAAGAATTATCTCACAACCCAATTATTTTACTTTAAATGACAGAATCTTTATCTCACACCAATGACTTATGTGCTAATTTAACATCTGTGACTATTAAATTCATCAGTCAGACTGAATACAAGCATGTATGTTGTCTTTAGATCTAAACTCTTCAGAGCATGTACTCACTATGGATGTCATTACATTGGCTCCACCAGCTGCTATGAGACCCAGGATATGTCATTTAAATAAGTCATAAACAATTTTATAGGGCTACCTTTTTTTTAATTAAGATAAGTTATTGTTTGTTTATTTGACAAGGGTCAATGTACATAAATCAACATTTTAACAAATGTAGTAAATGCACCTGAGTCAGCTAAAAGACAATTAGTATTGGTAGTCCCCTCACCAGCTGTTAAAAGGCATCCTAAAATAAACAAAACAAGATTACATATAACATGTAAGACATAAAAGAGATGTAACAAAGGAGCTCTTTGTTACTAAGGTTACAAATGTTTGTGAAGATGAGGAACTTCGGGTACCTTAAGCACTTTCTGCATTTCAGTCAGTCTGCACTTTGAAGTATACGCAGACTTGCACAGATAAAAGAAATAATTGCAGAGATCTTAATGTTTTAGTATTTATTGAGTGCTTGTAGTTGTTTGCAGGTGGTTCTGTCTTCCAGAAGTGGCACAGCTGATCAGGTGTTCACTGACAGCTGCCTGCAAAGACAAAAGTGATATATGGAAGTGAGACTACTGGTGAATTAGTGACTGTCTGTGATTAACTATGAGTGCATGAAGTGTTGGTTGTGATTCATCTACCTGTCCTTCTCTTGGTTTCTCCAGGGTGTTTGTTGAGCACCATTTAAAGGTTCCGGGAGAGACCAAGGAAGGAGAAGGGTGGGGGGAATTAGGTGTGGTTGGAAGACTTAGATTAATCAATACAGTAAATATAATTCTTTGAAAATGGTTTAGGCCCAGTAATGGCACCAAGGATCAAAGGCTGGCTGTGGGCATTTAGTAGCGGTGGTGAGATGAAGCCTTGTGAGGCATCAAACCACTTCAGCTAATTGGTTCGAGAAAGAGTTTATTACTTGAAACTTCACCTGCACACGACACCACCTACTGGCCGAGTGTATGATCACAGCCAGCTGTACCTTAACCACAGCTGGCGCGTTGAATATTTGTCTGTCATGGCCCTTGGGAATGACTATGAATTACAAAGAATGTCTGACCAAATGAATTCTCTACACACACTATCACATATGTGTATAATAAAATATGCCATGAATGTATTCTGTGTGTGTAAAGTTTCCTAGTATGGAAGTATCATATGATATGGCAGGTTGTGTAATAATGGTTTTTTGTCACTTTAGGAGAATATCATGAATCTGAGCAGTGGAAGTGCCTGTGGAACTAGGAAGAGGGCACTGAATATGTTTGTGTAACTTGGACAATGATGTACAGGACAGGGGAGACTTTAGTCATTTTAACTAAGAGACAATAGTCTGTCAACAGCTTTTGGTTTTGTTTTTTTTTTAACACAGCCTCTCTGGCCTTTAAAAACACCCTTTCATATGGTCCAGAAGATGCTGGTGTTCACAAAAATGCGAAAGCAAGATTATATAATTCATAATTTTTGCTTCTCCCAGTATTCCACCAGTATTCCAGAGGGTTATTAGGAGTTATCAAATCAAAATGTTCCTACACAGGGGAAATCCTCCTCTTCCTAGCTGGCTCCATCCTTCTACCGATCTTTCTCTGCTCACTGTCCAAAATCTTTGAACTCTCTCTCTCTAAACTCTCCAAACTATCTCAAAACTCTCTCCAAATTATATAAACACTATCCAAACTCTATCATCCACTTTATCAAATTTTTATCCAGATGCGGACTGACCGCAACTCTCTACCAACATCCCACATCGTGTTTGGAGCCTGAGGGGTTTATATTACTGTTGAACCTCAAAGAGGTTGAACTGTTGACAGAGAGGCTTCAGACATCATAAATTTTGGCTCTTACCCTAAATTAAGCAGGCCTGTTTCATTTAGAGGTCTGATGTAAGGCTGTATGGCCATTTGGTTCTCATGCGTGTGCACCTTATCTTACAATGTTTTTGTTAAAAAAAAATTATCTATTATAGTCCTGCCTATGTCATCCTTACTTGCCTCCATCTGCTCAGTGGCTGCCCCATGACAAGAGAAAAAACATGTAATGCACAGTTAAATGGCATTGAAAGACCACTGTTTCATGATACAGATAAATATTGATGATGATGTAAGCATCAGTGTACACATGTTTGATTGTCATCAAGCCATATTACCCTGAAATGAATGATATGATTAATTGGTTAATATGATTAACTGGGGCAATTAAAATAGACATAAATTATTTTGTATTTTGGAACTTTAGACAGAAAAAGCATTTTTAATCATTTCTTGGACAATCTACATGAATTTAATTATACATTTTCAGAATTTGTAAAGTGAGTTAATACAAAGTTAATACAAGTTCTTAGAAAAATATTCTCTGTATAGTTCTGAGATCTCATCCCAGTTTTTTTCACTGTAAATTGTTCATTCTTTGTTAAAATGTAGCTTTTTAATAATAAATTTAAAAGATTATTAATTCATACTCAAAGTAGAGCCTAACCGAGTACCATGTATTATGATGTATCAGGCAGCAGCACTCACACTCATCCAGGGCTTTGCAGATCTGTCCTTTTCCGGTCTTCCTTGTCGCAATGGCTTCCTTGGTTATTCCAGGCAACGTAGACAGGATCACCACTTGTGTAGTCTTCAGTGCTGATCATTTTCTTGTCAAAGTGATGGGAACATTGCCTGGAATTTCTTGTGAAGTTCAACACATTGGTATTCTTCCCCGTTTTGTCCTTCCTCTCATGCCAAATCAATGCCTTCCATTATCTCTGTGCAAAGACATCTTTCAGTCACGTCAGCCATGAAGGGATACATGTGTCGTGTTGTTGCTTCTAATACACCAAATTCTGACAGGTTCAGCTTACTTTTTGTCCTCCTACATTCATTTTGATCTTTTTGTAACCATTTTTTCCTTTTTTCTATGTCTCATGAATCTTTGTAAGTCTCTGCCAGTGTTCATCAGTGGCACTGTAAGCCTTTATGTGATGACGAATTCTTCCTCTTTTCTCCCATTCCTGTCCTGCTCATTTGATATCCATCAGTAGGGTCCTGTTCACTTATTCTCTCTGCCTCCTCTTAATTAGCCTCCAAGCAGACACAAAGAGCAAGTTGCAATAATGAAGCAGAGAAAAAAGAGATTCCAATTTGGAGTGCCTCTAACATTTCAGACATGCACAATTTCATTTCTAATTCATTCTCCCAAGCCCACAGTAGGAGAGTGAATGTAGCCATTATGTGAAGATTTGAACTGCAAATGTACTGCTGAATGAGACCCTTGTTATAAAACTTTAGGGTCAGAATTTGACAGTAGTGTAGTTAGAGTGCTGTGAAAAAGTGTTTGCCCCCTTACAGATTTCTTCTGTTATTGCTGTTTTGTCATACTTACATGTGTGATCCAGATCATCAAACAAATTTAATATCAGATAAAGATAACCAGAGTTAATACAAAAGATAACCTAAGTGAATGCTGGCAGACCTGGAGGATCAAAAAATATATTGAACCTGTCTGACAACATGAAGTAGGCTAAAAGATCTCAAAAAATAACATATCATGCTCCCATTTACAGATATTCAAGAACAGATGGGAAACAAAGTCACTGACATCTATCACTTGAAAGGGTTACAAAATGATTTCTAAGGCTTTAGGACTCCAGTGACCCACAGTCAGAGCCATTCCCAGCCATTCGCTGTTGGCTTGGGGGTAGTGGGGACTGGTTGTTATATGTTGGAAGTTGTAGTCTTTTGCAAACTGTTGAAAGGCTCGGCCCGAAAATTGTAGGCCATTGTCCGTAATGATAATGTAGGGACAGCTCCACCTTGCAAACATATTTTTTTTAACCTGGAGCATGTTGTCTCATCAGACAGGTCTGGAAGATAAGATACCTCTATGTATCTAGAGAAATAATCAACATCTACTAGACAGGGCTGTTTGTGAATTTCACATATATCCGCTCCTACTTATTCCCATGGCCGGTTAGGCAGTGGAGTCATCATCAGTGGTTCTCTGTGTCGGCCTCAAGTCCTGAATGTCTTTGCAGCTACTGACTAATTGTTGTATCTCTTGGCCTATGGCAGACCACCAGACACTCACCTGGGGCCTTTCTTGACATTTAACAATTCCCTGGTGACCACTGTGAATCTTTTGCAGTATGTTGGCACACATGCTATTGGGAATAACAATTCTGTTGCCGTATAGAACTAATCAGTGGGAGATGGAAAGGTGTTGTCTTACGTTGTAGTAAGGCCTCGCAGCATGGGAAACGTTGGAGGCATACTAGGGCCAACTGCTCCTGATGTAGTGTCTCACCTGTTCCATATCCCTATCCTTCGCAGTCTCCATTTTTATGACATCCAATTTGGTGGATGATATGGGCCATGCAGTGCTGACTGCATCCTCGTGGGCCTCCACCTCCCGGATCAGCTCAAAGACCTCAGCAGTGACAACTGGCTGGGGGTGTCGTGAGAGTGTGTTTGCTACAATAAGGTCTTTGCCAGGCATGTATACTGCTACTGGATTGTGGCGCATTATTCGCATAAGCAGTCTTTGGCATCTCAGCGGGGGTGAATCGAGGTCTTTGGCACTGATTAGTGGGACCAGTGATTTGTGGTCAGTTTGAAGTGTGAAATTTTCCAGGCCATATAGAAATCTTGATAACTTCTCGCATGCCCACACCGCTAATCGAAGATCCACTCCTGGGAAGATTGGTAACTTTCTTGAATGTTTTCCACCTATTAATATTTTTTCTTTCTGTAAAATGATGGACTCTGATTTATTTGGAAATGGCTTTATATGCATTCCTAGATTGATGGCTGCAAAAATAGCTTCTCAAAACACACTGATGATGTCTTTCATCCTTGGCATACATTTGAATTGCTCCAAAAAATGCATGTCTGCTTTTTACTGAGGTCCTCGCACTTACTGATGATTAGTTACCCTCATAAATCGCATGGAAGCAGAAAGGTGTAGCACTTTTTACACACTGCTGTCCAGGTTTGAATCCCGGTTGTGTCAAGAAGGGCATCTTGTGTAAAAGTTGTGCCAAACTAATCATGTGGATTACACCCCTGTGACGATCCCAAATGGGGGCAGCGGAAAAGGAAGTTGTTGTTTTTACTGTTATTTTGAATGGCAAACAGATACATTTGCCACAGATAGATACATTTATTTATTTAAGAAACCAAACATGTTTTTTTTTCTTGAAAACATTGTTTCTGTTTTTTTTTTTTTTTTTGAAGAAATGAATGTGCTGTGTCTGGCGTATAAGAACTAAAATAGTGTTAATTCCATGGAGCTTCGTCAAAGATTTGAAAATATCACTCTCATTACATTTAATTTAAAGAATGGTACACTTACAGGAGGCAAACTGATAAGAGGATTGATTGACAGATCAGAGGGTGTTAGTATGGGATGGTTTATATCCAAATGGCTGCTACAGAGGTTCACATTGAAGGAAGATAATGTCATTTTGTGCCTAATAAGCTAATGGATCCTAAATCCACTTTTTAGCTTGCATATGAGCTGAACACCATTACTCTAATGGTGGTGCAGAGACGAGGGATGGAGAGAATGGCAGTGAATGTTATTTCAGTTTAAATCCTCTCTAACCTCAAACATGTGGGGGATAGATTATGACAGAGGGTGTGCTGGCTGCAGCGTTGTCTCTCCAGTTAACTGTCTTAGTGTTTAGCATTTTCTTCAGAGGGATTAGATTGTATTAGCTGGAATTAAGGCAATTCATGTTTGATTGGGGATGAAACCCTTTATCATTTACTGTTACTAAGCACTTCTTTTTTTTAAATACGTGTTTGAAAATAGTTTAGCATGTCTGTAAAAAAAAAAAAGAACCTTTTTTACATCTTTATGTAAAAACAGGAACAAAAACATAAACTCAGTAAAAACCCGACCAGCACTTACACTGTATTGCCAAAAGTATTTGCTCACCCGTCCAAATGATCAGAATCAGGTGTTCCAATCACTTCCGTGGCCACAGGTGTAAAAAATTAAGCACCTAGGCATGCAGACTGTTTTTATAGTGACTCCAAAACCTCAATACGAAGTCACTGAGAGGCTAAGTGGGGGAGCATGGTTCTGCTGACTCGCTACACACACACACATGACAAGCCATTTCTATGTTCTTCAACTGTGTCCGTATTTATTTCCACCGCTGAACAGACAGTCCAAAGCAAGGCAAGGCACGATGTATACTCTCAATTTGTTTGTTAAAGCGGTCAACAAAAATACACTCTCCTACTCACCCCCTCTCCATGCCGCCACCACAGTAAACAGGTGAATATATGCTCAAACAATTACCCCTTGGCCACACCCCCGTGACCATAGTGCAAATTATGGGGGGGTTTGGGGGGGTTTGACCCCCCAATTACAACTTCGACCCCCCTAAAGATGGGACAAATTGTCATTTTTGTCAGAAAATGTTGACCCCCCCCCAATTGGCATTGTATAATTCGCACTCTGCCCGTGACAGGTGTGAAAGGTGTCAAACTGACAACAAACATTTCGGCATATGGCACCTACAGTTTCTACAAACATTTATGAAAGAATGGGTCGCTCTCAGGAAATCCAGCGTGGAACTGTGACAGGATGACACCTGTGCAACAAATCCAGCTGTGAAATTTCCTCACTCCTAAATATTCCACAGTTAACTGTCAGCTGTATTATAAGGAAAATGGAAGTGTTTTGGAACAACAGCAACTCAGCCATGAAGTGGTAGGCCATGTAAACTGATGAAGCGGGGTCAGAGGATGCTGAAGAACATAGTGTGAAGAGGTCACCAACTATCTGCAGAGTCAGTCACTACAGACCTCCAAACTTCATGTGGCCTTCAGATTAGCTCAACAACAGTGCACAGAGAGCTTCATGGATGGGTTTCTATGGTTGAGTATCTGCATCCAAGCCATACATCACCAAGTGCAATGCAAAGCGTTGGATACAGTGGTGTAAAGCACACCTGCCCAGGACTCTAGAGCAGTGAAGGAACGTTCTCTGGAGTAATGAATCACACACAAGTGTAAAGTTGGTGGTGGGGGGATTATGGTGTGGGGTTGTTTTTCAGGAGCTGGGCTTGGCCCCTCAGTTCCAGTGAAAGGAACTCTGAATGCTTCAGCAGACCAAGACATTTTGGACAATTCCATGCTCCCAACTTTGTGGGAACAGTTTGGAGCTGGTCCCTTCCTCTTCCAACATGACTGTGCACCAGTGCACAAAGCAAGGTCCATAAAGACATGGATGGCAGAGTCTGGTGTGGATGAATTTGACTGGCCTGCACAGAGTCCTGACATCAACCCGAACACATTTGGGATGAATTAGCAGAGTGGAGACTGAGAGCCAGACCTTCTCGGCAAACATCACAAATGCGCTTCTGGAAGAATGGTCAAAAATCTCCATAAACACACTTCTAAACCTTGTGGACAACCTTCCCAGAAGAGTTGAAGGTGTCCTGGCTCCAAAGGGTGGACCCACATCATATTGATTAGGAATGGGATGTCACTCACCTCCCTGCCCTGGCTACTTGGGGGGTTTGCTTCTGCATGCATCCAGGTCAGGCTGGGAGGCTGTGGGGGTTGAGAGACCAGGTCACTGCCCTGTCCCACACTCTCCAGCATGTGTTCATAACATGCTTATAATGCACATCACTAGATCGAGGAAGAAGACGCAAGGGTCACACACTAGTGGGGTTGGAGATGCTGTTTGTGGTGGAGAACCATGTGGGGTGGGTGGGTTGTGGCTCAGCAATGTGTCACTGTCCTCCTTGCCACTCCCTAACCACTCCTGTACTCCAATTTTAATGCAATCATCTACCCCAGGGTATGGTAGGGTAGGGGATATATATATATATATATATATATATATATATATATATATATATATATATATATATATATATATATATATATATATATATATATATATATATATTTTAGTGAGCACAAAATAGGTGCATTGCACATCAGAGGAGCAAGTAGCATAATGACGCTGAACAGCTATTCTGAATCTGCTGCTAGTCATTAAACTATTATTCTCCTTAAAACTAGGCTATAACTGGAGCTCTGCAAAACATCATAGTTTATGGCTTCTTTAAACCCAACTAGTTTGAGACCAGTTACCAATTACGCATTGTCAAGAGTAAAATCCAAAAATAACATGAGCTTTTCCAAATATTATCATGGTCATCTTCATTACACAGTTATAGATCTGAGTCACGCATAATAAAAAGTAAAACACATAAAGCCATCAAGTCTAACAAATCAGCCAAATTGATTTGTTATAAAATTCAGTGACTATGAAACCTAAATTTCAAAATTTTCCATGCCTATAGGTCATAATAAATTAGAGGTGCTGTCATTCACAAAACAAACTTTATTTTCAGCTTCTCCCTCCAGAAAAAGATACAATGGTGTAAATAATTGCACTCCCAAGCCAGTGCTCCTTGTATTTACAAGGAAACAGTGTTGGAATTAGATGGATGCACTGAATGGAAAAGTCTACTCATTAGTTTATATTTTATATCAGATTGTGAATTAATTTCTTCTGTTGAAGCAAGAGAAACATTATCAGAAATGTATTATCCACAGGAGTGGATTTGCATTGTAACTGTAGACATAAAAGAACAAAATAAATAAATAAATAGATAATAATACAAATTATAATTAAACTAATACAACAGATAATTCAATTCACAATGGAAACTTCTAAAGGAAGGAGGATGGTTTGGAGAGGACACAGGATATTGGTGTGCAGATTCTGTTGAAGTGTCTACTGATATTTAACTATAATGCACCACAACAATCTGTTGGGTTTGCAGCTTCAATTTACTTTCATTCACACTTAATAAATACATCAGACATGTATATTCTAAGACAATGAGTTTTGAATACATGTGACTTACATACAAATGAATGGAGTAAGGAATCTAGGTTTTGAGTGTTTGAAGTGTTGTAAAGCATTTGTATTTTTCTAAAGAGTATTATTAAACAGTTAAAGCAAAATTTCAAGAAAATATTTTCTTTGGTTGGTATTGTTGGTAACGCCAGCAACCTGGTCCGCATGTTGAACCGGGCTCTGGGACGGTTGGTTGAGGGAGCTCGGTCTTCCCAGAAGAGACAGTTTGGTTCATCGGAGTTTGGTTCATCGGTGTTTCCTCCTCTGACCTGGAGATATCTCACTTAATTCACCATTGTGGAGATACACTGGTTTTAACGGCTGTTAACAGGTTTTAACGGCTGTTATCTGGAGTTAGCACGCGGACCACAAGACCGGAACATGAAGAAGGTGCGCTGGACGCCGGCAGCCACCAGACTGCAGTGTCCGGTGTACTTGAAACTTGAATTCCCTCCTTGGGGGATCAATAAAGTATATTTGATTTGATTTGATTTGTTTTGTTTTGGATAAACTACCTTGAGACTGACTAAAATCTTCTACCTGACTAGAAGTAAGATTCTGACATTTTTTCTTGAAATCAGCAAAAATCATATAATGCTAATGAAAATATACTTACTTTCCTTCTTTTCTGTTTCAAGATGTCAAAATTTGGCATCAGTTTTTGTCTGTAACAGACTTAAGAGGCAATTTCTTGTCACACACTGTAGGATCAACTGCTTATGGCTTCCCATGGTGTTCTGTCAAAATGTTTTATTTGGTCAGATGAATTAGTATTCTGGTTTTGTATGGAAGAAATGGAAACTGTGTGCTCTGGACCAAGAAGAAAGTGATCATTCAGACTGTTATAAGCAAACCCAAAAGCTGGCTCTTTGATGCTAGGGGGTTATAACAGTGTCCTTGGCAAAAGTAGGTTGCAGTCCAGTTATTCCCTTTGTTCTGTGCAGATCCTGCTGCACCAACCGCTGTCCATGTAATGGAAATGTTCAAAAAGCTTCTGGAAGCTGAAAAACAAAAAGTTGGGTTACAACAGGAGACAATCAAAATTCTGAAGTTGGACAAGGCTCTTCTCCAGGAACAACTCGTGAAGAAAGATGACCTTATCCAGAAGCTCATGAACAAAATGCCTGAAATGACAGAGAAGGCATTCTTGGCTGCCTTATTCATGATATAACAAAGTACAACAAATATACAGTTTTTGAAGGAGTCGCAATGTTAATAAAAAAGTTTTTTTTTTTAAGTTTTACAATGTTTTGTGTTGTTCTTGAACAGATTAAAAATGTGTATTTTTCTTATACACTGGTCATAAGTCAATTATAGTGACTTATGACCAGTTGGTAATGTGTTATATCAGCCTATACCTGAGCAGTTTCATCACTTTACTTGAAGCAACCAATGACCATTTAGAGTGACTTATAATCACATTATAATGCATTATACCAGTGATTATAATGCATTATACCAGTGATCATAAGGCAATATAGAGTTTTAATATATATGAAAACTATGATCATTATAATACCCTTTGATCCTTGCAACAAAAATTGGGGAGCAATGGAGCAGCAATTATGAAGTATTATAATACTTGACCTTACAAGCCATCATAAAACACTCTACAATGTGTTATGCTTATTGTTATGAAGCCTCATGATAATTTATGAGTGTTTATAATGTTAATTATACACGTTTATAAGCATACCATAAATATATGTATTATGCATTATCTATGTGGGCATTGACAGTGAGTTTCTAACAGTTATAACATACTATAATACCTGACCTTATAAGTGATTATACCATGTTATAGTGTGTTATGATTATTGTTATCAAGCATTATGATCATTTGAGTGTTTATAACTATAGTTATACAGTGCTATACGGTAATTATAACTCATTATAATCATAGTTATAATGCGTTATAGAGATAGGCGTCAAATAAAGTGTTACCAAAGATGCAATTACTGGACTGGCCTGGCTGTAGTCCTGATTTGACCTCGACAGTCAATTGGCCTCATTCAGGTCTGAGCAGAATGGGATTTACTCGTGTTTCAGCATTTATGAAAATACTCGCAGTTCCATCTTTTTCATTGGTAGATTCTACTGCTGCCTCTGACCATGTGCAGAGCTAATGTAAATGTTCACTAGGAGGCCATGTTGCAGAGCGCACCAATGGTGTCACGAAGCTGTGGTGGTTCCTGATAGAAGTTCTTCAGATAATAAAAAACATGCAATTTTCTGCAGCAGAGAGTTTTGCTAATGTAGCGATGGGTTATTTATTTATTTTAAAACCACTTTAGATTCATTTTACCTCACCTTTTGAATGTTTCCATGGACACCGCATTAAATATCTGCACTGAGTCCTGGTCACACAGGGAATGCAAGAGCTGTGTTGTGGGTTATTTATTTATTAATTTCTCTGACCTCAGGTCTCACCTTGAGCATTTAAAAAAAAATCACTTTCCAGCACTGCCTCCTTGACTGGATTCGTGAGGTAACAAGTTTACCTGAAGGTTTTGAAATTACTTGAGAATCTCATCACACCTCCTTACATGGTGGTTCCTGGGTAGGCTTTATGCTAATTAATGAGCTTTGTCAGTGCGTACATGTTCTTACAAAAAAAATCAGAGTTTTACGCAGTGTTTGTAAATCCTGAGTGGGTCTTTAGTAAGGAAATGATTATGTGCAAATATACTCACAACTCTACGAAGATTTCAGGAATGAGGCCCAATCTGTGGAGGCTTTGTAATAGAAAATCTGATTAAGACTGATGACGACTCCTTATTGTTGCACACTTTAAAATCTGTTTGATGAATGAGACAAATTAACAAATGAAAAGCTTTTTCCTTGGTATCCTCAACACCATAACATTTTTTAACTGATGTGAGAAGGAATGGCTACATTGCAATATGTTTTAATGCTTCATTCTCCCCGTCTTATTCAGACTGTGCTGCAGACCTGAGATGTAAAAAAGTATGATTGTTACGTTGACTGGTGAGTGTTAGTGTGCATGGTTGTCAATCTTTGTCTCTGTCAGGTCCTATGATGGACTGGAAACCTGTCCAGGGTTTACCCCACCACTTGACTGGTGACAGCTGGGATCGGCTCTATGAAACCCAGTGACTCAGTGAATTTATAGAAAATGAATGGATAGATGGAAATAAGGCTAACAAAAAAAAAAAAAAAAAGGAAAAAACAAAAAAGAAACATGAAATATCATGGGTTCACACTATCTGAAAAATCCTTTTAATTTAGAATTGCATGCTCTGTTTATTCTTTGACACAATAGTGTTGACTAAGCATTACTGTTCACATGAAATGTATTTATTGACAGTGAGTGGATATTTTACTCAGCCAGATTTACTGCAAGCAGAGCTACTGCTGGCTGCTTCTCCTTTAGTCTCCAGATACAAAAGATGCAGGAGAGCCAGTGACTAAAACAGACAAAACAAACTCATAAAAGAGGCTGACTCTGAGCTATGGACTTATCTGGAGCCCATAGAGCTGATTGTGCAAAAAAAAAAAAAAAAATGCGTAAGTGGCTAAACATAGTGGACAAAAGTTTGCATCATCAACACAAAATGGTGATTAAATCATAATAACAGTCTTTTGAGTCCGACGGTTAAAGACCGTTTCCTTAGCTTATATTTCTACTTCAACAATGCTAATGAAGTATTACTGAAGCAAACTGAAATGGATTGAAAAGTGAAAAGTGGTTACTAATCCATTATCAAAGCTTTAACAAATTTTCGTAAATTAATTTTCCTTTTAAATGATAAATTTGATCCTCATAGACTATGACATTTTTATTTTGCAGTGAAGTACTTAGTTTAAATTAAATCTTGCGGTAAACTTGCCCTTGACTTTGCTAATAAATTTCTATTTCATTTTGCCACCACAAATGACTGAACAAACTGGAGAGAGGAGGGCCTGAACTCATTGCTTTCAATCACAGATGGGTGTATAGGAATAATTGTCTCACCAGCGCATCCTTGACCACCAGGGCAAGTCCATGATTACAGCTGAGCCCCTTACTTAAATGACTAGTGGCAACATTGCACTATTGCAATTTATTACTGCATGACACTCTTGAAAGCAATTGTCAGTGGGTGTACTGAGAATTTTCACCTTGTTTTTTAATTACACTTAGTGCAAAATCGCTGCTGCTTACCACAAAAATCACCATGGCAACCGTTACTTCCTCTTCATTGTTATTATTATTATCATTGTTATGATTGTTATTTACATGAAAAGTAAAAGCTGCCGGTGAAACACAAGGTTTAATCGATGATCTGATACTTTTGTTTTGTTTTGAAATAATGTAATCATCATACCCTGTTTACCAAAATTGCTGCAAAATTGCTGCTGCTTACCACAAAAATCACCATGGCAACCGTTACTTCCTCTTCATTGTTATTATTATTATTATCATTGTTATGATTGTTATTTACATGAAAAGTAAAAGCTGCTGGTGAAACACAAGGTTTAATCGAGGATCTGATACTTTTGTTTTGTTTTGAAATAATGTAATCATCATACCCTGTTTACCATGCACACAAATGCTTTTTTTTTTGTTAAAGTAGCAGATTCAGTGCCAATGGTTCACAAAAGCAATATGACACATTCATATTTTGTCTCATTTTCACACACGACTCAGTCAAAGGAGAAGTGATACCCTTGAGGATGCTCATGGCTTTTTCTTGGTCCTCTCTCACATTTGCCGCATACAATTCTGTTAAACTGTGAGGTCTTTTAAGAAGTAACACAAACACATGTACCCTCAATGCACATGCACACACATTTACACAAACCCTAAAGCAGGGGTGCCCAATCCCAAATCTCTAAAACATGCTGGATAGGGGCTCTCGAGGACCAGGATTGCGCACCTCTGCCCCTAAAGGCTTGTTTTCCTGGCAAAAGTGCTCACTTTGTAGAGCAGCAGCATGCAACGATTGAAAACTCACTAAGTGTTAAAGGTATGTTTGATGTTAGTAGAAGAGTCTGTTAAGACAGACTTGCAGGCCGGTGTTTAAGAGTTTGCATCAAATTAGATTCTATTTTGGGGACTAGTTCCTACTAAATACCCTTCATGAGCACGATATACATATATATTTTTCTATTTTGCCTCTCTTTGTGCCTGAGGAATTTGATATCCTACAGTTGGGCATAATAAAAGGACAAGAAACCATATAATCACAAAGTCAGACCACTGTATTATGCTTAGATATTCAGTATGGGTACTGTCATGAATCATGCTTTCAAACAGAAATGAACTTTAATATGACACCACGGCTTGGAAATGCAGGTGATTGAGTCGATGAATATTGGGAATGGTGGTGGGAATGTAGGGCTGCTATTGCAAATGGATTCCCACATTGAGCCAAACTTCCAAAAGTATTTGCCCCCCTTGAACTTTTCAGCCTTTTGCCACATTTCAGGCTTCAGACATAAAGATATAAAATTTTAATTTTTTGTCAAGAATCAATAACAAGTGGGACACAATTGTGAAGTGGTACGAAATTTATTGGATATTTTAAACTTTGTTAACAAATAAAAAACCGAAAAGTGGGGCCCCTTTACTTTCAGTACAGCAAAGTGACTCCAGAAGTTCAGTGAGGATCTCTGAATGATCCAATGTTGTCCTGAATGACTGATGATGATCAATAGAATCCACCTGTGTGTAATCAAGTCTCCGTATTAATGCATCTGCTCTGTGATAGTCTCAGGGTTCTGTTTAAAGCTCAGAGAGCATCATAGAGACCAAGGAACACACCAGGCAGGTCCCACACTGCAAAAAAAGGGGTCTTCAAATAAGATAAAACACTACAACTAAGTAAAAAGGTACTCAAAATAAGTGAAAATATCTCTCCATGCAGCAAGATAATTTCACTTGGTAAGATTTCTTAAATTAAGATTGTAGGATCTTGAATCTTAAAACAAGATTTATTTTGATGAGGAGAGGAGATGAGGAAGAGGATAAACATAATATATCTTATTTTAAGTGTTAATTGTCTCATTTTAGGATTCCCTGCCTGTTTGAGACAAAAAAATAAAATTTTACTTGATATAAGATTATATTGAAATTTAAAATAAGAAAGTAATTACTAAAACAAGAAAATATATCTAACGCTTCAAATTGTAAGTTTTTTTTTTCTTGATTGTGGACTATGGCGCGCGGACTCGCCGTCACTACTAATGTCAGTTTCTGCTTCACTGGACAACTGCATGTCTTCCTCCTTGGAATCGGAGTCAGCCATAACCTGACAAATTACTCTGTGGATGGTACACCAACCTCTCAGCATCGTGAGTAAATGAAAAAAAACACTCTTTCGCTCTGCTCTCGCTATGTTCAGCATTTCTACCGCTGCTGCGCCACACGACTCTGTGCCGGAGGCTGTTTTTCAAACTCATTTAATGCTAAAACTTTGAATAGCACCACCAACAAAAATGGTTCTCAGATTACAGGCACACATGTCCTCCATCTCCTGATGAAAAGTAATAACAACATTCGGCATCACATTTATAGATACAGCCTGTTTTATTCAGCAATGCTGCTTGTCGCAATATTGCGACTTTGGCGTTTAAAGGGTTAAAGTGAATTCCATTTTTAATCTCCAATCCTGCGATTCTATCCGTGATTCCGTGATTGCGGATTCCATAGGGCCCTACTTTTCCTCTCCCTCTCCAGTGTGTGTGTGAGGACAGCTTCTTCTTCGGAGGCTCTGCCTCTGCCGCTTAACCAATCAGAGGACGGGGTGAATAGTGCAGGAGACAGCAGGCAGAAGAGAGAGGTGCGGCTGCATCTGAGCCGAAATAACCCAGTTTTAAATTGATTTCTTCATATCGGCCGGTCAGATTAAAAAAAGGCTGATGCCGATATACGTTAAATTATCAAATATCAGCGCCGATAATCAGCCCAACCGATAACTGGTCATTCTCTCGCCCTAACCACTCCTATGCATAAATTAGGGGCTAGCGCAGGTGGGATAGCGGGTTTAGGAAGGTGAAAGATTGCGTTCTTTGCAGGAGGAACGCCCTTCCCGCTACCCGCTATCCCTTAATAGCGGCTTTAGCAGATCTGCCGGAAGATCGGGCCCTAGGTCTATAGGAGAGAAACAGGCCAGGACTGGAGGAAGTTACTGAAGCTGTGGAAATGCCCACAGCTGTTGGTGGTTGCGCTTGGTTGATTTCTTCTCTAATTCTGATGATTTTACAATGAAAGAAACTCATAAAGTCTTCACTACTGAGAGCTGCAGGAATCCACGACTCAACAGAGTTGTGACTTTTTGTCAGCCTGGCTACCGTGCTGAACAGAAAATATGGGTTATTTTTGTTTTCTTCCATTAACACAAAGAGTAAGCTGTTCTGGGATCACAGAGGCCTTTTTTTGTGTACCACTTTTCCATTTTACGTGTCTTTTGTTTCAGTGTGCAGATATGTGAATTATACCAGAGAGCTGAACTCCAAGGGTTAGAGACCCGCGAACCAATGTTGAGCAAGATAAGGTCAGTTGAAACTTTGTTCACCAAACCTAAGAAAAAAACTATTGTTGTGCTGACAGTATTTATAAACTGTCATATCCATTAGAATCTCCTTCAATTGCTCCACACAAACACATGAGAAAGACAAGGGTGCTTGTTTTTGTGTGGTCTCTATAAATAGCTTACCTATGACACACTTCAATGATAGTTCTCAAAATCCTGACATCACACAATAATATTTTTTTGGCATTAATGCCACCAACATAGCTGCTCTCTGCTGAAATGTAAGCAAATAGGTTTGAGCCTCCTATTGTATAATTACTGCATGGGCAATTATCTTTCAGTCGCCAAGTTATTTAATCTCAATTGGTGCAATGAGTTGCTTCTCATTTCCTAAACAACAATGTTGAAAGACACATGCCGTGGTCGTGGAAAAGATGTTAGTCTGTTTGAGAAGGGTTAAATCATTAACATGCATCAAGCAGAGAAAACATCTAAGGAGATTGCGGAAACTACCAAAATTGGGTTAAGAACTGTCCAACGCATTATTAAAAACTGGAAGGATAGTGTGGACCAGTCGTCTTTGAGACAGAAATGTGGCCGGGAAAAAAATCCTCAATGATCGTGATCGGCAATCACTTAAATGTTTGGTGAGATCAAATCAAAGAAAAACAACAGCAGAACTCAGGGCTATGTTTAATAGTGAAAGTAAGAGCATTTCCACACACACAATGCAAAGGCAACTCAAGGGATTGGGACTGAACAGCTGTGTAGCCTTAAGAAAACCACTAATCAATGAGGCCAACTGGAAGAAAAGGCTTCAGTTTGCTAGGGAGCATAAAGATTGGACTCTGGAGTAATGGAAGAAGGTCATGTGGTCCATCAATGGATTTTTTCTTCCCTGATGGCACGGCCATATTCCAAGATGACAATGCCAGGATTCTTGTGAAAGACTGGTTCAGGGAGCATGAGACATCATTTCCACACATGGATTGGGCACCAGAGTCCAGACCTGAAGCCCATTAAGAATCTTTGGGATGTGCTGGAGAAGGCTTTGTGCAGCAGTCAGACTCTACCATCATCAATGCAAGATTGTGGTGAAAAATTAATGCAACACTGGATGGAAATAAATCTTGTGACATTGCAGAAGCTTATGAAATAATGCCACAGCGAATGTGTGCTGTAATCAAAGCTAAAGGCGGTTCAACGAAATATTAGAGTGTATGACCTTTTTTTTTTTTTTTTGGTGGTGACTCTTTTTTTGGCCAGGCAGTGTATGATATAGTTTTTTCAGGTTATCTAAAGCCAGAGCATAGTGTCTGTGTTTTGGGTGTGAAAAGTGACATTGATGGTCGTGTCTCTGCATTACCTAAATGCATTTCCACTTGTTTATCCTAAACACGTTAAACTGGCTGGTATGAAACCTTTGAGGCATATTTACTATTTTCAGTGTTTGCAAAGTTACTGTTATTTGCCTTTGATGTGAAATTCCTAACTGCACTCTCAAACAAATGGATAAATGGACAAATGGACAAGTGCAGGTTGCATTTTTTTATTGCAAGTGAGGAAAAAAAAACTTGACATCAGGACTTCATAAATAAAAAACAAAACAAAACAAAAAAACAACAACAACAAAAAAAATGACACTGAGACCTCCAGAATAAAAAAAGAACATGACATCAAAACCTCATGAACTTGCAGTGAGAAAACACCAACCCTGCATACATATTTCAAAACATAACATTCAGCTTAACCTTTACTCTGTCAGAACTACTTACATGAAATAAATTCTGCTGTGCTCAAGAGATAACTTAGATAAAAAATTTACATATAATAAATTAAGTTTAATATGACATACAGAGAAAGTAAACATCAATAATAGATTTACATAGGACCCTCCACACATGAATCATATTAACATGAAAACTCATACAGCATTGCTTGCCATATATAAAAGGCAAAATCAATACTGTAAGTCAAAATTGTAAAACCATGTGTTTACATATGTATCTAGAGTTGCAGAAGAACCCATCAGGCTAAGATGTTAGGAGAAGAAAGAGCTTATGTAAAAGAGTTTCCCAAATTATACAGAAAATATTTAATATAAGGGATCACAGGAAAATCAAAAGAGTGATTCATCATTCTACGCCATAGGGACCAGCATTTGAAGAGTATAAATCCCGTAGGTCTCATGCTGTTAAAGTGTTTTATCATAATCACCAGAAGTGGAACATGGTCAAGCATGGTGAGCATCGCTAGAATGCACAGCTATATTATAATGCCTACTTTTAGTGCATACTGTCCTTTTTTTGTTTACAGATCTTTTGTTTGCCTACATTTGTTTTTTTCTATCATGCATGCCCATTGATGTGGCATTGATCATGTGTGTGGATGTACCCGTGGTGATGCTGGTGATGGAAATGTTTTACTGGCTTGCGGGTTTGAAAATCTGGATCAGCCTGTCGTTGCATTCTGTGCAACTGCATTCAAGAGGATGCATTTCTGTGTTTCTTGGGTTTCATGTTGAAGTTCATATAGGTTGTGGCAGCGTGATGTTCAGGCTGTTCTCACTCCAGTGGTGCAGTGCGCTGCCATTCTTTGCAGGCTCACAAGCAGGGCAGGAGTTTGAGGCATATTTTTAAGCCAGTGAGTTTCATATTTAGTACCACCCCATTTATTTTCAGTGTGTAGGAAAATAGACAAATGAGTATGTGTAATTCTTAGTATAATGTAATTTTTATTAGTATGCTGTATTTAAGTCTAAAAAAAAAGCCTGCTGTGAAACGGCAGGCTAAAGAGGTTTGTGGTTTCTGTAATTTTTTTCTTTGCTGTTTCATTATAGAGGAAATGAAGATTTCTTTTTCAGTGCATATTAGCATGAAAGCCTCTATGTTCCACTGAGCCAGTGAGCTATTAATTAAACAGCTTTACACCATTATTGAGCTATTAATTATGCCATGTATTATAACTTCTCTGCAGTAAATATAACTTATACATATGAATGTATGAAAAAAACTGTCCAGGCTCACAGTAGTTTGAATCTACAATCTAAATATCAGAAGGCTCTGAATATTTCATGTTGAATCTATCTGTGCATGTCATGTGTATTCTACTGTAACGCACATTGACCTTTTGTTTATTCTGAAATCCTGTCGGTCCTTTCAGCAGTTGCATTTCTTCTGATTAATTTTTTTCCCATAAAAAGACTGGGTTCTTTGCTGCTCTAGGCAACAAAAGGATTTGATAAAGTGATAAATTTACCAGAGCTCATGTTTTAAACATTTTAAAGGTCTTGTTAATTTTTTCCTCTTATAATCTATTTAAATTCTAGTATTCTATTTAAATAATACTCTAACTGGTCATTGTTTTTCTTCAAAACATGCTGACATTGTAACCTTGACATATGCCCTGTTAGGTGCTCATTTTTTTCTCTTGAAAAACAGGACATTCACAGATTAGGCTGTGTCATCTGCTTTCAGTTTTTAGATATGGTTATTTCATTCCCCATTTTATCTTTTTACCAGTGAGATCTTTCTTTTCAAACCACATTTAATTACTACATCATGAATATGAAAAACAGTTTAAATAAATAAAACTATGAAGTTGGAAATTGTGATTTCAGTCACTTGAGACAGTTTGGAAGGTCAAGTTTCTTCAAGTGGTGTCATCCATCCAGTTTGCACATCATCAGCCAGTAGTCTTGATGGTGTGCAGTCAAAAATATAGTACCAAAACATGTCCTCATTAAACAAATTAATTG